>JAPXFY010000012.1:53060843-53098343 GCA_030674185.1 Monoplex corrugatus
AGAGATGCTCCTAGAGCACACACACGTACAGCTGAGTTTCTAGACAAAAACTAGTGTCATTGAGCCATGTTTATGTGTAGAATTAATGCTGAAAAATGAACTGTATTCTGTGTTAGGTACCTGCATAGTTGTCGCGTGTCAGAATTTATGGTCTGTGCAGTGAAGTGTTTACGCTGTCTGTCTTGCGAAATGTGCGGTGCGCATGAGTCGAAGTGACTGTGGAGAATAGCGTTATAGAAAGTTTGTTGTTATTGTTATTAAGATTATTGAAGTCCTTCATTTCGTGAGTGTCTCTTTTTTCTCCACCTCTTCCTTCAACTTCTTTTAGTCAAGTTTTTTTTTTCTTTCTAGGCAAGACTGTTCCTCTTAGTTTCTTCCGTTTTTGGTAACTTTTGATGGTTGTCTTAACTGTTCTTATTTATATATATTATTTCTGTACTTTTCCTTTTTGGTTCGCTTTTGTTTGTTTGTTTGTTTGTTTGTTTGTTTATTTGTTTGTTTGTTTGTAGTAGCCCATTAGCGTAATTAGTTAGAGTGCTATGCTGATAATGCAAAGATCGTGGATTTGATTCTCAGGCGGCCACGGTATGTTTTTGTTTTTGTTGTTGTTGTTGGTTTTTTTTTGGGGGGGGACTTGTTTTTGTTTCTGCTCAAGCTCGAGTAGTCTGCCAGATAAGATTGGGTAGAGCGTGTATGGAATTGTTCGAGTACGACGAATCCTTTCCGAATAAACTGTAAAAACCCAGACTCAATCGGAGCAGACAGTGGGAGGGAGAATGAGACCGGAGGGGAAGGGTGCTTTGGGTGTGACCGCTTCCTGCTGGAAGATTAAATAACATGGGTTTTTTACCCTTCAAATACAAAATAAACGATCTCTGTTCTCTGCTGCCCCGCCTGTCTTGCTTTTGGCGACTTTTTCCTCTGGATTGTCACTTTGATTGTGACCTCCTTTTTTTTTCCTGTCTTGTGTTTTAGCTTGTTTTTCGGTTTCTTTCATTCCGTCTTTCTTTATTTCTATATTTCTCTTACTTTTTTCCTACTTTTTTTTCTATTTTTCTTTCTTTTTTTTTTTTTTCTCTTCTTCGTAGTTTTCGTTGCGTGTCTTCTTTTTCATCTTTTTCTTAAGTTTCTCCTTCTTTCGTTCTGTCTTCATCTCGTCTTCCTGTTTTTTTTTATATTCGTCTTCCGCTTCCTTAATAAAAGTTATCTTCATTTTTGTTTTTGCTTGGCTTTTGTGCGGTCTTTTTGTAGATAGTTGTTTCCAGATGCCAAACATCTGTCTCCACCGTTTTTGTATGCGTTTTTTTGTGAAAACTGGTGTTTAGATTCATACCAGCTGTGCATGGGTTCTTTTTGTTTTTATTTTCGAACGACCATACACACACAGATAATGATACAGGCATACATTCAGTAGCTGTTCGTGTTCTTATGACTGTCAGAATATATTGGTATTACGTCCTCTTAAAACATTGATTTGGCTGGCAGAGTGTAATGTAACGGGATCTTAAAACCATTGATTTGACTGGCAGAGTGTAATGTAACGTGTTCTTAAAACCATTGATTTGACTGGCAGAATATATGGTAACGTTTTTGGACTGGCAGAATATATAGTAACGTGTTCTTAAAACCATTGATTTGACTGGCAGAATATATAGTAACGTGTTCTTAAAACCATTGATTTGGCTGGCAGAATATAGTTACATGTTCTAAAAACAATTAATTTAGCTAACAGAACGTAGAACAGTTACTTGGTTTTTTTGTTTGTTTTGTGTTTGTTTGTTTTTGTTTTTTCTTTAATGGTTGATTTTGATTGTCAGAACATATGATTACTTATTCTTAAACCGATTAATTTCACTCGCAGAGCACATATTTACTTATTCTTCAAACGAGATTGATTTTGCTCTCAGAAGCTATGTTGGCTTACTCTTAAAACGGTTGGTTTGGCTGGCACAACGTACATATAATCATTTATTCTGAAAACGATTGATTCAGCTCTCAGAAAATAGTTAACGTATTCTTAAGGCCATTGACCTGGCTGGCAGAGTATAGTTGTATAGTTTACTCATTCTTGAAAGGATTGATTCGGCTGGCAGAGCGCTTACTTCTACTCATCCATTCCGTCGAGTTGAATCCAGCGTTCGGTAGTTGCCGGTACAAAGACGTCTGCCTGCAGCAACACTGATTCACTACCAAGTGCAATGGATTTTCCCCACTGTCTCCTGTACACCACTGCTCAATGTGCAAGAGATGTTTTTACTTAGCCGCTGTCACCGCCAGATTCTTGGTTGTACAATTTTAGCTCTGTCTGTCTGTTTTGAAGTCTGATCTCTCTGTCTCTGCCTCTGTCCGCCTTCTTTCTGTCGCTGTCTGTTCTGAAGTCTGATCTGTCTGTCTGTCTGTCTGTCTGTCTGTCTGTCCCCCCCCTCTCCCCCCCCCTGTCTCTCTCCCTCTTCCTCTCTCTCTCCCTCTCTCTGTCTGTCTCTCCCTCAGTCTTCCTCTCTCTCTCTCTCTCTCTCTCATCTCTCCCACCCCCCCCCCCCCCCCCCCCCGAGAAGATGTATAAGTTGTCTTCTGCGTTTATTTTTTGCACTGTTGGAAAATAGTTTTCATTCATTCTTTGTTCTCCCTCCCAAGTGTTCGTTTTCTCTTTGGGGATTTTTGTTTGTTTGGTTGTTGCTTTATTTTTTTCATGCCAACTTTTGTTTGTTTGCACCTGTGGCTCAGTAGAATTAAAACGTGTGGTAAGTGGTGGTGGTATTAAAATGTGACGACGAGTGTTGTTTTGACTGCTGTGACATTTATAACTGCTAGCATGCTGCTGCTGCGGTGGTCAAAATCGTATTTGATATCTGTGTTTTCGGACTGAAATGTAGACGACGAAAAACTGACTGGTAAGAATCAAGTCGTTGTTTGTTTGTTTGTTTTTTATTGTTTTGTTTTAATTTTTGTTCGTTTATTGTGTGTGTGTGTGTATGTGTATGTATTGGTGTGTGTGTGTGTGTGTGTTTGTGTGTGTGTGTTTGTGTGTGTGTGTGTGTGTGTGTGTGTGTGTGTGTGTGTGTGTGTGTGTGTGTGTGTGTGTGTGTGTGTGATTGAAAAAGTGAAAACCTCATTTTACTAAATTTGCAAACTGTCTATGAATTTCCCATTCGCTGTCACGTATATTCTGAGATAAAATATTGCTGATCATTACGTATTGTAGTAGTTGTTGCTGTCAGAATGGTGGCTATTACTGTCACAATGATGGCTGTTAAATGGCAAATACTTTAAACTGGTGTTGCGCCTTACATGTATACCGGTACTGAGTAGACAGGTGTTTGCGTGTACACATTAAGGTTAATGTTTTGACAGAAACAGAAAGTTAAGTCTTTTCTGTTTCGTATCGAGGTCACAAGCAAATCGGTCATGATGCGCTGGATGTTCGGTGCATGTGTGCAGGCAGTGCACGATAATCTGCTAAGAGAAATTCCTGTATAACGGCTAACTGTTTGTTTGTTTGTTTATATAGTATGCTTTCGTTGGTTCCTGCTTTTTCCCCACCTTTTCTTCCTTGCTCTGTCTCCTTGGCTCTCTCGCTTGGTGTACTTTTTCTTTTCTTATTTTCATTCATCTCTTGATATTCTTTTTCTTTGTGTATACGGATATCCTGTTCCTGTTGGTAATCATAGTCTCTTGTTAAACATACATCGTTTTTCTCTGGATATTCTTTTTTTTTTTTACTTGGTATCCGTATATCCTTTTTCTTCTGTATTCTTAGTATTCTTGGTAGTTTTCTTTTGGTTTTCTTTTTCTTTTCTTACGATTCCTTGCGTTTTCTCTTTTATATATTTTGGGGTGGTTTTTTTTTCTTTCTCATGTTATTTTTATTCTCTTTCCTCTCTTTGTACATTTTTGTATGTTGTTTTTTTACTCTTGGTATTCTTATTCTCTCCATAAACGTTTTCTCATCTTACTGTTTTTTTCTCTTGATGTTTTCACTTCGTATTCCGTATTCACTTGGTATTTTTTTTCCTCTGGTATTCTTTCTTTCTTTCTTTTTTTATTCCCTTTGTGCTCTTTCTCTTGTGGTATTTCTAACTCCTTGTTGCTTTTTGGTCAGTGCGCTCTCCTAGGCCCCATGTTCCGTTTAATTGCTCTCTCTCTCTCTCTCTCTCTCTCTCTCTCTCTCTCTCAACACTCCCTTCCCACTCACCCACCCACCCTACAGGGATGGGGAGGGAGTGTGAGCGTCTCCATTGCCATAGACGTGGCACGACAGAGAAGTTCACTGGCAACTTCACATCTTTTCTAGTTTCTCTTGTTAAACCCGCCATCCTTCCAAACAAGGTCCCTTGCACTTTCTTTTCTCTCCCCCCCCCTCCCTGCTCCACTTCATCTCTCTCTCTCTCTCTCTCTCTCTTCTCTCTTCTCTCCCACCCCCCTCTTATCCCCCTCCCATCTTCCCTCTGCATCCTTGGCATTCCGGTTTTAAGACGTCTCGAGTATCTAAGAAATCTTCTCCTTTCTCGTCTTGCCTTTCCAAGTTGTTTTTCTTTCATTCTTTCTTTCTTTCTTTCTTTCTCTCCCTCTTTTTGTTTTTGTTTTGTTTTGTTTTGTTTTGTTTATTCTGCCGCTTATTTTTCTTGCATTTTTTCTTTCTTTCTGTTTTCATTTTCAGTCCCTTCATTTTCTCTTGTTTCTTTTTTTCTATTTCTTTTCTTTTCGTTTCAGTTTTGTTTTAATCTTTCTTTCTTCTTCTTCCTTTTCTTGCGTGTCTCTTCTTCTTCTCTTTCTTCTTTTCTTCTTGTCGTCGTCGTGTCGTCGTCGTCTTCGTCTTCTTCTTCTTCTTCTTCTTCTTCTTCTTCTTCTTTCTTCTTCTTCTTCTTCTTCTTCTTCTTCTCTTCTTCTTCTCCTCCTTCTCCTTCTGCTCTTTTTGTTACTTTCTTACTTCCTTTCTTCCTTGTTTGTTTGTTGTGTGTGTGTGTGTGTGTGTGTGTGTGTGTGTGTGTGCGCGCGCGCGCGTATGTGCGTGCGCGCGCACGCGTGTGTGTGCTGCTTTTCTTTGTTTCTTTCTTTATTTCTTTGAGTCTGTCTTTCTTTCTGTCTTCCTTTTAATTATTTGTACGTTTTTGTTTAAATTCTGGGGGGTGATGTGGTCGTGTGTATCTCAAACGTATCCGTATGTGTTTATGTACAGATTCGCACAAATTTTTATTTATTTATTTTTCTAAAACAAAGCGTCTACATAAAGAAGAGCTGCAAATGACCGAAAACTTGCTTGAACCGCTGACAGAGACAGAAGTGTGGATTGATAGATTGAAACTTTTTAATCAGATGGGTGAAGATATAAGCACTGGAAGGCTTTTTTTTAAAATCTGCCCATAAGGCAGAAAAACAAGTTTGAGAAAAATAGAAAACGAGACAAAAAACAAAAAGCAACCAGAAAAGCCCAAAAGTAAGAGCAAGCGCGTACGCACACACACACACAAGCGCGCACGCACACACACACACACACACACACACACACACACACACACACACACACACACACACACACACACACACACACACAACACACACACACACACACACACACACACACACACACACCAAAAAGCAGAAAGAAAAACAAAAAGAGAACGAAAAATGTAATTTCATTAATGAAGTTGAAAAATAACACGTAAAACTATGTGGATGAGGGTTTACTGTCGGAAACAGCTCCTCTGTCACCCCTCCGACCACCAGTTATATTGCTTAAGTACCTGATGTGGTAGACAAAGGAAAGTAAATAACCATCTTCTCTTTCGGTCTCTATGTCTATCTCTGTCTGTGTTTCTGTCTCTGTGTCTATATCTCTGTCTCTTTTTCTCGCTGTTCTCTTTCTCTTTCTCTCTGCCTGTCCCTCTCTCTCTCTTCTCTCTCTCTCTCTCTCTCTCTCTCTCTCTCTCTCTCTCTCTTCTCTCTCTCTCTCGCTCTCGCTCTCTGTCGTTGTCTCTCTTCCCTCCCTGCCTCTCTCTCTCTCTCCCTTCCTCTCTCTCTCTCTCTCTATCTTTCTCCCCCTCTCTCCCTCTCTCTTGAAAGCTGGATGTTAAAATAAATAAAAGCATTAATCTGTATATTATGCCACTATACTACCCTCGAAAATAATAATGTCTTCTTGTTCTTGTTCTCTTCTCTTCCATCTTTCTTCATTTTTTCTTTTTTTTTTCCTTTCTTTTTTTCCTCCGCTGTGTCCATTGTTCTTTTTTTTTTCTTTTCTTTTTTTAAATTTTTTTTTTTTGGGGGGGAGCGGGGGAGGTAGTTCTTCCTCTTTTCCTTTCTCTCTTCCTCTACCCTCTCCATTCCATCCACCCACGCTCCCTCCTTTTTTTTTTTTTTTTTTTTTTTTTTTTTCTTCATCCCTTGTTCGGCTTTTCGCGTATCGTTTCTGTTCTGTTCTTTCCTTTTCTTCTTCCCCGTTGCCTTTTAAATACGCTGACATTGTCTTAATTCAATCTGCTGCGGAACCCGGAGTCAGCCAGTCCCTTTAGCGTCGAGTGAGAAATGGCGAGATGGGCGGCTGGATGGATGGATGGATGGATGGACTGCAGTCTTGATGCCTCGGTAACAGTAGGCAATGTCTCCATTACTGAGGGTTCTATGTCTCTGTCTGTCTCTGTCTCTCTGTCTCTCTCTCTCTCTCTCTCTCTGTTGTGTCTCTGTGTCTCTGTCTGTCTGTCTGTCTGTACGTATGTATTATGTATATGTATGTTCTCTCTCTCTCTCTCTCTCTGTCTGTGCGTGCGTGCGTGCGTGGTGTGTGTGTGTGTGTGTGTGTGTGTGTGTGTGTGTGTGTGTGTGTCTGTCTGTCTGTCTGTCTTGAGCGTGTTGTGTCATTGTCTGTCTCTTTTCCTCAAGCTCTGCGTTCCTGTCTGTCTCGGTCTTTCACAGCCGTTCTGAATCGCTCAGTCCTTTCTGTGGATCAATAGATAAATTCACATACAGAAACTTAATATTTCCCTACAAAAAGAAACACTTAACCTGAAACTGCGGCCATTCCCATCAGAGACACAGAACATGATGAAGACGATAAAAACATACCGCATAGTTGAAACACATCACAAGTTACACTACAACAACAACATCGTTTTGATGGCGGAACGTTTGTTTTAAATGGATCAATATTAGAAAAGGTTTAAGGAAGGAAAACTATATAAGACAGATAAAATGAGGCAAACTCGAATGACTTGTTTTTTTTTAACCCTTTGACTCCCGGACCCTGTCCACCAGCATCCTCAATTATCAACCATGCCGGCAAGGCAAAAACTTAACCCTTTGATTCCCTCGCCCTATCCACCAGCTTCGTGCAGGAAGCTGGTGAATAGGGTGAGGAAATCAAAGGGTCAGGTTTTTACAGCTGGTGGATAGGGTGCGGGAGTCAAAGGGTTAACTCAACTGTTTATTGTTGCACTGACTGTTGTACTGACAAGAACATTAACAAGAACATTAACAAGACATTAACAAAGAACATTAAACAAAGTCAGTTGCTGATAATTGAAATGATAAAAAAATAAGAAAGAAGAAAATAGATCACAAATTTAAATAGGCATCTGATAGGATGATATATGAAAACGATAAAAATACCAATCAAGACATTAATTAACAGTTATGAATTGATAGTTGTATTTGATTGAAACATACAAATTACAGATAACGTAAGCTCAGACTTTTATGTTATACATATAATTGTTACGTTGTTGAAAGAAATAACGATATACGATTTAGTTAACTTAGAAAAATGTTCGTGTACTGTATGCTGCATATGAGTTCCGTGGTATCGTCTGACGAAAGGACTGGTAACAAATAATCCCTGCCTCAGCCTGGGATTGAACCTGGGACCTCACGCAATGTGGGCAGGTGGTGTGTCATGGCCACAACTCTACTGCACAATCTTGACAGATTATGTATGTTATGTATGTAATATATATATATATATATATATATATATATATATAAAATTGTGTCATATATATCTATATTATATCATTTACTGTCCCCCTCCCTCTACCATCCACACACAAACATACACTCACACGCGCTCGAGCACACACACACACATAGCACACGCTTGCACACACACATTATTTCATTATTTTTTATGGGAGATTTAGAATGATTTGTGAAGACGAAGTCGAACACACACACACACACACACACACACACACACACACACACACACACACACACACACACACACACACACACACACACACACACACACACACACACACACACACACACACACACACACACACACACACAATCACACTCACACCACACACACATTATTATTTTCTTATTTCTATGGGAGATTTAGAATGATTTGTGCATACGAAATGGTACGCCATATGGAAATAATACAACGTTATTTGACCTGTTTGCTCAAGCACTTGACGATAAGCCTGTCGACAGCTTGCCATTACCAGCAACGAGCTCAGATCACCACTGTATTCCCCATTTAGAGTGTGTGTGTTAATTACGTCTGCCTGAGGTGTGCATTGTTTACAATGCACCCGTATGTAAGCTGACTGGCGTCGGATTTTATCCCATTTGGAGATAGGAATCTCCAAACATTTTTTTAGAAGTGGTGTTATTAAGGTTTTATAAAGAATCCTTCGTTATGCAAATGACTCGCCGTGTCGTCTGTTGTGTCTGGTTTTTCAACAGGCAGCACTGTATGTTTGTTTGCTTGTTTGTCTTTGTTTTTCGTTTGTTCGTTCGTTCGTTTTTTGTTTTGTTTGTTTGTTTATTCGTTCGTTCTTTCATTCGTTCGTTCGTTTGTGCTTTCGTGCGTTCGTTGCTTCTTCTTAGGCTTCCCTTTGAATTGAAAGGAAATCGTTTTATATTGACTGAAGAACTCTCTCTCTCTCTCTCTCTCTCTCTCTCTCTCTCTCTCTCTCTCTCTCTCTCTCTCTCTCTCCCTTCCTCTCTCCCCCTCCCTCCCTCCTCCCTCCCTTCCTCCCCTTCTCTCTCTCCCTCCCTCCGTCTCTGTCTCTCCCTCTCTCTCCGTTCATTACTTCTTCGTCATCTGACTTCTAAAATGAAAGGAAATCGTTTTGTATTGACTGGAGAGAATCAGTCCCTCTCTCTGTCTTCTTCTGTCTGTCTGTCTTCTCTCTCTCTCTCTTTCTCTCTGTCTCTGTCTGTCTGTCTTCTCTCTCTCTTCTCTCTCTCTCTCTGTGTCTGTCTGTCTGTCTGTCTGTCTCTCTTCTCTCTCTGTCTGCCTGTATGTCTGTCTGTCTGTCTTCTCTCTCTCTCTCCGCCTCTCTCTCCATCCCCCTTAGTCCCCCCCCCCCTTCCCCGTTCGTCTTTTATGTTGACAGATGATTTAGCAGACATACTGTTGTAAGCGGACTGTCATTGTATCGACAGCTTGTCTTGTGTGTGTGTGTGTGTGTGTGTGTGTGTGTGTGTGTGTGTGCGTGTGCGTGTGCGTGTGCGTGTTATGTTTTTCCTTTGCTGAAAAGGTTATTTTCCTTTCCTGTCTTGTTTTCCTTATTGGGAAAGGTTGTTTGTTTGTTTTCAATTTTTTTGTCAAACTGTTTCAATATGTTGTACAACGAGCGTCAGAGTCAGACTTCTGTATATAGCAGATATAGAATTCAGTTAGCACTAAGATACATTTATCGATCGGATACAGAAGACAGCGAGCACATTTCACGTTAATGGATCAAAGTTAGTACATATTCATTAAACATGTAGAATCACATATATTCGTCATCAATGCATTATTAAGTTTTCAACATGTAGCAGAGTAGTGAGACAAAATACAATGATATAATTATGATAGTTGGTCACTGTTACAACAATTATAGAATATACCAACTGCTGTGATGTAGTGGTTAGCGCAACGGACTACTGACTGGAAGTTTGTGAGTTCGAATCTCCCATCAATCTCTTCTGGGATTTTTTCGGATCCAACCAGCTCCTCCCCAGAGTTGAGCGTGCTCTGGCCCATTGGGAACACTGGGACCACATAGCCAGTCTCATCCACTGCACGGATACGTCATTGAAGATCTTGGTCATGTCTTCTGACCAACACCGCAGGTGTCCATATCTCTTGTGCCTGATAAACGCCGGGGTATATTGAGATAGCGTAGAGTACAGCCCTGTCACGCAGTCTCAATCCTAGATGGAACTGTATAGTATCATGAGTGTCATGTTCATCGTGCGTCATACTCATTGCATTGTAAAAACTGTAAAAACTGTGCCAGCTTCTGTGGCCATTAAGCTGGGTTAGAAAACGGGACTAAAAAAGATGTTGAGCTCAAAAGAAATCTCCCTAAGTGCGATGATTAATTAAACAAACAAACAAGCTGTTTATAGTGTGTATATAACGCTGATCTTCCCTCCAAAGCTGTGCTTGCAGTCGGACTTTTGTTGACTTCTATTTACATGGCATGCGTGTGTGTGTGCACCTTCTTGTATGTTTCGTGGTGGGCCTCAATAGCTCAGCTGGTTGCGTATCGGATTCACATGCTGATGGTTGTGGGTTCGAACCACAGAGTTCTTACTGCCTGCTTATCCTAACATAAATGTTGTTGTGGTGGTGTCCATATATTCTAGGATCAGATAACTCCCCCTTTCCCCACTTCCCTGGCATGTATATCTTCGTTTCTCGTATCACTGAAGTGGGTGCTGACGTAAAACTAAACCTGGTGATTTTAATACGATTTTTTTTTCTTCTTCAAAAACTGTGTACTGATTTTGAATAAAACATGTTTCAGCCGAATTCTAGATGCCCTCTCTGGAGAGAGCGTGTTGCCACAATTCGCCAGTATCTTTTTTTGTAATCTCCCATTCAACAAATATTATTATTTTATTTTCAATTTCTGTTAAGTAATTTTCTAAAGTGGATTGTTTTTTTTTAAAAAACTGAATTTAGCCAGGGGCAATTCCCTGCCGTGACAGAAAAACATAACCTTTTGATATATGCGTTGGTGTAGGCGTGCGTGTATTACTTGTGATTAAAGTGCACGCTTGTGTGCAGGCAGACAGACAGACAGACAGGCAGACAGACAGATAGGCAGACAGACAGACAGGCAGGCAGACAGACAAACATAGACAGAAAAGGACAGAACGAGAGGGCGACTTGAAAACTTGACACATGAAAACACTTTAGTATTCTAAACATCACATTCCGCCGGACCTGTCATAACCCTTTGACTCTCGCACCCTATCCACCGACTGCAAAAACTTAACCCTTTGTTTCTCTCACCCTGTCCACCAGTTTACTGCAGGAAGTTGGTGGATAGGATGAGGAATCAAAGGGTTAACTTTTTGTTTTGCTAGAATGGTTGGCAATGTAGGATGCTGGTGGACAGGTTGCACGAGTCAAAGGGTTAAGTGATCCTTGTTATTTTACGCTTGTATAAACATGAAAACTTAAAAAGCAAAATGCCTTGATCTAAACCTTGAGAAATCAAACGAAAGAGAAGAAGAAAGAAAAGCAAGCACGAATAGAAACAACAACGACGACGACGACGAAATATAACACACAGACAGAGCTTGCAAAGCAGACGCGAGTCTGAGACACACAAAGAGTTGGAAGATGTGCTTATCTCTCCAGACACGGGGCAAGGTTAAAGAGTTGGCTTGTATAAACACACAGGCACGCACAGAGGGCTGAGATGCCCTCTTATCCGGCCAGATAATCTGCCCTACGTACGGCTGACAGGCTGTAACCCCAACCCGTCATCAACTCACCTGAACGACTGGGTGAGAGAGGCCACGTCAGGGTCAGGTGTATTCCACACTGCTACTTATGAAAAGTTTGGAGTCGGGCGCGGTCAGGTGTATTCCACACTGCTACTTTTGAAAAGTTTGGAGTCGGGCGCGGTAGTCAAGTGGGTAAGATGTCAGGCTTACGGTAAGGAATTCCGGGGTTCGATTCTGCTTGGGTACCTCACGCCTGGTGGGTAAAGGGTGGAGATTGTTCCTATCTCCCAAGTCAACATATAGTGCGTAACGTAACCCCGCCCCCCTCAACGTGATAACACATGCAGGATATGAAATTTGCACTAGATCTAATAAAAAAAAAAAATCCTCTAAGTCATGTCAGCGGCTGACTTATGGGAACATGAAAATACCCAGCATGCATGCTCGCCGTAGACAGAGTTTGCAGACTGTGCAGCAACATACTACCTGCAGAGGGTGGGATAAACAACGCGCACACCAAGGAGGTATATTTACTCGTTATAAGTTCCCTGTGGTGCATACACATATCTGAGGAAGATTCGGAGCGTTGGAAGGGGGAGAAAAAGAGAGGTTTGAGATGCAGATCTGAGAAGTAGTAAATATGAACCGGGAGGAGAAGGTATGGGGGGGGGGGGGGGTAAGGGACGGAGATGTTCGTTTACTGATAAGGAAGGGAGATAATGTTGATAAGAGCTATTGTCATTCCTGCCTCTAGTGCTGGCTGTTGCTGTTGATGGTGCTGCTTGAAAGAGGCGTCTTCAAGCTGTGCTCCAAGTGTACTGTTGATTCTACGTATCACTGTACCCAGGTTCACAGTACTTAGGGACTGAAGGAGGCCAGTCACTGTTGGTGTTATTGATGCAGCTGCAGAAAGTGCCGCTGTTAAATTCTGTTTGTTGTTTGCTGTATGTTTCCTGCATTGTCTTTATTGCTTCTTACCAGTATTGTGATGCTGCGGCTGCTGTGTTTGCTCCAACTGTTACTTGTGCTGATCACTGCTACTATAACTACTACCACTACTACTGTTACAACAAGAACAACAACTACTACTACTACAGCTGCTGCTACTGTTACAACAAGAACAACAACTACTACTACTACAGCTGCTGCTACTGCTACTACTACTACTACTACTACTACTACTACTACTACTACTACTACTACTAACGTCAGATACGCACGTTTATGATCGTATAAGTCATGTCAATGGCTGGCTTATGGAAACAATGAAACACTTTGTAAGTACGCCCAATACAGATGCAGACTGTGCAACAACTTAGTGGAACATGATTAACTTGCCAAACAGCTCGAATTCTTGGTGTTTCAGTAAAAAAAGTTTGATTGTTTATAATGCGCAGTAAATCCAAATGAGTTTGGGACATAGAGCGCAGAGAACATAACACGCTCTGTGTGTGTGGTTTCGAATCGCGCTAAACAAGAATGATGTATTTACTCCCGATAGTAATAACATGACTATGACTGTAACATGTGCTATGATTGTACTACTACCGACATTGGCTCTTGTTACATGGCCATACCAGCATAGTTTTCTTCTCTTATCTGATGTCAGCAGATCTTCATATGGTTCAGTGTGCTGCTTGACGGATTGGCGCACGTGTTCATTGTTGATATGATCAGTGTATCTGATGTTCGGTGCCTTGCCATAACGTCATATTTATATGGCCTGGGTTCGTCTTTCCACGTTCGCAGTGAAGGTCCATGTCTCACATGCGTAAAGGCAAGTGAAATATACCAGCGCACGGAGAGCTTTATCATATGTTTTATGGAGATGTTGTTGCCCTTTCATACAGGTTTCTGTCTTTATTGCTAATATTAGTAGTTCTGTTGTTAATACCGCTGCTGTTACTAGTCTAGTACTTCTTCACATCTGGATAGCATAAGGACGACGCGAAGCCGCTAGTAAACGACTGTTGAAACATTCCGCTACTTGCCATTTTAACCCACTTTTCCCCAAGTATTGGCTGTGGTAAATACTCAACAGCACACACAGGAAGTCAGCGTGTAAATACTGTGGTAAAGTAAGTATGCGAGAGCAGTCCTTAAACCACTCCCTCCTTTAGGAAGCTAATGATAATGATGATAATAATTATACGGTATTTTCGAACAGTAGAAGTTATTAGCTAAAAAAAAAAAAAAGAAAGAAAGAGAAGAAAACATTTTTCAAACTTTGCCGTTCTTTACATGCTGAATGTTTTCATGCTTCTATAAACCCTGCACTTATACACATGCATCTTTAAGTACATAATTGCGTGTAATATGTAACAAAAATAACAAAATAATAAGCGTGTTGGACGCACGTAATAACTATTGGCCGGCATGCGTGATGTGTGTTGTGATGGGTTGGCCCCATAGACGTGCATCTCTGTGGTTGATTCACTCTGGCAGGCAACACAATGGTGCTGCAAGCCTGCATACTGCGATTTCATTAAGGGGGGGGGGGGGGAGATTGACAATAACAATAACAATACTTTATTTTCCAACAATAGAAGTTATAGGCCCACAGCCATTATTCAATTTCGCTGTTGCTGTCATAGCTGCCAAGAACTAAAGAAAATTTTTTTTTAAAAAATCAAATAATAACAATGGCACATAATACATAAACATATTAAAGAGTAACAGCAATGGCTATCGCTTGAGAAAGAGAGAGAGAGAGAGACAGATACAGAGAGTCAGCGACACACAGAGAGACAGAGAATAAGAACTTACTGAACACGCATAGATGTATACACCGTAAGACAGAACAAAAACTCAAGAACATCGAGGGTAGTGGCACAACGCAAAGGAGGAGACTAATAGAAAAAAGTCAAAAGACGGAAACAAAATGATAGATAGGAAAGAGGACATTTCTAGCACTCGAATTTGCGCAAAATAGGAATACTATTAACACAGGATGAACCCCCTGACTATTCTCTTCGGGGGATCGAGAAACTGAGTTTCAGACGGGGTTTTGTTTGTTTGTGTTGTTTTTTGGTTTTTTTTTTTTTCTTTCTAGAGGGCGTTGCAGCGCTGAGATGATTCCATATGCGTCATCAGCACAGATGCCATATGATGGAAGGATCCACACAGGCTATGACACAAACCTGTACATAAAGCCTTCGGGCTGGCGAGGTGCTGGCTGAGGTTATGCCTAACTTACCGATTTTGTGGAAAGGTTCGTTTGTTCATTTCTTTTAACGTCCATTCACATATGTGCTTTTAGACGATTGTGGAGGGGTTTTGTTTGGTTGGTTGATTGATTGGTTTTCTTAATTTTTTTTTTCACAACGGATTAACAATGTTTTGGGATTTTTTTGTTTTTTGTTGTTGTTGTTTTGTTTTGTTTCTTTGTTTTTTGGGGTATATTTCTGTTTTCAAACGCGAGTGATGTTTTTTTCTTTACGTAACTTGATGCCGGGAACGACTTCATTGTTGACGTGAGTTCTTTTACGTGCACGGAGTTCGTGCTGTACAGCAGACCTCGGTTTATCTGAAAGACTAGCATCCAGATCATCACTCTCAATTTCAGTGGAGAGGGAGGGAGGTGGAGAAAATTGAAAACTCACTGCTCGACCGGGAATTAAACCCAGGACTTCTGGCTTCGTATGCTGGCTCGTTAACCACAGGGCCACCAACCATACTGTGAAGTGTGACTGTGAAGCAGAGAGGGGATGGGTGAGGGGTTAGTGACCAGCCGTGGCTAGACGCCGAGCCGCCATCTCTTGACAGCTGTCGCTGTCGTTGTTACTGATGGAGGAGATGCTGCGCTGGTCACTGATGGGGATGACCATTTCACTCTGACCGAGGCATTCTCCTTGTCTGAGGCTGATGTTTGAACAGCTTCGCCTGTTCGTATTCTCCCGTTAGTTCGTTATTCTCCCCGTTATGTTCGTTATCTCCCGTTATGTTCGTTATTCTCCCCGCTCTGTTCGTTATTCTCCCCGTTATGTTCGTTATTCTCCCCGCTCTGTTCGTTATTCTCCCGCTTGTTCGTTATCTCCCGCTCTGTTCGTTATTCTCCCCGTTATGTTCGTTATTCTCCCCGCTCTGTTCGTTATTCTCCCCGCTCTGTTCGTTATTCTCCCCGTTATGTTCGTTATTCTCCCCGCTCTGTTCGTTATTCTCCCGTTATGTTCGTTATTCTCCCCGCTCTGTTCGTTATTCTCCCCGTTATGTTCCTTATTCTCCCCGCTCTGTTCGTTATTCTCCCCGCTCTGTCGTTATTCTCCCCGCTCTGTTGTTATTCTCCCCGTTATGTTCGTTATTCTCCCCGCTCTGTTCGTTATTCTCCCCGCTCTGTTCGTTATTCTCCCGCTCTATTCGTTATTCTCCCCGTTATGTTCGTTATTCTCCCCGTTATGTTCGTTATTCTCCCCGTTATGTTCGTTATTCTCCCGTCTAGTTATTGTCGGTGTGTCTCTGATTTCATGTTTATGTTTGTATGCTTATATTGTACATGTAGAATAGAAAGGACTAACTGTAAGATGGGTCTATCAGGACATAATGCTTCTGCTCTTGAGTAGTGAAATGTTTTCTAGTTTCCTCTTTCTCTCACTCTCTGTGTCTGTCTGTCTGTCTGTCTCTCTCTGTCTGTCTGTCTCTCTCTCTCTCTCTCTCTTCTGTCTGGCTGTCTGTCTGTCTCTCTGTGTCTGTCTCTCTCTCTGTCTGTCTGTCTGGCTGTCTCTCTCTCTCTCTCTCTCCTCTATCTCACTCTCTTGCTCGCTCGCTCTAGCTGTGTTGTTCTCTTCCTGTTTCTCTTCCCTGTTTCTCTTCTCTCTCTCACTCTCATGCTCGTTCGCTCTAGCCGTGTCTGTTTCTCTGTGTCAGTCTTTTTATCTGTTTGTTTGTCTCTGTCTGTCTGTCTGTCTGTCTTCTCTCTCTCTCTCTCTTGTTTTTTGTTGTTTTGTTGTTGTTGTTTTGTGCATGCACAGGTGTGAATACATGTGTATGTGTCTAACAGAACAGGCATTGTGACTACCACGGTAACTGGAAAGAAGTGTGTGTCAATACAGACTGTGTTGGAAACACTCAATGTGATCGCATGAAACACAACAGTCGTGTGTTTGGCGAGCTAAGTACGATGATGCACATGGCCATCTTAGGGCGTGTGTTACAAGGACAACCATACAGAAGCACGCACGTACGTTTGCTCGGTGCTTTTTGTCTATACCACCGATTTTTGTTGTTGTTGTATTTATAAATAGAATAAATGCCACATCATATTGTCATAGCCCAAAAGAGCGTTGTCTCCGTTTGCAATGCGAACAGACAGAAAGACAAAAACAAGCAAAAAAGTAGACCTACAGACAGAAAGACAAAAACAAACAAAAAAGTAGACCTACAGACAGAAAGACAAAAACAAACAAAAAAGTAGACCTACAGACAGAAAGACAAAAACAAACAAAAAAGTAGACCAACAAAAACAGAAAAGAGACAAAAACAAGCAAAAAAGTAGACCTTTTACTCGACGGAATAAACTGTTTGGGCCAGAAACGGAAAGCGGGAAACAGAAACCTTTGAGGAAGACATCCAAGACTACGCATGAAAAAGAAAAACTGCTTGTCCTTAGGGGGGAGCAGCCCAGAAGACATTTTCAGAGCGCTCTGCCAGTATTTAGTTCTAAAGTGAGAAGCTACTGTGCTTCCATAGCAGTTTTCATGAGTCAAGTGTCATCCATTCACTGATGACTTCTGGGGCAGGAGATGCATGTATTCATCATCATCATCATCAGGTGCCTGCCGCATGGCGTTGGCGACCATGGACTTCCATCCATCTCTATCTCTCGTTGCCCCTAGCATCTCCCCCACCCTCCTCATCCCCAGCCACTCTGCAAGTCCGTCCAGCATTCTCTCCCTGGGTCTACCTGGTGCTCTCTTTCCCTCCAGATTTCCCGTTGTGACCAGGTGCTCCAAATCCCCCTTCCTCATAGAATGGCCTATAAATGTTGCCTGTCTTTTCCTACTCTTCCTTATGAGTGATCTACTTGTGTCTGCCTCCATCAAGACTGTCTCGTTTGTTTTCTTTGCTGTCCATGGAACTCTCAACATTCTTCTTAGAAACCACATCTCGGCTGCCTCAATCTTGCTCTGGCTTTGCTTGCTGACTGTCCACGCCTCGCAGCCGTACAACAGTATTGGTTCTATATAACATTCAAGGACTCTCTTCCTGATGTTAATTGATAGGCATTTGTTGGTAAGAATGCTTGTCATCTTCTTGAAAGCTGTTTTGGCTTGGCCGATTCTGCCAGCTATTTCCGATGTGCATCTGCCGTCTGATGAAATGACCGTTCCCAGGTATTTGAACTTATTAACCTGTGTCAAGGTTGTGCCATTTGCTGTTATTTTGCATGAGGGGATTTCATGTTTTTTACTGATCACCATGACTTCAGTCATGTATTGTGAACATGGAATCAACGGAAAGATGAAATAAAGATATAAACACATTAAGACAGATAACCGGTGTCAGATCCCTCTCAAGTGATGTCGACCATGAAGACAATCAGGGTCCAACGTGACGATAGTCTTCTACAGTGCTCCGGTTGCCTCTCTGTGTGAAAATGATTTTGTTGACAAGCTAGACATTTCATTCTCCCGTGTATATAATATTGAATTGTTTAGTACTGCGATTCAGATTCCACTTCTGGAAGATTTGAGTAGTATGTTGATGTGTTCATCTTTCCGATGTTCACATCCCCTTCCCGTACATGTTCCCTGTGAATGGCTAACGCCTTACACCGAAGGATATTTAATAGTCGCTCTCTGTCTGTCTCTGTCTGCCTGCCTGTCTGTCTTTCTTTCTCTATCCTCTACCTCTCTATCCTCTCCCTCCCCCCCCCCCCTCTCTCTCTCTCTGCCGTATTTCCCCCGTTCCCACCTTTCTGTCAGTGTATATTGTCTTCTCTCACTGTGTGATCCCGGACCCGCTCTTCCCCTCATCATCTGTAGCCATTTGCACCTGTCCGTGCCGTCTAATTGTTCGTGAGTGGTGGAGGGGGCGGTGAAGGATGGAAGGGATTAGAGGTACCTGGCAATGGACTGGTGAGGCGGCGTGTTGCTGACAGCCATCTGCTCAAATTTAGCACAAAGGTTTGTGTGCTGCTGCTGCTGCCCTCTACCTTTCTCTTTGTCCAGAGAAGCAGGGAAAGATGGCCAGGCCGTACAACAGTCTCCCTATCATACCAAAATTATAACTGATAATTCACATTTTGTTAATCTAATATCCTGTGACTTCGAAGAAACCTTAGTGCTGAAATAAAACACCACGCTTAGGGAGAAAAATTGGTAAAGCCGTGTCTACAACCTCCATTTCTGTACCAACATTCATCATCATCATCAAGTGCCCTGCCACATGGCGTTGGCGATCATGCCCTCCATATGCATCTCTCCGTTGTTGCCGCAAGCACATCTTCCACCCTCTCTGTCCTCAGCCACTCTGCAAGTCCGACCAATATTTTTTCCCTGGCTCTATCTGGAGCTGTCTTTCCCTCCAGCTTTCCCGTTGTGACCAGGTGCACTAATTCCCTTTTCCTCGTAAAATGGCCTACAAATGTTGCCTGTCTTTTCCTAATCCTCCTTATGAATGATCTACTTGTGACTGCCTCCATCAAGACTGTCTCGTTTGTTTTCTTTGCTGTCCATGGAACTCTCAACATTCTTCTTAGAAACCACATCTCGGCTGCTTCAATCTTGTTCTGGCTTTGCTTGTTAGCTGTCCACGCGTCACAACCGTATAACATTATCGGTTCTGTATAACACTCAAGAACTCTCTTCCTGATACCAACATTACGACGGAAAATCTAGATTTTGTACTTTTGAATATCACTGTGACCTCAAAGAAGCTTCAGTCGTTATTGTTATTGTTATTTTTTTTAAAGCCCAGCCGACTGCGTGGAGCCATATCAGGGCTATAGCCGTTTCAAAACATACAATACTTCAACAGGTAAAGGAAGGAAAAGAAAATTAAGTAGGCCTACACATATCCATGCATTTGCGCGCATAATCTAAGGAGATGCCCTTGGCGTTGATCACTCCGTCCAATTTATCACTCAGGGGATTTAAAAAACAAACCTGAATACAAATGGAAACACAACTAAGGACTCTCAAACATATATAAAATAGACCTAAATTACTTGAAATTGCTTACTTATATCTCATTTCCCTACAGCCAAAAATGCACTTAATACATGTACCCATTTGTCAGTCCTAAGAAAAAGCACGCAAGACTTTATCAAACACATACAGGTAAATGAACAAGCAAGGCAGAAAATAGTAGGAAGAAATGACAGAAAACAAAGGAACAAGGCAGAAACAAACAGAGGACAGAAAAGCGTAACTTCCTTGCACAGACTTTCTAGAAGGTGGGGATACTATTTATACCGAGAGAGCCCCCGGCATCCCTACGGGGAGAAGCTTCAGTCGTAATAAAACTTGACTTGCAACGCGGACAATAGTAGTAGACTGCCACAGCAGGGATTTGTCCGAGGTTGCTGAGAAAGTCTTACTCACACACCTTTCCCCAAAAGTGCTGAGTTCAGGCATTTTCTTTGGTCCCTGTGACCTTGACTCTGGAGCCATGATTTCCAAGCGTACGCTTTCGCAACCTTTTTTTTGGTCTTTTACTCATATTTGGTATAGATCCACCCAGAAACAACTGAGAAAATGTCGCTGACACGTGTTGTCACAGACACACGGGCACACACCTTTCTCCGGTCAATATGAAACAGCGTCACTTTAAACAGAAAGCAGAAAAGAAGAAGACTGACAAAAGGAAAGAAAACAGGGGAAAATGAAACCAAGGCAGTCTGTTTAGTTTGTGTATATTGTCTGCCTGTCTGCCCTCTCTCTCTCTCTCTCTCTCTCTCTCTATATATATATATATATATATATATATATATATATATATCTCTCTATCTCTCTCTCCTCTCTCTCTCTCTGCCCCCTCCTCACCCCTTCTCTTTTATTCGCTTACATTCTGCCTTGTTTCTTTTTTCCTTTGTGGGTTGGGTTGGGGGAGTTCAAAAGAAGAGGAGAAAGATCAATGTCCCTTATCCCCTTTCCCCATCTCTCTCCCACGGCCTGACGCCTCCCACCCGAATACATCGCGTGGTTGCCTTAACCCTTGCTCTTTTTCATCCTATCCGCCATCTATAGATCTAGATTCGCGAAGCTAGCGAGTATAATGAGGGAGTGAAAATGTTAATCCTAGCAATTTATTGTATGGCCTTGTAGGTGTATCGAAGTTTAGGAGTTTATTAATGGTTTATATTCCATATAGGGCAGGGTCACGAAGAGATTTTCACTTACAAATCTAACTACTGTGTGTGTGAACGTGTTGGAGCTTGAGTGTGTGTGTATAGAGACAGAGAGATAGACAGACATGCAGATAGGTAGATAGATAGACAGACAGACAGACAGACAGAGAGACAGATAGATAGATAGATAGATAGTCAGTCAGATAGATGTGTATGTGTGTGTTTGTGTGTGTGTTTGTGTGCGTGTGTGGTTGTGTATGTGTGTGCGTGTGTGGTTGTGTATGTGTGTGGTTGTGTGTGTGTGTGTGCGCGCGCGCGCGCGTGCACGCACGTGTGTGTATATGTTTGACATGAATGCACTTGGATATGAGTTCCATAGATGGATCTGTCGTAATACAAATGAACCATATTAAACTAAAGTCATCAGAATGATGCAGGTTTGGAGAATCGTTCACAGGTCGCCGTAGTCAGGTGGGTAAATCGTCAAGCTTCCAGTTGGAAGGCCTGGGGTTCGATCCTGTCTGGATACCTCCTGCCTAGTTGGTAAAGGATGGATATTTTTCAGATCTCCCAAGGTCAACACGAGCGCAGACCTGTTTGTGCCAAAACCCTTTTCGTTTGTATACGCACGCAGGACATCAAGTATGCTCGTTAAAGATCCTTGTATGTCATTGTCATTGTCAGTGTCCAGGGGCTTAAGGAAACACAATAACCAACATGCACTTCCACCAAAGACGGAGAATGCAATGTGCACAGCAACACCGCCTGCGTATAATGTATATCAAACAACGTGTACAGTGTATACTCTCATCCGAGAAAAAAAAAAAGGAATGCTTCCCACCCACCCCCGAAAAAATAGTAATGTTTAAGTACTGTTAAGAGAAGATGGAGAGAGGAGAGACAGACAGACAGACAGACAGAGAGAGCGAGAAAGAACCAACTAGCCAACCACCCAGCCAGACAGACAGAGGTGGAGGATTTCAAAAGGTTGAAATGGGATGGAGACAGAGAAGATGAGAAAAGCTCTGATGAAAACTTGTACGAAACGTAATTTACGTTAGAGAATGTGTGTGAGAGAGAGGAGAGAGGAAGAGAGAGAGAGAGAGAGAGAGAGAGAGAGAGAGAGAGAGAGAGAGAGAAAGGAAAAACTGTAACTTGACGTAAATTTAAGGAAAAACTGTAACTTGACGTAAATTTGCAGTCACACTAATTAATGAGTGAGGAGCCACAAGCGCAGACGTGGGGGCGGGCAGAAGACCCAAGACCAGTGATAAGAAGTCTGTTGGAAGAAAACAGACAGAGACATAACGAGAAAGATAAGCGACTTTTCTCTGTCGTCTTCCTTCCTCTACCCCCTTTCTTCTAAGCCGCCTCAGTGATGTTGATCCCATGCCGCTCATTCCGGTTCCCCAACACACCACCAGCCCTAAGCTCGTTTTATTAACCCTTTGACTCCCGCACCTTATCTACCAACTGCAAAATCTTATCCCCTTTAATTCCCTCATCCTATCCACCAGCTTCCTGAAGGAAGAGGGTGAGGGAATCAAAGGGTTAAGTTTTTGCTGTGCTAGCATGGTTGACAAGGCAGGATGCTGGTTGGCAGGGTGTCGAAGTCCCAGTGCCAGGAAGTCTGTAGGCGCCAACGATATCAAAAAGCTGAAATGTGCTGGCCAGTTACCATGGTAGACTCAGCAGGGGTTATGCCATTGTGTCTACACGCAATTGTAACCATGAATATCCTGACTGAGGCATGTTAGGTCATATTGGGTCACGGTGACCCATATTGTAATAGGTTTGTATGTATGTGTATATGCATGTATGTATGTAATTATGTATGCATGCATGTATACGTGTATTATGCTTGTATGTATTTTGGGCCCTGTTCTAGTTGACCATGATCTTGTTTTGGTAACTAGAATCGTCTTTGGTAATCATAACCCAGTTCGGGTCACCATGGTCAAATTTGTGCCATTAGACCCAATGTACGATAGAAATGAGCTTTGCTTTCAGTATTTGTCACCACTATCCAATTTCATTGACCACTACGCACATAGGGTTTGGGCCTGCATGACCCAGTGTGGGTCATCATGTTTCGTTTGGTTGTTAAGAGCGTTGGCCCCTTGAGGGCTACGAAGATATGTGGACACCGTGGCACGTGGATACATGTTATGGGAAAGTTGCCGTTTCTCTGTTATGGGAAAGTTGCCGTTGTCTCTGTTATGGGAAAATTGCGGGTGTCTCTGTTATGGGAAAATTGCCGGTGTCTCTGTTATGGTAAAGTTACCGTTGTCTCCCCGTCATGGTAAAGTTACCGTTGTCTCCCCGTCATGGTAAAGTTACCGTTGTCTCCCCGTCATGGTAAAGTTACCGTTGTCTCCCCGTCATGGTAAAGTTACCGTTGTCTCCCCGTCATGGTAAAGTTATCGTTGTCTCCCCGTTATGGTAAAGTTACCGTTGTCTCCCCGTCATGGTAAAGTTATCGTTGTCTCCCCGTTATGGTAAAGTTACCGTTGTCTCCCCGTCATGGTAAAGTTACCGTTGTCTCCCCGTTATGGTAAAGTTACCGTTGTCTCCCCGTTATGGTAAAGTTACCGTTGTCTCCCCGTCATGGTAAAGTTACCGTTGTCTCCCCGTTATGGTAAAGTTACCGTTGTCTCCCCGTCATGGTAAAGTTACCGTTGTCTCCCCGTCATGGTAAAGTTACCGTTGTCTCCCCGTCATGGTAAAGTTACCGTTGTCTCCCCGTCATGGTAAAGTTACCGTTGTCTCCCCGTCACGTAAAGTTACCGTTGTCTCCCCGTTATGGTAAAGTTACCGTTATCTCCCCGTTATGGTAAAGTTACCGTTGTCTCCCCGTCATGGTAAAGTTGCCGTTGTCTCCCCGTTATGGTAAAGTTACCGTTATCTCCCCGTTATGGTAAAGTTACCGTTGTCTCCCCGTTATGGTGAAGTTACCGTTATCTCCCCGTCATGGTAAAATTACCGTTGTCTCCTCGTTATGGTAAAGTTACCGTTGTCTCCCCATCATGGTAAAGTTACCGTTGTCTCCCCGTTATGGTAAAATTACCGTTGTCTCCTCGTCATGATAAAGTTGCCGTTGTCTCTGTTATGGTAAAGTTGCCGTTGTCTCCTCGTCATGATAAATTTTGCCGTTGTCTCTGTTATGGGAAAGTTGCCGGTATCTCTATTATGGGAAAGTTGCCGTTGTCTCTGTTATGGGAAAGTTGCCGTTGTTTCTGTTATGGGAAAGTTGCCGGTGTTTCTGTTATGGGAAAGTTGCCATTGTCTCTGTCATGATAAAGTTGCCGTTGTCTCTGTTATGGGAAAGTTGCCGTTGTCTCTGTTATGGGAAAGTTGCCGGTGTTTCTGTTATGGGAAAGTTGCCATTGTCTCCTCGTCCTGATAAAGTTGCCGGTGTTTCTGTTATGGGAAAGTTGCCGGTGTCTGTGTTATGGGAAAGTTGCCGTTGTCTCTGTTATGGGAAAGTTGCCGGTGTTTCTGTTATGGGAAAGTTGCCATTGTCTCCTCGTCCTGATAAAGTTGCCGGTGTCTCTGTTATGGGAAAGTTGCCGTTGTTTCTGTTATGGGAAAGTTGCCGGTGTTTCTGTTATGGGAAAGTTGCCATTGTCTCCTCGTCCTGATAAAGTTGCCGGTGTCTCTGTTATGGGAAAGTTGCCGGTGTCTCTGGTCATGTCTCTGTGTCGACATAAAGAGTGACCGCAGTGCCATCAGCTGTTGGCGGCTAGTCATCAGCCTCCCGCTCCACAGGTCAGTCACCCTGGTAAGGCCCGGGCAATTAAGGAAGCTCGGGCTATCTCTGGAGCCGTCAGTGCTTTACTGAAAATGATGGTCACTTATTTCCTCTCGCCCCCTCCCCACCCCCGCGCAACTGATCTCACTCCCCTCCTCTCTTTTCTTTAATCCTTACTCACACCCCCAAGATACCCCCCACCCTCGTTTGGAAGCTGTGTCCCACTAAAGATGATGGGTCAGACACCCTCTTTTCATTAATTCCTTATTTCCGCCCCCCACTTCTCACAGAAACCCCGCTACCCCCACACCCAGACAGTTTCCTCCTTTCCTCTCTCCACTTCTTCCCTCCTTCCTCCTCTCATCCCATTTTCTCAAAGCCTTCTCTCAAGTGCGGCAGGTGCATGTTGATGGGTATAGATTTTCCTGCCATGTTGGGTTTATTTCCAGGTTGCCAATATCTCGGACCTCTTAACCCCACTTCGTTCGTTTGATCCCACTCCTACTCCTCCTCGCCCACGGCACATCTTGGATACGGTGAAATTGGCCGGTCTTTCATGTTGCTCGCTGCTGATTTGTTTGGTACTCGCTGGTGTCTGGTACCTTCCATTCCCCCTCTTCCCGTTTGTAATTCTTTCTTGTCGCGACCAATCTTCCGTGTGAAATTTGATCGGCTGTCCCCGGGAAAAACGCGTCGCCACGTTGTGAAGGTTCTTTTTTCTGTCTTTACATATTTTCGTTGTCCTGTTCAAGCGGATTTGTCCATATAATTTTTGCCAGAAACAATTGTTTCTGTGAGCGAACTCGTTACGGGCGCTTTCAGAGTGCGTGCTGCATATGGGACGTAAATTGATTGTCTAATTTCGAAAGGTTAGCGCACAGACCACCCTTCAGTATCTAATGGAGGAGGAAGAAAAACCCTTCTTCACCTGGGAATGGAACCTTGGACTTTCTCGTTTCCCAGGTGGGGAGCTTTTCGACTGAGCCATCTCTGGACATTTAGTACCCGTGCGTTAATCAGATTATCCTGGTGTTTGGTACTTTCGGGTGTGTTACCATGAATTTCGCTAGTTCTGATCATTTCCACTAACACAACCCACCCATAGCATAGTTCTATCGTTGGGAAACATGTCCACAGGTTGGCGTGTCTTTTGATAGAGTGGGTCTGACTAGTGGGTCTGACTTCTTTACTACAATTTCGCTACTTAGCAGAGGATAAGTTGTAAGATATCGGAAGCGACATTGGCAATGTGGTTTTATCGAAGTGCTAGGGTTGGGAAAGTGGGGGGGGGGGGGGGGGGGGGGGGGGGGCTAAAGAAAGAAATAAAGAAAACGAAAACGTGTTTGAAATAACTCAATTCATGAAATAAGAGTATGTTTATGGTGAGTGACATATTATTTACTCACCGTACTATGTTTAAATTTTGACATTTTGTTCTCGTTCACGAAATCTTTGTTGGGCTGATGCTGTCGATGCTGCAGTAAGAATTAAAGTATGCCTGAATGTTTGAATCTTAACGCTGCACAGCCAGCTAAATTCATATCTCTACAAACGAAGTGGGGCTGATCTTCCCTCGAGATTTTTAGTTTTTCTTCTAAAACATCGTTTTATCCTGAATAGCTACAATCATTTAACTCGGCAGAGACATGGTACAGAAATACGCCTTCGGCCAACATGTCTCCGTTTCTTTCCAAAAATAGATTTGCCACCTGGCTTCTGGTCAAGGACGCTTAAGGTTATCCATTGTCTTCTCATTCTCCTAGAAGAAATCGACATCTTACCGTCTATGAAAGTTCAGGAGTTTACACAGGTTACTTTAACTATGATTCCTTTTATTTCTATTTTATTGGGATCTCGTATCATTACTTTTAAAAGAGCAACAGGTACTCTAGGAATGCGGGCAATGGGATGGGGAGGAGAACGAGATGTGTGGAGATGGTTTTTTTAAAAACATGATTTCTCACTTCATGTCAGAAGCAAAAAACGGAGAGAAATTGTTAAAACATTCAATACTAACAAAATAAAAGCGCAAAAAAAAAGTCTTTTGAAACATGCAAACCTTGGAGCATTTGTTCCATCATCGCATGACAAGATCGGCAGCGTAACCTTGACCTCTCACCCCACCCACCTCCCACCACCCCCTATCCCCACAGCAGTTCTATCAGTTCGGAACAGCTTTCAACACAACACACACAAAAAGTGAATGGCAACTGATTAATTCATCACCCTTTCAAAACACCCCGTTTCGCAGGTTTTTTTTTTTTTTTTTTTTTTTTTTCACCACTCCCAGTCCATAGCAGAGCAGGAGCAGAGCAGAGCCAGCCTAAAATCGGGATGATCAAGCAACGGTGACTTTCTGCCTGTTTCTGGCGTTTATTGTTCTGTCGTGGCTTCTTCCAGAAGAACCTTTCAGACTTCACAGAAGCTCTGTTGATTGTTCCCAAGACCGTGGACCACTCCCTGTTCGGAATTGGTAGTACTCCGGCACGTGTCTACTTGTTGGCCCAAACAAATGACTGTAATTTAAATGAAGATTCCTTCCGTGAACTTTTTAGGCGAGAATGTCTTGATGAGGGTTTGTGACCAACGAATTGGATGACTCACGCGGGTAAGTTGTAGTCATTAGTTTTAGTCTTTTTTTTTTTTTTTTTTTTTTTTTTTGAGGGGGAGGAAGCAAAAATATTGATGGGGAGGAAGCAAAAAATATTTGATGAGAGTTATTATATGAAGTTTTGGTCAAAGTGACCAAAGTCTTTGATTAGGGATTGTTATTAAGTTTGGGTCATTTTGACCAGGGATGCAAATGACTCACCATATGACGCTTTCACTTTTGTGACCAAAAAGTGTTCTTGTCAATGCAATTAGCGAGAACTCTTTGGCGGCAGTTATTTACTCTCTGACGTCTCGGTTACAGTCTTGGGCATGGCGACCAAAGAACGAACGCTGCTGGAGATTATAGTCTGTAAGAGTGCAGAATTTCTACCGTCTGTGGTCATGCCAGTCATAGATTATAATATACTGTGCTTATGTTAATATATCATTACGCATGCTGCGATTTTGGCTTGACGAGTTCAGTTCATATTATGAAGATTTAAGAGACGTGATTATATGAATTGTTCGTGAAGTGATTTCTGATATGCTGTTTTGTTCTAAAACGTGCGCTTATGTTCCTTCATGAGTCCGTGTTTGGCCGTGTTGGTAGAGTCGTGACTTGAGATCCTGATGTTTCGAGTTCAGTTCCAAGCTGCAACGTAAAAACTGGCCTGTTCGCTGCCCGTTTTCATGTTCCAGCCATTCTGGTGATGTCGGCTCCATGCTTGATAAGTCCAGTTCTCTCTTCCTTCCTCATGTACACCCTCCATCTCACCTTTCCCAATTCTAGACGTTGTCAACGCATTTGGTTGTACATAGGCTTGAGGAGCCTACTGGATTATTAATTCTGGTAGATTTAGGCGTAGCATTTATGGAGTTGCTAGAGTGCATGGAACCCTTCTTGATGAGGATTTCAGCACGTGTGCATACGCTAATGCGTATGCATGCATGCACACGCACGTACGCACGCACAAAGACACACACTTACACACACACACACACACACACACACACACACACACACATGAACGCATGCACACACACACACACACACACACACACACACACACACACACACACACACACACACACACACACACACACACACACACACACACGCACACACACACATACACACCTGTCTAATATCACTCTTAGTGGAAAGACGTTAAAGAACGAACACACACTCACACCCGCGCGCGCACACACACACAAACCACACACACACACAGCGCGCGCGCGCGCACACACAACACACGCACGCACACACACATACACGCACACACATAAACACACACACTACATACATACACACGCGCGCGCGCGCACACACACACAGCACACACATACACACACACACACGACACACACAACACACACGCACACACAGTGGGTGGGAGAGAGAGACTAAGACATGGAAGTGAGAGAGACCAACAGACGAACAATTATTATATACGGTCGTAGGTCATTGGCCCTTGACATATGGGAACGAGATTATAGAAGAACTGCGTATGCAGTGTTTTTGTAACATGGTATGTCCACGGTATGGAAACGACCCATAACACACTCAGAGACAGACAGACAGACAGAGAGAGAGAGAGAGAGAGTAGTTGTGAAGGCTATCGACCCATACCCAATTTGAACCAGCGTGATTTTAACATCGTGTACATGTGTATTTAGAGACAGAGAAAAACACTGTCATACATACATACATACATACATACATACATACATACATACATGTATGTCATACATACATACATACATACATACATACATATATATGTATGTGTGTGTGTATGTATATGTATGTATGTATATGTATGTGTGTGTGTATATGTATGTGTGTGTGTTTGTGTGTCCACCCACCATAAAAAAATGTGCATGCATGAATATATGCGTAAGTGAATAAATATACACACCACCTACACAGATATACATATTTCATACAGATGTGTACATATGAGAGACATGGGGAGGGGAAGAGAGTTTGTTCAGGAGAGACAAGTCCATAAGCGCTCCCCACCCAGTGAGCCAATAATTATCTGGCAGTTTGAATTTGCGCCGACAAAACTTAAGAGGGAGAGAGAGTGTGTGTTTGTGTGTGTATGTGAGAGTGATAGAGAGAGAGAGTGTGTGTGTGTGGTGTGTGGTATGTGAGAGTGAAGAGAGAGAGAGAGAGAGAGAGAGAGAGAGAGAGAGAGAGAGAGAGAGATCTAAATCATTCGGCAAACCTCGTTTGTTTTAATGGATTTTTTTTTTTAATCTAACGTCCCCAATGCAGCGGCAGATAGCTGTGATCACATTTAGTCTCAAATCTCTTCTGTACCCTGCTTGCACAACTTTTGCCACCACTCCGTCCATCGCCTCTCTCTTGTCTCTCTGTCTCTCTCTCTTTCTCTCTCTCTCTCTTTTCTCTCTCTCTCCCTCTCTCTCTCTCTCTCTCCCTCCATTCTCCTCCATCACCGAAGGGTCAGTGTAGCGTATCCCGAGGGACAGAACTTGGGGAGGGGGAAGGAGAACGGGGACTGGGAGGATGGAGCTAGGTTGAGAATGGGGGGAGAGGGGAGGATAGATTGGTTGCTTGCATTGACAAGGACATGCCTATGAATCAGAGCTACAAACTATACCTCGAAAAAAAGAATGGAATGAATTTTTCTTTATCACTTTAATAGTGTTCATTCATTCATTCATTCGTTCGTTCGTTCATTTATTCATTTCATTCATTCGTTTTTTTTCGTTCTTAAAGTCTTCTTGTTCTTGTTCTTGTTTCTTCTTCTGCTTCTCCTCCTCCTTTTTGTTGGGTTGTTGTTGTCGTTCTTCTTCTTCTTTTTATTATTATATTATTATTATCGTCATCATCATTGTTAGTAGTAGTAGTAGCAGTAGTAGTTGTTGTTGTAGTAATAATAGTAGTAGTAATAGTATTTTCTTCATCATCATAATCTTTGATTACACATTTCAGGGAAGATATACGAGAAATTTGTGTTTTTGCTGTTGCTTTTCTGTACGTAAGAAGACTCGCTGAAACCTTGCCATAGTAGAATGTTCTCCAGTCTTTATCAAGAAAGCTCCAGAAAGAATAGAAGATGAAAAACATAATTGTGTGTGTGCGTCCAACGTTTCAGTTTAATTTAACAGAGGAAACTTACTGTGCTATCATTTGTTCAGCGCGCGCGCGCGCGCACACACACACACACACTTACACACACTCACACACGCACGCGCGCCACACACACACACACACACACACACACATCGCTTGCGTGCGCGTTTGCATGCACATATAATCATTCAGACAACTGGGCTCAAGTCTCTTCCATACCTAGCGACATGAACAAGAGACGGGGAGAGACGAGAGAGTCCAGAGGTTTGGGGCTGTTGTAGTAAAAGGGGTGAGGGGGGTGGGGGTTGGGAGGGGGGGGGTAAATGGTTGCCTGCATGGAGGAGGAGAGATATTATTATGCCGGGTGATGTGTTCCAGACCTGTTCTGTTCAGTGATCTGGCAGAGAGTTGTGACAGTTGTTTTCTTTCTGTTCGAACATGCTGCTGATCAGTGTTCTGATTGCCATCATCTGTTGCTTCCACTGAGAGTGTCTTTATATTGTTCGGTTTCCTGCACGCCGGGTCTGTCTTTATTTCGTCTTCCAAAGCGAAGGAGTTACCTCCCTCCCCCACTCTCCCTCTCCCTCCCTCCCCACTCTCTCCTTCCCTCCCTCCCTCCCTCCCTCTCTGTCTATCTGACTCTCTCTCTCTCTCTCTCATGGTTATTGTCTTTTGTTATGGTGTGAGTAGTCATGTCTTGGTAAAGTATCTGTAAATGAATTTTGTTATTTTCAGTGTTATTGTTGTTTATTTTGAAAATCAGCTCCCCGTGTTGTTTGGGCTGAATGGTGTAAAAGAAAATATTAAAATCATGAAATTGTCAGTTCTCAATCTCTTTCTGTCTGTCTATCTCTGTCTGTCTGTCTGTCTGTCTCCCCCTCTCCCCCTGTTTGTCTGTCTGTCTGTCTGTCTGTCTCTCTCTCTCTCTCTCTCTCTCTCTCTCTCTCTCTCTCTCTCTCTCTCTCTCACCGTCAGAATATGTAGCTTTCAAAAATATATAACATCAGAGATGTATGCTTACGCATTTTCTGATTTGGAATCTGTGCCTGCCTGCCAGTCTGCCTGCCTGCCTGCCTGCCTGCCTGCCTGCACTGCCTGCCTGCTTACCTGCCTGCCTGCCTGCTTACCTATCTGTCCACCTATTGATCCATTCATTCTTTCATCCATCTATCGATCCGTTCATCCATCCATCTATCCGTCAGTCCATCCATCCATCCATCTGTGTGTGTGTGTCTGAGTTTGAGTGAGCGTTGAGCTTGTTCAGTGAGGAGTCATCGCATTCGGACAATTCCGTATGCGCTCCACCCAAATCGGCCAACAGTTATCAGGCAGTCTCAGTGCACCTGCGGTGAACCCTTGCCCTGGCAAGGTCTTGAAATGGGGAGGTAGGGGTGGGCAGGGGGGGATATGGACCTATGAAAACTGGCACAACCACAATGGATTGAACTCAAGATATCAGCTTTTGAGCTTACAGCTTTATCACACACTTACAACAACAAAAAAGAAAAATACAAAAACAAAAAACAGGCAGCCCACGCTAAAAGCGAGTGAGTGAGTATGTTAGTGCGCACGCACGCCTGCATGCATATGTCCGTACATACGTGCGCCCGCGCGTGTCTTTAGAGTGTGAAGCATGTGCGTCTGTCCGTCTGCCTGTCCGTGGGCCTGGGATAAGAAGGAGCTGGAGACTGACGTGAAATGCCAGTTTCATGCACGTGCACGTGTCTGTGAGATCAAAAGAAGAGTTCTGGAGGGGAGAGAAGTGGGGGGGGGGGGGGGGGGGGGACGACGATATTATTATATTGTGAAGGACGGAGCGGACAGAAAGAGAGGACTTCAGATTGACTTCAGATGATTTATTCGTTTAGGCCATAACCCCTTTGCAAAGGGGTATGAATTGTAAAATAAGTCAAGGTATATTTTGTAAGCATATTTATAGCATTATTTATCGGTGTAAACCAGACAATTTTGGCAAACTCTCATAACCAAGTACAGATACGTATCTTTGAATTATTTTTTTCTTTCCTTTTCTTTTTTCTTTCTTTTTTTTTTTGTGGGGGGGGGGGTACAGACAGACAGACAGAACGAACGGACGAATGGTAGTGTTTAATTGAACGTCGGCCTAAAGGTGTAGTTCAAAACACAATTCAGTGAGAGGAGATCGTTATACTTATATCCATAATTTGATGGGAAAACATTGCGTACTTACACAGTCGAACTCAAAACTAATTTAAATGTATTGGCAAAGAGAGAGAGACAGAGAGAGAGAGAGAGAGAGAGAGAGAGAGAGAGAGAGATCATTATCTTCATTCTCCTTCTGTACCTTCCTAGATCCTTCCCTCCTTCCAACGTATCTAGCTTCCCTATCCGTCCCCTTCCCATTTTCCTCTGTGTGCATCGGTGTGAAAGAGTAGAATCTCCATGGATACCACCAGCAAGGCCCGTTACTCAGATACAACCTCTTTTCTTCCTCCATCAGTAAAGAATGAGCTTCCTGTCGAGATCGTCCATCACACCCTCATTCAGGGCCATGCTGCCAGGCCATCTGACGTCTCTTCATGACCTAGACCTGATGGCAGACACTACTGTAGGCAAACAGATTTTGTCAAGCCACACAACTAACCTTCCCTTTTCTGACAATCTTGAGATCAGGGGGTGATCAATAGAGAACAGCAGGCTAACTTTAAACTTTTACATATGTATCAGTGATGTCATTGCTCGAGATGAGAAAATAAGCAAACACAACGCCATGCGTAGCACAATCAATGCAATGCGACACAAACAGTACAATACATACAGTGACATGCATTACAATACAATGCAATGCTACGACATGCACAAACAGATGAAAACAGTACAATACATACAGTGACATGCATTACAATACAATGCAATGCGACACAAACAGTACAATACATACAGTGACATGCATTACAATACAATGCAATGCAATTCACGCTCAAGATAGTGTAAAACAGTTGATCCTAGTCCTTTTGAACGATGTAACTACTTTTTATTTGATTTGATATTGATTGTGACTGGGCAGAGGTTTGATTTTCTTTGTTATTATATTAAATTGTCAGTCTTTAACGCATTTCTTAAAGTTGTTGCTTGTTTTGTTTGTTGTTTGTTTGGTGTCGTGGAACTTTATTTATGCTGGTTTTGTTTCTGGCGTGCTTTCAGCTCTGAAATGGACTTTTTAGGTTTGCTCAATATAGACGACATGAAATGAATATTGAATGCATGCAATTTTATATTTTAGTTTGTTTGAAATTCCTGTACGTCATTTCCATGTACGACTAACGTAAACTGATCCATGTTTTTAAAGACTTGATTTCTATATTTATGTGTGTAGACTCTGGATCTGGAATACAATAGAACTGTTATATGTAGCTTGGTCTGCCGTTGTAGATAAAGAAGGCGCTCAGTTGCCGTTGATTTAATTGAACTCATTTCTTTCATCTGCGTGTGGCGGAGGGGAGGAGGGGTAGGAAAGGGGGGGGGGTGTTTTCACACATGTGCAGGTGTCGCGTGTGTGTTCGTTTGGCGGCGGGAATATGTATAAAGAAACAATGTATATGCCCAGGCAGAAGAGACTTTTAATGAACTATTGTCTCCAGACTCAACATATTATGCCGAATCATTCTCCCCCTGAGGAGGTGTTTGGATGGGGAAAAGGAGGGGGGGGGGGCGTCTTTATGTGCATCTGTGCTTGCATATGTACGGAGGGTGTGCCCTCGTATGTCAAGAAACGATGAACAGGTTCATGCAAAATAGCTTTTTCCGAAGTCTGTTGTTGTTGTTGAGTTGTTTTTTTTGTTTCTTTCTTTCTTTGTTTTTTCAAAACTCGTAATCATGCAAACCCCAAGTCATCCAGCCCAAACAAAAAACGAAACAATGTTCATATCAGCCGTTGTTCCCCAGACAACGTCCTTTCATTTTCCTTCCTTGAGGGTAATGACCAGCAAGCAGTTGTACCAACAACAAGATGCCGTCAGAACAAAAAGAACTGGAGGGACGGAGGAGTTAGACGGGAGGTGGAGACAGACAAAGGTATTGAAAAACTATGACCACCAAAGAACAACGATGGATGAGATAGGAGTGGGGAGAAAATTGAGGGAAAGTGACATATCTCTGACAATATGACGACCAGGATACAAGAGAAGGAGAGGGGTGAGGCTTGTCATAAAGAGACTTGTGGTAAATGCGGAGAAAACGGGGTTTTGTCAACGTCTCTTCTTCTTCTCTTCTCTCTTCCCTCTTCCCTGGTGCCAGTGAAGATTATGCTTTGTCTTTATTCTCTACAACGATGCCCACGTTCTGCACACCCCCACCCCCCACCCCTTTCTGTCTCTGAAATACGCTGTGAATTCTTCACAAGCTTAAAGTTAACGTTACTTCTCTCAGCAAGTAACGAACAACTCCTCAGAAGCTGCGAAATATTTTCTACAGATCTCTTGAAAGGGTCAAGGATATGTGATACACATCTCTGCATCTGTACGGTATTTTCTGTTGTCGCTCACTTATGTGACATTTGTGGTGTGATTACTTAAATTCCCCTGATTATTGATGTATGAATTTTTTTCAACCTGTAGTTGAAAAACTGTTGGTGTTTTTTCACACCCCCATGATAAGGTGCTATGGTATGAATGAATAAATCATCTTAATATCCTCTGTCTATAATTTTCTTGTCGCTCATTGCTTGCTGTTAACATACTTTTCCCCCCATTATATTATGTGCTTTGCGTGATTGTAAAAACTATGAATGTCTTTGCGTCTATTCATATTGAGTTAAAACAATAACGTTTTTTTATGTTTCATGTGATATGAGCTAAGACTTACGTCGGTAAACCGTCTGAAATCTAATGTACACACAGGCACAGGCACAGGCACAGGCACAGGCACCCACATACGCAGACCACACACACACACACACACACCACACACACACACACACACCACACACACACACACACACACACACACACACACACACACACACTCTCTCTCTCTCTCTCTCTCTCTCTCTCTCTCTCTAAAACATGCAAGGTGGGTACGAACCTGGGCGACCGGTTATGTTACAATTTTAAAACTCAGCTTGACCTATTATGATGATGTGTGTTCTCAAAAACATGTCAAACCTTCACACACGCTTGCACCAATTCCCGCTTGTCAAAGGATTAAATTCCTATGTCACAATAATCTATTCGTGTATTCTCTCTTGTTCTTTCTCTTTTTGTCTATCCTCTCTCTCTCTCTCTCTCTCTCTCTCTCTCTCTCTCTCTCTCTCTCTCTCTCTCTCTCTCCCCTCTCTCTCTCTCTCTCGACAGAGTTGCCGAGGGTTGTTATCAAGCGTGTGGAATTATTGCCACTGCAGATTGTGTGCAAACTGTTTTTGAATTCTGGGGTGATGGTAGTGGTGGCTTGTTGGATATTCGTTATGAGGACAAAATAACTGTATATGATGGTGGTGGTGATGATTACGGTCGTAGTGGAGGTGGTGGTGATGGCGGTGGTGTTGGTGGTGTGTTCCTGTGTATGTGCGCGCGCATATCGAGGGTTGACAGCCAGAACCCAGTATCTCAACGTTTTTGTCAATTTTCATTTTTTATACTGAACTGTTGATTTTGATGTGATCTTTCACTTGGTGGACTTTGTTTTTGCCATGATATCGATTTTTGATCGGTTTTTAATAAAACCAAAAACCAGTATCTCAAAATGTAGATATAGCCTCTCCCCAAAAACCCAGCTAAAAAACGTCTTCTGTAAACTATCAGAAAATCGAGATACTTGGTTCTGGTTGTCAACCCTCGATATGTGCATGCATGCATGTGTGTTTGTGTGTCTGTCTGTGTGTGCATGCATGGTACAGATGTACACATGTATGTACATTGTTGTAAGGAAACAATGAGCAAGCTTAGGCTAAATAGCTTTCATACAAACTTTGTTTCCAAACTCATAACACAATCACACGCAGTGACATTGTGTCCAAACCCGAGCCATCCCAGCCCCAAACACAAAAGCATAATCATGTTTATACCAGTCATTGTCCCCAGACAACACATCTTCATTTCCCTTCATGTATGGCAATGACCAGCGCGGCCTTTGTACCTACAAAAAGTCTACAGAGAATATGACCACAGGAGGATAAAGAGCAAAAGGAACAACAGGTGGAGGGGAGGGGAATCTCGAAAGAATTTGAACCAGCAGAGAACAAAGAGGAAACGGAGCGAAGGGAGGAAGCCAGGGACAAAGGCCCTCAAAGATTACGGCCCATTACAGAACAAAGGAAGATTAACAAAGAAGAAGAGTACATTTTCATTTTTGACGATAATGGCATAAGCGCAAGTGTGCTTTTTCTTTCACATCCAGCCGTCACCTGTGGAGGATCAGCAATAACACAAGTACTTAGAGAGAATCTTTATTAGTACATTTGAACTGCAGTACCATAAACGTCAAAGTAATGCAAACTTGGAATATTATGGGGAAGAAGAGAGAGAAAATGTGTGTGTGAGAGAGAGAGAGAGAGAAAGAGAAAGAGAGAGAGCGAGAGAGAGAGCAAAGTCATATAACATGTAGGAACCATTATCAGTACCAGTACTATTGTTGATAATTGTTATTATGCCAAAAATAACTCACGAAAGTACCATGCCAGGCCTGGAGGAAGGGAGGGAGAGAGTGTTAACTGCAGACAATTGACACGGGGGGGGGGGGGGGGGGGGGGGGGGGGAGGGGAGGGAGGGGGGCTGGGGCAGGAAAAGTAGGTCCCCTTCTTTGTCCTCTCTCTTTGTCTCTGTCTCAGTCGCTCTGTGTGTGTGTGTGTGTGTCTGTCTCTCTCTGTTCCCTGGTGCTAATGAAGACAACGCTTTGTTCTGATTCTCTGTAAGGATGCTCACCCTGGCTTCCCGTCTTTCTATTTTTATAAGTCTTTGGTTGCACAGTAACTTGTATCTTTTCGTTTGAGTCTTTGTGTGTGTGTGTGTGCTTGTGTATGTGTGCGCGTGTGTGTGCGCGCGCGCGCGCGCGTGTGTGTGCTCGGGTGTGTGTGCGTGCGTATGCTTGCGCGCATACAAAATTCAAAAACATCAG
>JAPXFY010000012.1:53100843-53110843 GCA_030674185.1 Monoplex corrugatus
ACAAGCTTGTATACCCGTTACCAGTAGTCCCTTTGGCGAAGTGGTTAGCGTATAATGATTGGAAGGTGTGTCGGTTCAAATCCCACAGTTCACATCATTGTGATATTTTTATGTGTCCTTATCCAGTTCTTACCTAATGTGGATCGTACTATGACTTCATTGAGAAGGCTAGGAACTACACGCAGTCGAATCTCATCCGCTTCACGGATGCATCATTGAGTTCGTTGCTTACAATTCTTTACCAACACCGCAGGGGTCAGTATCTTTCAGGTCTTGTTAACACACAGGCTCTCATATGAAATGCAACATACAATACAGTCTATGCAGTCTATCTCAGATATGGAACCCCATTAACGTCACAACTTTGATTTTATTATCACATGATATCGTAGTGAAAATTTAAAAAAATAAAAAAAGCCCCAGATTATAAGCCGATTCTACCCCCGTGAGGGTGTCGGGGGCTGTTTCGGTAGAAATGGCATGCCCGCCTTCTGGAAATTTTGTGCTAGAAATTTCCTTTTTTCAGACACTGTCTTTGTTTCTGCCTTAGTCCTTTGCTTTCTGTCGTCTCTTTCACTTTCTGTCTCGCTGTTTCATTCACCGGTAATGTTTTCCATAAAGACTTGAATATTTTTCTATTAAGGTTGATAATTGGGTGATATATGTATTGTATTTTTAAAGAAATGTAAACCGTTTAATGGCAATTTCAGGTTTGTGGTCCGGAGGTTATTTGTGTTTTTATGTATTTAGTCATGTTTGTGCGTTTGCATTCATTTTTTTTTTCAATCCTTACGTCATAATTCGGCAGAATAGCCAACGGTAGCCAAGGTCATATTTGTAGATTATTTGCGTGAATGCTTTGATAGGTATACTTGTTCTTTTCCAAGTTTTCATTTTTTCCCAAAGATGACCGATGTGCTTAGACGTGTGTGTTTTGTTTGAGATAGTTATAACTCTGATTTAGCTATGAGCAGTCGGTTTGGCTGTATACATTAATAATAATATGCCCATTCATGTCTTGCTTTAAAAGTGGCCTCAGTTTGGTTAAGTATGGAGGTGGGTTGGAGAAGCTGAAATAAGCGATACGGCGGCAGTGACACGAAGGTGGCGGGGAAGATGGGAGAGCGACAACAACATCAACGACAACAACAACGACAGCGACAAATCTAACTTATTGATGGTGCCTTTACTACTTTGTTTTGTTGGAAGACTTGTGCGCAGCAAGCAGCTGTCTGCTTAAATCCGCAGTCACTTTCTGATTAATACATATAATCATTTAATACAGCTAGTAAAAACAAACTTGGGAGTTTACTTTTGGAGAGTAATAGAACAATTAACCAACGAGAAATGGAAAATACCTTTAACATCAAAATCACACGAAGCCTTGTATTGTTCAGAGTTGATCAAATTGTAAAAACAGATAGAATGTTTGATCTTATTTTAATTCTTGCAAAATCATTTTCTATAAATGACAAATTGATAAATGTGTTCTGAATGTGTCTGTTTTCCAAAGACTACTGAACGTGAGATTCACACTGAATAGTATAATGCCAAAACAAACTTTCATTTGTCAATTTTTAATGCGGAATGGAACAACTAGATCTACTGTATATGCCAACATTTTCTCAATAGAAAATAAATATTTTCACGACATGCACTTAAATCTTGATGGACATATTGAAACCTACACTGTTTGAAATACTGTCATATATGTTTTGTATGTTAGATGTTGTTCGTATGTCAACAATACTTCTACCTACGTGTATAAATTGATACCATTTTCTTTTATTTCTCTTTCAACATTACTTGCTGATGTATGTCTATTATAAAACAAAAAGACGTGATTGATGAACAGTTTAATGGAAAAGGTGGGGGGTGGGGGTGTTGGGGCCGCTTGTTGCTCCGTATATTTGTACCCAGCAAAAGGAAGACCAAAGAATATGCAGAAAACCTTCAAGCCGATAAAAAATGAAGAGAACAAATAGAAAACGAAGAATAAAAACTTCAAGGCTGGTACTTAAAAGCGTTCTGGTATTCTTGCTGCTGCCATTGCCGAGAGAGAGAGAGAGAGAGAGAGAGAGAGAGAGAGAGAGAGAGAGGAGAGAGAGAGAGAGAGAGATGATGGATGGCAGGTTGGTTCAACAGCCTGTGAAAGAAACCTGTGCCTGTTGATTCATCGATGATGGAGAACGTGTCACTTCATTGTGTGTGCTTACGTGTTGAAGAATGTGTACGAGAGTAGTGGAAGGGGAAGGTGTGTGTGTGTGTATCTCTCTCTCTCTCTCTCTCTCTCTCTCTCTCTCTCTCTCTCTCTCTCCTCTCTCTGTTCTCTCTCTCTGTCTCTCTCGTCTCTCTCTCTCTCTCTCTCTTTCTCTCGTTCTCTCTCTCTCTTCTCTCTCTCTCTCTTTGTTTCTCTCCTCTCTCTCTGTCTTCTGTTCTCTCTCTCTTTCTCTCTTTTCTCTCTCTCTCTCTTCTCTCTCTCTACTTTTGTTTGTGTGGCAGCTTCGTCCCTCCCTCCCTCTTACCGATTAATGCTGGGGTGGGTGCTCTCTTTGTGTCGGGCCTTCATTCTCACTGCTCAATATAACTTGCATGAAAGCGTGCCTGTGTCGCCAAAAAAGACAGTAGACAGAATGGTGAAATCGTGATGTATCGTTTCTTTCTTTACTGGCACCAATAGATGATAGACGGGAAAGCTGTCTGGTTAGAGCCTGTAGCTCGCACCTGAAAGCGAAACTTACGCACTATTGAGCGTGGTTGCCAAATGGACTTGTGACCAGAATCGTACCATTGCTTTAATCATACCGCCCTCAGCTGTAAATGAGTATGTGTCATTGGTGCATGTGGGAATGCCGGAAGCCAAAATTCCGGCTCTTTGGCAGGTGTTGTGGCAGCAGTGTGCCGGAAGAAAATACAGGTCTGAAGCAAGAGTCCAGTAACAGTACCAGTCGCCCATACTCAGACGAATACTGTACACGCAAGCGAGGTCATGGCCGCTGCTGCCGGAATCGAGTGGAAGCGTCTGTTAGCAACATCGCCCGTGTTACTTCTCTTGCGAGTTCTGCGCATGTGCGTACTTGTTATTTTTTGCCTTCCTGTTATCGATAATTGTACTAAAACGAACAAACAAACAATCAAACAAAAGAAAGAGAGAGAGGGAATGACTACTAGGAACTGAAGTAAGGCAAATGCACTATTTATCCACACTGCCGACTCGCTCCGATTTTTCAAGTGGTAGGAATCTGACTGAGGATAGAGTTTTTCGAGCATTGTTGTGAGCAGGCAATAAGAGATGGCCAGGGAAGTAAAGACATCCCAATAAATGGTTTTGGGAGATGACAGCCTGAAACGGGCGTGCAGTACGTGGTTGAAGAAGCTAAAAATTGTATGTGTAATATTGGCTTTGATATTATTTTCTTCGGAAAACAAAAATTAGCAGAGCTATTGGACCCTACATACATCGATGTGTGGTCCATTTGCTCATCTGGTTAAAACTCGGCATCATGCTGATAATCAAAAGTCGTGGGCTCACTAGCTGCCTTTTTTTATATAGAGCCTTATACTTGACGTCTGATGTCTCGAGTTCAATCCTCACCTCACAACATGAAAACATTGGTTTGTTCGCAGCCCATCTTGTCAGTGCCCGAGTCAGTCTGGTGGTATCATTGCATCACAGATCCCCTTCTCGTCATTTCTAGAATTTGCCAGGACATTGAGTTTTGCGCAAGTTCAAAGGAGTCAGCCTGGTAACCTCTGGCAGATTTGAGTGCAGCACATGTGGAATTGTCTGAGTGCGATGAATCCCTCTGGAACAAGCTCCAAACGCCAAACTGTTTTAAGAGAAAGTGGAAGATAAGCCAGTGAGGGACCGTCCATATATATATACACTGCTGACCCTGAGAAAAGTTGTGGTCTTGAACTCCTGGCTCCCCAACTTCCGCTCGGTTCATGCAGAAAAGTTATATATTTTTGGCCTACTATTTCCTTCTCTCTCTCTCTGTCTGTCTGTCTCTCTCTTTGTCTCTCTCTCTCTGTCTCTCTCTCTCTCTGTCTCTCTCTCTTTCTCTCTCTATCTCTCTTTGTCTCTCTCTCTGTCTCTCTCAATCTCTCTTTCTCTCTCTATCTCTCTTTGTCTCTCTCTTTCTCTCTGTCTCTTTCTCTCTCTCTCTCTCAATCTCTCTCTCTCTCTTTCCCTCTCTCTCTCTCTCTCTCTCTCTCTCTCCCCTTTACTTTTACTTCATCTGTCTTTGTACCTCCCTCTTTGTCATGTGTTTACAACATATTTTTCGATAACTTCATTTATTTAGTCATTCAGACCCCTTCATGAGGGGCTGTGGCCCCAATGAATAAATCGTCTGAAGTCTGGAGTCTGAAGTATCTTTCTGTTCCCCTGTCTTCTCCATTCTCTCCCCTGCACACACACACACACACACACCACACACACACACACACACACACACCACACACACACACACACACACACACACACCACACACGCCACACACACACTCTCTCTCTCTCTGTCACACACACACACAACACACACACATACACACACACACTTGAAGTCGCAGTGTATGTCTGTTACATACGAGTCATATTGATATAAAAACTGAAATTATACTTCACACATTGTCTAGACACATTTTCTTCTGTTTAATCAGTTGAATTTCATGTTGACGATTTTTCCTTTAAGTTACTTACGTTTCATTGTTGCGGTTTTATTCTTATTTTTCGTATGGCACTTTTACGCTAACACAGAGCATGAACGGCAACATCGCCAGGATCGCCAGTGCAGTCTTTTTCATAAACACTTTACATTTATTTCATGTAGATAGACCTTATATATATATACACAGCCATTGTGCTTATATAAACATATGCTCAATCTGAGGAAAACCAAACATGAATTCTACTATTCAAGTAATTCATACGAAAATATATCACTTTCTTGTCAAGCAGAGAAGAAAGTAAAGAAACTGATCACTGTTAGTTTTGGTTTCTCTGCTCTCCTTTTAGCATAGCTGCAAGCAGCAGTGTTAGTCAGCAGTGTGGGATGAAAGCGAGAGGTGACAAGCACGTTGTCGTTAGCTAACACACTAGACGCGTCACATCAGCTCTTAAAACACGTACGTAGTTCCTCCCCGTGGCGACACACGGTAACTGAGCACCTCACAACCTCAGGCTGAACTCTTGAGGGACTCAGAGGAGGTCTGGCCCCCCCAGACGAGCGGCACGCAGGCCCACCATCGTGTGGACATGCCCGCAAACCAGACCCTCAGCTATAAGCAAATAGCGCCACTGCGTTGTGGTGGTCACAGGAAAGACCAAAGGTAAGGGAGTTAACCCTGGCAGAAAGTCACCACAGCTTTGTGGAGAACATGGCTAAGAGAGAAAACCCTAACAAAACAAAACAAAACAAAAATATACCCCCCCCCCCTTTTTTTTTTTTTTTTCCCCTTGTAGGTAGCCGTAGAAAGAACAAAGACTATTGGAGAGTGGGTACAACAACCAATGGATGGCAACAGGAAACCATGTGTATAAAAAAGACAGCATTGGCGATCCTGGGGATGTCGCCGTTAATGTTATGTGTTTGGCTAAAAGCGCCATACGAAAAATTAGAATAAAACCGCAACAATGAAATATACTGAAAGGAAAAATCCGTAAACATGAAATTCAACTGATCAAATAGAAGGGAGAAATGTGTCTAGACTGTGAGTGAAGTACAATGTCAGGTGTTTTTTTTAAATCAGTACGACTTGTATGTAACAGATACACAGTGGTAAGTCATGACCAGACACAATGAAATATAACAACTGAACGAAATAAATAGGGACTCCACTGGAGCACCTTTGTCCGATAGGGCAAGTCATGCTGAGCACGTGACACCCGATCGTCATCAAGTTACTGTAATCAGATTCAAAAATGTGCAAATGGCAATTTGGAATGTGGGGACAATGCTCCAGAAGAAAAAATTAGAAAATGTCAAGATAGAAATAGAACGATTGAACATTAGTACAGCCTAGGGGAGTTGAGATGGAAGGAAGCAAGCATGATAACATCATGCAAGCATAACATTAGACTCTGTCTGTTCTGGTGGGGACACACATGAAGGAGGGACAGGCATCATAATGGACAATGACAAATCAACGTCTATCAAAGCATGCTGGACCATATCAGACAGCGTTTTACTAGTTTGATGGAGGGCAAACCATTTGATAACGACATCATCCAAGTATATGTAACAACATCTGCAAGTACTGAGGAAGAAATTCACAACTTATATGTAGAATTAGAGACAGAACAAGATTGAGGCAGCAGAATTGTGGTTTCTAAGAAGAATATTTAAAGTTTTATGGACAACAAAGAAAACAAGCGAGACGGTCTTGAAAGAAGCAAACACGAAAAGAGCATGAATGAAGAAGATTAGGAAAAGACAAAAAGCGACATTTATAAGACATTTTATTAGACAAGAGAAATTTGAGCATATGGTCACAACAAGGAAAGCGAGAGGGGAAAAGAGCACTAGGTACACCCAGGGAGAAATATTTAGTTTTGCAGAGTGGATGGGGACAAGAGATAGATTCCTATGGAGGGCCATGATCACCCACGCCATGCGGTATGGCACATGATGATGTTTTGGTTTCCAGGCTGGTGGATAGAGTGAGGGAGTAGAAGAGTTAATGAATATACAACGCTTTCCTTACCTTGGAGACAACCTATCTTACAAATATCCGTCAGGAGAAAATTGTCCTTTGAGTTATTTGCTGTTAAGTCGCTGATAAGACGAAAACTATCTTGGAACACATTAAAGTGCGGTCTGGTCGAGATGCTGAGAGGTCTGGGTGTTGCTGTCTGAGAGAAAACAGTGTTGATTGCTTTGTGTTTAAGAGACGTTCAATCCCCACTCCGCCCCATCTACCTCTCTCTCTCTCTCTCTCTCTCTCTCTCTCTCTCTCTCTCTGTCTCTGTCTCTCTCTCTCTCTGTCTCTGTGTGTGTGTCTCTCTCTTGTCGCGCGCGCGCGCGCGAGCGGGCGTGTGTGTGTGTGTGTGTGTGTGTGTGTGTGTGTGTGTGTGTGTGTGTGTGTGTGTGTGTGTGGCTCGAAGTAAATGTGTCAATGAACTTAGATAATTATCTTGATTTATAGGCACAGTTTTCAGAAATATTCTAAATCGCAAGTAGATGAATTCAAATACGTGAGTGCCAGTTTCCTTTTATGTGAATTGATATTCACATTTTGTGTCAGTTGGATCTATCAAGAGAGTTGTGAAGTGCGACTTACTGTATTCAATTTTATTGTTTGTATTTTATGGGCATGCTCTGCTTTCTCAGTCACATTATACAATGGTCAGTGTATGAGAATAAAGGAATGTGTGTGTGTGGGGGGGGGGGGGGGGGTGAGAGAGAGAGTTCATTATTTCTTGTTTGTTTATGACCCATATAGACTTGGCGTTGTCCAGATAATCTCGTTTATACACAGTTTGTGTTTACGGGGTTTTCAACCCGTTTTTGTTTGTTTTTGTTTGTTTGTTTGTTTGTTTGTTTGTTTTTTTTTTGATAGATGGTATTTTTAAAAGGACTTATTACCCGAAATTATCAATGTATCCTTAAAACTGAAACTCATTTATCTGAAGTAACAGTGCTGTTGCGAATTGGAAGACTAACCGGCTCAATGTTTCCTGTGATCTGTATGAATCCAGAGAGAGGTGGACCTTCAGAGGAACGATTGTGAAAAGCGCTCATTATTGGCTTTTGGTAATGGTGCATATCAGGTTCTTGTCTGCTGCTTCTAATTCCGTTTTATGACGTTGACATTTAAAGATGGGGGAATCCCGCTCGTCTTGTTCTGCTTTATCGGTTCTCCCCAGCTACCCCGTGAGATGATGATGGAGATGGAAATGTTCTGTAGCGTAAAAAGCGCTGTCGTGTTTATAGAAGAAATAACTACGATTATAGATCGGGTTGTTGCGACCGTTTCACATTCGTCGTAGCGAGCGACTTGGAACCAAGGGGGTGGGGGGAGGAAATGATGATGAACTGTTTGTGTTATTTTCTGGTCTTCAGTCTCTCCTTTTCGTCTTTTATAATATTGTTTCGATTTTGCTGATTTGGTATGTCTTCTTTCTTCTTTCCTTCATCTCTCTGTCTCTCTGTCTGTCTGTCTCTCTCTCTCTCTCTCTGTCTCTGTCTGTCTCTGTCTGTCTGTCTCTCGCTCTCTGTCTCGCTGTTTCTGCCTGTCTGTCTGTCTGTCTCTCTCTCTCTCTCTCTCTTTCTCTCTCTCTCTTCCCTTCCTCCACTATCCCTTGATTTGTCCCTCCCTTCCTGCCACCCACTTAATAAAATTAAGTGAACTCGGAGAAGAAAAAGTAATGAGAAAACTATGGTCAGTACCATCCATACTTAAGTTTACATTCACCATAACCCACGGAAAATGAGAAACACGAAATGGAAGCTACTCATTATGTGGCTTTACGCATTTGACATTAGAAAGAAAGCACTGTTTCCTGTAAAGAAATGTTACAGCAATATAGGCTACATTCCTTGCGTAAAATGCCACGGCCTACACAGCAAATCGTTTTGAATCTCTCTCTCTCCCCCCCCCCCCCCTCTCTCTCTCTCTCTCTCTCTCCTCCCCTCCCCTCCCTCCCTCCCTCCCTTTCTGTCTAACCCTCCCTCTGTCCCTGCCTCCATCCCTTTCACTCTCCTCCCCCCCCCCCCCTTCTCCTGCCCACTTAGTTTGATTTTCAGCGAAAGAAACCGTTATGGCACACTGGAGACTGTGAAATTCAACACTCGTCCTGTTATTGAAATTTGCAAGAGTGTGTGTGTGTGTGTGTGTGTGTGTGTGTGTGTGCGTGCGTGCGTGCGTGTGTGTGTGTGTGTGTGAGGTTAGACTATATCTGCCCTCTTGCTCGTTCGCTCGTACGCTCCTTCCCTATTTTATTCCTCACTCCCACCCCCACCCCCACCCCCTCTATCCCTCCTTTTCTTTCTCTCTGTCATGTTTGTATACTTAAATACGCGCAGAATAGCAAGAAACAGCCATAAGACAAATCGGCTGAGACTTACTGTTACTGTAATCTTTAAGTAATGTAGTGTTTTCAAATTTCAGGTTTATCTCCTGCCGTTCTGTTTGCCTTTCCTGCTATATTTCCCCTTCCTCTAATTCGCAGTCGGAGTTCTTTGTGTGTGTGTGTGTGTGTGTGTGTGTGTGTGTGTGTGTGTGTGTGTGTGTGTGTGTGTGTGTGTGTGTGTTGTGTGTGTGTGTGTTTGGGGAGGGTTTTTTTGCTTTGTTTTTTTTTTTTTTTTTTTTTTTTTGGGGGGGGGGGGGGGGGGGGTTGGTTTTGGTTTTTTTTTTCCTCGAAGTATAGGTTCCATCTGCTGTCTGGCCGTCTCTCATTCTGGAAAGGTTTTCAGCACTGTTTGGGAAGCGTTTGCAGTTTAGCGTGGCAGAGCTGTCATTGAGGGTTGCTTTGATGAGGAGCGGCAAGGGGCCCCCTGACTTCAATACTTCACAACATCTCTTCACCTGGTCATGCCTGGCTGCTTGTGGACATGTGCCAGCGCTCATGAGTGATGATGGTGAGGAGGAGGCAAGGGAAGGAATGAGGAACAAGGATGAGGACGAGGAGGAGGAAAATAGGAGGGATAGAAAACAGAGTGTAGTAATATATATAGAGAATATATATACGTACTGTTCTCTTGTTATTGCTATTTTCATTTTTGCTTAAAGCCCAGCGACTGCGTAGAGCCATTTCAGGGCTATAACCATTTCAAAATATAATGCTTAAACAGGGGGAAAAAGAAAAATATGAAGTACACATATCAATGCATTCGCGCATATACTCTAAGGAGATGCCCCTCCGTCCAATTTATCACACAGGAGATCTAAAAAAAACATAGATCTACCTGAATACAAATTTAAACAGAACTAAAGACACCAAAACATACATAAAAACAGGCCTAAATAACCTAAAATTGCTTCTGCATACATTTCCC
>JAPXFY010000012.1:53118343-53130843 GCA_030674185.1 Monoplex corrugatus
TCACTCACCTTTCCCCTTGCTTTTTTCCGCTCTTTTTTTTTTTTCTGTCTCATATTGGCTGTTTTTCTTGCATAGTACCATGGTTTGTTGGAAGGCGCCTGCAGGCCTGGTACCTATGACTTCAGCCCCCTCAGGTTTTCTGACGGGGGTTATCCCGCTCCAAACTCATGGTCAAAAAGGCCTACCCACAGGGAGCTAGGGTTTTGCAGAAGGCCCTTATCCGCCCAAAGGCTCCGTCATAGGACACAAAGGTGTTTTTCAAGATGTAGCATTGCCAGGTACCTGTTGGCCCTGTATTGATTGTAACCATTGTCAGTTGGTCCAGGATAGCTTATTTCGCAGCTGACCTCTTCAGTTCTGGTAAGTCCGTCTGCTGCCTGCGACCCACTGGGTTGGGGACATACACTCTGCTACCAAGTTGGAAGTTGTCTTTCTCAGGTTCGAACTGTATTTAGTGGTTATTTTCCCTTGAAACTGAAAGTGGGTGATGAATCAAGATGGAAGGTTGGCGGGGGTTAGATGAAGGGCTCTAATTTTAGAATGTGTATCTGCTTGTCGATCCTGGCTCTGTCTTCCAGGACGGTCTTATTTTGTTTTTGTTTTTCTTTTAATTGGAGCTTTTTTTTATTTCATGCTTTAGATACTTATGGTACCAGATGAAATTAAATGAATAACAGCAAACCAACAGAACAGCGTTAGAAATCAAAATGGTGTTTCCTTCAGTTCCTCTTTATGTATTGTAGTTCGATTTTGTACGCTTTCGTGTTTATATTTCTTTAGAATATTGAGAAATATCTGTGAGGTTTAACTGGATCTAACGCTACTATCCTCGAGTAATAATGAGTTTCCCCAAGTTTAAACTTTATTTCTCCTGTGTGCTTTTTCCATTCCAACAAAGTTGACAGTTGTAAAACAGTTGTCTAAGTGTTTTGCCATACAGTTTCATGCTGTTGCTCAAGCTTTCAAACACAGTTAAAGGTGACTTTCATTTGCACTAGAAGTACAGAAGGGCCAGAGTACCCAGGTCATGAATAGCAATGTAGCTGTTTGTAAGGAGCCACCGTCTCCAATAACGCTGACCCAGTCAGCTAATTTGTTGCAATTTGGGGCCCAAGTCAGCCGACTGCAGAAAGTCGTTTCGTCATTGTCACAGTCCATAAAACCGGTGCTTGGAGCTGGGTCGGCACCACTACTGACTTGTCTGACCAGGCCTGGGGACTGCTCACCCTGCGGTGCGTACTATTGATGGAGTCATCATGTTGTCGCTGTTAGTTTGTCCAGGGGTTGCCACTCCATTGGGGCCTGACAACTTTTCTTCTTTTTTTCTTCCGTCTTCTCCTTCCACTTGCTTGCTTCCCGCCTGTGTGGTCTGAAAGCAGAATCGGTGAGTGATCAGGATGGAAGTTGGGATGGGGACTAAGGTTGAGAGGGCTGAGTGTGTTGCATAGTGTTCACTCTCTGCCTGCTAGTTCTGTCTGTCTGTCTGTCTGTCTGTCTGTCTGTCTGTCTGTCTGTCTGTCTGTCTATCTGTCTGTCTGTCACTCTTCCGTGTTCTTGTCTTCCTGTGTGTTTTGGTGTCTGTCTGCGTGGTTTTGTTTGTGTCCACCTGAGTTGGTCTTATATTTCATTTTATCATGTCCAGTACTTCCCATCCTTTCATGTTTACGTTTCTTAACGATATTAATGTAAAAACAGATTAATGGAACAACGTTCAAAATCAAACCAACATTGCCTTGTCTTCCTTTCAGTGCACTTTCTTTTATATTTGCGTGATTACATGTGTGTAGAATAGCACGGATTCGTGTTAGTTCCAGTAGGACTCGGACCTACTATCCTTAAGTAGAACTCAATATGTCATTTTCTTTTCCAAGTTTCTTTTTCTTCTTCTTCTTCTCACTTCTTCTTCTTCTCACTTCTTCTCTTTCTTCTTCTTCTCACCCTTCTCCTCCTCCTCCTTCAAACAGAATTGACAGGGGCAAAAAACAAGTGTCTTGTTGCAATTTCATGCAGTCATTCATGTTTTAAACTTAAGGCAAAGCAATTTTCGTGCATCGTAGATGTTGCAAAGGAGCCTGAGTACCGCACCCAAATCGTGAATAACGGTGTAGTTCTTCGTGAAAGACTGTCGTCTCCAATAATACTGACCCAGTCACCTTGTTTCTGGCAATTTAGACGCCATGCCAGCAGACTACAGGAAGTCGTTCCGTCATTGTCACAGTCCATAAAACCGCTGGAGCTGTGTCGGCCCCGCTGCTGACTTGTTTTACCAGGCATGGAGACTCCTCACCCTGCGGTGTGTGCTGTTGATGGCGTCATCATGTCGTCGATGCTGGTTTATCTTCGTGTTTGGCACTGTGCTAGTAGCAGCCCTCTTTTTCTGTGTTGTCTTCCCTCCCTTCCTCCGTCCTTCTCTTCGGTTGCTTGCTTCCGGTTTGCCTGTCTTCTGTGCTTCTGTCTTGAAACTGAAAGCTACAGATTGATCACGAGGGGGGAGGGTGTATGGGTAGGGATAGGGGGTGAGAGGGATGGTGAGTGTTCATTTTGTTCAGACCGTGTGCCTGTCAGTTCAGTATATCTGAGTTTTTCATCTGTTTCTGCCTACGTGCCTGCCTGTCTGTTTGTCTGCTGTTTCTGTCATTCGGCATTATTTTCTCTCTCTCCTTTTATTGTTGTTAATGTTGTCTTCAACCATTTAGTTTAGATCCGACTGTTTTACAGGATTAATTTACATTGTCTAGACAAATTGATAACCCCAGGATAGGAAAAAGTTGACTGAAATAGAAACAATCCAGTCAGTGGAAATAGAAACAACCTTGTTAATAAACGTGATGGTATTTCACTTCACCCACCCCTTTATAACCTTTAAATCGGTGTAGGCACACATCCTCGTGTCATACGTTAGACATTTTTTGTCTTTGAGGATTAGAGAGGTGGAGTGGGAGTGGGAGCGGGAGCGGGATCGGGATCTTAACAAGGGGATGTGTGTGGAGATTGAAAGTCTGTGATTGCTGCGTGATACCCATAGCATGCTGTAATGAGTTTACAACCCTTACAGCAACAGCTTTCACGTTCGTTTATCTCTCTCTCTGTGTGTGTGTGTGTGTGTGTGTGTGTGTGGTGTGTGTGTGTGTGTGTGTGTGTGTGTGTGTGTGTGTGTGTGTTCTCTCGCTCTCTCCTCTCTCTGTCTCTCTCACTCTCACTAACATCCCCCACCCCACCCTACCTTCCGCCTTTTTTTCTCTTCTCTTTCTCTCTGTCTCTCTCTTTCTTTCTGTCTCTCTCTGCATCTCTTACGGTCTCTGTCATTCTGTGTGTGTGTGTGTGTGTGGTTGTGTTTCGCTTCTTTCTCTCTTTCTCTCACTCTCTCTCTCTCTCTCTCTCACTCTCACTCTCATAACATCCCCCACCCCACCCTACCTTCCGCCTTTTTTTCCTCTTCTCTTTCTCTCTGTCTCTCTCTTTCTTTCTGTCTCTCTCTGCATCTCTTTCGGTCTCTGTCATTCTCTGTCTCTGTCTCTCTGTCTCTCTCTCTCTCTCTCTCTTTTTATTTTTACCCTTCCAACACAGTTGCCAGAAAATGTGACAAGTGTCTTGCCACCATTTCACGCACTACAGATTTCATACCCAGTATTTAAAAGTGGTGCTGGTGTGCACTATAGAGGTTATGAACGAGCCTGGTACCCATGCCGTGAATAACAATGTCGTTTTCTTTGCAAGGAGCTACCGTCTCCAATATGGGGGGCTAAGTCAGCTGACAGCAGAAAGTCGTTTCGTCATTGTCACAGTCCATCAAACCGTTGTTTGGAGCTGTGTAGGTCCCGCGACTGACGTGTTTTACCAGGCCTGGAGGGAGACTGCTTACCCTGCGGTGTTTGCCACTGATGAGGTGTCATCATGTTGTCGGTGCTGATTTGTCCGAGCGGTTGGCACTCTGCTGGGAATAGCTTTTTTCCTTTCTTTCTTTTTTTTTTTCTTTCTTTCTTTCTTTTTTTTTTATTTTTTAATTTTTTTTTTTTCTGCCTTCTTGCCGTTCCTTCCCTTTATTTCCGTTCTGCCCATCTCCTGTGCTTTTGTCGTAAAACGGGAAGCAGGTGATTGATCAAGACACGGCTTGGGCTTGGTCAGGGAGTGGGGGGGGGGGGGGGGGGGGGGGGAGGGTCAGGTTTCAGTCTAACTGTCTGCCCGTCAGTTCTGGCTCCTGTCCTTTTCAGATTTTCAGCCTTCGTTTTTGTGTTATTTTATTTCAATTGTTTCCGGTCGCACGTTTTATAACGACCTGAGGTGCGTGTGTGTTTGTGTCTCTCTTTGACGTAATGTGTGTCTGTCTGTAACGTCAATGTGTGAACAAAGGCTTTCTTTCTTTTTATCTCAAAACCTCCACTGTTGAGATTTGCGAAAGCGTCAGTTTGGAATGTGTAGCTCCAAGGTCAAGGTCACATGGACAAAAAAGATGAATATATTCAGAGGTGAATATATTCAGCGCTTTTGAGGTAGATGTGTGAAAATAACATTTTTCCTCAGAACTTATGACAATATTTAACATGTTTTCATTTTTGACAATCTGCCATTTGCCTTGAATGGGTGTCATGTTTAATTCAGCCGAAGGTTCTTCAAGATAACAGTAACCCTGAAAAGTACAAAATCTGAAAGATTTGTGACGATTGTATTAAAAGAGGGATTGTTAGAATAGCTTTCTGTTATAATTGTATTAGAAGAGTTTATATGGCTTGACCATCTTGTTTTTTTCTCTGTCTCCGTGTCAGCTGTCTGTCTAGATGTTTTCTTGTTTGTAATCTCCTTGTTCTTTTCCTTTGCCTACTTTCATTGTCTATTTTTGTCTGTTCAAACAGTTATTAGTAATAATGCCTTTTGTCTTTTGTGGCTATTTGTTTTTCCATCTGTTTTAAAATAACTGTTTTCGAATCACATCTACGTTGTCAAACGAAATGATGAAATGACAATAAAGAAATAATGTTCGAAATAACAGTTGTTTGTTTGTTTGTTTGTTTGTTTGTTTTAAAGTAATCAGTTGTTTTCGAATCTCATTTACGTTGTCAAACGAAATGATGAAATTGTGACAGAAAAAGAATTTTCAAAAGAACGACAAATTGTGTTATCTGTTCACGCTTGATATTACGCGTCATCGTTGGATTTGAGAGTTAAGACATCACCTGTTCCAGAACAGCAATGGGGTGGGATGGTGGGGGTGGTGTGGGCGGTACGGTACAGAGAGAAAGGGTGCCGGCAGAAAGGTCCATGAACGTCAAGTGTCTGCGAGCTATTTGTTCACCAACACATTTAACAGCTTTTGCTCTTTGTAGTTGTTATTATTGTTGTTGTTGTTGTTGTTAGCGGTTGTTTTCCATCTTTAGGTTTGTTATTTTTGTTTTGATATTATTTTGTTGCTCCCCACTCCTCCACCCCAACTTTTCTGTCTTTGTTTTGTTTGGTTTGTTTTTTCTTGGAAGCGGGAAGGAGGATGCTCTTTGTCTCTCTCTCTCTCTCTCTCTCTCTCTCTCTCTCTCTCTCTCTCTCCTCTTTCCCTCTTCTCCCCCCCCCTCCTCCCCTTCTCTCTCCCGCTCTGTGAACAAAATGTATCGGCCAAGATTTCTCAGCTGTTTTTGGGTGGGTCATGTCCACATTTGGAACAGTGGTTTGACACGATGAGAAGCTGTGATTGCAGTTGCGCATTTTTTTCCTTTCCTTTTTTCCCTCGATTTTTTTTTCTTTGTTTCTCTTTCTATAATCTCCCTTTAAGAAAGAGATATAGTTTCTTATCGACCGGACGTTTGTACGTTGTTTCATAACTACTGGAAGTTTGTACGTGTACGTGTGTGTGTGTGTGTGTGTGTGTGTGTGTGTGTGTGTGTGTGTGTGTGTGTGTGTGTGTGTGTGTGTGTGTGTGTGTGTGTGTGTGTGTTTGACAGAATCGGATGAACAAGATGTTCTCAGCTCTTTATGGGTTCATATTTACCAGGGTGTTTTTTTTTCAAACATGTGGACACTTAAGGGACTCCTGAAATAGAAGTTTGGAAAATAAGACATCAAAGTCAAGGTCATACGGTTAAGAAAGTGCCTAAAACTAGCAATTTTCAAGCAAAATACGTGAATAGCAATTTCTTGGAAATTTCTGACAATGATTAAAACTGCTTTCAATGTTGTGACTATCTCTTGTCCTTGATGCATGTCAAGTCGTATTTCAACCGAAGTGTGTGTATGTGTGTGTGTTGTTGTTGTTGTTGTGTTTCTTTTCTTTTGTATCGGAATAGGAAGAATATTACAGTGATTTGGCCATCTGTTTTTTTTTTTTTCCTCAATATTTTTTCCTTTTCTTACTCTTTCCCAGTCCCTCGCCCTGAACACTTGGAAGTTGTATTATCTGCATGTGGACCTTCTTTCGCGTTCATTTTTCGCCCAACTGCATGGGTGTTGTAACTGCCTAGTGATTGTGCCTGTTCTTGTTTCTTATTGGGATAACGCTAGATTGTCAGTATGGCATGACAACCAGTTTTCGTTTTCTGTTGTGAAAGGGGAAATTTTCGATATAGCTAGACCATCCCATCAATGTTTTTTTCTTCTGTTCACTCCCACGCTCGCGTACCCACGTTCTCCCCAAGTCCCCCTCTTCCACGTTAACTACTAATGAGCGACTGTTGGAGCTCATTTGCTGTGATCCTAAAATAATGGCTGGGCTATTTTTGCTTGTCGTGTTTCTGAAGCACTGCACAAGGACCTGCGTGGACGTTATAGCTATTCGCTGCGTGAGGTGCCTATCATTGTGCGTGTGTGTGTGTGTGTGTGTGTGTGTGTGTGTGTGTGTGTGTGTGTGTGTGTGTGTGTGTGTGTGTGTGTGTGTGGGAGGCAGTGAATGATAGTAAATTCCTGATGTTCTCTTTCTAAAAATGGACCTGTGCTTTTTCAGCCTCTGTTTAAAAGAAAAGATTTTTGCGTGTCGACCAGAAGTGAGTGCATGCATGCATGTGTGTGTATATCTCTGTGTGTGTGTGTGTGTGTGTGTGTGTGTGTGTGTGTGTGTGTGTGTGTGTATGTGTGTCTGTCTGTCTGTCTGTCTGTCTGTCTGTCTGTCTGTCTGTCTGTCTGTCTGTCCGTCTGTCTGTCTGTCTGTCAGTGTGCGTGCGTGTGACAAAAGTGTGTCAGCAGAAATGTTCCCATCTGTTTCCGGATGGTTCTTTACCAAAGTTCGTTGAGGAGTCGAACGAATGCATGAGCTTGGAAATCGTGGCGCCAAGGTCAAGGTCACACGCCTCCTTTCTCTTTCCCCCCCCCCAAAAAAAAAAAAAAAGAAAGAAAGAAAAATTGCCAAAAGTCAGCAGTTTTCGAGGAAAGTGTATGAACAACACTTTGTCAAAACATCTGAGGATATTTCTGTTCTGGTTTTAATGATGTGATAGGCTACTATTGTCACGGTCCTCGTGTAACGTTTTGATTAATTTGAAGTCTGTTCAAAGCACGAAAACATAGAGAAGTATGTAATTTGAATTTTCTTTTATAACTTTTGTTTAGATTGAGAGATTGTTACAGTGTTTGATCGTTTTGTTTGTTTTTCTTTCTGTGGCTTTTTTTTTTTTCTCCATCCGTTTCAGATGTTGTCACTGTGTCGATTTTTTCGTTTCAACAGTTACGACTTGAACGTTTTCGTTTTCACGTCTCCCCGCATGCGCGCGCGTGCGTGTGTATTTGTGTTTGTGTGTATGTATGTATGTATGTATGTATGCATGTATGTATGTATGTACGTACGCTTGTGTCTGTCTGCCTGTTTGTCTGTGTATCTGTATGTAGATAGCAGGCTTGTTGTGTGTGTGTGTATTCAGCTGTACTTATGTATCTGTGTGTATATGTAGGCTATGGATGTCTTTGTGTATTTATCGGTATATGTGTGTATGTATATATTCTACTCGTGTTTTGTGTGTGTGTGTGTGTGTGTGTGTGTGTGTGTGTGTGTGTGTGTGTATGTTGTGTGTGTGTGTGTGTGTGTGTGTGTGTGTGTGTGTGTGTAGGCTACAGATGTGTATAAAGATTATGTAAACCTGTTTGTGTAAGTTTGAATGCATGTGTACATGAAGGCTTTTGTGTCAGATTTTGTCTGTCTCACATACCCACAGACACTCGCACACACACACACACACACACACACACACACACACACACACACACACACACACACACCAACACACACACACTCGCACACACACACACACACACACTCTCTCTCTCTCTCTCTCTCTCTCTCTCTCTCTCAGTCCAGTAGGGCAATTGACCGAAGCCTGATACAGGTTAGCCATAACGTATTATCAGGGCAGACCTGCGATTCCTGTACGCTGCGAAACGTGACACTTCAGTGAGTGGAGTGGAAACACAGTCTCACATGCATGCGACAGCGAATGTGTAGCATATCCAGCAGGACCCATCTATCTCCATCCCGTCAATCCCATACCGCGTGAGATTGCGAGTGTATAGCATGTCTGGCAAGGTTTATCTCTGTGACCAGTACACCATCCATTCCCGATAGATTGTCTAGTGGAATTGTTCTATCCAAAAGAAGAAGAAAAACAGATAGTCACACTCGTGCGATATATTCATTCACACAAACTCGCTTCTGTAAAATAATTCTCTTGTCGTTGGTTTTTGTTAATAGAAAAACAGGAAAATTTATATCAGTCTTGGGGCTTCAGAGATACATAAAAGCCTGTATAGGCGTGTCTATATGGTACAACACATATCGGTATTTTCTGTCATGGATAGGCCTATACAGTGTGTCGGTGTCATTCTCTGATCTGTATGCTCTGCATTATTGATAGATTGTATACCTATGGGATTGTGTTATCCGTAATAGCTAGTCCAACATGTAAGCAGATATATCAGTGTAGTGGCATCATTGTCAGACGGGGTAAGATTCTACTGGTGGAAATGTATTGATCATGGAAAAAGTTCTAGACGTACGAGACAGTATAGCAACGCATCATCACTATATCAGAGAGCAGTTTTCATGCATTATCACTATATCAGCGAGCATTTCTCACGCATCATCACTATATCAGAAAGCATTTTTCACGCATCACCACTATACCAGAGAGCATTTTTCACGCGTCATCATTGTATCAGAGAGCATTTTTCACGCATCATCACTATGTCAGAGTGCATTTTGCATGCATCATCTCTATACCAGAGAGCATTTTTCACGCATTATCCACTATATCAGAGCATTTTTCACGCATCATCACTATGTCAGAGAACATTTTTCACGCATCATCATATACCAGAGAGCATTTTTCACGCGTCATCATTGTATCAGAGAGCATTTTTCACGCATCATCACTATGTTAGACTTTTTCCCCATTCATTATCATGATGTGAGAGAACATTTTTCACGCATTATCACTATATTAGACTATTTTTCATGCACCTTCATGATGTGAAAGAACATTTTTCACGCATCATCACTTGTTAGACTGTTTTTTTCACTCATCTTTATAATGTTGGAGAACATTATTCACGCACCATCGCTACATTTGACCGATTTTTACGCATCTTCAGGTAAAGTCAAAGAAGTCAATTTAAATGAAGTAAGGTGTAGAGAAATACAGTGATATCCAGCAAAATCAGCAGTTCAGGTCAAGGTGGTTCAAAAATGACATCAAGCAAAGTCGGGTTAGGTAAAGTCAGGTCAGGTCAGTTATATCACGTGGTTAAGTCAAGTAAAGCCAGGTCAAGTGAAATGCAGTCAAAATCAAGATAAGTCAGTGTGAATCAACATAAATCGAATCAGTCACGGACGTAGACCTGATAGGACAAACACAATGGAGACATAGTCCCATTGACTGTTTCGTGCTTTTTCCCCCTCGGTCGATTTCCGCTGATTGGGCTTGGGTTCCTCCATTGCTGTTGACTGATGTTCACCAGGGGCATTATCATTGCACAGCGTTACTGTTGTTCCAGTCTGTTGGGGTTTGCCCTCTGTTTTCGTGGACGATCCAAGAATGGCGGTGCTGGGAAAGTGTGGAGGACTTGGGTATGGGCAGAGAGGAGAGCATGCTCTCTCTCTCTTTTTTTCTTTCTCTCTCTTTCTCTCTTTTTCTTTCTCTCTCTCTTTCTTTTCTTTCTCTCTCTCTTTCTCTCTCTTTTTTCTCTCTCTCTTTCTCTCTCACTCTCTCTCTCCTCTCTCTCTCTCTCTCTCTCTCTCTCTCTCTCTCTCTCTCTCTCTCTCTCTCTCTCTGTATAGAATAGCAGCGGCAAGTTTGAAAAAGGGCTTCTAGTCAATAACTTTTACCGTTGAAAATAAAACGTCATTGTCATTCTCTCTCTCTCTCCCTCCCTTCCTCCCCCCCCCCTCTCTCTCTCTCTCTCTTTCTCTCAAAATATAAAGATACAGTATCTCAAGGTGTCAGTCTTGTCAGTGAAAACTATTTGTCCATAAAAAAAATCAGATCAGGTGGAAATGGAATTCACCTATATGTGTAAAAAGTCCAGTAAACTTCAGTATCGATAACTTGTCAGCAGCCGAGGTGCATGACTGTGAAACAAACATAAGGGAAGGAAATCTCTAATGAACCAAAATGTCGACGCATGAATAGAAAATCTCCTGGTACTTTTTCCCGCCGCCAAAGGTAATAACTGAAGTTTTAACAAGCCACAGATATGTAGTAGACCTGCTGAAATCTTCTGCTTTCTGTTTTAAAGTCTATTTTCGTTTCAGAAAAAGATACAGTATTCTCAAGAAACGGTATTCTGAAGGAAAATATCTTTACGAGGGCGAGGAGGGTTTTTCTCATGCAAGATATGATGTTATTAAACTTCTACGAGGGTGAGTGTGATAGTGGGGGCAACATTAAACTTCTGCTGTAAGGGTGATAGTGGAGGCAGCATGAAACTTCTGCTATATGGGTGATAGTGTGATAGTGGAGGCAGCATTAAACTTCTGCTATAGGGGTGATAGTGTGATAGTGGAGGCAGCATTAAACTTCTGTTATAGGGGTGATAGTGTGATAGTGGAGGCAGCATTAAACTTCTGCTGTATGGGTGATAGTGTGATAGTGGAAGCAGCATTAAACTTCTGCTATATGGGTGAAAGTGTGATAGTGGAGGCAACATTAAACTTCTGCTATATGGATGATAGTGTGATAGTGGAGGCAACATTAAACTTCTGCTATATGGGTGATAGTGTGATAGTGGAGGCAGCATTAAACTTCTGCTAAATGGGTGATAGTTGTGTGATAGTGGTGGCAGCATTAAACTTCTGCTAAATGGGTGATAGTTGTGTGATAGTGGAGGCAACATTAAACTTCTGCTATATGGGTGATAGTGTGATAGTGGAGGCAACATTAAACTTCTGCTATATGGATGATAGTGTGATAGTGGAGGCAACATTAAACTTCTGCTATATGGGTGATAGTGTGATAGTGGAGGCAGCATTAAACTTCTGCTAAATGGGTGATAGTTGTGTGATAGTGGAGGCAACATTAAACTTCTGCTATATGGGTGATAGTGTGATAGTGGAGGCAGCATTAAACTTCTGCTATATGGATGATAGTGTGATAGTGGAGGCAACATTAAACTTCTGCTATATGGGTGATAGTGTGATAGTGGAGGCAGCATTAAACTTCTGCTAAATGGGTGATAGTGTTGTGATAGTGGAGGCAGCATTAAACTTCTGCTATAGGGGTGATAGTTGTGTGATAGTGGAGGCAACATTAAACTTCTGCTGTAGAGGTGATAGTGTGATAGTGGAGGCAGCATTAAACTTCTGCTGTAGGGGTGATAGTGTGTGATAGTGCTGGCAACACGTAGCAGTGTATGTGAATCAACAGCTATGTCCCCATGTTCCACATAAACTTAAAATCATTATCATGCCATCTTGCTGTTGCATCGTTTTCAGAATATTTGAATTTTGTTTGATGTCATCATTATAAAATGAAAATGGACTGATCCTCCTCTCTCTCTCTCTCTCTCTCTCTCTCTCTCTCTCTCTCTCTCTCTCTCTCTCTCTCTCTCTCTCTCCAATTTATAGAGATGAGTGGATAAACGACTCAAGTAAAAGCTTGTTTTTGTTTGTTTTTTGTTTTGTTTTTTTGAAAACTGTCCCACCCATTAGATTTTATCAGAATTACATGAAATGCACTTACTTAGATAAAAAAAAAAAAAAAAGTCTTGCAAACTTTGTCATCTACAACTTGGTGGCAACCGGGGTGCGTAATTCCGTACCAGATATGATAAAAGGAAACATGACAAATCACAGTGGCAGTACATTAAAGGTTTTTTTTCTTAATCTCCTACATCTTTTATCGCTTAGCAAAAAGCAATAACTGTCGAAAGTTTGAACGAGCCACACGCGTGTAGATCCTCTGAAGACTATTAGTTTTTAAACCAGGGTTTGAAAGTATGCTTCTCTCCCTTAATAATTCCAACTTTGACATTACAAAAACCTTGACCAGTGCGGTTGGATGGATTCTGTCCATGTGGAAGTAATGCAAAAAACAAAAAAA
>JAPXFY010000012.1:53133343-53153343 GCA_030674185.1 Monoplex corrugatus
CTCTTCTTCTCTCTCTCTCTCTCTCTGTATCTAAAATCACTGTCATGAACAGACATTAAATAAAGGATTCCTTCCTTCCTTCAGTCTGATCCTTGGTTATTTCCGGATAGGCAGTCAGAAAGATGAAGCTTATGTTGTGCTATATATAAAAATTATATTGAACGTAATTTATTCCGTACTTGCTCACGGGTCTTATGTTATAGCAATATATACGAAGCGGTTTTCTCAAGAACTTGACCGCAGAGGACTGAATTGACTTATCGGAGTCAGCAAGCAGTGTTCAGGTTTCGTACCCTGCGAGAATTTTTGCTGCATATAACTACGTATTGGCAAAAGCCTTTTCACACTGAAATACTGGTTAAAACGCTGAGGCATAACTTTGTTTTGGTCGTTCGTTTGATTGATTGATGTGCTGCATGTGACTGTTGGTAATAGTCTTCGTGGGTAGCATTGAAATGGCATATTGCTTTTTTGTTTGTTTGATTATTGTTCATTTATTTCTCTATCGGTTATTTTAGTTACATCATTTTATTTTATTTCATTTTATTTCGTTTTATTTTGTTTTGTTTATTGGAATTTATTTTATTTTGCTTTAATTTATTTCATTTTATTTTTAAAAATTTTTTTAATTCTATTTTGTTTTATTTCATTTTATTTTATTTTAAGAGTGTTCATTCTCAAACATACGGAAGTCAGCATAGAGTATACAGTCCTGTTATTCCGACTCAGTTTGAAATGGCACTCCATAGCATCATCACCATCATCCCCAGTCTCATCATTATAGCACTATGAACGAATTGTCCTAATACAGATTCTATGGCCCATCATGACATGCTGTCACGGTAATCTCAGTTTCGGTGGACTGAGAGGTGTGATGGAAAGCTGGAATGAACGGCATGGGGAGGAAGAAGGGGGGTAGTGACACAAGAGCGGTGGAAAAGAAACAACCTGAAACGTGCAATAATTAAGTTAATTAAAATTGATAGGGACAACGATCGATGCTGCATGTTAAAACTTTTTGTCGCTTTGTAATTTTCTTAACAGAAACGTGAAATTACGCCGAGGAACTAGAAACGTCGAATAAACGCTGAAAATATTTCTTTTTCGTATTCACTGATGTTTCCTCCACTTGATTTTTGTAATTGAATTTTTTATTTCCCCTTTATACGTGTTTAGATTCTGTTCCTTTTCTTTGTCTGTTAAATTATTTATTGATATTGCCAGTCCACTGGCAGACACTGTAGTTCAGGCACAGCTGGAAGCGAATTAGTCTTGTCCTATTCTTAAAACGTCATTGTAAACGTAATACAGTATTTATGCTGTTTGATTGAAATTATGTGTAAAACAAACTACGCACGCTGTCTTGAAGACACTCTTGTTATTGATTGTCTGTTTGAAATGTCAACAAAAGAGCTATCTGTTCAGACTGTAATAAATTGACAATTAAAAAAAAGTTCCCCGTGAGCATTTTTTTAAAGCAATCATACCGTATGCCAGGTAAAGTATTATGCAGTCGTTTGCGTAGTTGTGTTCCAAAACATAATCAGAAAAGATGTGGGGTTGGCGCTAATAGGAATTTAATATCATCTGAAAACTGAAGCTTCGCTAAAGTCTACATCCATAAAAGAAGCGATAATCAACAACATAAAGCCGATTTTCCCGTATCAACATAGATAAATAAATGAATAAATGAATAAAATAGATAAATAATAAATAAATAAAAGAACACCTACAACTTCCAGAACATGAATAAACCCGGTCAGGATGAGATCTTTTCCAGCTAGGTTGGGAATGGGGGAGGTGGGGGGGGGGGGAGGAGAGGTAGGCCAGCAAAACAGAAAGTTAGTGGTGTGTGTGTGTGGGGGGGGGGGGGGGGGTTGAGCTCAACATTTGAGCTGCTCACTGTGGCGTCAGTTCACACTGTGACGATAAAATAAGAATGGCAATTTTTGACGTCACAGAACAAAAGCATTGTCTATCCCAAGCTGCTTCCAACACAAGGGGAAAAGCTGCGCGAGAAGGTGAACTTGGAAAGCCATTGTGTGTTCAGCCTTCCATTTCTCACGCAGACGACAATAGCGAGCTTGGGATCCCTGGAAGCAGTCCCTTGTGGCTGCTTCGTGAAACTGCTGTTTGGTTTCCATTTTCTCCGCACAAAGGTGTGGGCCTGGTTTTAGAGAACGGCAGATCACCTGTTGAGCTCTCTCCTGATTTTGTGTTGGGTATCTTTAAGTTTCCTTGCCTTCGTTTTTGAGTCTGGAAACAAAGGTTAATTCAGATCGATTATGACAACGCGCGCGTGTGTGTGTGTATGTATGTGTGTGTGTGTGTGTGTGTATGTGTGTGTGTGTGTGTGTGTGTGTGTGTGTGTGTGTGTTGATGGTGGTGGTAGTGGTCAGACACGCGCACACACACCACTCTGTCTCTCCTCTCTGTCTGTCTCTCTCTGGATATGTAAACACACACACACACACACACACACACACACATATATATATATATATGTATATTATATCATCAACACACACACACACACACACACACACACACACACACACACACACACACACACACACCTGAAAGTGATTCACTGTGTAATACAGTGTTATTTGTCAGTGTTGGGTACAATACCAAGGAGAATGCAAAAACACTGCTGTAATTTCTTTGGTAGTGTGACATTTCAGAGCTCTGTCGTTATTATTTTAATAGAAGCAGCAGCAGAAGCAGTAACAGCTGTAGTATTGAAACATCTCTCTTTGGTAGTGGTGGTGGTGGTAGTGGATATAGGAGTATTGGTAGCACTAGTAGTTGTAGTTCAGCACAACAGCAGCTGTAGTAGTGCTGTTGGCAATAGTAATGTAGTAGTGCTGTTGGTAATAATAATGTATTTGTGGTGTTGGCAATAGTAATAGCAGTAGTAGTAGTATGAATAGTACTGTTGGCAATAGGAGAGTAATGAAAACTTAATAACGATAGTAAGCGTGTTTGCTTTTCTTTCACTGTCTAAACATGACAGTAATTGGTTTGTCATATATATTTGTGCAAGTTTCATTTTCTTAAATGTATACTGGAATGTGTGTAATGTGTAACTGATCAGTGCTTACAAAACAACAACAACAACAACAAACAATAAACGGTTAGTTAAGTGGCACGACTCACGTCTGCTACTGCTATTCCAGTGCTTAGAAATTCCATGGTAGTTATTCATAATTTGACATTTTGTATTAAATTAGACCCGTTAGACATTATTATACATGATTAGGGTGGGTTTGTTTTTTGTTTTTTGTTGTTGTTGTTGTTGTTTCTTTTTTTCTTTGTTTTTTAATGCATTGTCGTGTACATTTCATTGAGTTCGATACATATTTTGTACAATCATTCGTCCATTTTTCCTTTCCATTTTTGAAGATTCTGTCTTTCCCAGTTCCTCAGTGTTCCCATTCTCTCTCTCTCTCTCTCTAATTTTGATATTTCCCCCATAACCCCCTTCCATCACTCGTCATCTGTGTGTTTATATTTCCAGTTACGATTTTAAGCTGTACGTATCATGTAGTACAAAACATGCCTCATTCATTCATTCATTCATTCATTCATTCATTCATTCATATTCTCTCTCTCTCTTTGTCTCTGTCTGTCTGTCTGTCTGTCTGTCTGTCTGTCTATCTATCTATCTGTCTATCTATCTATCTTATCTATCTATCTATCTATGTCTAATTCATTCATTCATTCATATTCTCTCTCCTCTCTCTCTCTCTCTCTCTCTCTCTATCTCTATCTATCTATCTCTTTCATTCTCTCTCTTTCCATCCCTCCCTCCCTCCCTCTCCCCCCAAAGCATCGATCACATAATCGGCCATAATACAGTTTAGGAAGTCACGAAAAGGCTCCTTGATGCTGCTGACGCATAGATGGATGCAAACTGCAGTGCGTGTGGCAAATGCCCCGGGTGATTGTTTGAAGGGGCAGTTTATGAGTGAGCGGTGGCAGGCAGGAAGCATCTAGATCAGTAAGCAGGCAGCTGTAGGCCACTGGTTTTATGCCCTTCATTTCATGCACGCGCACGCACACCTTTTGATCGCTTCGGCACGATACAAAACTTTTTGGGACTCTCAGCTACCATATAGATTGTTCATTAGTCTAGCGAGAGGCCTCTGGGGGGAATTTGTGAGGGACAGGGGAATTGTTTGGGCTATGAGGAGCTGGCTGGTTCCATAATACATTAATAGACTTGGTGGACCTCGGGATTGATACGTTGGGTTCAATCCTGGCCCTCAGCAAGAAGGCTGGCTTGTTCACTGTCCACCGTAATTTGCTGATCGTTCTGGTCTTATCAGCTTAATACTTCCGTGCTCCGTTCTTCCCTCGTGCATTTTAGGATCTTGCCAGCTCGTGTGGTTTTGTACAAATCATAACAGCCCATTCCAGATGTGTCTTGCATGGACTGAACGAGTAGGCTGGGTAATTAGTTGTTGGCTGTTTTGGGTGGAGCATCAAATATATGGAACTGTCATCGTCGGATCAATCTCTCTTGAACAAATATGTTGTTTGAATGGTTGGTTGGGTGGATGTTTTTTTTTCTGTTTTCTTTTATTGTTCTCTGTCTCTCTCTCTCTCTTTCTGTCTCACTAGGCAAATGTATCTATGTCTGTGTGTGTGTATCTCTCTGTGTGTGTATGTCTGTGTCTGTGTATCTATCTGTGTGTGTATGTTTGTCTGTGTGTGTATGTGTCTGTCTGTCTGTCTCACTGTGGGTGTGTGTGTCAGTGTGAAATGTGCGTGCGTGCGCAGAGTGTGCGAGAGTGCGTGTCACGGTGTTTTGTTTCTGTCGTGTTTTGTGCTGCCTGGCTTTGTTTGCGTTTATGTTTTTCTTCCATCTGTCTGCCAAGGTTAAAATCGTTATTGTTTGCCGGCTGTTGCAGTGAAGTGGATGGAGAGGTTTAGTCATCACCCTAAGCTTTGCAGGCAGTGCCATCACGCCCCCCCCCCCATCCTCCCCCTCTTGCCACATAATCGATCTGTCACAGTTCACATTCCTTGAGGAAGTTTTGAAACAGCTTTATACGTCCGGGCGTGCGTTTACAAACCTATACATGCAGAGACAAATGTGCGCTGATTGTGTGTAGTTGGAGTCTTTGTCACTTGTTCTCGCTGTCTGTCTTATACACTCACACCCACATGAAGGAGGTAATCGTTCTCTGGTCTTGATACGAAAGCCTCCTCGTTTTTTGTTTGTTTGTTTGTTTGTTTTTCTTCCGTCTTTAGGGTTATACACTAAATAATGTTTCTATTTAATTTCCTATGAAGTTGTTTAATATATAATATATTTTTATCATAAATTATATCAGTGATACTGACTCTTACCCCACCTTTCTCTCTCTCTCTCTCTCTCTCTCTCTCTCTCTCTCCTCCCCTCTTTCTCACTCTCTCTTCCCCTCCCTCTCCCTCTCTCTTCCCCTTCCCTCTTACTCTCTTTCCCCCCCCCCTCTCTCTCTGTCTGTCTCTCTCTCTCTGACAGTCTGCCTACTTATCTCTTGTAGATATCTTTCCTAGTCAGAGACTCAGAGAGAGAAATTTGAAACTTGAAAATACTGTGTTTCTCGAGAATATTTAGCGTTATGTCTTTTGAATATGTATTACCGTACCCCTTGGTATTATACGCATATCTAAGCATACAAACACAATAGTGGGTGGCACTGATTTAAAAGAAACACGAGAAGACGTAAAAGAAATAGAATGTCTTCAAACAAAAATACAAGTAAAGACAACAACAAAAGAGAAAAGTGGCAAACGATGAAACGTTTACCTACTGTATGAATTCCTTATACAGAATAATTCATTCTCAGAAACAGGCTTCCATATGGAACTACAAATAGACTTTATAAAATGTGCTTTTTTTTTTACAGATTAGGCTAAAGTAGAGTAATGCCTCATACAAATGCAGTTAGATGCAAGGCAAAAAAGAAAAAAAGAAAAATAAAGGAGGAGAGGAGTGTGTAAATGAATGAGTGTGTGTGTGTGTGTGTGTGTGTGTGTGTGTGTGTGTGTGTGTGTGTGTGTGTGTGTGTGTGAAAGAGAGAGAGAGAGAGAGCTCGAATCGATTTTTTTGCCTGTAAATTGTTCATCCTCTGTGCGAACGGTACCCTTGAGCTTCCGTGGCTCCTTGAAGCGTCCACTTCACTTGTCCCCGTCGCACACCGACAATTTGTTACGCAGCACTTCTTTTACCCCTCTCTCGGCCATTTTCTGCCTGCTGTGTTTGTAATACATAGATCCTACATCAGACTCTGCACATGGTTGATCTGATTTGTTCTTAGCACTTCCTTGTTGTTTTCCTTTTGGTTTGTTTGTTTGTTTGTTTGTTTGTTTTCATTTCTTGCAGTATTCGTCTTGTACAGAAAGGCCTACTTGGAAAACAAAAGAAAAAAAAGAAGAAGAAAAGGGATCACTTGTCATTGATGATTGTTGAAGGTAATGGTATGCTATATTATGTAGATGTCTTTGAGAGCATTTTGCGTACATAATATATTTCCTTTGTATTGTATAGTATTTTGTTGTATTTTAAAAAATCAAAGCATGAACCCCAAGATACAAAAACTCATGTGATGACATGAAAATTAAGAACTATTTAACTGAATATGTGTTACTACTAAGTTGTCATTGAAATTGTTCGGCCATATGGTAGACTGACTCGCAGGATCCGGTAAAAGTGTTATTATGATCGTCAACAGTGGAGAACCAAACTTAACAGTGTGGTGGTAGTGACATAGAATCGGCGCAGAAGGTGGGGCAGGGAAAAGTCCAGCTATGACAGACAAATAAAACAAGAACAGTATGTTAAGTCTATGTATCTGTATGCTTAAACGCTCAATTGGTTGCCTGTGGAGCGTAGGCTACTAACAACAGTTCTCTGGGTGCTTCCACTGTTAGGCGATTTTTTTCTTTCAAAGTGTTGTATTTATTCTTTTCTTTAAAAAGATATCCGTATATTGTTAGCAAAGCATAATTACAATCATATCACAGATTTTATACTTCATCACTTTAAAACAATCATATCACAGATTTTATACTCCATCACTTAAAAATCATCTGTACTTTTTACAGAAGAAGAACGCATTTTAATGAAATGCAGTCATTTTACAAACGATGTGAACATTTTTTTTTTTAAAAAGACAACGGTTGTAAGTCTGGTGTGAGGGCATTGCTAGTGTGACACCGTCTTTTGTTCTTCATTCTTTCTCATTAGGAGAGGCGCGGTTCGTGCTAAACACCGATTTGTCCCCTTCATTACCTGCTCCCTCTTTCTCTCCTTTCTTGTCTGTTCCCCTCTCTCTGAAATACTGCAGTAACGTTGCAGAGAGAATGGGAATGCTTGTGTTGTGTGTGTGTGTGTGTGTGTGTGTGTGTGTGTGTGTGTGTGTGTGTGTGTGTGTGTGTGTGTGTGTGTGTGTGTGTGACAGAGAGAGAGGGAAAGAGAGGAAAACACAAAACCAATGTAAACAAAAGCTTATCAATAAAACTGAGTTCCGCTCTCTTCCCACACCTTCTATCATTCCCTGTCTCTCTCTCTGTACTACCTCTCTCTGTCTCGGTCTGTCTGTCTGTCTGTCTGTCTGTCTCTCTCTCTCTCTCTGATGAGATCTCCCATTGCTGAAGACGCAAACAAAATGAAACTGTGCACACATTCTGTCAGACCAAGATAAAACTCCTCTCCCAGCAGCCAGCGATCAGGGTTGGTCTACATGACGTCTAAAAACAGCAGCAACTCGAATCCAGTGTCTCCGGAAGGCGGTACACAGTTACCAACATGCCCCTAAATTGGCGCGCATGAGCGCAGGAAGTGAGGTGTCACGGCACTTGCAGAGCGGAAGGAGAGGTCTTGGAAGTGCGTGGTATTCCATTCTCTTTATGGGTCGAACTTTTTGCTGTGTCGGATTTTCTCCGTTTTCAGTCCATGATCAGTGTTGGGAGAGGTTAGTGTGACCCATTTCGTTGGGGTCTTGAAAAATAGTTATTGTACCGGATGACCGGCCGCTGTGCACGTGCAGCTATTTGCAGAGCAGGAAGCAACGTTTTGTGTGTTTTTATCATTAGTGTCGTCTTTTGAACTCGTGTGTATAGCGCGTTGATTCGTTTTAAATGTCCGTGACTTTGTCCGAGTTTGGCCTACTTTTGTAAGTGTGATTAGTGTTGTTGGTGGCCTAATTTTCTTACAACTGACGTCACAAACGCGTGTCTGTTGCCTGCTGTGGAGTTTGTCATGATTGAATTACTTAACATAAGATCGGGGTGTTCTCTGCCTGTCTTGTCTGTCTGTCTGTCTGCTGTCTGTCCATCCTCTCTCTCTCTCTCTCTCTCTCTCTCTCTCTCTCTCTCTCTCTCTCTCTCTCCCCTCCCCCTTTCTTGTGTGAGTGTGTGTTTTTTTTTTATTTGTTTGCTTGGTTGTTTTGCTATGTTAGGCCAACGCCAGAAGTAATGGTCTTGAACTGTAGCCTTAACATTGAAAACGAGGCACAGTGGCTTCTTTTTTTTATCTGTACAGTGTTGGAACGAATGCAGTCCAGTTATGGCAACAGTCCAGCTGGGGGAAAATGTAAAAAAAAATCTAAATAAAATGAAATAAATAAATAAATAAAAGAAATAAGAAACTTTGGGGCACACCTGCAGATTTGTACAGAGTACTTTTTCATTTTCGAAATTGCGAAAACAGACATAAACTTATTTCGCTAAACAGCAAACGTTTACACAGGCAACGAAGCTGATTTTCCCGTGAAGGACTTCGCCATCGTTCACTGTCGTGTAAAAAAAAAAACTCTTTCAGCCTGGTGATCACAGAGCCCGTAATGTTCAGACTACAGTCAGCCATGTCAAAACAGCACTGCTGACAAGGATTGATGATGATGATCCATTGACGGTTCAGGTTCACTAAGAACATGGCGAAGTCAAAAGAGAGAGAGAGAGACGGGGGAGAGAGAGAGACGGGGGAGAGAGAGAGATTGTGTGTATGTGTGTGTGCACATGCGTGCATATGTGTATGTCTGGACAATGGCTTCATTGTTGGTTAGGGAGAGGATGGAAGAGGCCAGGGAGAACACCAGAGAAGGGGAGACGGGAGAGGGAATATGGATTCATCTGTTCCAGACGTCCATGATTTTCACCTTGTAATTCAGGTGTCTACACTATTATTTCGTCTTATATGTATAATAATGTGCAGTCTGCAAAGTGTCTGGCAGGATTTTAAAAAAAAATCGTCTTGACTATGATTCAGTCTGGTGGTGGTAAATGGAAGGGCTAGCATTGCATAGCTCTTATTACTTTTGAAATGTAGTGGTGCTCGGTTTATTTTGTTTTTCTGTCCCGTCTTCCCCATCGTTGCTCTGTCACTACTCCACGGCTCTGCAGCACACCTCAAAACCAACCAAAACTGAGGTCATCATGTGAACAAGGCATGAAGGACCAGAGTCTGTAGCAGTGTTTATAGTTATGAAAATGGGGATGATAGTGATGACGCTGTGGAGTTCTATATTTAGACTGTGACAGGGGGCGGTACTCTCCGTTTACTTTCGTAATATATCCTGGCGTCAGCCACGCCCGAGCAATGCAGACACTTGTGTTTGTCAGGAAATTTTAGCAACACCCTCGATGACGCATCCATAAAGTGGATGAGACTCGACTGTGTTGTCTCAAGTCTTCTTCCCGTCGAGCCATAACATACATGTTTGGCTCCTGACAGGAGACAGTTTTGGCTGAAAAAATCTAGTTATGTTTTAGATGAGTGGCTTCGAACATACGACCTTCCTGTCTGTAGTTTCTTTGCTCTGACCACATCGCCACGTTGGCTGGTCGTGTAGTGGTATAGTTCATTTTCGTCATTGATCCAGTGCCGATTTTGTTAGTATTTATGCTGGTGTGTGGATTGTTCAAGTAATTGGGAGAGAGAGAGAGAGAGAGAGAGAGAGATGAAACCACTTTATTGCGCAAGGACAGTAACATGTGTTACCGCTAGGTCCTTGTGGAGCTGTCTTACAAGTTACAGCTAATCCTTGCTTTGTATCATACGCATATGTATACGAATATAAGAGCGAAATGCATAATTTAATACTTATGAATGTACAAACAGAAAATTGTTCCCTTGGGTTTGCTCTTTCATTCGCAGAATATATCCAAAACTCAGACTTTAGGAATCAACTTTGAAAAACTGTCTCTGGTTTTTGCCTTAGTTTGTATTGTGCAGAAGTGACATATTTTTCATTGTGGCCTGCTTCCATTTCCTGCGATTTCAAGCACTCAAGGTCATCGGTAATAGCAGTGAGTAATACTCTCGCAACTGAACAAAAATCGTCTTCATTGCAGGATAGCTAATAATAATTCATTTGTGTCGTGCAGGTATTATGTTTTTGTCTTTTCGTGCGTTGATCAGAGGTCGGTATAAAATAATGTTCCCTCTATGACATAGATTCAGTAAGCACTAGCTTATGTCCATTGTGTGACCAAAGACGAAGAAGGATTGATTTAGCTTTTCTTCGTCTCGACAGTTTCTCTCTTGTAATAGTGTTCGTGTATGTGTGTCTCTGTCTTTTAGTGTGCGAATCTTTATGTGAGCACTCGCATACACGTATATAGACGCAAACGCACATTCACACAGACGCACGTGTGCACACTGACACGGGTACACGTCCTCACGCACGTGTACACTCACACATCACATAACATTCACGCACACAGACACACACATATACAAACTCACATGCACGCTCTCTCTCTCTCTCTCTCTCTCTCTCTCTCTCTCTCTCCCTCCCTCCCTCCCTCCCCCTTCCATGTGCTCATAGTGTGTGCATGCCCGCACAGCAGAAAGAGACAGTCTCGATGGATCTTTTGTTGATTTCAATTCTCTCTCTCTCTCTCTCTCTCTCTCTCTCTCTCTCTCTCTCTCTCTCTCTCTAAGAGAAACGAAAGCAAAAAGTTTGTTTGGATCAGAGCGAAAGATGAGGAAGACACTTGTGATAACTCGGTGTCGCATACATAGAAAATGCCTTTGGCTCGGCGACATTCACAAGAAATTGATCGTTTGTTTGTAGAGTGCTGAAGATAATTCTTGTACTAGGCTGCGTGTTCCTTTGTATGTCTCTTAGCTTGTGAGCTAGGCTGAGTATAGTGTATTCTTGTACTCTTGCTACAACCAGGACACAGTGTACTTCACTTGTCGGCAGTATGGGGCTCTGTTTCTGTAAACATCAAAATTTTCTGTGGGTTATATTTTAAAAAATGCTTTTAAATTTCTTGTGCGTGAAGTGGTGTGCTCTTGTGATGATTACCTGTGAAGGCGTGTTCGTGTCCCTTTCGTGTATTTAATGTATTATTTTGGTTTGCACGCTGTTGCTGTGTATTTCGCTCTATGTCTCTGTCTGTCCTTCTATCACCCCCCCTCCCCCCCTGCTGTCTCTCCCTCTCGATCCTTCTCTCTCTATTATCTCTCTTCGTAATTTGAGACTTTGTCACGCAGTATCACAGCATCCTTATACTAATGCATAACTATTGATGCCAGGTAGATATTTCCCATTAAAGCAGAATTATGTCGCATTTTCCTCGGCGATTTACAAATGTAGCTTATTTTGCTGATAATTGTTTTCGTGTCTGTTTCAGGGGAGATCCAAATTGAAGTGTGATAATTACCTGCTGTACGCTCTTCGCCTGGGGAAAGGTAAGAGTCACTTGTGTTTTTGCACTGATCTTTGTCTTCCCCTCTCACTTTGTCTCTGTCTGTCTGTCTGTCTGTCTGTCTCTGTCTGTTCCCCCCCCCCCAGCTCTATGTCTCTTTGTCTATCTGTCTCTGTCTCTGTCTCTCTGCCCCCTCTCTCTCCCCCCTCCCTCTCTGTCTCTGTCTGTCTCTCTCTCTCTGTGTTCTCTCTCTCTCTCTCTCTCTCTCTCTCTCTCTCTCTCTCTCTCTCTCTCTCTCTCTCTCTCTCTCCCTGTCTGTATTTTAATGTGTGTAGCGCATATAGTGTTCTCCTTGTTAATGACAAAATTGGCCTAATGTTCCCTTGCTGATGGGGTAAGGGTAGAGGTTATGATTAGCTGAAGTACTGTAAGAGTGTAGTGCATAATGTTTGGGCTCCTCTGTCGTTGATCAGTTCCACGCATGGCATAACGGGTGTATAGCATGTGTAGTAAAGCCTGTCTGTCAATGATCAGCCTTACATGCATGTATAGTAGGCCTCCCTCGGTCATGACTGACCATGGACAAAGTACATCCGTTCTAATGTCTAGATGGGCTGTCTGCTTGGTCCAAGCAGTCGCCTGTGACTGTACAGACCAATGCGAGAGAGGCAGTCTCTGTCGCAGCGGTCGCATGTGTATGCTGATGCTGGTCTGTTGGCTGTCATCCCTTTTCTGCGAACTCGCTTTTCTGCTGCAGCAGCTGACAGTTTGTCCTCACCAATCCGCAGCTGTTTCTTGATAGTAGTTCTCCAGCTGTTGCGGTCGTCTGCGAGGTCCTCCCAGGACTCAGTGTTGATCTCAAGCGCCTTCATGTCACGCTTGCAAACGTCTTTGTATCTCAGCTGTGGGCGGCCAATGTTTCTCTGCCCTGTGGCAAGCTCACCATAAAGGATGTCTTTTGGGATGCGACCATCTTCCATGCGGCGAACGTGGCCCAACCAGCGCAGCCGACGCTGTCTCAGCATGGTATGCATGGTTGGGAGGCCAGCGCAGGTTAGGACTTCGGTGTTGGTCACCTTGTCTTGCCAGGAAATGCCAAGTATGCGCCGTAGGCTTCTCATGTGGAAGGTATTGAGCCTTTTCTCCTGATGAGCATGCGTGGTCCACGCCTCGCTGCCATACAGCAAGGTGCTGAGGACACAGGCGTTGTATACAGCCATCTTTGTCTTTGTGGTCAGCTTGGGATTTGTCCACACCCTTTGTGTGAGGCGGGCTAGTGTTGTGGCTGCCTTCCCGATCCTCTTGTCGACCTCTGTGTCAAGGGAGAGGTTATCGGTGATGGTGGACCCAAGATATGTGAATTGATGGATGGTTTCAAGCTCGTAGTCATCAATGGTGATGGCTGGTGGAGATGGCGTGTCTTGGCCCAGGACGTTTGTCTTCTTAAGACTGATGGTCAGACCAAAATCTTTGCAGGCCTGGGAGAAGCGATCCATTAGTGACGCGATGACAGTAATGGACATGCATGAGAGTTTATCGAAAAATCCTGCCTTTCAGCGGTACTCCCTTTTTATGGATATCCAGTGGAATCATCCGTGTGTCTGTTGTAAACAGGAAAGCTACAACAAAGCAGAAAGTCTACACATGTCTTTGTCTGTTGTTTTCTCTTCCACCAAAGGCGATGGCTGAAGTTTTAATGAGCTATGGACATGCCTTAGGCCTGCTGAAAAACTTATCATTCCGGATGTGAAATCGGCTTTTCCTTTACTGATCTTAGCATTCTCTTAAAAGAAAATATCATGATAATAGCGATCTGCAGGGATTTGGTTTTCGTCTGGAATTTGAAGCTAGTAAACATCCGTTTCAAGACAGCAATACACAGGCTTTAACGAAAAGAAGAGAGAGAAAAAAAAAAAAAAAAAAAACACCAGAGGTAAGGACTGTTCCCAGGCTTATGTATGAATCTGCCATTCTGTCTGCCTGTTTGACGCGGATATGATTAATATCAGTGATGTATTGGAGACGTGGAGAGGGTAATAGAGCAGTGTTCATTGTAAAACTTGTCTCAGACTCCCCATTAACATGTTGACAGTACCTGACTGGGAATGCTTTTGTGGATATTTCTCGATTATCGGTGCATGGCTGATATCATTCCCTACCACTCGCACCTACACGTATACGTATGTATACTCGTACGTATACAGGCGCGCACAAAGACACAAAAAGAGAGACATGCTCGCACATGTATACACATGCATGCTCGTGTTTTGTTTGCTCTCTCTCTCTCTCTCTCTCTCTCTCTCTCTCTCTCTCTCTCTCTCTCTCTCTCTCTCTCTCTCTCGTGCCTATTTGTGTTTGTGTGTGTGTATGTGTGTGTGTGTGTGTGTGTGAGATAGAGAGAGAGGAGCACGATGACACATGCATGCAATTGTGCAGATGTGCGTGTCAGTGAATTGGTGTATGTATATGGCAAGGGATTGGAGATGGGTTTTCCCTTCATCTTCTTTCAGAATGTTCTTTTCATTCATAGAGGAGTGTACTCATTTTTTCCCATACTATTATGCAAAAATGTTTTTTTCTCCAGATTTGGTTTATTAAATTAATGACTCTGTCTGTCTGTCTGTCTCTCTGTCTGTCTGTCTCTCTCTCTCGTTGTCTCTCTGTCTCTCTCTCTCGTTGTCTCTCTGTCTCTGTCTCTGTCTCTCCTCTCTCTCTCTCTCTCTCTCTCTCACACACACACACACACACACACACACACACACACACACACACACACAGGGAGAGAGATTTATAGTCATACAGAAATTAGCAGTAAAAATTGAAATTACTTTCCTAACTTTATAGTGAGCTTAAAATAAACACGGTTTGGGAAAACCAAACTTCAAAATCTTAGGAGAAACTGGAGTGCATAATTATGTAATATGCATCATCATTTGTCATGTGCCTTGCCACACGGTGCGTCGATCATGGCCCTCTAAGCGAATTTATCTTTTGTGGCTGCAAGTGTATCTCTTATCCCTTTTGTCCGCACACATTCTGCAAAACAAATATTTTCTGTATTGGTCTACCGGGTGCTCTTTTTCTCTGTAGGTAGCTTTCTTGTTGTGACTAGGTGCTCAAATTTCTCTTGCCTCATAAAATGTCCTATAAATGTTGCTTGTCCTTTTCCGAATCTTCTTCATTAGTGTTCTTTTTGTGTTTGCTTCTTTCAAGACTGTCTTGTCTGTTTTCTTTGCTGTCCATAGAACTCTTAACATTCTTCTTAAAAACCACATTTCATTATTGGATCTATATAATACTGAAAAGTCTTCCTGATGTCAGTTGATAGGTATTTGTCGATAAGAACGATTTTCATTTTCTTGAATACAGTTTTAGCTTGGGCAATTCTGTTGGATATTTTTAATGTGCATCTGCCATCTGGTGAGACGACTGTTCGCAGATATTTATACTTATCTACTTGTCTCGGTGCTGTGCTATTTGCTTTTATTTTACGTGAAGGGGTTTATCGTATTTTACTGATTACCATGACTTAGTCGTCTTAGGATTCATCTCTAGCCCTTTATTTTTGCTTTTTGTTTCTAGTCGATTCACAAGATTTTGTAGGTCATTTTCCATTTTCTGCAATTAGAACGGTGCCATCTACATACAAACAGAAAATCTGTGATAAATATGGATGTCTACACACTGCCGTTGAAAGTATCGTGCGTGTTTTTATCTTCTCCATGAAATAATACCTACAGGTCTGAAGTCTGAACAGTGCTGAAAAGGTTTTCTTTTCTTTAAACAAATCCCACCTTCTTCAGTGAAAATAACACGATAATGGGGCTGGCGCAAAGGTTTTTGTCATCGTTGGGTAGTGAGAAGTAAATCTAGGTTACAGAGGACTTCGTGCAGTCTGCATGTGTTTGTGCGTCAGCTATTCACATTTCACAGACAGGCAATGAATGTCAAAGTTATTAGTCTGTCAGAGTAATGTAGATTAAGACAGATGAGGCTGGTACTGTTAATTAGGCTGTCACAACTGTTAATGGACTCTATTTAGTAGTGTGTGTTAGGCTGTCACGTCTGTTTAATAGACTTTCTGTTTAGTATGTTAACTAGGCTGTCACAACTGTTAATAGACTGTTTAGTAGTGTTTGTTAGACTGTCACATCTGTTAAGTAGACTTTCTGTTTTAGCAGTGTTAACTAAGCTGTCACAACTGTTAAAAGACTGTTTAGTAGTGTGTGTTAGGCTGTCACATCTATTTAGTAGAATTTCTCTTTAGTAGTGTTAACTGGGCTGTCACAGTTGTTTTAGTGGATTTCAGGTTCAGGCTGTCACAACTGTTTACTGTGCAACATACCTTTTGATTTAGCAGTTCTGATAAGGGTGCCACAACGGGTTTGTACAATTTCTGTTGTAGGATGTCAAAAAAGTTTAGCACACTTTCTATTTTAAGTGTAACAGCTGTTTAGTGGACTTTCTATTTTAATAATGCTGCTTAGGTTACCAAGACGATTTAGTAAATTATCTGCTTTGGGCTACTACCACTGTTTAGTGGACTTTCTGCGTCGTGATGTGCTTTCTTTTGCCAAACTCTCAACGGTTTACATGCAGTGTGGGACGTCTTTCAGTTTCTGATCGTCAGCTCATATATGACAATGTCTCCACCATACTTTTTTTAATCACCTTACACACACACACACACTCTCTCTCTCTCTCTCTCTCTCTCTCTCTCTCTCTCACACACACACACACACACACACACACACACACACACCACACACACACAATTCGTACATTTATATTCTTATTGATGATGATGATGATGACGATGATGATGATTATGATGATAGTGTAAATTGTGAAATCAATAACTTTTGAAATCATTGGCTGTTGTGTCAATGTATGACAACCACACTGCGTCATGTATCTTGGGTTCTTAAGGCAAAAAAAAAAATGTATTCTGAGTTTTGAGTTCTTCACCTCTAATCTGGTGATAATATAACTCTGCATCCTGAACTGTCTCACTTACTACAAGAAGCATGTTGGAACATCATGCAAAGTAGAAGAGACAGACAGTAAATCCAGTACTGGCATGGAGAGAGAGTATAGTGGGCAGGCGGTAGTAGGACATGCGACTACATCTAAATTTGAACTGGTCAGTGATTGGTTGATGTTTTGGTTTTTGCCGCAGAGTTTTGCTTATGCATATGCATGAACCAGGACATGAAAAGCTAGAAATTATTACGGTGTCATAATGTCGCTCTGTAAACAAATTCTGTCTTATCACCTGGTAAGCGTGGAAATGCATTTTTGCGGCGTGATTGCGTCCGGTGGTTCTGACGACTAGCCCGCGGGGGGTTTTTTGTTTTGTTTTTGTTTTGTTTTCTTTTTTTTTACTTCTTTTTTTTTTTTAAACGTTTCGCGATCATGAGTCTAAAAATAATTACGGACAGTATTGACGTTTGGGAAAACAAGATAGCTGCCGTGTCAGAAATATAAATATAACGTCCTACTTTTTTCAGCATGCTGTTTGCCTGTGTGTGTGTGTGTGTGTGTGTGTTACTTTATGTTTTCGATCATGTGATTTTGTCCTGTCAGGTCATGGTTCATACATATGCATAAGCAGGATGGGAGCAAGATGTTTGCCGTGTCAACCAAAATCCAAAATATTAACCAATCACTGGCCGGTTCGGTTTGAGATGTAATCGTGTATGGAAGGTGTTTGAAGTTGGTCCATAGGTAACAGAAGGGAGCAGATTGCTGACAGAGTAGATATTGATATTCCTTGTACTGTTTTGCTGAAAATGTTGATGTTGATGTTCCTTGTACTGTTTTGCTGAAAGTGTTGATGTTGATGTTCCTTGTACTGTTTTGCTGAAAATGTTGATGTTGATGTTCCTTGTACTGTTTTGCTGAAAGTGTTGATGTTGATATTCCTTGTACTGTTTTGCTGAAAGTGTTGATGTTGATGTTACTTGCACTGTCTACATCTTTCCAGTCCCATTGCTGACTGAGATGGAGAGTGAATCACCACTGTTTTAGTGAACACATGATGGTCAGGTGGTGAGGGACGGGAGGAAAGAGGGGTGTGTGTGGGGGGGGGGGGAGGGGGGAGTGCTGTGGGTGGTAAGGTAGTGTAGGGAAAACACGTGGGGCTTTGAAGTCTTGTTTTTGGGAAAACACTGCTTCTTTGGCTTGGTTAGTTCCCCTGTTGTGTCTTGAGAGGTTCACGTCGCAACAGGAAGCTCTCTGTGGTTTTGTTTCTCCTTCTGTTGGGAATGCTTTTACGTCCCTTCTTCTTCAGTTTGTTCTTCTTTTACTTCTTTTTCTTTGTCATGTTCATCTTCTCTGTTTGTGACTCTCTCACAAACACACACACACACACACATATACACACACATATATATATACATATATATATATATATATATATTATATATATAAATATATACACGCACACGCATGAACGCACACACACACAAACCACACACACATTCACGCACGTACAATTGATATGTTTGTGTATAGTTAACCGTATCTGTGGACGTGCAAAGTTTCACTTGCAATAACCTTGCTAATCCTATTTTTCACTGTTTAGGATATTGCTATTTTTTGTAATTATTAATGTTTATGTTTGTTTTTCAGGTTATCATTATTATTATTATTATTATCATCATTATTATTATTATTGTTGTTATTATTTATTATCATTACTGTTGTTGTTGTTGTTATTGGTGGTGGTGGTGGTTGTATTGTTGTTGTACTTTGATTATTGTAGTGATCATCATCATTATTAATCCTTATTATTATTATTATTATACTATTATTGTTATTGGTGATAGTGGTAGGTTGGTGTTGTAAGGGGTTGACGCATATTGGCTTTACGTGTCTCTGCTTTTATATCTCGTGCTTTTGTAAACCGCGTAGGGCCCTTAACGGTTCACCGATTGATATTGTAGTTATTAACCGTCCAAGATGGAAGTCGATATTTCATATAATCTATTTCTTTGACTTCTTTGATACTGTTTGTGTTATCGTTCATTTATTTTCATCATAGCGTTAGAGTTGACATTCCCCCTTCCTCTTATTTTTAATGTTTCCTTTAGTTTCTTCTTTTTCTTTGTTTTTATCATTGTAATTTACGTGGGTCTTTTTTTCAGCCACTTTTATTTCGTTTGTTTAATTCTGATGTACTTTGCTTTTATTTTTCGTTTGTTCGTTTGGTTTTTGTATAATCATATGTAAAGAAGCAATGACCGGCTGTTAGTCAGCTGCAGTGGAATTAAATGCAATTATCCTTGAGTAATAAAGGATTTTGAAGTTGGAGAGAAAAAGATTTCTCTCTCTCTCTGTCTATCTGTCTGTCTGTCTGTCTCTCTCTCTCTCTCTCTCTCTCTCTCTCTCTCTCTCTCTCTCTCTCTTTATCTCTCTCTGCGCGCGTGTGTGTCTACTGAGATCCTTGGTGACGCTGACTGTTTGTCCATGCATATTTGATAGATATGTGAAACATCGTGACAAGACTTGATTTCGTATATCAGACATGATTGTCTCTTGTTACCATTACAGACAGTAATTCGATCGTGAGTTATTTTGTCCATTATGAAGCACACCCTCCGTTCAGAAAGATGATATTCAGTTTGTACTTTCTTGCCTGAAATCTGAGTATGTCAGAGAACTAGTTTTACCACGGAACTACATTAGAAACTTGTATGTTCAAGTGTGTGGTGTGTGTGTGTGTGTGTGTGTGTGTGTGTGTGTGTGGTGTGTGTGGTGTGGTGTGTGTTGTGTGTGTGGTGTGTGAACATCCCCAATAAAAAGCTAACGGGAAATTTTTGTTCGTGCAGGAGAGATGGTCTTAGATTGTACTATATTACTGTTTTGTTTCCCGACGTTACTCAAGTATTCCACAGTTGTCATGGAAATAAAGAGATGATGAATGACCACCCCACCCCTTCACACACACACACACACACACACACACACACACACACACACACACACACACACACACACACACACACACACACACACACACACACACACACACACACACACACACACACACGCAAACATATATATACACGCACGCGCGCACACAAACACACACACACGTGCAGGCACACATACAAACGCACGCAAACACACATACTCACACACGCGCGCGCGCACACACAGACACACACAGACACACACACAACACACACACACACACACACACACACACACACACAACACACACACACACACACACGCACACACATATTCGTCTAGCACACACATGTGAATAGACGTTAAAAGAAGTAACGAACACACAAAAGGTAATAACTAGGACGTCAATTAACACTATCAGCCCGATAGCC
>JAPXFY010000012.1:53158343-53353343 GCA_030674185.1 Monoplex corrugatus
TTGTTTGTTTTTTTACCAGTTGGCTGGCTGGTTAAAGAGTTGATATAGCTTTCATGTGGTGAGTTCAGTCCCAGCCCTTATGAAAATTGGTGTATTCTCTTCCCATCTGAAAAATTAAATTATTTTCGCGACGTATCATTTTCGTGACGTCGGTTTAAAGTTTCAGGTTACTGCGTCTTTGTCCCGTCCCACCCTCTGCTCCCATTTCAAGTCATTGCCAGAGCATAAGGTTTTGTACAGGTTCAAAGAGTCTGCCAGATAATAGTGGTGCCAGATAATAGTGGTAGATTTGGTAGAGTACGTATAGAACCATCTGAATGCAATCGATCTCTCTTGAAAGAAATTACATTCATGCATTCTGATTATACTTAGTTGGTTTGTGTGTGTTTCATTGCGTCTCTCTCTCTCTCTCTCTCTCTCTCTCTCTCTCTCTCCCTTTCTCTCTCTCTCTCTCTGTATATATATATATATATATATATATATATATCTGTCTATCTATCTCTCTCTTTCTCTTCCACCCTTGTCTTTGTGCAAGCATATGTGCATGTATGTGCGTGTGTTCTTCATGCTATGGCAAGGTAGTAATGCATGTGCGTGTCACATTGTTTTGTTTCTGTTGTGTTTTGTCCTGCATTGCATTGTTTCTGTTTTGTTTGTGTGCTACGTTTCGCATCGTCGCTGTTTGCTGGTTGTTGCAGTAAAGTGGATGGAGTGGATTAGTCATCACAGTACGCTTTGCAGGCAGTTCTCCCCTTTACTACAAAATCGATCTGTCACGTATCAAGTCCCTTGAGGAAGTTACTTATTACATGTGCATGAACGCGCGTACACACGGAATCGAGTGTGTGCTCATCACACACATGCATAGTCACACATGCATGCACGTCGCACACACTTTGGTTTCTTCCGCACATCCGCAGTCAGTACTTCCACACAAATATGCTTTTGTACAGAGAGACAAACAGGAGGGAGAGCGACTGATATGTTACAGTAAGGCCATTTTGGCTTGTATACATGGTAACACGTCTTCTATACACATAAACAAAAGGACAACGAATGGAACTATATAAAACCTATCAGTTTGCAAACAGAAATCGATCCTTAAGAACAACATAAGTTACAGCATTGAAACAAAAAGCATGTTCTCTTTTTCAGCAAAACAGTTTGCACTTCTTTGTCAATTTTCATGTGATTTGAAACTTTTTTGTCGTGAAGTAAAAGATGTACAGGAAGATTGATAGTAATATTCATAATAGAAACATGCTCACATGTCACATGGCTTTTTATTATTCATTATAATATAAACAATATTAACATATTTTTCCATCTTTGCATCTACTATAAAACGAACACAATTTCATACTACCACAGTATCATTAGATGACTTTCCATCTATACCAACGCAATATTTAAAAAGAAAAAAAACAACATTTAGTTTACCAGTAACGAAGTCGGCAGTGTGATTTTCTGTCTGCTTGTTCATGTAGAGAGGGAAAGACAGACAGACAGAGAGAGAGAGAGAGAGAGAGAGAGAGAGAGCATGTGTAGTGGCAACCAAGTCAGCTCAAATCGATCCACTGAAGAGGCACACACTTCGTTATGAACGGTACCCTTGCGTTTCCGTGGATTCATGAAGCTTGAGACACAATCACTGCCAATGCCACATTTCACCCTCTGCTCCTCTCTCCTTTCTGTTCTCCTGCTGTTTCGTGTCTGTTGTGTGATCTATGCCAGTACTTCAAACGCAGAACATGGTCGATTTGATTTGCTCTCAACATGTCTTATTCCCATCTCCTCGATTTTCTATACTTTGTGTACTTAATCAGTGAAAGTCGTTGTTGATTGTGCGTGTGATGTAGTTTCTAGTCACCCATCTGTAAACATCAATTCCTCAAGCACCAATCGACTAAGCACATCGTAGGTTAATGTATATGAAGAAATCATAATTGTATCTATTAGGGATGCTGCAGACAAGTATCGGAGCAGTATATGACGCACACCTTGTTGTATCCAAATCAGCTTATTGGTAAACAGACATCAAACAGAAAAAGATCAAAATTGCTTTGGCACATCGCCTCCATCTCAAGCACAAACCATCCGTGACATGAGTTCTGTACATGCTGCAATGTTTAGTAGTGTTCTTAAATCCTTTCCGTGTGTGGGTCTGTTTTCTGATGCCTGCTTGTGTTATAGCCCCCATTGATATGTACATGTCATGAAGATATTGTATCTGTGCTGTACAGTGTATTACATGGATGTGTCATGAAGATCTTTGATCAGTGCGTTACAGTGTACAAAGCGAATGATTGCTAGAAAGTTTTATGTGAAGTTGCATGCATTCATGCAGCGCTCTCTCTCTGTCTCTCTCTCTCTCTCTCTCTCTCTCTCTCTCTCTCACTCTCTGGTTTTTTATTCTTTTTTTTTTTTTTTTTTTTTTTTTACATGTTCTGTTATTTCTGTTGCTTGTCATCTACCTGGCGTGAGAACCTTTCGTTTCACCTGCAAGATTCTTGTTCCAGTGATTTGACATTTTAAACAGAGTCCAAGTGCCATTTTTATTTCACTTGCTTGTAAAATTGGGCACACACTTAGCAACATGGACATTTCCGTTATAGTTTTAGCATATAGTGATCAACAGCAGGAGCATGTTCAACATACACCCAAAGCAATTTGCATCTGTTTTATCAGAAGTAAACGATAGTCGTGGATGATCTGAGGTGGGGACAGTGTTGGTGTGACACCGCCTTTTGTTCTTCATTCTTTCTCATTAGGAGAGGCGCAATTCGTGCTAAACACAGAGTTGTCCCCGTCATTACCTGCTCCCATTTCCTGGCCTTTCTTCTTTGTGCCCCCAATCACCCCCCCCCCCCTCTTGCTGTACTGCAGTGAAGGGGGAGAGAGAATGGTAATGTTTGTTCTCTCTCTCTCTCTCTCTCCCTCTCTCTCTCTCATAGCTGCGGATGCAGACAACCACATGCACTGTCTGTGGGAGACTGAGATAAACTATCTGAATTGGCCAGCGATTGAGGTCAGCCGTCTATTTGACAGCTAAAAATTGCAGCAACTTGAAACCATTGTCTCCGGAAGACGGTATACAGTTACCAACATGTCCCTTAATTGATTGACGAGCACGAGCGCCGGAAGTGAGGTGTCGTTGCACGTGCAGATCGGAAAGAGGTGTCTTGGAGGAGCGTGGTAAGCTACTCTTGTTCTCTCAACGCTGTCTTCAGAGTCTTTTATTTTGTTAGCCCTCAGACCATGATCGATGATCGGGTGGAAAGGTTGGTATGACCCATTTTCTAGGTTGTTGAAAAATGGTTACTTCCATGGAGGGCTGGCTGCAATGCGCGCCCTTTTTTTTTTCAGAGCAGGAAGCAAGGTTTTATGTGCTTTAGAGTTAGTGTCGTCACTAAGTTATGTGTATAGCCCATTGGATTCGTTTTAAGTGTGGGTCCTTTTCTCAGGTCATTGACCTACTTTCGTGAGTGCCATCAGTGCCTGGTGGCATTGTCCGATGCAAATGACATTATGGACATGTGTTTAGAACCTTTTTCAGAGTTTGTGATAACATGATTTTTCATAATGTGAAAGATGTGGCATGTGGACTGTTATCTCTCTTTGTCTCTCTGTGATATATATTCTCTCTCTCTCTCTCTCTCTCTCTCTCTCTCTCTTCTCTCTCTCTCTCTCTCTCTCTCTCTCTCTCTCTCTGAACGATATAAATGAGAGGTCAGATCGAAATCGACACCAAGATTGATGAGAACAGAAACCCTTAGGCCCTACCATGAAGCCACCATTTGTACACTACTGGTCACACTGTGACGAACAGCTCTACAGTGACCAGTGAATACTACACGTAGGCTTAGAGGCCTGGTTGATGATCGGGTGGACATTGACAGGGCGAACTCCAGTATTATGGTGATGCGGTGTCCATGTTGTGATGTAGTATAGTTCGGAATATCCATTGTGCTCAGCTTTGTGTCAGTTGTATGTGCCAGCCCACTACTTCCTCCCCCCCCCCCCCCCCCCTTCGACCTCCAGCGGTTTTTCCTCTTGCCAGTGGGCTTTATACCTAACACTGTAAAGTATTTGTGCTCTCTCTCTCTCTCTCTCTCTCTCTCTCTCTCTCTCTCTCTCTCTCTCTCTCTCTCTCTCTCTCTCTCTCTCTCCCCTATTTTGTCTCACCTTCTCGTATAGGTAGGTTTGTAGGTTTTTCCTTACGTTAGACTAACGCAGAAAGAAATAAGCTAGACCCTTGACTTTGAAATCGATAACAAGGCATACGCATGACTTCTTGTCCATGTAGGGTTAAACCTGCTGAAGGTCAACTCGGCAAAGATTGATTCAGAGAAATGTAGGCATTATTTTTTTTTTTCAAATGAAAAGTGAATATCTTACCGTTTTTACTTTTTACATATTGCGTGCATTTACAGATAAATATGTAATACTTTCTCGTTTCCCAAATTGAGACAATAGAAACGAACTCGAGGTAATGATTAGCAGACGTTTAGTTAGGTAATCTGACTGATCCCCACTCCTCAAGAGTTCGCCATCGTTCTCTGTCCATGGACATGTAAAACTCCCTTTCAGCCTGGTGATCATAGAGCCCGTAATGTTCAGACTACAGTCAGCCATGTCAAACAGCACTGCTGACAAGGATTGATGATGATGATCCATTTACGAGTCATGCCTGACGGGTTCAGCAAGAACAAGAAGAGAAAAAGGTGATCGGGGAGAATTATGTGAGGAGGGAGGACATGGAGGGGTTTTGCGCAGAGGGAGGGGTCGGGAACCACTTGGGAGACAGGAAAGGGATCGGGAGATCTTGGTACGAAGTCATCCATTCCAGACGTCCAAGCTTTGTCCTTGTTTTATATTTTTACCACTTTGAATTGAGAGTTATACTCCATTTCTTTCCTATTTTCGTAAAGTACTAGTTTCGTGGAGGATTTTTTTTTCTACGTTTCATGAAGCGATAACCAAAGAAACGAGAACACGAAACACAAGTCCTTGAAGTTAAAGAATGAAGACCATACAAACCACAAACAGTGACCCACGACCGCTTGGTAGGTCTAAAGGTCATCCACAAGCATACAAAACCACAGACGGCCGACGGCACCCAAGAAACCTTGAGGTGCCTGCCTCCTCACTCCACCACAACTCAGGTTTATGGACAACTTTTACCTTTGGTGCTGAAAATTTTGTATGCATTTTTTGGGAGGGAAAAATAGATTATTTATTAGCATTCTGTTGTTGTTGTTTTTCCTCGGATGCGAATATGTTCTCTTTGCCCATACTGTGCAGGCAGCATATTGCTGCATAGTCTGCATACTCTGTCTTTGATGGGCATGCATGCTGGGTGTTATCGTGTTTTCTATAGGCCTCTGGGCAGTAACATGGCTTTTAACGTGCGTGTTTGATGTTCTGCCTGCGTATACACACGAGGGGGGTTTAGGCATTGACTTGTATGTAGATCTGTTGACCTGGGAGATTGGGAAAGCATACATCCTTCACACACCAGGCGGGAGATCTTCCGATTGGAAGTCCGATCTCTAAATGTGCTTAACTATCGCGCCCGTCGATGCATTGCTTGAATACTGATTGTAGCACGGAATGGTTCACTTTTCATTAAGTACAAGTTCATATTTATTCAGATTTCTAGAGGTTGGCCAGGTTACAAGAATTGTGAAATGAAATGTGGCAGAGATCTTTTTCTGGTACTCACTGTTCGCTTATAGTTATACATATAGACATGCGCGCACGCTCTCTCGTAGTCTGCCTTTCTGAGACAGACGTGACATAGGCAGCTTTTTATCCCTCTTCTCCTGGCAACATATACTGCATACAGCATCAGCAAGAAATAACAGCAACAGCTGTGGTAAACTCATATGTACTGGACTTGTTTTGATGCGGTTCTTTTTTCTTTTTTTTTCTGAATAGTGATGTGAATTTCAGTGCTCCGAAATAGATCTGCGAGATATACACGACACAAGAGAGAGAGAGAGAGAGAGAGAGAGAGAGAGAGAGAGAGAGGAGAGAGAGAGAGAGAGAGAGAGAGAATATGTATAAGTTGATCGATATTTACTGAATTTTCTTGGAACTTGTTTCAACTTGGATAACGCTTCAGTGGAATTTTAATTGTGTTACCATTGGAATAACGAGGATCACCGTTGGTTCTTGGGAATGATACCACTGAACTTGATGAATGTAACCAGAGACATTTCAAAGGTAGTTCCACTGGAACGTAAAAATGTTATCCAAAATCCCATTTTTATCCATTTCCTTTTCATTCCCTATACTGATAATAAAATGACACGTTTTCTGGTTGTGTGTCTTTTCATCTACATGTATTCAAGACACTATTCCAGGGAAAATCGACCTTTTCATTTGTATGTTTTCAAAACCCTTTTCCGTCAGAACTCGACCTTTTTATTTACATGTGTTTAACTCCTGTTCAGTCGAAACTCGACCTTTTCATTTACATGTATTTAAAATATCATTCTGTCGGAACTCGACCTTTTCATGTGTATGTCTTCAAACTCTTATTCGTTGGAAACTCTTGTCATTTCGTCTACATATATTCGAAACCCTATTCCGTGGGAACTTTACATAACAGCAGACAGTGTGTCTAATATTTTTGTTCTGTAGCAGTGAAAGTGTTTAAGGTACTGACATTTTCGAGGAAATGGTATCGTTATTAATCGTCTTTTCTCAACTTAATCACAGAGGTGGGAAGTGATGTTTCTTCTGTGAACAAGAGTCAGAAAACACAGGATAATGTGAAAATTACAAGAGGGTTTGATTTTGCAAAGACAGTTTCTACAGTCTAAGCACATGCGTGTGTCTGTAGTATCTTAAGTCTTAAGGCTATACCTATCTTTATGAGGTACACATCCTTTTGCCCACGTACCACTGTGCCCATTATGGGACTGTGTTCACGTGCTCTTTGTCAACATAATACGTTTGTACTGTGCTCGTGAACCATTGTCCGCTGGATCACTGTATACCCATAACACTGTGCTTATATTCGATAGTGTCCATGTTTGATACAAATTGTGACCACGTGTGACGTACATGCCACTGTACTCGAATACTGCTATGCTTAGGTACATTGAGTCCATATACCATGGTGCCCAAGTGCCTGTCTGTGTATCCACGTACCTAACGCTGAGCCCACATAGCATTGTGCATTAGTATTTATCTGTGTAACAACGTAAGCAGTTCGTGCCCTCAGTCCTCTGTGTGTTCTCAAAAACCATACCAGATTGTCCATGCAGCGTTGCCCACGTGCCATGGTCCCATATATCATTATATACATTGCCCTTATACGGTATATAATCATATACACGTACTGGTGTACCCTCTCTCTCTCTCTCTCTCTCTCTCTCTCTACCCCCCTCCCCTCTCTCTCTGTCTTCTCTCTCTTGCTCTCTTGTATGTGTCATATCCTCAGTCAGTGTTAGAGTCTGTTTCCGTTTCTAGTTTCTGTATAATGTCACTATTGCTATGTCCTTTGTCTGTAATTGAAAGGCTTGGATAATTTTCATCTCAGTAATTGGATCTGTAAACGTGTCAAATATCTCACAGAATGATGAAGAAATGTTAGAGTGATTTGAGTTCTGAACTCATAAATGACAGCTTATTCCAGACCAGTGACTTTACCGTGATTCGAAAAATGCTGTTTTAGTCAAGAAAATCTGTCATGGTGATGTCGAGTGGTTAAAACTCGTTAAAAGTATGGGGTGCGCACCAGTAGTTTTGAAAATGCGGTTTCAGCCAGGAAAACTTACGATGGTGACGCAGACTGATCGAAACTCACGAAAAGTACAGTCTGCGTACTATCACTACTACTGTTGGAGGCTATTGCAATCTGTCAATCAAGTAAGTAGTGGTGGTAGGTTGTAAGGTTTTGTGCATCCCTCTGACTGACGTAACTTCTTATGTGTCTACAGACAGTTCGGAAATGCCCCATTTCATTCTGGTTTTAAGGCATTGATAGCTGTCCGTCTTTTTCCTTCTTCTGCTTCTTCTTCATCTTCTTCTTCCTCCTCCTCCTCCTTCTTCTCCTCGTCTCCTTCTTTAAAAGCGATTCCATTGGGAAAAGTGGGGAGACGAGAAAGGTTACCATAATGATTTTATCTACCCGCACACGTGTGTAGTTGTGTGGTGGCACACACTTACATACGACGCACAGTTCGTAAAGTTTCTTCCTGTATTAAGTGGAGGACAGTTGGAAAGGATTTGGAAAAGAGCGTGAAAGGAGTGGAAACGGGGGGGGGGGGGGGGGGGGGGGGGGAGAAATAAACGTGTTCGGTTCTATCTATATAAAAACGCATTACTTATATAGAAAAGACAAAGCTTTTGATTCTATGACGGTCATAAGAAATGATTCCTTTAGTTTCAAACGGCTGAGGAAAAGTGCTTGAACGTTTTCTGTTATCTGCCCTCACGACTGCCTTTCATCATGCGGTGTGCATGCTTCAGTTCAGAATACTTCATATCTCTGCATGTTGCTACACCAACAAGATTACAATGTTTAGTTTTCGTCTGATTGAGTGTCTCTTAAAAAATGCTTCACACCTTTGTGTCATGAAATTTTATGTTGTCCTGATGATTATCTTTGAGATCGTGTCGAGGCTGTTCCGTGTATTAGAAGTATTATGTTGGCATGCACATACGTGATTCTTCTCTCTGCCTCTCTCTCTCTCTCTCTCTCTCTCTCTCTCTCTCTCTCTCTCTCTCTCTCTCTCTCTCTCCTTGTCTCTCTTTATTCATCTCTCTGTCTGTCTTGTCTGTCCACCTCTGTCTCTGTCATCTCTCTCTTTCATCTCTCTCTCTCTCTCTCTCTCTCTCTCTGTCTTTGTTTGTGTGTGTGTGAGTGTGTGTGTGTGTGTGTGTGTGTGTGTGTGTGTGTGTGTGTGTGTGTGTGTGTGTGTGTATGTGTGTAGACGTGCCAGTTCCTAAATCTCCTTCGTGTGTATACGCATGCAGAATATCAAATACTACGTGAAAGATCATACAAGTCATGTTAGTGACTGGCTTATAAAAACATGAAAACACCCAGCATGCAAACAATGGCAAGTCAGCAAACAATGACTTTTAGCTATTAACTTCTTTCGTTGGAAAGTAACATCATCATCATCTCTCTCATCATTTAAGTTTTTGTCACGCTGCAAAACTGTGTCAACTATGTTACAGGTGTTTCATATCAAACAGAATAATGCCAGTTTTCTCAGCACTTTTCCAGTTATGTTCTTTGCTGACAGCTGTTTTATGTCTGGTCCAGGTGACAAGAAAATGGGTGTATGAGATTTGTGTGCTGCCTACTGTCTAGCTTTTTTTTCTTAAGTTTTTGTATTCATATTTTGGTTTTGATATTCATTCTTTATCTTGGGTTTTCCACCTTCTTCTCTCTTTCTCAACTTTGTGAAGCTTGACCACTGGTATGTATAGCATCAAGAACTGATATGTGTAGCGTCCCTCTCAACGCCTGTCTTTCACAAATCGGTCCCACCAGCATGAGATAACGAGTCTGTAGAGTGTCTTAAAAGCCTGTCCTCAGCAGATATCCTCTAGCACTGGCGTATTATTTGATGGAACTCTTGTGTCTACACTTAAAGATGACACTGCGAGTGATACTTGAATACAACTTCATGAATGTTAGTGCTGTATTGTGGATAGATTATTCTATGGGATTGTTGTATGGGTAAAATGTAGTCCCACACATAACGGTACAAGTGTTGAAACGTTGCTCAAACTAGACAGAGTTCTTTTGTGAACTCAGAAAGTGTACAATATGCTTGACATATATTTGCATAGCATCAGATGTGTCATTATATCATTTATCTCAAGATATCATTTGTTCCATTGAAAAGTGTTTCGTCCATTAATGACTCAAATTATCTCAAGACATCATTTGTTCTACTGAAAATGTTTAGCCCATTAACGCCTCAAATTATCACGAAGACATCATTTGTTCCATTGAAAAGTGTTTCGGGCCATTAACTCCTCAGATTATCTCAAGACATCATTTGTTGTTCCCTTGAAAAGTGTTTAGTCCAGTAACAGTTCAAAATGCATTGGAAATGTATCTGCTTGTGTAAAAAAAATCCAGAAAACTTGACATCCACAGATTGTCTCCAGCTCAGGTGTGTCATTTTGGAGCAGTCGTAAGAAAAGGAAATCTGTGACAGAGAGCAACTGCCTTTCGCCTTATCTCATGAATGTCCTTTTCATCTGTCAAAAATAATAATTCTCAGAAATCTTAATTCCTTCTTTTCATCATTTCAAAAATAATAATTCTCAGAAATCTTAATAAGGCACAAATATGCTTTAAGCCTAATAAACCTTTTTTTTTTTCGCTTCATAATCTCTAATTGCTTTTGCAAATGTCAGCCTTTGCAACGAAAACAGAACACAATGGCAACCTGGAGAGATTCTTTCCTTGTAGAAGTGACGTTGAAAAGCCTGAAAAAAGAAGAAATTGGGGATCGCACAGACAACACCTGTTTGAGGTTTGGCCAGTCTGTCTCCTTGCGTCACAAGAGGTGATAAATATCAGCATTGTAAATCAGAGGACTGATTATCACAGCTTGTCTGACCTCCTGCTTAGCACTGTGTTTTGCGTCACCAACCTCCTGCTGGTTTATGGCCAGAGAGAGGGACAACACACACACACACACACACACACACACACACACACACACACACACACACACACACACACACACACACACACATACTCCTCTCTCTCTCTCACTCTCTCTCTCTCTCTCATTCTCTCACTTAAAACCATTCTGTGGATATTGTGCTCTCCAGCCAGAACCACCTCAGTTGGCTGCATGGGGCGTGCCAGATCATCATGCAGGGAAGAGACAGACAGTAATCCTGTGCTGGCAGAGAGAGGGCTCAGTGGGCAGGCAGTAGGTGTTTGAAGTTGGTCCATAGATAACAGAAGGGAACAGATTGGTGATGGTGTTGATGTTGATGTTCCTTGTGCTCTCTCCATCTTTCCTCTCCATCTTCTCACAATAATCTGACTGCTGGCTGAGGTACCCGGTCTGAACCACCGCTGTTTTAGCGAACACAGGGTGGTCTGGTGGCGACGGAAGGGAAAGAAGGTGAGGGCGTCTGTAGCTGTGGGTAAGGGGAGGGGAGGGGGTGAGTGTAGGAGGGTGTTTGGGCTTTGATGTAGTGTCCTATAAACAATGCTCCTGATGCTTTGTAAGCTCTTCTTGTTGTATCTTGAGGTTCTTGTCACGATAGGAATTTTGTTTGCTTGTTTTCTTCTTCTGTATTTTTTTGGTTTTGTTTTGTTTTGTTTTGGTTTGGTTTGGTTTGGTTTTTTGTCTGTTTTATCATGTTCTTCTTCTTCCTCTGCATGTTTTTTCTCTCTGTTTTACCATTTTTTTCTTCTTCTTCTTCAATTTTTCTGCTCCCCCCCCCCCCCCCTTCTCTCTCTCGTCTCAACTATATAGCGTTTGGCACACGTACAGAATACGTCATGAATGTGTGCTTTGTGTGTGTGTGTCTTTACATGTTCCTGACAAAAGACTAATAGAAAGTGCACAACTGCCCGCGTGCACACACACACACACACACACACACACACACACACACACACACACACACACACACACACACACACACACTCACACACACACACACACACACACACACACACTCACACACACACACACACATACACACACACACACACACACACACACACACACACACACACACACACATGAAGAGAAGGGGAGGGATGCTTTGTTTCTCAAACAGTTAATATGAGCTGAAATAATTAATTTAAGCAAAGGCAAACCAAAGGAGATGGCGATCACAATCGAGTATCAGGTTGTATACTGCCGATTACATACGGCTGAATCTGACTTTCAAGTCAATAACAATCACAAGAAAACAACAAACAGTATCGAAATAAAACAAAGAAAACAAACAGAACAAAAAAATGCAAGTCAGTATACACCCGGGAAATATTTTATTTGTTGGTCTGCAAAAAAAGATGCTAATATGTGCATTGTACAGTTCTCAAATCTTTATATCCGTGTTAGTTTGGGTCTCTGCTGGTTATTCCCTGATAGCTGGTCACAACGATCAAGGTTTGGATTATGCTGTTTGCAGCATGGAACTATTGCCAGTAGCTTTTTTGGACTGTGAAGCTGCATGTAATTATGAGCGATGACTTTTTTGGAATAAAATGCTGCATGTAATGATCAGCAATGGCTTTTTTTTTCGAATGAGATGCTGCATGTAGCTGTTGACAATAGCTTTTTTGGATTGAAACGCTGAATGCAATTTTTGGCTTTTTTAAAAATTATTGAAATGCTACGTATAACTATTAGCAGTAGCGTTTTTAGATTGAAATACTGCATGAACTGTTAGCATTAGCATTTTTTACGTTGAAATGCTGATTAGAACTATTAGCAATAGCTTTTTCGTGAACATTGAAAAAGCAGTAATGGGGGCAGCAATTATTTTTGTCCATGTTCATGTGCGTATTTGGTGTGTATTCGCTTTTTATGTTATTATATTTTGTTTCTAATAGAGTTGTATTTTTTATTCTGTAATGATAAGAGTTTAGAATTAATGGGGAGCACGAGCATTGATACTTTGTATTAACTTTTTGTTGTTGTTGTTGCTTTCCAGTTTTTTAAAGAAATCATAATAAAGTTGTCGCAAAGATTTTAAAGTATTCGTTTTTAAAGTTTACTAATGATCCCTCTGTTTGGTTTTTGTAATTGATTTTTTACTGGTCTTTATATTTTTTGTTTTGTTATTTATTCGTGTTCCCCTATCAGCTGTTAAATAAACTTCAGCACAGGCAGAACTGGAAGCAAATTAGTCTTGTTCTATTTCTAAACTGTCATTGGAAAGATAACGGGTTTTGTATTTGAATGAAATAGAGTTTTAATCACGCTACACACGCAATCCAAAAGACATTTCTTGTAATTTGGTTTTGTGTTCTGAATGTCAGCAAGAAGGCTATATGTTCGAACTGGAATAAAGTCACAATTGAAATTCCTGCGCTGGAAATGTTTAAATCAATTATCATTTTTCCAAGAAGGCATTATGTTGTCATTTTTGTGTAGTTCCAGTCTAAGAACATAAGTATTTTGGACCTCGGACGCGTATATTAGGAATTGAATAGTATCTTTGAAAATACGATGTCTCATTTAATTCAGCGCCCATCTTTATTGGAAGGGGTATCGAACTTTAAGCAATTTTTCCACACCAAAATGAAAAAAAAAATTTTTTGAAAGTTTACGTTGAAAACGTGAATTAAACACTGTCAGACCGATAACCTCCCCTGATGGGGAAAGAGGGAGAAATCCCCTGATGGAGAAAGAGAGAGAATGAGAGAGGAACAGGTTCAATTCAGCGTTTAATCCTCACACTGTGACGTCAGGCCACTGTGACGACAAACCAAGAAAGAAAGTTTCAGCGTCAGAAAACAAAAACATCGTCTATCCCAAGCTTCTTCCAACACAAGGGGAAAAGCTGTGCGATAAGAAGAACTTGGAAAATCATGGTGTGTTCAGCCCTCCGTTTCTCACGCAGATGACAATGGCAGACTAGGGATGCCTAGAAGCAGTCCCTTGTGGCTGTTTGGTTTCCATTTCCCCATACAAAGGTGGGACCTGGTATTAAGAATGGCAGATCACCTGTTGAGCTCATGGGGTTATTTCTTTGTTTGATTTTGTTTCCTCCCCACTCCCACCCCCGTTTTGTGTGAGCCCCGTCTTCTCTCAAAACAGCCATTGTTCGACCTATGCTGAAAAAGAATAATCTCGACCCCGACATTCTCAAAAACTGTCGTCCTGTCTCCAACTTGCCGTTCCTTTCCAAGCTCCTTGAGATAAAGGTTTTGAAAAAAACAACTGAATAATCCTCTCTCGGCCAATAGTCTTTACCATCCTTATTATAGTCGGCTTAGCCTACCTTCTGACTGCAGCGCTGAAAATACTCTCGTTCACATTATGAAGGATTTGTTACTTTCAGCCAACTGTGACTTAAGTTCAGTACTTATTCCTGAAGATCTTTTTGATGCTTTTGACGCCGTTGATCATTGCATCCTCCTGTCTCGACTGAAACATACAATCGGAATCCAAGGTAGTGCTTTTTGTGGTTTATTGCATACCTGTTTGACTGCTTTTAGCCAGTCATGGTACACAAGTCTAAATCCGTGCCGGTTAAACATGCATAGGGTGTCCCCCAAGGCTCTGTATTTGGGCTGGTTCTCTTCACATTCTACACCTCAGCACTTGCCAATGTCATCAGTCAGCACAACACCAAATATCATTTCTGTTCTGCTGACTCCCAGCTCTATAACAGTGCATCCCCTGAAAACCCTTCAACGCATCTTTCCGAAACATCTGTTATGTCGCTCTAAGAAAGAGTTGAAGAGGTCGCTGTGGTAAACTGTTTCCTTCACAGACCATTGTCAAAACATGTCTCCCTCTCCTTCCCTCATTCTCTGTATCTGTCTTGAGTTTCACAATTTTAAAGACTTATTTTGCACAGCACCTGCAGTAATTAATTCTTCTCTTACATAGCAGTCTATAGTGATCAGCTATCTTGTAGAAAACCTTCAAATTTTTTTTTCCGACCAATTGTTTATTGTTTGCCTTGATGAAAAGTCTGTTTAATTTAATGAATTTCTTGCATAATATATAATGTAACCATGTTTGGATGTACTTTGTCCTCTCTCTCTCTCTCTCTCTTCCCTTTCTCTCTCCTCCTTCCCTATCTTTCTCTCTCTCCTCCTTCTCCCCCTCTCGCTTCAAATGTATTTCTTTGACTGATAATATCTGTCTTATCTAAGGTATAAGTTATGTGTAGTGTGATGTAGACCCTATTTGAAATGAGGGCTGGTTGTAAAGAAGCATATACTTTGCTTATTTTTACCGTTTGTTCTTGCTGTTGTTGTTGCTCTCTCTCTCTCTCTCTCTCTCTCTCTCTCTCTCTCTCTCTCTCTCTCTCTTCTTTCTCTCTCTCGTCTCAAATGTATGTATTTGACTGAAAGTATAATGAATCTGTTGTTGGAGTATCTATGTTATCAAAGGTATTTATGTGTAGTGTGATGTAGACTCTCTTTGGGCGAGGACTGGATGTAAAAAAGCATACAGTTTGATTATTTCATACCCTCGTAAATAAAATTTGTTCATTGTTTGTTCTCTGTCCCTCCCTCCTTCCTTCCTTCCCTCCTCTCTCTCTGTCTCTCTCTTTCCTCTTTTGTCTCTTCTTTCATTCAAATTAATACAACGCAGTGTGTCTAGAAAAGCTTGAAAAGTCTCCCGGATGCTTGTGCGCTAATAGCAGCAAACTGCAGAGCGCGTGGCAATGCCCTGGTGATCATGTGAAGGGGCAGTTTATGACAGTGTGGTGGCAGGCAGCAAACAACTAGATCGGTAAGCAGGCAAGCTCTAGGCCACTGGTTTTATTCCCTTCGTTTCATGCACGCACACGCACGTTTTTCGATCGCTTCAGCACGATAACGAACTTTTTACACTCTCGGCTAACATATAGATTGTTCATTAGTCCCAGCGAGAGGCTTTTGGGGGATTTGTGGGAGCGAGGAAGTTGTTGAGCTTCAGGGTCTGCTGGTTTTGTCGAAAGAGCTGTGGACTCTACACTTGATATCTTGGGTTCAGACCCAGCCCACGTCATGACAGTTGGCTGGTTTGCTGCTCGTCTGTAACAGTGACTGTCGGTCGTTCTGGTGGTGTCTGCTTAATTTAATGTTTCGTATGAGAATTTTGTCCCATACACCATTCGTATTTCAAGACATCACCAGTGCATAATTATGGTTTCAGCGGAAATCTCATTCCACTCATAATAAATACACGAATCATGAGCACATTGGAGTTGGCCAGACCATTGCTGTCAGTTGTTGGTGGAGTATATATGTGATACTGCCTCGGTGCGATCAGTGCCTTTTGAACGAATGGGCTGCCAGCAGGTATAAGTCCTCGTTTGTTTGTTCCCTCTCTTCTCTCATTACACTCTGTCTGTCTGTCGGTCTGTCTGTCGGTCTGTCTGTCGGTCTGTCTGTCTGTCTGTCTGTCTGTCTCTCTTTTATTAATTTATCATAGTTTTGACTTAAAAACTTAACTAAAATTGAGCAGTTCTCGGATTTTTAGACTTCCAAAAAATAATGTTGTTTTGCGTCATTTCCTTTCATGTAGGAAAATGATCTGTCTCTCTGTCACTCGTTTTGTGCGCAGAAGCGTGTGTGTGTGTGTGTGTGTGTGTGTCTGTCTGTCTGTCCGTCTACAATGTATGTACGCGTCCGTGCCTATACTAGAATGTTGTACATTCACGTACCTAGTGAAAGCATGTGCGTGTCACAGTGTTTTGTTTCTGTCGTGTTTTGTCCTGCTTTGCTGTTTCTTTGTGTGCCAGGTTTAACATCGCTACTGTTTGCCGGCTGTTGCAATGAAATAGATGGAGAGGGGGTTTAGACATCACAGCACGCTTTGCAGGCATTTCCTCCCCTACCCTCCCCGCTACAAAATTGATCTGTCACGTATCAGATTCCATGAGGAAGTCCCTTATTGTTTATATGTCTGAACATGCATGCACAAACCCGTACACGTGGAGGGGAGCTTTGTGCTTACTGTACGCGTGCATACGCACGCATGCACGCGTGCTGTACACACACACTGGTTTGTATACACATTTGCACACGATACCCTTACAAAAACACACTTTTAACACAGACAGACAGACGGATAGAGGGAAGGATAGACAGACTCAGAAATGTTCTGTAAGGCCATGCATGGGGACAACACGTCTTGTATACGAGTACATAGAGAAACAGAAGGACAGCAAGCAGAGAGCAGTATAAGACTTATTAGCATGGAAATAAGAATGGACACTTAAGAACAAACGTTTCAGCATTGAAATGAAAAGCATTCTTCCTTTCCAATAAAAAACAAACTATGTTGTGCTTCTTTATTAAATGAATGATGTAGAAATTGACATTTTTAAGCATTCTTGGTTTTGGGCTTACAGCGTTATTTTGCCCTATGAAATGAAAATTGTATTATGGATGCATTTATGATATAAACATTTCAGTGGGGGGGGGGGGGGGGGGGTCGTATTATGAACAGCCAAACAAAACGTGTATTTCATGTTCAAAAACTAGCATGAAATGAATACAGTTTTATACCATCACTGATCACTGTTACATTCACTGACTTTTCATTCATGCCAATCGAGGGATGACGATAGGCTTGTTAGATGTCATACACCCAGATCAACGTGTGTGTAGACATGTTGGTGCCTGAAGCCTGTTTTGTGTATAAGCACGCAGAACATCAAGTATGCGTTCTAAAATGCTGCAAGTCAGTGTCATTGGTAGCTTATGAAAACATAAAGACCTGCACGCATAGCCCACCAGGGATGGAGAATGCTGCAACTGTGCAGCAACATTCAAGAAATACTGGAACGTTACACACACACACACATATATATATATATATATATATATATATATCTACATATATATATATATATATATGTATATGTATGTAGAGAGAGAGAGATTACACATATACATATATAATTTATCTAGAGAGAGAGAGATTACACATATACATATATAATTTGCCAATAACAAGATCATCAGATCATCTAGATTTGTTTCTCCTGGAAGAGAGAGAGAGAGAGCAGTGGCAACAAAACCAACTGAAATCGATCGATTCACGTAGTCTTTGCAGTGAACGGTACCCTTGAGCTTCCTTGGATTCATGAAGCTTGGAGATACACGCCTCTGTTACAGGCCAAGAAGTGTCTTACGCCACATTTGACCCTCGACTCCCCTCGACCTCCTGTTCTCCGACAATTTTGTGTCTGCTACGTGATATATGCCTGCACTTCAAATCCAACACATGGTTGATCCGATTTACCCGCATCACGTCTTAATTAACAGCCCCTCCCCCCTGCCTCTACAAACCAACTAAATGTGTTGCGTAGTTTCTCGTCACTTGTCTGCGGATAAGAATCACCTAAAAGTCCGTGGACGAAACACATGGTATACGAATCTGTTAACGTCAGGAAAACGCACCGATTTATATTTATACCAAATGATACCATAGAATTGTACAATTACCAAAGCAATATGTGTATTTTGTTAGTACAGGTCAGCTTTTATATAAACAGACATCAAAGAGAACAAGGATAAAAATTGTTTAGCGGTACCCGTGAACTTTCACTCAAGTAGATCCACTAACGATAACTCTTTACGTGGTCCAGTCTTGGACAGTTTTCTTCAAAATTCCCAGGTGTGGATTTGCATATTGATGTCTGCTTCTGTTGTGGTTCCCAGAATCCTGTCATGGAGGTGGATTGTACCGTATTTTATTGTATTGTTTTGTTAAAATAGGTGCATCGTTTTAAATTATAAGCTGCTCTTCCTAGGGAGGAATTATCGCCGCAGTGCAGAGCCACCGATTTTTCCATTTCTTTTTCTATATGCATGTGTTTCTTTTTACATATGAAAGTGGATTTCTTTACATAATTTTGCCATGGAGAACTTGTTTGTTGCCATGGGATCTTTAACGTGTACTGAGTGTGTGCTGCCCTGAATAGATCCCCAGCAGTGGAGCGCATGTCTGTGGTGAGGGTAAGGTTGATAGTACACCGCCTTTGTTCTTCATTCTTTCTCATTAGGAGAGGGGCGTTTGTGCTAAACACTGATTTGTCCCACTTATTGCCTGCTTCCCATTCGGTCTGATTCCTTCTACCTTGAAGTACTGAAAACTTGGAGACATAAAGAGAATGCTTGCATGTGTGTATATAACTAACATTAATAGAAGCAAACAAGTCCGTAATAAGATTGTATAGAATGTTCTCTCTCTCTCTCTCTCTCTCTCTCTCTCTCTCTCTCTCTCTCTCTCTCTCCCCTGCTTTTCCTGATAAGCTTTCCTTTACTCCAGAAGCTCACAAAGCGAAACTGAAAACACTTCTGTCAGGGACAAACATAAACTCGATCCTGAATGACTAGTGATCGTAGCGTGTCTATTTGACATAAAAAAAAACGGCAGCAACTTGAAACCATCGTCTCGGGAAGACAGTATATAGTTACCAACATGTCCCTGAATGGGCGTGCATGAGCGCACGGGAAGTGAAATGTCATTGCACGCGCAGAGCGGAAAGAGATGCCTTGGAGGAGGGTAGTTTTCCGTTCTGTTAAAGTCCCAACTTGTTGCCGCCTTGATTGTCTTAGCTTTCAGTCTATGATAGGTGATTGGATGGACAGGTTGTTGTGACCCATTTTCTAGATTCTTTAAACCCTTTGACTCCCGCATCCTATCCACCAACTGCAAAAACTTTACCCCCTGATTTCCTCACCCGATAGGGTAAGAAAATCAAGGGGTTAAGCTTTTGCTTCGCTACCATGGTTGATAATGCAGGGTACTGGTGTACAGGTTGCGGGAGTCAAAGGTTAAAAATGGGAACCGTGGCTGCAGTGCACTGACGGCTTTTTGCCGAGCAGCCGTCAACGTTTTGCAGTCATTGAGTCGTGTAAATATAGCGTTACAGATTTTTTTTTTTTGTATGGATGACTTAACTCTGGTCTTTGGCATACTTTTGTAACTGTCGTCAGTTTCTCATGGTCTAGTTCGTTGCACGTGACATTATACAAAATTTGTTATATTTGCCCGAACAGAACTGTTTGTTAATGTGTGTGCCGGAAAAAGACTACTCTTTCACTCTCTTCCTCCATCTCTGTGTGTGTGTGTGTGTGCGCGCGCGCGCGCGCGCGTGTATATATATATATATATATATATGTATGTGTGTGTGTGTGTGTGTGTGTGTGTGTGTGTGTGTGTTGTAATTTTTCTTTAGACCCCAAAAGAATTAACTTGACCTGTGACCTGGAGAACGAGGCACACCGACATTTTTTTTAATCCATACATAATTGGACTTCTTGAAGACTTGTTTTTGCGAAGATCCATTCTAGACTGTAGAAAGACAATTTTTCTAGAGAACAGAAACGAACCGACGTCAATTAACAGTAGACGATTACACATGTAGCCAGACTGTTTCCCCTTAACAGTTCGCCATCGTTCACTGTCCATGGACATGTAAAACTCCCTTTCAGCCTGGTGATCATAGAGCTCGTAATGTTCAGACTACAGTCAGCCATGTCAAACAGCACTGCTGACAAGGATTGATGATGATGATGATCCATTTACGGTTCATGCCTGGCAGGTTCACCAAGAACGTGGAGAAATGAGAAAAGGTGGACGAGGATTTGCGTGCGTGTGCATGTGCGGGTGCGCATGTGTGTGTCCCTATATGCAATTGTGCGTTGAATGAGAGCTTGATTGATGGTTGGGGGTGGGGGATGGGGGTGAGGAGATAAGGGATCAGAAAGAGAACACGGAGAAGGATTGGGAGATTAAGTACAAAGTCATTAGTCCCATACAGTCGACCGTTCACGTACTTGTTGAGGCTGTTAAATTTCTTGTTTATGAATTACCGTCTTTGCCCAGTAATAGTGCGCGCGCGCGCGCGCGCGTGTGTGTGTATGAGAGAGAGAGAGAGAGAATACAAGTATACACATATGCACACTTATGCGCGTGTGTACGCACACTCGAACACGCGCACATGTATACACAAACAAATGCACATTTTCACACAGTGAGACAGAACTGGCATAAGCAATGTACCACTCAGTTTTGTCTGGGCACTTGGCAACAGTTACTGCACACAACATTAGCAAGAAATGATAGCAACAGGTGTACTAGACTCATAGCCTGTCTCGTGTTTTGAGGTATGGCCCGTGGTGGTGTGAATTTGGGCACAACAAAATAAACCTGAGAGATGCACTGACATTGGGTGGGTAGAGAGAGAGGACGTGAGAGTTGAGAGAGTGTATGTTTCTTGATCTCTGTCGATTGGATTTGCTAGGGACTTTGAAAACACGACAGGGGAATTTTGATTATGTTATCCTTTGAACCTTGAGGTTCATGAGAGCGTTACTATCAGGCCTTGATGGATGTTGAGCAGAGACATCATGACAACAGTTTCACTGGAAGCGAAGAATGTTATCAGAGATTTTCTTTTCTGTATTCATTTCCCTTCCAGCCTGCCTAATAACGGTAAAGTGAAATATTTGCTTGTTGTGTTTGCCTTTTCAACAACTTGTATCCAAACCCCCTTTTTGGGGGGGAACGGAGTGAGAACAAAGGAGACGGTTTTTTTTATTGTAAGTAAATGTGTTTCATTGTCAAGTCGGATCAAATATTCAAAACCATCCTTAATAGCAGACAGCAGTGCTTTTGTTCTTTATTAAGGAATTGTTTTTGTGACCGACAGGGTCGTAAAGGAAACGAACTATCGTTTCTTCGTGTCACACAGATATTAATCTTCGTCTTTATACTCAACTTGATCAAAGAGATTGATGGGAACTAATTTTCCTTCCGTGACCCAAATTCAAAAAGCGCTGGCTAGTTTTCACTGTCTGAAAATTACGAAGAGGGGTTGATTTCACTTTCCTCCGTCAAGACAATTTCCTCTCATGTAATGGCGTTCGTGTCTATGTGATTCAGTCTTTCAGTGTGTAGCTGTCTTCATGTGTCTGTGTAGTGTCCAAGTCTGTGGGTGTACCTGTCTTTATGAGGCACAGACCGCTGTGCCCACCTTAGGTAACTTCCATTACAGGATTGTAGACCACATACCGTTGTGCTTATAGTCGTTGAGTCATAGTGTCCGTATGCCATGTGCCTCATGTACCGTTGTGTATGCATTCAATTTGCTTAGATATCCCTATGCTATTTTGCACACGTGTCCAAGAATGTCTTCTTCTTCTTCGTCTTCTTCTTTCTTCTCCTTAATTCCGTGAGGAGTCCTAGGGCGCCGCTCTGAGGAAGTGTTCACCAGCTTCCTCCAGCTATGTCTGTTGTGTACCAGAGTGCACTGCTGTGCCCGAAATACGATTGTGCTTATTTAACATTGTGTGTTAGTGCCTGCTAACGTGCCCACGTGCCATTATGCCGGTTTAGCACTATGCCCACGTACTAATGTCACTATGCCCATATACCACTTTGTCCACATGCCACCATGACATTGTGTTAGCGCGTACTAATGTGTCCACTTGCCATTATGCCCATATAGCAGCACTATGCCCACGTGCTACAGGGTCCATGACCTCTGTGCCCATATGCGATTGTGTTACACATGCCACCGTACCCACGTAACGTGTGCCCACATACCATTCTTCCACTCGTATCTGAGCACACGTACACTTGTGACTGAAAAAAGGTTGCACTCGCTTCTTGTGACGGACTACTGTCTTCATAACCATTAAGCGACAGCAAGAAGAGTACTGGCGTGGTCAGATCACTCCTTAATAAACCATGGGCAGGAAGTGGTGTTTGTCTGTAGATACATAGGTAGTGGATATCCCGTAACCCTGAGGTTGTAAGGAAGTGAGATAATGGAGGTTTTCTTGTGGGGAGGGGGGTGAGGGGGAACAGTCTTACGAGGGCGCTGTCCTCCTTTCTCTCGTTGCTTTGTCTTCCAAGACTTTGAGGAATGTCATGTATCCATTCACATACAAGGTAGATTGGAGGCTACGTGCACAATTTTGCTCGAACGAGATTCGCACCCTCCTTCCTGTCCCTGTATTAAATGTGTACCATTTCCCTTTCCTACGTGTGCTTATCTGTATAATGTGTCTGCGTTTGTCTTTCCTTTTTGTTTTCCCCTGTCTAGGCATTTTTTGAATGTAGTCCGCGGTTTATTCTTCCATTTTCACAGTATTTGTGGTGTCTATATAGTTCTCTGTCTGTCAATGGCTCCCTTTGTCTCCGTAATGTCATCCTCTTTTCCTGGTCTGAGTCTCTGGAATATGTCTGCTTATGTGGTCTGTACCTTTGTTATGTTCCTTCTTTAGGTGTTTCTTTATTTTCCGTGTCTGCCAGTCTGTAATGTTTGTATGTTCGAGTTTCCTCAATTTCCTTGCTAGATGTGTCCATGTCGTCTGGTCCCATCTCTTATTTTGATGTCGGTATGTGTTTTCTGTCTACCAGATGTAAGTTCTTTCAGCGTGTCCCGGTGTAGTGTAGCCGCGTCTCTATGCTTCTGATAGAGTGTGTCCGTATTATCTCCATCTCTATGTATATGCATCTCTTGCGTGTTTTCTATACGTCTTTGTCTTCTTCTGTCTGGGTTTCCGTCTGTATTAGCTTCTTACTCTGTAGGTCGTTGTGTTTTTGTCTGTCTGTGGATGTTTTGTTTCTCCATGTGCGAGTTCTCCAGTTTGTGATTATGTTTCTCTGCGTCCATGTTTATAAGCCGATGCCGCTATGAGGTACTCCTCTTCATTTTCCACCTCCCCCCCCCCCCCCCCTCTCTCTCTCTCTCTCTGTGACGCTGCTAACATGTCGGAATATATTCATGTTGTTCATGAATAATCCTGTTCAGTTTGTATGCCTAATGCGGCGTAATAAAGAAATCTTAATGTGCCCGAGATGGTTTATCTGTGTGTCACAATTGACTTTTGTGTCAAATGATGGCCTATTTCGGATATTTACCGTGATCCCAAAATGGCTTCAGTCAAGAAAAAACTACTATTTTGTTGTCGTATGATAACAAATTTTATCATGATTGATCATGGGTTCTCTGCTCAACATTATTTATAATTGTCATGTATATATAGTTGATGTGGGCAGCATTATTTAAAATTGTCATGTATATATAGTTGATGTGGTTCTCTGCTCATTCTAATTGTCATTTGTATAAATCATTACCTTTTTTTGGATTCAGTTCTATTCCGTGATTTCATGATGCAGTTTCAGTCAAGAAAACATACTATGTTGATGGTTGTAACTCATTAAAAGTATGCTCAGCATAGTATATTACAAATAGTGTTCAGTTTCAGTCAAGAAAGTCAACATATTAAAATTACGTTCTTCATCCTGTAACAATTACTATAGGCAAATATTGTGTGCAGTTTGTCACTCAGAGTAAATAATGATATGGCAGTGCATTGTAGGGTTTTATGTATCGCCCACACTGACGTAATGGCGCCACTTCTAGTGTCCCAACAGTCAGTTGAAAAATGGACCATTTCATCCGTGTTTCATTGCATGGCTGGATCTGCTTCTTGTTCTGTCTTCCCGACAAAAAGTGATTTAGAGTTTCAGTGCTCCCCAAAAATATGTATTAAAGGAGGGAGAAAGTGAACAAATGTGTATTTATGCGAACGCGCGCGCACAAACAAGTACAATGTTAGCAAAATTACACAGTTCTTTGTATTCAGTGGAAACTGTTTTCGTTCAAAACTAAATACAGCAGGAATAGTGTGTGTCTTTCCGGACAGATGATAGTCACATTCTTTGTTGCATTAAGATAAAAGAATACATTCGAATATTTCATCAAGAATGCAGTTTGTCCAATGTTTGCTTCAGCAGCATAAACATTCGAAATGTTTGTCAGCCTTTTGAAAGATCCAGTAGTTAATTTATTCGTAACTCGCTGTGACTTGACTTTGATATTATCCATTGTGTTTTGCCAGTTTATTGTTTAACTAATATGGTCAGGTTAGTTACCAGTATTTCACTTGTTTGAATCGCTGTCCTATTCCATTAGATATTTCTGATCTGATTTCTCAGGACTTTTAAGACACTAGTATGCCCTAACTCTCCAACCCTCCCCCACTCTCCCGAATGTTTGTTTGTTTGTTTTGTTTTGTTTTGTTTTTTATCAGTGAATAATTAAAGCAACGATCGCCACGCGCGAGAACACACACACACACACACACACACGAGCTTACACAACTGGTGGGTAGACGCTGGAATGATGCCCTCAGACTCTGCCGACCGAGCCTGTTGGAGTGCACTTGCTGCCTCGTGTTCCGCACGACGCGGGATCGTGAAATGCATACACACACACACACACACACACACACACACACACACACATATATATATATATATATATACACATATATGTATAAATATATGAATGTGTGTGCGTGTGTGTGTGTGTGTGTGTGTGTGTGTGTGTGTGTGTGTGTGTGTGGAGTTGTGAGAGAGAGAGAGAGAGAGAGAGAGCAGTTTGTTTCGAAAGAGGCGAGGAGGAAAAGCAAAGGGTATGGAGGAAAGTGAGAAGGAAGATGGTGTATGGAAGAAGCCTGTGTAAGATTGTACATGTATATGAAAACTCGTCGCATAGACAAAACATTCCGTTGACGCCATGACAATCAAACGAAATCTTGACAGTTATAAGAACACTTTTGTTCGGTTGAAACGTGCTTGAAGCACTCATGCATTATCTGTATTCCCTCCGTTTCCTTTCGCCCTCGCGAGCTGTGCCAACTTCACATCACATTGGTGCATGGTTCATCTCTGTGCGTGTCACTATAACGACACAGGCGCTGTTGTTTTTGGTCAGCACTGCGAGGGTCTCAAGATTGTTTCAAACTTACTTTTGGCTGCAGTTTGTTATCGGATGGTTATCTATGAAATCGTGTACGTGACCATTTTATGTCTTTCTAGGTCTGTGCGTTTATATCGCCTCTCTCTCTCTCTCCTCGAGTTTCCCTCCTGTCACCTTGCCTGTGTATGTCTGTCTCTTCCCCTCACTCTTTTACTCTGTGTCTTCTCGATATTATTTGAAAATTTGTTAATGCTGTGTACACTACTTTAAATGAGTTTTTAGGAAATGTATTGTATTTGATATGATCGTAAAATTATGCAGCAATTTTTTAGTGGTTAGTTTTCACTTATATTTGCTGATTTTATTTTTTTTATGTATATGTTGCAGAAAAGATCGAAGCAAAGCTGATATATTCACAAACTGCTTGCTGTCAGCTTTTGGATGGTAAGTCACTATTGTTTTGTTTCGTTTTTTGTACTGGTATTGTTTTTGACCACTTCCCCCTCCTTTCTCTCTGTCCTTCCCTCGCTCCCACTCACTCACTCTCTCTCTCTCTCTCTTTCTTTCTCCCATTTACTTAAATATTCTCCCTCTTTCTTACAGATACATAAACAAGCAACAGTAAAAAAAAATTTAAATTGGCTTTCAGCTAATGATAACTGATACCATTGTATCATCGCCGTTGTCAGTGTCTGTACTCGTATGATCATTCCCACTCCATGAATCAACGTCTTCATATTTTTCAGTCCCATGAGCACAAAGACTTGATAACAGTTTTATTGCGTGATGTACAAGCCTGTCTCTGCGCATACATTGTTGTCAGACATTTATACAAGCAGCCATTTTCGTCATTAACTGTTATTTCTCCCCTTTCCCCGTCCCCTGATCCGTTTCTGTCTTAGAGAAATCCGCATCATCTCTGTAATCAGCCTGTACGCAGAAGCAGGGGAACCCTACTGTTTCAACCATAGACTGAAACTGAGCTTTTTCTCTGAACCGGAAAACCTGGTTTTGACTGCGTCTTCAATCCCAAACTTAAAACCAGTTTTGAAGAAAACTCCTAGTGTATTTCTCCTCTAGGAGTCTGTTTCCTTCCTCACATGCAAAGTGCAGATATTGATCTTACATTTGTTTCAGACTTATTAAGTTTGAGGACTACCCGCCGGGGACCTTCGAAATTACGCGAGGTCTGTTTTGATCTTGCTTTCTTCCGTAAAGACTCACGAGTTCATTCATGTAGTAGTCCGTGTATACAGAACTCGGTCTGAAATTGTCGTCAACCCACAAATCACGGATGGATCCAAGTCTCAGGAAGGTGTTGCTGATTCTGCGTTCTATTATGCTGCTTCTAATCAACCATTTTCAAAACACATTCCCTCTACTAGTTCCCTGTACACTGCCGAACTGACTGTTCTGGTTGGGGTACTAAAAATGCAGTCCCAGTTCAAAAAGGAAGACTTCATCTTTTTGAATTCCTTTTCTGGTATGGAGGGAATTGCTTACAGTAACATCAGTCACTCAGAGCTATCGAAACTGAACGCTATTCCTCTTAAAAATTGGCTGTTACAACTTTGTTCTTGTCTGGGTTGCTGACCACATTGATATTCGAAGTAATGAAATAACTTGACTACATTGCCAAGAATGCTACAAGGGAAAAGATGTCTAAATCGTTCATTCCTTACACAGATCTGAAAGCCCAAATACACACTTTTGTGGGAAAAAACTTTGTTGGCAAGATGACTGAACCAACCAGACAGACAGCAAACTTTTCCAAATTCACCTCCGACCTTAGCAATTCTCCCATCTGTTCTTGGGAACCGCAAGAAGACAGTGTTCATAGGTTACACACGAGTCGCGTATTCTACACTGATCGATACCTTTAAAAATTGAAGCAGCATTATGATGCACACCGTGTGATGAGCCACTCAGCATCAACACTTTCTTAGCGAATGCTGGGTCTAGTTCGTCGTGAGACATAAGCACTGTACAACAGACACCTTGAAGAATCTTTAGAGAGATATTCCCCCCGATGTAATTTTCAAGTTAATTTCAACGAGAGACCAGTAGATCTTTTTTGTCTTGTATGAGCGTACGGGAAAGTAAGTAAGTGTGTGTGTGTGTGTGTGTGTGTGTGTGTGTGTGTGTGTGTGTGTGTGTGTGTGTGTGTGTGTGTGTGTTTTACACGCATTTTAGACTTAAAAGGCAGTCATATGGTTGAATTTTAAATTTTGACTTTAATTTCACTTGGTGTTGTTTTTGACGTGGTGTTAGTCCTGATATCGTCTTAGTGGTCGGCTGGGCTATAAGCAGCAAGAATCGAACTCAGTTTGTTTCGTCTCAAATAATGCATTTCTGTGTTATGTCTCAATGTTTCTGCCATCTGTGTAGTGTAGCAAGGGCCTGCTGTAAGACAGGTCCAGTGAAATTTAATGCTTCTGTCCTCGAGTTATAAAATGTTTTAAAGTTCGAAGAGTTCTCTCTCTCTCTCACACACACACACACACACACACACACACACACACACACACACACACACACACGGAGAGAGAGAGAGAGATACATCGAAGACAAATTCATACAAACAAACACATGTGTGTGCATTCTGGGACTGGATATGATAAAATATGACAGAAACATGGCAGGTGCATCAGATAATGAAGGGATTTACTGTTCTTCGTACCCAGAGAACTGCAGGTATAATGTCATGGTGGGAGATACTCACGGGTATTTCAAGTATCTAATCTTCTAATCTGAACGTATTTATTTCCTTTAGTATTTTTTTTCCTCCGCCCTTTTCTTTTTAGGTAAATATACCGGCTGTTTTGTTTTATTTGGATGTAGATGCTTTAGGGGTATGTCTGTATAGGACTAGGAGTGGGAGAGACGTGCCTCCTTCTCCCAAGTCTATCAGGATCTCCCTGTTCTTTCTGTCCTTTACAACGCCTTGTGTTTATTTTCCTTTGTTTCTTCCTTTTATCCCCCTCCCCGCCCCCATGTTTTTATTGTCATAATTGCTCTCTCTCTCTCTCCCCTCCCCCCACCTTTCCTCCCGTACGTACTTGCCGCTCTTCAGTGTCGAATTGGGCTGTTGAAAGCTCTGTGTGTGCAGTGGTCTGTATGATGTTGCTGCTGGAGCTGATTGTGGTGATTCTTTTGATCTTACAGACTTCTAGAATATTTTTTAAATTCGGTGGATAATTGTTCTGCCCCCCCCCCCCCCTCTCCTTTTGCTGTATATGTGTAAGTGAGTGATATGTAAATAGATGAATTTTCAGCCTTTTATTGATGGATCGTTATCAAAATGAAAACCTATTGGAACAGCCCAACGGAATGTCATTGAGGTATAAATTGAATGTTGACCAATATTTTCGTGTCTGTCTGTTCACTTGTAGTCTTCAAATGTAAAAGTAGTTTTACAAAGACATATTTTTGAATCAGATAAATTTCAAAGCCGTCTGGCAACTTTCTGCTGTAGGTGGTGGTGATTTTATTTGTCGTCAAGGGTGCAGAACTGTACCTGTGCTTTGGTGGGGTTGATTGCTGATCCGGTTTCTTGACACCACTGTTCTACGTTGTTTAACTGTTCTTGGACTATTTTGTTTCTTTCTGATGCATTTTTGCCTGTCATGTAGATTAGTCCGTCGTAAGCGAAAGTGAATATACGGGCTGTCCGTTGTTATTTCAGTCGGTAAGTCAATATACGGGCTGGTCCGTTGTTATTCAGGTCAGTAAGACACACAATTTTCTAAAAGCCTGACCTAAACCGGGTAAAGATTATTGCAGACTGGATGGATATCGCATCTTGACTCTATGCAAAACGTAGTTGTGAAACTGATGGAAAACATTATAATAAAGAAATGAGTAGAGACCTAGAAGACTGGAAAATATTCCCACCTAACCAAGGAGGCTTTAGGACAGGAAAAATTACATGGGAAAACGCAGCTACTAAGGTTTTCAGAACAAAGAAGAAACCCTGGCTGTAGCTGTTGGCCTAGAAGATGCGTACAAAAAAGCACAATTCACAATAGGCCTACTCATGAAACTACTTCAAGGATATGGTGGCAGCATGACAGTCACAAGATGGATTGCTGCTGCACTCCAAGAACGAACAATAGTCCTACGACTTGGAAACTGGTGTTCAGCACTACAAAAACTGTCCGTGGACTCCCGTATGGGTCGCCACTTTCTCTTTTATAAGCAGACAAATTGAAGAGTACCTAATTGTTAAACGGTCTTCTCTTTTGGCTTGTTTTGAATTATTTTTTACGCTGTTCATGTAATGGAGGCTGCTCGGGTTAGCACTGGACGTAAAATAAGAGGTCACGTGTTCGCTTAAATAATTTTAAAAACACTCTAATTCATGTTCAGTGGCTACGTGTGGTCTTACAAGTTGTGGTATGAAATGTATCGTTCAATTTTCTCTGTAACGTGCGCAATGGCTATGATTAGGTCTACGCGGGCATGTATCAAATCTCATTCTGCCGTTATTCCTTCTTGTAATATTATCCCAGTTCGCGTGGTTGCCAACGAATACTTTTTATGAGCAGACCAGGTACCGTGTGGATCAATCAATAGGAGACAACAAACCTGACTTGTCATCTGTGTTGCATGTGACAAAAGGGTGCTTTGATTGTATCAGGTTGTTGATTCTGCCTCGTGCGTACGCGTTATAAGAGGTAAGCGCTTGTTTTCCTGGTTCTAAACGGGTTTTGGCTCTCTGTCCCCCCTCTATGTAAACATTTTGGCTTTATCCTCATTCCTGTTTAATAGCTTTTTGTTTCGTTTTTGGTCTCGTTTCAGGCTGCATTGTGAACGTGTGTGTGTGTGTGTGTGTGTGTGTGTGTGTGTGTGTGTGTGTGTGTGTGTGTGTGTGTGTGTTTCAACTTTAGTTAAACCCAACTCAGAATCTCATTTTGTAGCGTCATAGGCGTGTTCTTTCCAGCTTGTGAGTGAGGCAGTCCTATAGAATGAGCTCAGAGTTCGGGATAACACTTCCGCAAGGGTAGATTTGATAATCGTGAGATTGGTTTATAACTATTGTATTTTTAATTGGCTTGGAGTTTTGTTAGCCCTGTTGGGTGGATTCTTTATAAATGGGCTAGGCTTTAAGCAGTATGAACTTGATTCGATAATAGTATCAAATGGGAAGATCACAACTTACAGAATGTTGATTCATCTCTAAGACAGCAAAGATTTATGCAAATCATGTTAGATTGTTCGTGGAGGTGCAGTGTACATGAAAAAATGCTGTTCACAGTTTGTATACAGAAAATGACTCCTCGGTGCCACATCTTCGGATTTCATAATCTGATATTCATGGAAGTTGTATACTCCATCGTTTGGTGGTTTAAGCAGTATGCTTGTTTGGTAGTATTCTGGTTTTGGTTTGGTTTGGTTTTTCTTCTTTTTTCTTTTTTACGTCCACTCCATGTGGCCGTGTGAAGGGATCAACACTATAATGCTCTAGCGTTAGCGTGTTGTGGGGAAAGGATGGACAAGACGCGTACAGGCCACGGATAGCTACCAGCGCATACTTAACTTCGCATGTAGTCATGAAGTTGAGATATGTCACAAGGGACTCTGTTATCATCAGCAAATTCATTGATGCTAAGTGAGCCTAGCCATCTTCTCAGTCTTATGGCTGTGGTAAGCAATATTTCAGTAAGTAAACTTGGAAATAGCCTTCTCCTTCCTTTAAGAAAATGGACAGGTGCCCTGCTTCCATCAGCCTTCACAAGTCACCTGCCATTCCGTCTGTAAGCATATGGGTTTACTAAACATCTGTCACTCTTCCTGCCTCGATACTAAGTGTGGGTCTACTGAACAGCTGTCACTCTTCGTCTTTCGGGCCTAAGTTAGTGGCACAACTTTCCGTTATTAGGATTCTTGGGATGACGAGTCCAAATGACTGGATTTATCTTCTTGGTTGCCGAAGAGGTCGACTTTCAGCCTTCCGGTCTGATTGCTCGGGTTCGAGCCTGTCCAGCTGTATGGGTGGGGTACCTACCCTGTTCAGGGTTGGTAAATGTAAAGCAGCGAAGGAGAAGAGTGTAAGCTGCCCTCAGAAAATTTACCTGACAATAGTTAGGTCTCTGCCATATCACTTCCCCACGATCTAACAGGGTATAGGGGATTGTTTACTTTGAGTGTTTCGTACGACTTTAGACAAACTTCATATTCACCAAAACAAGTTCCTGCTGATTCCACGGGTATCCAACTTGTGGGGAAAGTCATATTCAGACTCAGGGCAGTTGACAACGCTTCCAAAATCTTTTCCTTGTCCTTGGTCTTTTTTAAGGAGAACAGGTCTCCCTTGGTTTTGCGGTTAAACCAGTTTATCTTGCTGAAGAGCTGTTCGAATTTTGGTTGATCTGTCGCTGCTTGAAATGAATTTAAAAAGAAAATAATAATGCGAATTCTGGGCAGATTAGGGTCATGAATGACAGACATCTCTTCGTGATAAAAACCAATCCATCGATTATATAGCAGGTGCTTGGCTTCAGTTGATCTTTTAGCCAGTCTGCCATTTTACTTTTTGTTTTTGTTTTTTGTTTTTGTTAAACATTTAGATTATCATCCTTTCCTTCTCCTTCTCTTCCGTCTCCTCCTCATAATGATGGTGATACTTCATTTTGTCGTTTCTCTTCACAATGATAAGAAGAAGAAAAAGAAAGAAAAGAAAAAGACGCCCTGTTCCTTTCTTTACAGAATAATAATAATATTAATGATAACAGTGATATTAACTGTATCCATTTGAATGGGTCTACGCGAAACGTGCAAAAACACACTGTTGACGAGGTTCATGTGGGAAATAGGGATTAAAATATGATTTGAAATCTGCCCCTAGGCCCCTTCCACTTTATCTTTTGTTACCTTCCAGCTGTATTTGTGAAGGTAAATGTAATAATAATGATAGTAATGATAATGAGAAATCGATAATGAATGGATGATTGAATGAATGAATGAATGATAATGATACTACTACTACTATTACTACGACTAGTACTACTAATTATAATAATAATAAGAAGAAGAACGAGAAGAGAAAGAAGATTAAGAATCATAATAATGAAATTATTTTCGGTAACATCAGAGCTCAGCGCGCTATACAAATTGACAGAAATACCTCATATACATACAAAAAGGAGAAAACATAACAAAAACAAAGAATGAATACATAATGATTAACACCCCCCGCCCCCCCCCCCCCAAAAAAAAAAACCCAAAAAAAACCGCACATACACACACAAACAAAAAAGAAGAAAAAAAACTGGATACTAAATTATTACAATAAGTGACGGTAGAAACGATGGCAGATACCGTAAAGAAAATGCACCTATAGAGCTGGACTCCTGTTTACGTTCGTTACGAAAGGTGGCATTCCGACAGCAATGTCGTTTAGTCTTGACTTTTTCCATCGAGGCCAGTCATCTTTCTACAGTCTTTTCTGTAGTATCGGTTAAGTCAGGAAAGGTAAAAGAGCAGCCTCTTGTTCTCACCACTCGTTACAAGGAAAAGGGCCCGCAAATCCGAGCCTTCTGACATTCAGCTTTTCGCAACAGACCTTTTCAAAGCAAGCCCAGAGACGAGACAGACGACACTATCAGTCTTTTGAAGATAGACTCGAGTCTTCCCACACGGTCTGAAACAATCATCTGCAACATGAGACCACCCCAGCCAGTCGTCATCTCGCTGAGGGATGATTAGGTGTTGTGTGAGATGACCGTTACTTAATTGCTTGACACCAGATCCTGGTTTTCTACGCATTCTACGATAGGAAACAGACGCTGAAAACGTGTGGACATGTTAGTGCAAGTGCGTAATTTTTACATGAAACAGCGTAGGACGGTTTTTATGTATATAAAAAAAAAGAGCGATTGCTTATTGTTTTCTTCATAAAATTAACAGTTTGATTGGTAAAAGTGGCCTTGTTGATATTAAGATCTAGTACAAAACATGTTTTCAAGTATCAAGGACAAACCGCTTTGGTCCAAAATTTAGACGTGGCACATTTTGTATGTATGCATGCTTAAAGCAAATATTTCTTTTGCTGACGAATTGGTTTACACACACACACACACACACACACACAGAGAGAGAGAGAGAGAGAGAGAGTCATCACATGGTAGCGCAAGCATCTAGGAGTGGATCGGTCTTTTTTTAAGTCAGCTTCTGTTGAATTTCATACTGCTTATAACCCAGCCGACGACTAGAGCCATATCAGGGCTAACACCACGTCAAAAGGAAAAGAACAACCCGTTTAGATAAAAGACAACACTTAAAAACCATGCTCATCGTCAACCTTGCAAATCTAAAATGCCATTAAAGAAAACCACGTAAAATCACATCAAGTGAAATCTGTTGATCTCTTGTAAAAACTGGAATATTGCATCAGGAGGGACGTCTCGGAAGAGCTCCTTTAAGGAATCTGCCGTGTCTCACATCGTACCAGTCCCAGCAATCGAGGAGGAGGTGTCGGATGCTCAACGGTTCATCACACGGTATACACCATGGTGCTTCATTTTTCAAAAGGTACGAGTGAGTGTAGGATGTGTGACCCGTGCGTAACCTACATAACACTGTCTCTTTCTTACAGTTTCCTGCAGCAGATGGGAGAATTTCTTTCAGGTTAGGGTGGATTTGGAAAAGTTTGTTATATGTTTGTTCATTCCAATCCTCCTGCTACAGATTTCTTACGTAACTGTGTACTTTCGATTTGACATCTGTGTAAGGGATCAAGGACTCAGACATTTTTGTCATTGTAGCCTTCTTGGCCAGGTAGTCAGCCTTTTCATTGCCTCCAATACCAACATGGCCAGGAATCCAGGCAAAAACAATCTCGTAACCTTCACTTGCAAGAGTAGAATACAGTTCAAAGAACTTCACAAGTTCAGGGTGACTAATGTTTCAGCAGTGTAAACAGAACTTTCAGAAGGAAAATGCTCGATTGGGAATCTCGGAGCAGAAGGCAGTGTGGCAGCAACACCTTCATCACACTTGGACCCATCAGTGAAGATTCTGCGGGATGACGGAGATTTTTCACACAATTCCGCATAAAACGATCTGTACGCCAGTGCACTGGTATTGTCTTTACGGAAGGAAGCAAGATCAAAACAAACCTTCGGTGTTTTCAACGTCCATGATGGACTAACTGGAAACTTGGAGAAGTCGTTAACAACTGCTAAATTTATATCTGCCTTTTCCAAATGGGGACGAACACGCAGCCCCAAAGGAGGAGTCACTTTTGGATGTTTTTCAAAGTCACTTTGAAATCTGGGGTTGAAGACACAGTCGTAAGCTGGGTTTTCCGGTTCAGAGAACAGTTTCAAACAGAAATTTAAACTTAGTTTCAGTCTACGGTTGCTCAGGGAGGGTTCCCCTGCCTCTGCATACAAACTATACACGGGAGTTGTTCTGAATGTACCAAGACATAGGCGCAGCCCTTGATGGTGAATGGGATCAAGTGCCTTTAGGTACGACGCTCTCGCAGACCCATATACTACGCAGCCATAGTCCAGTTTAGAGCGAATTAAAGCTCTGTACAAGTGTAGTAGCGTTTTCTTGTCGGCACCCCAGAGCTTTCTGGCACGATGTTTTTAGATGTTGGATATGACTGAGAAAGTTAAACTTTTCATCAAAAATCAAGCCCAGAAATTTAGCTTCTTTCACAGCTGGAATGATGCATTTTCCCAGACGAATTTCTGGAGCAGCAAAGAATTCTCGCCGGTTATGAAAGTGAATACACTGTGTTTTGGTTGCAGAAAAAGTAAAGCCATTTGTCTCTGCCCACTGCTGGATCTTATCTACACACAGCTGCAGCCGTCGCTGAACGCCTGCATAGAAGCTTCCACTTGCGTAAACTGCAAAATCGTCTACAAACAGGGAACAGTCCGAGCCCTGCTGTACTGAGTTGACTATGTTGTTGATCTTGATACTGAACAGCGCAGGGGAGAACAGCGCAGGGGAGAGAATGCTCCCTTGTGGTACACCCAGCTCTTGCTCATGGAATCCGACAGAGTTGTAGTACCAACCCGCACTTGAAACTGTCGATCGGCCAAAAACTTTTGGATAAACGTAGGTAGGTGACCCCGAAAACCCAGTTCATGTAGATCCATAAGAATTCCCGACTTCCAAGTGTATCTTAGGCTTTCTCTAAATCAAAGAAGATAGCCCTCTACATGCTGTTTCTTCAGAAATACATTACGGATGGTCGTTTCAAGAGGAATTAAATGATCTACTGTGGAATGGTGCTTGCGAAAACCGCATTGTTCTTTAGCCAAGATGCCGTCATTCTCCAGTTTCCACATCAGTCTCTTATTGACCATTTTCTCCATCTCTTTGCAAATACAACTGGTTAGGGCTATTGGCCGATAATTGGATGGATTGGATACATCTTTTCCAGGTTTAGGTATAGGGATGATCAGGGCTTTCCGCCATGAGGAAGGAAAGAATCCTGTCGTCCATATGTAATTGTACACTTTCAACAGAATTTCTAAACCCTTTTCCGGGAGATGCTTCACCAGTTGATAATGAGCTTCATCTTAGCCAGGAGAAGAGTCAGAGCAAGTCACAAGAGCGTCTTTTAATTCTCTTAATGTCAGTAGAAGATTGTACTCTTCTGTGTTATCAGAGACAAGCTCCCTTTTCTTTCACCGATTTGTGTTTTCAAAAGACCGCCGATTTATTTGCTGAGGAAGAGTTCTTTTCGATGGTCGACACCAACATATTAGAGACGGCTTTTTTGTCAGTAATCAAACAATCTGACACTTTCAGATGGTGAACAGAGGGACAGGTGTTTTTCCCTTTAATTTGTTTGATAATTTTCCAGACTTTCTTTTTAGGAGTTCGGGACATCAGTTTCGAGCAAAAGTTTCTCCAAGACTGTTGTTTGTTTCTTTTAAAGATGTATCTTGACTTTGCTCGCAGTTTTTGATGAGCCCATTGTCTGCCAATGGACTTTGAAACACGCGACGTTGAGCTTTCTTGCGTTCTTGTTTTATCTGTTTACATTCTGAAGTAAGCCATGGTGTTTTAGGCATGTGCGCTTTCTTTGACGATGTGAGAATTGCTTGTTTGGCACAACTCAGGATGATCTACGTTAGTGTCAACTGGATCATCTTTCTGCAGGACCCTTTCTTCCTCCAAATCGCTCCGGATAGCCCTCTCGAACAAATCCCGGTAGAGACTCGTGTCCAACGCTTGGATTTGTTAAGACAACTGGAAGATGGTCACTTCCATGCAGATCACCCAGAATTTTCCACTCAGTCCAAAACCAGCGAAGCATCACATACTGATAGATCCAAACAGGAAAGTGTACCATTTGCAGGATGAGTATATGTCGGAGATCCATCGTTTAGACAGCATAAGTTTAAATCGGAGAAGACATCTTTCAGGAGGAGCCCTGGCGCTGAAGTATCTTCACTGCCCCAAAGCGGGGAATGGCAATTCAAATCGCCGAGCAACGAAAAAGGTTTTGGAAGTTCCTCAATCAAATCAGCCAGTTCTTCTTTTGTAACAGCAACAGATGGAGGGAGGTACACAGAGCAAATGGTTATTGTTTTGTTTAGAGATACCCTTGCCGCCACTGCTTGCAAACCGCTGTTCAGATTAATAGAACTAAACAAAACAGACCTGTGTAGCAGCAAACATACTCCACCCGTTACTCCTCCATCTTTAGGTTGTGCTGGTTTGGAAACAATGTTGAAATTCATTAAGGAAAAACTCTTTCCTTCGCGTATTAACGTTTCTTGTAAAGCCGCTACAGCAGGCTGCAGGTCACGGCAAAGTAGCTGGAGCTCCTCTAGATTGGAGTGGACACCTCTTATGTTCCAGTGGACTATAGATTGCATTATTGGCGGAATTATGCAAGGCACTTTAGTCCATATCTGTTTCGTCCTCCTCAACTTGCAATGGAGCGTACTTATTTTCTAGTTGTTGTTTTTTTTTTCAGCTTTTTTTCAGGCGGTCAGATCTGATGGCTGACCTGCTTGCAGGAAGCCCGGGCTTAGGCCCTTTAAGTGGTGGAGGAGAGTTCTTCATTTCCACCAGCATTACTTTTTGCCCTCCTCCATTTCCTGTGGAGCTGCTCCCGGACGGCCGGGGCGGGAGGGTGGGTTTACCAGGGAGACTGGGTTTCCCTGGGTTGCCAACATTGACTGCTTTTGGCTGTTGAACAGCCTGGGAGGCAGCGGGTTTAACGCCCCCGCTGAGGGTCTTTGTGTCTTGCAATGTTTCGAAATTTGTTTTGTTCCAGGTTATATCCGTTTGACAGGCTATGGATACTTGATTAACTGTTTTGACTACAGACGCGTAACTTTTGGTAGACGAACTGCTGCCCTCTACCAATCTTTTGGCTTCGTGGAAAGTTTTTTTTTTTTTTTTCAATTTTCAGTCGTTGTATTGCTTGTTCCTTTTGCCATACGGGGCAATCTTTGGAGGAGGATGGATGGTTACCTCCACAAGTTATGCAGTTTAGTGGACCTCCGCATCTCCCCTCATGTGCCTCCTTGGCGCACATGGCACACTTTTCAGTTTCCGTACACCTGTCCTTGATGTGGCCAAACTTATGACAACGGAAGCAGCGCATTGGTGATGGCACATACGACACTTTCACTTTCAGGTATCCAATTTTCAGGTCTTGGGGTATAGAGCAGGAGAGCAAAATGTAAGGAAGAGCGTGTTTGTTGGGATTTTGTTAGACCCTTTTCAAAACATGGCCAGGTGTACCTCTGCAACGCCCTGGCTTTTCAGTTCCGTTCAGATCTCCTCTTCCGACACTCCTCTCAGCTCAGGACACCTTATGTGACTCCTTTGCTGCTGTTCAGTCCTTTGTGTAGAGTGACTTTTATTGCACGATCAACTAATACCGATGCTTTAAGCAAGCGATCTGACTGCTTGTTGTCCTTGCATTCCACAAGATAATCTCCGTTTCGCAGCTTTTTTTTTTTTATGGTTTTGGGGTTTCCTATTAGGGCTTGAAATCCCGTCTGTATGGCAAAGGGACTCAATTTCCAGATTGGTTTTTCATCGTCAATGCACGTCACCACTAACCACGCTGCCCAAAAACCTGTTGCCTGCCGTGTTTCATCCTCGGAATCCGAGTCATATTCTGTGTCTCTTTTTCGTTTTTGTTTGTTATGTTTTGACTTGAGCGTAGGCTAAGCGATGGCAGAAATGTCTCGGTCACCCCAGGAGAGCTGCCGTGCTGGGGAAGGGACAATGGATGGCCAATCCCTTGGTGTCCGTCCGCCTGGAACCGTCCCGCTTGAAACCAGACAGTGTACTTTAACGACTGACTATACCATACAGCCACTCATCCCCTCGCCAAGTACCTCAAGCTTGGGATTACGGGTTGCTTACGGCAACCAGTCGTGATCATGACGATGGGCATGAAGAAAATGGAAATGAGGGTGGGACCACGCTTCGTCTCATCCCTCCCCCTTGACCTGTCCGACACGGGTAACCCTACCAGGAGCATTATCATATTATGCTGGTTAGAGTCCAGTCCAGTTCAACAGCCTTGGTTATCGGGACTGTCATTGAAAAAACACAAAACTTTCTAGCACGTAGCCCCCGTCGGCATAGCTCAAGGGATCACTGGGACCTCAAGCCCCCCGACCACGGCAAGGTGGTAGTCCCGTCCGGGCGGAAGTCAACTTCTGTGAATACACGTTAAAAGAAAAATGATCGAACGAGAGTATTAAATATTCTGAAATTATAAATAGTCTGTGAAAAGACTGTTGAAACAGAGGGGCAATTAATTTTACAATACGTTGTGCCCCACTGAGGCATCTGGCTGGTAGGGGTGACTGTATGTATGTCTGTGTGTGGAGAGAGATAGAGAGATTCTCCGAGGCAGACAGACAAAGAAAAGAGACAAAGAGAAGAGAGGGAGGATGGCTTGGCTTGCAACTAGAGAACAGTCATTTTGAAATTTAGATTATCATTTAAGCCGAAAATTACTTCCATGACTCCTGGAAACAGTAGACAACGTATGAATTTGACGCCTTATCCTAAATTCATGTTGAGTGGTTGAGTGATTCACTGTTATCCATTTTCCGCCATATTCTGTGTTTTCTGCCTACACCATGCACCATACACCATCACTACCACCATCATCATCATCTCTCTCTCTCTCGTTCGTGAGCGCGCGAACTCTCAAGACGAAAACGTGTCATGAGCCTAACACAGACACAAGAGAACTTGTGTCCCTGAATAACAAATTGCGACATTAATTGATCCCCGCGCGACGGAAAATCGTGTCTGCATCTCCTGGCCTCACACCCACCAATCCTGTCCAAATCACACTCCCCGTCCCCTCAAAACTGATGAGAGAGGGAAAAAAGTTAAATCCTATGAAAATTGTTTTATCCAACATCTCCATGCTTTGGCGCCTGGAACTTGGATAGGCTGTGCCACAAGAATGTATTTTTGACCAATATGCAGACCTTCATACTTATAACAGATATTCACCAAATATGCCTGAAGAGTTACAATGGCTCAGCGATGATTTTGTTTCAGTCTAATTGATATAAAACTTTTTTTTTTTGTCTGAAACGGGGACCAGGCACTTTCAGAGTGCACTTATAGTAATCCTGTTTGTTGAATCTTGTTAAGTTATGCGACACAGACTTGATAAGAAGGTTGTACTTAACTGTAAGCGGTTTGTATTGGACTTGGAGGCGTGCTTCCAATCAGTATGCACTGCAGTTCAGTTTTAATGACGTACTGGTTTAGCCAGTACCCCCAGACGCTCACACACACACACCCTCACTGGCCAATCTGGACTATTGCTTTCCCCCCCCTTCTTTTAATAAAGCCAAAACGATAAAGGATACCACTCTTGCAGACAGCTGAGGGCCAGCGGGGTCACCCAGGTGGCGACACTTTCTCCCTGTGCACCAAGGGCAATTAAGTCTTCAATGGCCAGACGGTAGCCTGTCCTCAAACGCTGAGCGCAGCCTGGGGAGAAGGGAAAAAAGCTGACAAATCAGGCGTTGTGGATACGATTCCATTACCGCCAGGCCCGGCCTTTGTCTTGGGTGCATGGCAGCGTCTGAGAATGGGTCGGTCTTTTGATGGATAATCAGGTCAGGTGGTGCTGCAATTTCAGACAAACGACTGCTTTGGCTAAGCCCTAGGTATGAATAGTAACAGAGATTGACTGTTCAGTACTCTCAAGATCTGTGTTGGCCTCGGCAATCGATCCCTACTAGTTTCGTCGGATTAACGCCTTTTGTACTTCGAAACAACGTTGAGGTGAAAAGATTGTTGCTGGTAAATGATATTGTATTGATGTGGCGATATTTGCCCTTATACATTACCAATTACCAAGATGCTTTTTCTCTCGTCTCCCTCGTTTTCTGCTTCAAAAAAAATAAAGTCCATTCAGAATAGTTTTGTTTGCCGATTGCTTATTTCACTTCGTGTACTCACCAGCCCCATGGCTTAAAAGTCGAGAGCTAGTTGCCAGTCTCTCCATCCACCGTGTGGTATGTCTATGATCAACCCAGGCACTGGAGTGCTCAAGATTAGAGTTCGTGTTGATGGAACGGCATAGTACCGCGCCGTGACGGGACTCGCATTGAATAGCGGCTTTTTTCTGAGAGAGTTCACTCTTTAAGGATCTCTGATTTCAAAGACTAATATTAGCTGTGGGTTCAGCTTTCAAAGAGCTGTATTAAATGAGTTTAGTTTTCATGCATGTTATCTGGCGGATGAAATGTGAGTGGGTGGCTGCGTTTGTATTGGAAGCAGGAGAGACAGGTATGTGTGTTATGTGACTTGATTATTTGACCTAAGCGTTTTCTACCATTCTCTTCTTGAGGGATGTTCTTTCCACATCATTTTTTTCTCTCATGTAATTAGGCCTATTTTCTGGCAGAAATGTCAGTTGAAATTTGCTCAATTTTTCTGGTCTGGCTCGTACTTCTGTACATTATCTTTGTTTTAAGTCTTGAATATGGCCGTTTACTACTTTTGTCACATTTCCCTGTTTAAAATTCTGTTTTAGCCCCCACCCCCCAATTTCCTTCCTGTGTTTATCTCAGTCTGTGTCCCTTCCTTAAAAGGAAGAAATGTACGTTACATAACAGCAGTTTAAAGGTAGCTTCTGGATGTCTTTAATGACAGACTGTAAGCAAACCGAACAGCTTCTTTTGCTGGTTGTAAGCAGCTGCGCGAGCCGCCCTTGGGGCAACCTAAAAAACAAACATGTTTTCGAGGACGTAAAATTACAACTGTTGTTTCCGCTTGTTACTTGGCCGACTTCTGTATTTTGATTTTACACACACGCGCGCGCGCGCGCACACACACACATATATATACACACACACACGCACACACACACACACGCGCGCGCGCGCGCGCACACACACCCCACACACACACACACATATATATATATATATATATATATATATATATATATATATATATATATATATATATATATATATATATATATATATATTATAATATATATATACACACGGTTTTATCAAAACAAAGCGGGACAAAATGAATGAACTGCATGCATTTGCTGGACAGAGACAAGGTAAGAATACGTCACAATCTGTCCTGTCCAGCCCTTGTCACAAATTACAACAGTAAATGAACGGGTGCTAGTAATAACATCCGCGAGGCATACAAATGTTGGAACATAGTGATCTGGGACGGCGACTTTATTATTCATAATGGGGTTTCACTTAACTGCCGCCGTCATTAAGGAATTGTATGGTGGATAAGGAGATTTGTCAGCTCCCCAGCTACTGCAAATTGTGAAATTAGAGGCTCACAATTCGTGTACTAAGATGAAATCGATGTTTTCAGCGCATGCGGAGAATGACTGTTGTCGCTCATTAAGTCGTTCTTCGCCTCGCCCAAGACGGCTGTAAGCTATTTGCTCAGCTTTCTGATCCCTCTTTGCCTTTCCATGGCCTGGCCAAACGACGGCTCAGGTAGCTGCTAATGCCGCGTCTTCACTTTAACAACCTGTCGCAGAAAATAGACGGCTGGTGAATAGGAGGAAAACTCCTGTCAAAGCCCTTTTTGATGGAACAAGGTGGTTTGGCGACTTTCCTATCTTTTGTTTTCCCCTGAGGCTTAGACAGGCTTTTCAGTTTTGTTCTGCTTTGTCCTGTCTGAGTGTTTAACACGTGGTTTACCTACAGATAATGTTGCTGTATGCAAAAAACAAAACAAAACAAAAACAACAAACAAACAAAAACACAAATGTCCTTAAAAAGTGGATGTAAGCTTTCTATACAAGAGACCACGCAGTACCAGCAAAGAGTGCTGGCGCGAGAGTACCATGCTTTTTGCACATAATCACAGCACGCTTTTACGAATTCCTTTTCTGCTGAAATTTGTTTTAATTGTGGTATTTCTGCAGTTCAGTATTATGACGAGAAATGGTCGCATTTTTAATGAGACCTTTGCAAATTGTTTTAGGCTCATAGTTTAAGTGAATGAATAGAAGATTCGTACAGATTATAACAGCGCACATGAAAGATCTCTTGGCTACGGAATGAACTCTTTGGATTGCCCCAGGTTACCTTAATAGTGCAAAATAGTTTTAGCTTTCCTTGGTAATGCTGCAAAATATCTTTAGAAGAAAATTATTGGCAAGAAAAACAAGATATATGCATGTGACTATACGCAAGTAACGACAGAAACGATTAGAGAGAAATGCATTGGCATTTGATTTTTTTTTTTTTCTGAATGGCAAATCTAGCCATGCAATCCCTGCGGAAGCAACATGTCTTTCAGCCTGCCCCTTTCGCACCTTTAGGTTGTTCTTTTTGTCTGTTAAATCCGGTTCCGAGACAGGCACAGGCGAATGCGAGTGATAACTGAAGCTTGCTTATTTTCTCTCCTTGATATTGTCGGCGAATATAGAGATAGATCTCATGTATATTCATGGGCTGGGTGGTCATCTTATACCGAGCGTAAATGGCGGGATTGTCAGCGGTAAAAGAAGCATCAATCGGCAGAATTATCCCTCTTGTATCGTTTGCCTGATCCCCGCGTCCTGTCTGCTATGTTATGGTATGTGATGTGAGTGTATAAGACCAGAGTGAGCAAATCGTCACACTGCTTTATACACGCCACAGAGAGAAGACATGAGGACACGTTCACGCGAGTGCTTTGTCGTTGTTTTTAAAACATTCTTGCAATCAACAGTTAACAGTGGGAAAGTCATGATGGGTGGATAATTTCTCTGGTGATTTCTGTTGCATTTTAATAAGCAAGATGGAACACCAACCGATATTTTTGATGAGATCTAATCAATTTTTATGCCTTGTTTTAACCAAAGAGTAAGAAAACGTTTTTTAACATGAGGAAATGACTCATGCTTTCAAGCCCGTGGATGAGTGCATAAATCCATGCACGTGTGTGTGTGTGTGGGGGGGGGGGGGGGGGCTGTGGTTAGTATTTAAAGAAGAAAAATGAATTGGAACCGAAGTGATCATAGCATTTATGGAATTTATAACAAAAGAAAAAGTGGGAAAACGAGTAAGAAACAGTGCTGTGTCTAAGAAGAAGTAGAAGATGAGCAAGGAACGATGCTGTGACTGGTTAGTGCTCATATTAAAGTAAAACGGAAGTGGAAACTAGATAATCACAGCCGTCATTTGATTTAAAGGAAAATACATAAGATGTGGAAAACGAGAAACAAACAAAAGCGAAAATTACAAACTGTTACCAACTCTTGCAGTATGAATTTCTCATCCTTCCCCGGCCCTGTTTCTCTTGTAAAGGCTGTCAGAGCGGTATAATCGGAGGAGATTGGGTGGCCATGTTGAAACTTCTTCCCTGCTAATGCCTGAAATACAATCCCACATTCAATGTGCACACGTTGCCAGAACAGCTCATGTCAGACTCGCATCGCTTGAAGGCAAAATATTGTTGCTGGCGAAAGGTGCTGCTGTTTTGGTCTTTTTTGGTTTTGTTTTGCTTTGTTGTTGTTTTTTTATTGCTTTTTTTTTTGTTTTGTTTTGTTTTTAGTTGGTTTGTTTTTTATAGTTATTTAGGAAAAGATGCATACATGTAGTTATGTTTGTTGAAATCTCTCTCCTTCCCCCCCCCCTCTCTCTCTCTCGCACACACACACACACACACCGCGCACACACACACACACACACACACACACACACGTACATACACTCTCACACACAGTGGAGTGAGTGGTCTGATGGTTAAAGCACCTGCAAAAACCCGGATTCGAATCAGACATGGATTTTTCTTCCCTCTTCATTAGATCTTGATTGATGGTCTAGGTACTTATCCTTCGGATGAGGCGATATACTAAAGCTCCGTGTGCAGCACGCACTCAGCGCATGTTTAAGATCCCATGGCAACATAGCAGTTATCCCTGGCAAATTTATGGGGGAAAATGTCAGTTTTCAAAGAAATTACACACATTGTGACAAAAAAGAAGAGCGTACCTGCACACACACACACACACACACACACACACACACACACGCACGCACGCAACGCGAATTTATTTTCTGTTGTTTCTGCAGATTTGCCTGATTGCCTAAAATCAAAGCAAAACAAGGCTGTAATAAATGTTTTGTATTCTTGACAGGTGCGTGAAGAAGTTGCCCTGCAGCTGAAAAGCAGTGTTATGTATGGGGAAGGCGATTTTTTTAAAACCAAAACATTCTTCAATGGCTTAAGTGCTAGTTTGCTCCAAACTAGAGAATCTGCATATTGGGATTCTAAATATTATGAGACCATGACTTTAGTAGCCGTGAAATAAAAACTTAATAATCCATTAATAATCCATGTATAACTATTTTTTTTCTATTTTGAATACTACCTACACAGCTAAAATTCACTCTTGTACAGGTGTATTATTAGTTTCATAGTGAAGACTGAGGTATATCAGACTATGGAATCTCTGTGTGTGTGTGTGAGAGAGAGAGACAGACAGACACAGACGGACAGAGAACGTGCCGCGCTCGAGTGCACACTTGCATGCGTGTTCCTAAATGTATCTCTAAGGATTTTCAGTTATTACTTTTTTTCTCGACAGAAATGGAGGGTCTGTTGGATCATATATCCATTCAGTGGGCTTTCTTGAAAGCGTGGTGGAATGATGACATACACTGCTGACCCTTTGGTCTGGTTGACACCAAGATCGTTGACAAACAGCACCGACCACGTCTGTCGTGGAGTCTCAAACCGCTCATGAAACTGTGAAGCATTGTCGTTGTTTTCATAACTTATCAGAAGGGAAGTTCCTGTGTGGAATAATACAGCCGAAGAACGCTAAAAAGTTTTTGTTTCTTTCTCGCTACACATTATGCAGCAATGTTTCTATTTCGCATATTTTCATTACTACATAATACAGCTTGTTTTGTTTTTTTCTTTATTTGTTTCCAATTCAAACTTACGCCATTAATCCAAGAGGTATTAGTCTGTCTTTGAAGAAGTACAGGTCTGAAACTATCCCAGCAGACGCTCCCAGTTTGCGCCATAATCCCTGTGCGCTGCCAGTATCGTCAGAGCACGACAAGTTAATTGAAGATGAGCTGTGAGTAGTGGTGTGTGCCAGACAAGAATGCATCTCTTTTCTCTCCCTGGCGCAGCACCTTGTCTGACAAGCAGCGAGGTAGACCAGTCTCCTAGTAGACACGCCGTGAGGGAGGCACTTAACTCTTTCTCATCCATTTATTTTGGCAGCGAAAGGCGGTATGCACGTGCCAGCCGTCACTCTTTTTCACACCTGTGTCTGTCTAAGAGTTCTTAATGAAGTGATTCCGATGCATTACAGTCTGCTATGCTGCCACGTTTTCTGTTGCAAACTGTAGTGTAGGGAAGCTCTCATCCGTTTGTCTCTGAGTAAAATTATACTAAATCTGATCCCCGCCGCTGCTCCCACCCACCCCCCTCCCCTTCCCATCCATCCAACCATTTCATGTGGAGGCTTTAAACAATTGCTGCCCCATCCATCCAACCATTTCATGTGGAGGCTTTAAACAATTGCTGCCCCATCCATCCAACCATTTCATGTGGAGGCTTTAAACAATTGGATTCCGGGAACAATATAAACAGATCGCAATCATTTTGTGAGCTGCGAATTACACAAAATCTGTTTGGTCTGAAGGAAGACAGATCATGAAAGCCTTGGAGATCATGCTGTTTTACATCCATCTTTGAATAGGAAATTTGGATTTGAGTTATCCAACATATTGGTACATGTTGGGTAGTTCAGACAAAATGCAACAGTTCCACTACAGGAAATCATTTAAAGAAGACTGCTTACTCCACCTGATGAAGCATAGTGAGGAAGCAAAACATATGTGGTGATACAACTGGTCGACCTTCTAGGCGACAAAATCTCTCTTCTCTCTCTCTCTCTCTCTCTCTCTCTCTCTCTCTCTCTCTCTCTCTCTCTCTATCTCTCCCTCTGTGTGTGTGTGTGTGTGTGTTCTGCGCGCGCGCGCGTGTGTGTGTGTGTGTGTGTAATTTTTGTCTGCATGAATTTGTCTTTTTGTTTTGTTTTGTTTTACCGTGCCCCTTGTTGCGTATTATTATCACATCTTGCTAGTTTCCAAAGTGAACGCAGCAATGCGACTTTGATGGGGTTTTCTCCCACGCGATGAGAATTACAAGGATGAAATATCTTCCTCCTAGGGTCGTTAAGTTGTTAACCAAACATCCGCCACCCACCACACGACAGGGAACTCAAAACAAAGTTCGAGGCCAAGCGAAACAAAACAGAACTTTTCTGCCCTGGTCTTCTGCACTTCTAACACACCTTCAAACCTGGGGCTCTCAAATGCAGATTCATCGAAATTTAGATCATCATGAGAGCAGAATCTGGAGCATGTTTTTTAAACGACTGTTTTATTTCTGCAAAGTACATACTAGCGTCAACCAAGCACATGTTCAGATATCTGTCGTGTTTGTTGGTCGGGAAATTTAGGCAACACTTTCAGTGATGCTCACACATGATACTGGATCGTGTGGTTCCAGTATTACCACCAAGGAGAGAGAACCAAACTCAGCTCGGTCGGGAATCTGTCGGAAATGAAAAGTGGAATGACTTGGACTGAGTTTAAATTGAACCCGTAATTTCCATACGGCAAGTTAGTTGCGTTTAACCGCCTCGGTACAACGGCTAGTAAGCAAACATTTTAAAGAAGATAAATCGTTCACCATTGTTCAACCATTAGCATATGACTGTCCAGTCAGCACACGGGAGTAGACGTAATCAGGTAGTGCAGTAAACAACAAGTTAGTACACTGCTCCCGATGTATATGTACTTCATTGGGAGACGTCATTTGACTTTCCACTTTTCCGGCACACGCTCCTTTAGTTTCCAGTTGCAACAGCGAAATGTTAAGGGGGAGGGGGGCAGAAAGGGGGGGGGGGACGGGAGGAGCCGAATGACCTTTGCTTCTGAATCCGGAAGTGCACACACATTTTCGGTGATCGATTCAGGTCAGCCTGTCACATCATATTCATACGAGTTATTCTAAGCAGAACGGCTGTTGCAGTTGCTTGCAGTATCAGAACAACACTTAACATACTGCAAAATGTAAAACTCACAACACCCCCCCCCCCCCCCAAAATGTTCAGAAGTATGTCCATAAATGTACTTGTTAAAGTATCCTCACAATACTAGACGAAAGGGTTTGTGGAGAAGGCGGAGGGTAGGGGTGCAGTGCTTATCTTCTCCATTCTCCTGACTGTTCCTAGAAACATGGGACCACTTAAGAGCGAGCAATTGCTGTACTCTTTCAGACTTTGCGAATCCTTCAATCGATGTCCTGAATGACTGCCTGCCTTCCTGTTGGCTCCTAATGCTTTTTGTACTGGCTCTGATGACCATCCCTGTCCCCCAACACCCTGGCCAATCGTTCACATGGGTTGTGTCAAAAGATCAGGCCATCTCTTTTCTGTGTTAGAGCCAGGAATTATATAGCCAATCTTCTCTACCCTGAAAATCTGTTCTTGATCTCTTGTTTGCATTTTCAGAAATCGACTTCCTTTTCTGAAAATCAAAACACCAAATACAAAGGCCATAATCAGACCGGCCTGTTTTGGGTCGTGTCTGTGGACAGAACATTCTGCAACATGGTTTCCCAGATGATTTTTGAATGAAATGTTAACAAATTTGAACGACATATTCGTACGTATAGCAGACCACAAATGACGTAAAATTTTGTATAGTAACATACACTTTATACCGCAAGATCGTAATTGAGAAATGATTCAGTTAAGAGATATACTTGATCCGTTAAAATCAATCAGCAGCTTCACCCATAAGGAACTGCAGTTCTGCAATCTTAAGTTTGGTAAATTGATGATAACAGCTACAGCATGTTTGGTATATGCTCGGGATTCCAGTCATACATCTATATTGTGAAGCTTCGAAGAAAAAAAAAGCCTTGTGAGTCCACTCCTCCCCTTTCTCCTCCTTTTCTGTTTTTCTTTTTTTCTCCCCCCCCCCCCCCCTTTCTTTTTTCTCACTTCTTCAACGCATGCCACTCTCTTCCAACCCACGCTTCTCCCCTCTTCGCCATTTCTTTCTCGTTTTCTGGCGCTTTTTTTTTGTTTTGTTTTTTTGTCCGCAACATGTTTCTCGAAGGGCATTCAAGTTGTCTCTACGAATTATGTTACTCCTCTCTCCGTCCCTGAAGTGCAGAATTGTTGAAATGGATAACGCCGAACGTTCTGAAATTGAGAAAAGGGCGACAAGTTTCAAGTGTAGTCAGGCTTTCTTGACTGCATTAACTTATCCTGTATCTTGCTATGTCTGGAGAATGGAAGTGGCGGCAGTGTAGCGACTTTCCTACCTCATAAGGCATTTTTGCCCTGCGTATATAGACGTCTGTAGGTCATATTGAAAACCCACATATCGAAAGCTTTCTCATGCATCACTTTTTAATGGACTCTTTAGAGATAAGACTCCTCTCTCAAGTACACGTGTTGGGAGTTGCGCAAAAATCCTTTAGCCCATCTTCTGCCTGTAACCTTTCATTAAAAAAACTGTATTGGCCAAATGTACTTTTATCGTGTAAGAAGATTCCCATGTTCATGCACACGTAAGAATAAACCGGAAGTTTCTCAACGCAGCAGAAAAAAAGATAATATACCCAGATGTGTTTGTCTTTCTTCCCACCCTGTTGCGTTTACTGTGTCTAAGCGCGCGTATGTATACATATATATATATTGTGTGTGTGTGTGTGTGTGTGTGTGTGTGTGTGTGTGTGTGTGTGTGTGTGTGTGTGTGTGAACATATCAGCTAAATGGTTACATTGGTTGCTCGTTGGGTGGGTTTTATGGCGTCTTATTGGTGGGTATTACGAGCTCTGTCTGATGCTCTTGCTTTTTTTTATTTTTATTTTTATTTAATGTAGGAAATGTGCACTTTGTTTTCTAGTCGATCTGAGCTTCCTCTCCATCTTCTCCACCACTCCCACCACCCACCTTTTTCCTGTTTAAATCGGACAGTAGTAGTGATACGAACAAGAACAAGGGTTTGTCTATCAGGAATTAAGCATATATTAAGCATACGTCTTGGACAGTGAATAATTTCCACAAAGAGTGGCTTGTCTGATTATGGTCACAGGTCTTAGTCTGTAGATGTGTTATTTCATAGTTGTTTCCTTTACACTCGTGAGATCTAGTGTTACGTGCTTATTTTTTGCAGAAATCCTTATATTGTATTTTGCTGAAAACTGTTTCTTTGTGAAGTTGTTTCAGGTGTGTGTGTGTGTGTGTGTGTGTGTGTGTGTGTGTGTGTGTGTGTGTGTGTGTGTGTGTGTGTGTGTGTGTGTGTTGATCTCCCAATTTTGAACACATCAGTGGCGAGGTTGTATACTACTTTGTGGCACTAGGGGAAAAGATTATAAATGGTTCCACGTGCATCGCAGAGGTCCCGAAATGTTTTAAGTCGCCAGGGAAAAGGGGAGAATAAAGAGATTGCTCTTGACCATTTCCACATTCCCGTTAAAAGAATGATGGTTTTCTTTTAACGGGAGAGTGGCTGAAAAACGTTTCACTTGGAAGCCATTTGTCCATTCCAGGCTGTCACGTCAGTATGCTGGCCCTCATTTGTGCCTCTTGCCTTTGACTTCATCCAATGGCTCTTAAGCAGTATGTTTTCACTTCGTGTATCCCGCCTCCTCCTCCTCCTCTTTTAACCTGGGTGTCGTTGTAACGTGGTGTTAGCCCTGATATAGTAGCTCTAGTAGTCGGCTGGGCTATCAGCAATATGAACCTGAACCTCCTCTCTTTCTCTCTGTCTGTCTGTCTCTGTCTCTGTCTCTCTCTAGTGGATGACTAATCGTTTTTTGTTTGTTTGTTGGGTTTGTTTTTTGTTTTGTTTTTTTTATTCAAGCCTGGCACCCTGGGCTTTATAGCTTAAGCTTACCAGAATTGTGCAGGATAGTTTTATCTTCTATGGAAACGCTTAAAAAAAGATGATTAGTATTGTTGGCAAATGAAAAGAAATTGATACATTTAATCACGACTTTGATAATTGAAAAAAGTAACAGAGCAGTGCTTTTCACTGTTTCTGTCACATTTCCTTGGCGGAAATTCTAGCTGTGCATCTTTCTAAACCTTGTTGCCTTTAAGGGACCAGCGTAAGCTCTGTTCACGCCTTCGTTTTCCGTTGTCCGTTACATCTAGCCTGTGTGACAAGACCCAGCTGAATGGGGGTGATAATTGAAGTTTGCCCAGGTTTTGCTTTTTGGTATTCTCGGCGAATAAAAATCTTATGCATATTCATAGGGCTGGGTGGTCATATTACAGGACGTAAATGGCGGAACTGTCAGCAGTAAGAGAAGCATCAGTGGGCAGAGTTATCGCTCTTGTATCACCCGCCTGATCCCTGCTTCCTGTCTGCTGGGTTATGCCTATGATGAATATGAGTGGATGAGACGAGAATGAGCAGATCGTCACCTTACGGGCTTTTAACATGCCAAAGAGAGATACAGTGCATTTGTGCTCATTCGCATGTCAGCAATTCACAAACATTCAGGGGGAATTCGAAACTCAAGTCGAATTTATCTTGATTTTATTTTGATATTTCGAATAAAACAAAACCGGTAATGAAACAAAGGGGAAACCTCTTTTAAATCTGGTTAGCATTGTTTCTTTGAAACAATGTTAGAAATATAAAAGTACCTTAAGAATTCTTTTGCTCTCTTCTCCCCAATCTCTGATACTCCTCATAGCAGCGAAGACCACTAAAGCACAAAGATATCCTGAGGGCCAACCTCATCGGTTATAGCATCATTATCACCTCTGAGAAGACACTGCCCACAACTATTTAAACAGCGCTGACAGCTGCTGTGTATACAATGCTTATTAGCCATTGGAAATGCCAAGTTTCTTTACCGTATACAACGCTTTCCGCCACAGTTAATGCCTGAATGCTTTTCCTGTTGCGACGCATAATTGCCATAATGCCTGAATGCTGTTCTGTATACCACGCTAAGTTGCCACAGTTAATGCCTAAATATTCTTCCGTAAACCACGCTTAATTGCCATAGTTAATACCTAAACACTATTCGGTATGCTACGCTTATTAATTTAAACATTTTGCCGTTGTCGTTAACGCCTGAATGCTGTCCCAAGTACCTCGTTGCCACAACTACTCTTGCCAGACTTGCATCGCTTGAAAGCACAATACTGTTGCTGCTGGCAAAAGATGCCGTTAGCTTTTTTATGCAGAGAAACGGAGAACGCTTCATTGGGGGTTTCAGGATGCGATAAATAAAAGTTGTCATCACTGCTTTGTGTGTGTTGACGCAGCTGGTAGTGGTTCTCGTGTTCTCTCTCTCTCTCTGTCTCTCTCTCTCTCGCGCGCGGAGACACACACACACACACACAATCGCAGAGCAGAGTCGTCGCAAGAGTAATGTGTTATTGTTGCTGAAGGTTGGCCTACACTGTTTTAAGAACAGATTTTTGTTGCTCTGTGTATATTCTTCCGGTATTAAACGTAATATTTTGGCGTTAAGATCTAACGATGGGTATCAGGAGATCGCCGGGCAGGCCGAGGCATATTTGTTAAAAAAAATGTTTTCCGTTTGATATGTTTCCAGTGTTACCTGATCTACTAGTTATTGTTTGCGATTCAAAACACCGAATCGCTTTCTTTTCGCTGCCCTCAGCTTGTTATAAACCCCATTGTGATTTGCTCAATGATTCTTTCCTACCATACTTACTTGGGTGTCTTTGACTAAGGGATTATTACATCAATCGGTTGTTATGAATGTAATGAACATTACTGATACAAGCAGTCTGTTGTGGTGGTGATAGAAGACTCAACATTGATGAGTCTTGGGGTTTCCCCAGCTTTGGGATTGTGAGTGAATAAATCTGGGTTTGATGAAGCAGTTGTAGGATGACATGAATGGAGATGGTGCTTAAGCAGCTCAAAATATGAAACGGAACAATGGCAAACTTATTTCTGCGTGGCGACAGTGTGTGCGAAGTTTGCAGACATTTGACGCATCTTTCCTTGACCATGTCAGTAATACTTACATTAGGCGGTACAAGTTACGCCATTTCTTAAGGCCATGCCAACACTCAAGTTATCTTTTAATCACAATGACCTATGCAAGCCTACGCCTTTGATGAATTCCTGATAACTCGAAGACGCTTCACGCCTGTGCCATAATCCCAGCTTGCTGCTGGTATCATCAAAGCGTAAGGGGTTAATAACAGAAAATGAGCTTGCTCGTTGTGTATTTCAGTCTAGAATGCATCTCTCGCCTTGGTGCTCCATCTTATCTGATAAGCAGTGAGGTTGAGACCTGAGTGTGGCACTTAACTCTTTCTCATCGATTTGTTTTGGCAGCGAGAGTCGGTATGCACATGCCAACTGTCACCATTTTTCACACATATGTCTGTTAAGAGTTCTTCATGGAGCGATTCCAATGCCGTACTGCTGCTTCTGAGCTTGGTTTTATAGGAAGGGAACCTTTTGTGTGTCGTCGCTACGCAACAATATCTGTTAAAAAAAATCTGCGGGTCTTTCTTTTACCCATTTACGGTGGGCATTGTACAAACGTGGATCCAAGTCTCATAATCCTGCCCAGTGGGAAAACGATGTATATAATTGAAAAAAAAAACTATTGCATTAATATTATTACACATTTTTTTTATGTGAGATGTTGTTCATGTGTCAACAATACTTTTTTCCATGTACATGAATTGATATCATTTTCGTTACCACATTGTATGTCGGTGTCTCTTTATTGTAAAACAAAAAATGAATTAGAAATTTTTTTTTAAAAGAACTATTGCAGGGGCTGGGAAGGGCGCAGTAATTATGGTGGTAATTGTGAATGAAAAGGTGAATATAATTCAATATCCCCCTCCCCTCCCCCACCTCTTTTTCTTTCTCTCTCTGTTGGATTAAAACCCAGGTTATATGGCATGTTGCGTTTTGCTAAACAGTGAATGGAACGAGTGTATTACGGACAGAACTCAAAGGAGGAGGCTGAAGAGTACACCCAGTTATTATGTCTGCTGAATGATACACAGCAGCTTCGTGAACACATCAAATAGAGATAGTCTGCCTGGTTGATTGATTTCTGTGTTGATTTAGACACAAACTAGGGGCGAGGGAGGTATCGGTTTCCTGTTTTGATCTACCCTATCATCTAACCTCTTTGCCAGTGCGTAGCCAGCGGAGTGTAATCTGTCCTTCGTGTGCAGCCCTCATTCCCCTAACCGTAACCCCCATTATTTACCATGTTGCTACTGCATAAAAGATGCAAGGATGTTCCTTTCAACCGTGTGTGTGTGTAACCATCAGTGTAACTTTTTCCCGTTACTTGTCATTTCACCGCTGTATGAGGAATACTTTGTTCCCTTTCCTCCTGCCCCCTTTCCAATTGGGGAGAAAAAAAATGTTTTTAAGCCTTAAGATTTGAATGCTCTCTCGTGCGCGTATTCTGTGGGCGTGAATGGTACGGTACGTCTTGCCCATGACAGTCCCACAGGCATTAGTCTTTCTTGCAAATCCCGATCAAACATCAGTAACTGAGGTGAAAGAATTGGAGATGTGAGCACATACTTCTTCTGCCGGCTTTGAATGCTTTTCACTTTTTTGTTGGTAATTTTTTTTTTCATGTCCAGACTAGTTTCATTTCCTTAATAAAATTGGTGTCTTGTTTCCATTGTTAATATTGATGAATTTCCTATCTGCAGTGTATTTTTGGGGGGTCTTTTGTTTGTCGGTTGCTCCTAATCTCTCATGTTTCTTACACAGATGATACATCTTTTGTTGTACAGCTCAAGAGAATGTGGGGGAAAAAAGCGCAGATGTGATTTGTTTTTCTTATAAAATCTTGAACGCATATAAAGGTAAATGAAGCTTTCGGTTCATAAAGGACAGAACTCAGAAAGGATCTGCATCATGAACTGACAATTTCCTTTAGAAAGTGCGGAGCGTGTAGAGTTGAATGAACCTTCCCCTCGTAAGGGACAGAACTCAGAAAGGAAACGGGAGTATCCGGTGAACATCTCTCTCCCCATTCCCCCCCACACCATTGACTCGATGCTGACGCACTTACTCCTGACGTGAACTTGGCTCTGTGTGCTAATGTTGTGGTTGGCCCCCAGTGCCCTTCACGCTTCACAGATGATGGATGGGAGGTCGAAGAACTGTAAACTGCAAAGCAGTGATTTCAATCCGTTCAAATGGCTGTAGTTAAGCAGCGCAGGGGACTTCTTCCCTTTGGTTAGACTGGAGGGGCAGTTTTTTTTTCTTTGTTTTTTAATGGACAGTTTTTTGTTTGTCCCGCCCCCGGTCAGCACTTATTTTCGACGTGATTTTCATCGGAAGCTGCATCTTAGACACTGAATAGGTAACACAATGGCGGAAAACCGTGTGCTGGAGGAATATTTGCGTTTCGTTAGCTGCGAGAACAAAAGTTCCCCGCACTGTTCAAGAGACCATCTGACGTGCACCCACTGTTAAACGTAATTAATGTAGTTATCCGCTGGTGAAGTGAAAAAAAACCATGTCATCGTCTTCATAAGAATGCCGACATTTTTCATGTCTTTTATACCCGAGAAAGCAGGGTTGGACATGCTTTTTTAAAGAGTTCGTCATGGATTTTGTGCATATATAGATCTCAATAAAAACCAAAATTAAAAACAAAATACATGTGGTAAAAATGATACTGCAGTTACCTTGTCATAAAAAGTGACGAAATAGTAACATCTGCAAGTGGCCTCTTTATGAGGCTTTCACCAGGTAGTCTGATAGACCTATCGCATAGGGTATGGCTGCGGTATAATCTGTGTGTGTGTGAAATGACGGTAACTTTTTTCTTCTTCTTTTTTTCTTTCTGTGGTGGTGGTTGTTGATAGCGAAGAAAGTGGATACGAACCCTATTTCAACAAGATTTATTCCGCACAAAATTATGGGAAGGATTATTTTTTAAATGTGTGGAAAAATTATCGGAAGAATTTTTTTTTTAATGTGTGGTGGGATGTTTGTCTGAAAAGACTTGCTCGAAGGGCTTTTGTCCAGAAATCAAAGTTTCATGGCCCTATGTTCCTTGTTGCGTGTTTATGACGCGTTGCCATTTTCCAACACGAAACCCAACAAGGCGGCGTTGATTGCTTTTACGTCTCAAGGGATCGGAACAGCAAGTGAAGAACACTCTCCTAATAACATCTTTAACCAACAGCCAGCGCCTGCAACACGACAGTGATCTGAAAACAAAGTCTATGGCCATATCAAACAGAAACATAACTTCGTTAACCCACCTTCTGCACCTCCGATATCTTCAAATGTATGGCTGTTCCACTCAACACGCAGCGTCTGAAGGTGATGTTTCATAATGTTTCCACAGTTCCTCCGCTGGTGTTGGGGTCAGCAGGCAATTTGAGTGGCACTCTGACGCTCACGGATGATACTCGATTGCATAGTCTCGATTTTCGCTCTGTTGAGCGGCTTCGCTTGTGAAAAATCATTTGCCTTGTATCTTAATACGCACGCGCGCTCGGGCGCACGCGAACGCACACGCGCGCACACGCACGCACACACACACACACACACACACACACACACACACACACACACACACACACACACACACACATTTTATGTAGTAACTGCAAAAATTACATAGAAGATCCGGGTTTGTACTTTTTAAGATCATTCTGACCTTGTGACAGGCCCGGTTGAATTAAATATGTCGAGGACAACGGTGGATTGTCACAACAGTGAAAACAGATTTTGAATTAATTTTGAATATGTGATCTTGGAGCTTCACCTTTCAAACTAAGGTCTTTGCGACACTCTCCAGTCTACAGCTTTGATCAGCATTTGATAAAAATCCACTCATAAAGAAACGAAAAATCTTGTTGACTCGTTTGTAACAGATAACACAGACGGCTGGTCGATACACGGTGACATCTCTCGCCGGTCTATACGGAACATATAGATCTATATCCCCTTTTTAAGAAGTATTAGTTTACACAAAATGGCTGTCACAGTGTATTAAGAAGACAAGATTCGTCCTGTTTACAGTGTTTCTTAAAGCTCATTTTTGCCTCTCCGGCATATATACATTCGTAAAACTTGTGTTTCAGAAGTCGATCGAGAGGTGTTCAGATTTGTACTCCTCACAACTGTTGAAGTAAAAAACATGGTCCTACTTACAGCGAGCAGTTGCTGCGTTGCTTCAGACTCGATGAATCCTTCTTCAATCGATGGCCTCAATGACCGTCCGTCCTCCTGTTGGCTCCTAATGCACTTTGTACTGACTTTGATGACCCACTTTACCGCCTCCAACACCCTGGGCAATCGTTTACGTAACATAATTATGTCAAAGATCAGGAACTCTTTTTTTCCTTGCCTAGCGTTACCGAGATAGAGCCAGGAATCAAACCAACCTCCACTGCCCTCAGCAATTAAACTCAACCTCACCTGTACCCACATTCCTTTCTTGATTTTTGTTTAGAATTAAACTGGATGGACAGTGATCAGATGAGCCCACAACGTGAGTCTGTAGTCTGCAGACTCATTATGTGACAGCATGAATTTGTCAGATGTTTCTGGAGAATCACTTAACGGACATGAAACAGGTTTTCAGATACGATGGAGATCGCGAATAAATAAGATTTGAGCACAACCGATTATTTGGGCCACCACGTTTGGAAATGTGGGGTTTTATTTTGTGTTTCGTTTTTGTCAGTAAATGTGTCTGATTAATCAAAAAGATATTCTTAGATTCATTAGTAGGTACTAGTAATGCAGCTAATATCTGAAAAATTTGGGGTAAGGAAACAACTAAGCAATTTGCCTCTTCCCCTCCCTCCCCCCCCCCCCCTCTCTCTCTCCCCCCTTTTGCAAGATGTTTGTCGAAGGGCCTTTTTTTATCTTCTTGTCGCCAGGAAATATGTGTCCATGTTTTATCCACCCCTGTTCCTGAAGTGCAGAATGGTAACAGATAATGCCTGACGTTCTGAATCACAGAAGTGTGAAGTTTAAGTGCACCATACTTTCTTGACTGTACTAACGGAGCCGGTCCTAAACTTAGTTCATTTGGTTATAGCGCCATCTCATAAAGCAGGGTCAATGGCTCGACCCTTCATTTTTCTGATCACTTTACCTATCCATCACATGGCTCCTGTGGCGTCAGTACATGTGGAATTTATTCCGAACCCAGAGACACCATAACTGTCTCTAATGTAGCTTTACTCCGTACATGGAAAGAATGGAAATATGATAAATTGCAAACCTCGTGTTCATTTTTTCTTCTTCTTACTTTAAATTACAAAACCTCTGTTGCGCGTATGCGTACACACACACACACTCACACCACACACACACACACACACACACACACACACACACACAACACACACACACACACACCCGTCGCTCTTCTATCCGTTGCACATTAATCTGTTCACAAAACGTACTCCTGTCACGTAAGGGAGTCGTGCATGCACAAGCACACATATAGGTGCACAGAGTTTTAACAAGCAGAAAGTTTCGATCCTTTTCCCCCATTTTGTTCAGCAGAAAAAAATAATGCCCTGATTCGTTTCTCCACCTTTGGTATTTTCATTTTCGTTTTATAAAGAAGCGAGCAGCACAACGGTTACATTAGCCCTTTTTGGGTGAGTTTTTGGGATATTAAGAGCTCTCGGATGGTCGTATTTGTTATATAATGAAGGAAATGATATCTTTTTTTTTTCCCGGGCCATTTGATCTTCCCTTCCATCTCCCCCACCTATTTCTCCCATTTAAATCGGAAATTAATGTCTAAACAAAGGCGAGCCAATTATGTCGGGCGTTCGTGATCAAATAACTGACCGTAGGTCCAAGCCATTGAAAATTCCCTGCTTGACCGACTTGTTTCATTGTCACAGGCCTCAGCTTATTGTCACAGGCCTTTGTTTATTAAATAGCCATATCCATTACTAGCTGATGAATTCGAGATTAAGATCTCAGTCGTGCTTGATTTTCTGCAGATTTTGTTAAAAGTAGGGCCTACGGGGTCTATGTTTAAAAAAAAATTACGAACGTTCTGCCTAAAATTGATTTTTCATGAATTAGTAGTACTGCAAAAAGTGTAGAAATTCTGCATATGCCGATTGGTTAAAATGTCATTGACCAGATTGTATAATGCTTTTGGCCCTATGACCAGATTGTATAGAATGCTTTTGGCTTTGCCGCTTTATGGCAAAGTGCTTTGGGCTTCAGGGAAAGCGCTTTTGCCTAAAAGATTATATGTTTGTACATGCACACATGTATTCATCCCCTTAGTGTCCCCAGAATGTATGCATCCATTCTTCCTGTAATCCCAAAACATCTAAATCGCCCAGGGGATGGAAAGGCGAATGGAAGAATAGAATGTTCGTTTTTTACGGAATGGTCCGATAAACCGATGTCTCAACGGCGGATAGCTAAAAAATAACTTGGCTTGGCTGCCGTGTGTTATTTGTCCATTCCAAACTGCTTTCAGGATTCATGCACTTCCGTAAATACGCATGTTTGTAGTATGTGCACATATTCGTTTGTTTCAGCAGCTAGAATTCGGAATTTTTTCATGAAGGATTCACCACAGGTGGACAAATCTGTATGTGTTGTAGCCAGTCTGTTACCAAATTAGACGAGAAATTCCTTGAGCTTACACAAAACCACTTTATATGGTGGATTTCTCGAGTCATTATAATGGATTTATAAGTCTGCACAAAAGATATAGTGGATTTCTTGAGCCCGAACAAAACCTGTATATGGCGGACTTCTTGAACCTGCACAAAACCATTCAATGGAATGGTGGTTTTCATGAGCCTAACGAAAAGCATTATTAAATGGAGGATTTTTTGGGCCTGCACAAAACCATCATTGTATGGTGGGTTTCTTGAGCCAGAAGAAAATCATTAAACAGTTGATTTTTTTAGCCTGCCCAAAACCATTATGAACTGGCGAAGTCTTGAAATGTAAGGGAAGGGTGGGCACGTCCTTTCATATATGAAACAAGGTCGGAATCAACGGAATGACTGATGATATATTGAGATAAATAGCAGTTTTAAGGTTTCAGACTGGAATTGGACTGGGCAATTCCATACCTTCATTTCATGAGATGAACGAAATCGTCACTCAGAACTACACGACGATCACGCAACAGTGGATTGATTTAAATTGTTTGGCCACCTGACCAGGATGCCAGTCAACCAGCCAGTTCTTTTGAGCCAACAATACCAAAGACCGGGGCTTCAAAGCGACTGACAGACCACGGCAACGCTGGACAGATGGAGTGGCAGACACACTCCACAGCTGTATAACATGCTTCTCTATGCCTAGTTTCCTATCTGGCTGATGACCAGCAGCTTCATCTCCCCTCGACATCATCTGGTACAAGCGGATGGAAAAAAGTTAAGTATTCTGATTCAAAATTAGGGGGGGGGATATTTTGTACCTCAGAACTAAGTTGCATTGTTTGTGTGTTACAGATCCTCCTGTACAATGAAACGAAAAATCACACGCGCTACCATCATATCCTGTGACTGTCTTTAGACTACTCCTCATCAACAAAACTATATATATCATTAGGCAGCCTGTTTGATTAGAGTGCAGTGTGCCCGATGCCTCTAATCCACACGTCAACCAGGTGATTTATGACTCGAAATCCTCGCGCTGCAGGCCGCCTTCTGTGCACGTCAGATTAATCAAACCAAACAATGGCATTTCTTTTCTCATGAAAAACATCGACATACAGAAGTGCGTATTCGACTGTGACGCCAAGCAAACTAAGGTACTGCGTTGATGAAGTAGTTCTGAAGGCAATTTTTTTTTCTATCAGATCATAAGACAAGATCAGCGAAACATCTGTGCACTTAACAGTCTGTACAAGACTTTGACATCAATCACACTTTGCTGTGTTTATATCAACATCTGGATGACTTCATTGTGAAGGCAAAGCGTTCTGGTGTGTGAAGTGAGCGGTGGATGACGTCAGCCTAAGGCGACGTACCCCAGTCGGGTGTGTGACGTCATCCTACATGTCGACGACGCTGAGCGTGCTGCACGTGCTGATGGCAGGCCCTGGACGTGATGTCAACCTGCCGGCCCGTGACGTCATTCTGGGCGGAGGGGGTGGGGGACCAGCCCTGGACCCCATACTACAAGACTTCTGGTCGGCTTTCCCTTGCCCGCCTCCTTGGAACCACGCTCTCTTGTTTCGGTAAGTAAAGAAGTCCATAACAATGATCTGTAAACTGAACGTACCCCACCTTCTTCGCAAACCACGAAAACCAGTTCTTAGCCACTACCATCCTTACAAACGACCAATTCTGTAAGTAATCTCCGTAGACGCACTTCTTTTCCATGTCCCAAGTTCGTTTTGACCTACTAGTTCTTAAATTCTGCGGTTTATTTTAGTCTGTTCATGTAAGCTGTGCCTCTGTAGTTGAAATGCATGTAGCAAAATGGGAGGAGTTTGGACTCTTTCTGCGGAACTTCGGTACAGTTTTGAATTTCCCCCATTTTAGCGACTGGCCTGAAGCCGTCCTCTCTAATAGCTCTGAAAATTGAGCTTTGTGTGAAATGATTCTTGACAGTAATAATTTTCTTCCGTCTTGTAGGGGGGGGGGGGTATTGGGTATGCATGTTACGTGATTTAAGTTCTGTTTGTTTGGATCTTTTTTCACATCAACACAGGCATCGGTTATGTCTCCACGTCCAAGATATAAAAACGGGTGTATGGAGAGACAAGCAACGTTAGGGACATTATCCAAGTTCATGTTGGAGTTATTGTTCGGGCTTTTTGTTTGTTTTGTTTTGTTGTTTTTCAAGGTTTCCCCAATACCTTGTACTTTGATATGTAATCAGACATGTAGATTGTTGTAACTGTTCTTAATTTTCATTGTTTTAACAAAACAGAACCAGTGTCTTACTATATAACGCCGGAAACGACTCGTTTCCTAGTTTATGTATTTCTAGCGGTGTTCCCTTCTGACAGGGTGAACTGGACCGCCTGTGTGGGGCAGGCAGTGGGGGAACGCCTCAAGTGGTTCCTGGCAGACCGCTGCCACATCCCTCATGATGGCACGCGGCTGCTCCTGCCACCCGGAGGAGAGGGGTCTGAAGGGGAGGAGGAGATGGAAGCCCCCGACACCTGCAATGTGCCCTGTATCATTATGATCGCCCTCGCCTGTCTTCTGTTCTCACTGCTTGTTGCTGCTGTCGTGTTCTGCGTCTGCAGGTTAGTGCTTTGTTGTGGTAGGTTTTGGTTTTATGGGGTGTTCTCTTTTTTTAAACTGTGTTGAAAAATCAAGTAGAGATTATACAAGCGATATGATTGCTCATTACAGAACACTCTCTCTCTCTCTCTCTCTCTCTCTTCTCTCTCTCTCTCTCTCTCTCTCTCTCTCTCTCTCACGCGCGCACACACACACACACACACACACACACACACAATTTTTCGTGGCAAGTGCATAGAATAACTCGGAGGTATGACAAACAAGTGTAGGATCAGACCGACACACGAGGAATATCCTGGCAACAGTTCAGCTGTTTGCGCAGGAAGATGTTACATGGCCTCGTGTTCTCCCATACCGAGCTGCGTTGTTCTAAACCTACTGCAACTGAGAGACAGCTAAAAAAAAGATGGGTAGGGGAGAACAACGGAGCTGTAATGTAACCCCGATTTGACCAGAATAGTTGATTTTTAGTTGTGGCAAGTCTGTGAGTTTGACTCAGTGGAATGGTGTTGCAAGCCAGTGTCTGGTACTGGCTATAGTCGAATGGGCATAGGGTTTCTCAACGATGTTTTCACGGGAATGTGGCCTGACAGGTTTTTTTGGGAATGTGCACTGACAAGTTAATTAAGAAAACTCCCCGACTTTTTGTTATACTTTTTCCAACAGGGCCGGGTAAAACATTCTTACAGCAGGAAAAAATGGATTCTTTCCATCTTGTGGAGACAGAGCCACAAAAATGCTGTGCAAGTTGAGAATCATATAAATAGGGGTACAATGCTTGATGTGAAGCTTCAGACTTGCCCGATTCCTCAATACAGACTGAAAACAGACCATTGGTCATGCTGTATTCAGTCAGATAGCATGCTTGGGTCTGTTGAATTCATCTCACTCAATACTGTCAAACTTCGAAGGAGAGGAAGGGTTGCGTCTTACTTAGGTAGTAGCTGGTCGTCTTATCTGCCCTGCCTACAATGTTATGCAAGAGCCATTCAGTCATCATGAAATGTGTACCCAAACGCACCACATGCTTTATGTGAATATATGCTTTGTGGCCTAGTTAGCAGGCTAACAATAAAGCCCATTATTTTGATCCGGCGGTCAGTCACATCTATTTATTGCCTGCTGGCAAGTGGCAAAAACTTGCTGTACATTACAATTTACACAAACTTCTGCACGGGAGATTTCAAATGCTTTTCCATACATTCATCACATTTCAATTTCACAGAGAGAATAAATATATTATATGGACAGACACTGTTTTGTATTTAAAAGGGGTAGTTGAAACAATTAAAGTGAGTGGTTGTTCCTTCCAGAAAATGAACTCGAAAGTTTGAGAAAAGTTTTACTGTGTGTTCCCAAATGACGGACGACAGTGATGGAGCTGTACGTCGCCAGGCGGCGCTGTCAGACAAGGGTGATCACTCACGGGGACGCCTCAAGGCGACGGTGTGTGCGGTATGAAAAACAGGCTGTCTGCGATAGCGCGGCGGTAAGAAAAACAAGGCGTCAGGCAGCAGCACCTGCGCCCGGCCACTGCTTGCACACCAAGATGGAGCCCTTTCTATTCTGACCTGCACCGTCTGGCCACGTGGTCCACAATGGGATCGGTTCGCAACAGCCAGCCTTTCTCGCCACTTTTCAAGCCATATGGGCAATCTCCCTTTATTTTGAGCCATCGGTTTATAAATAGCCGAGAACAAATCGGGACTTTGTTTTTTTAATACCTACAACAGCTCTCACAGTATCGGAATGGGGGAGGAGTGACCGAGATCACGCTCCAATCTTACATTGTTTCGGTTTGAAGAAAATCCAGCGATAAACGACAACATTGTTAAGGGTGACGTCACAGAAGAGGTTTAAATGACGTCATTATATCTAACATGGCGTCAGAGAGACGAGATGCGTTTGAGTTTGTGTGGTGTGATACGAGTAGTTTGTGTGGGGTGGTATGGTGTGGTGTGTGGCATGTTGCATGGGCGGGGGGGCAAGTTGTGTGGTGTGATCTATGATGTTTGGTATGGTTCTTGGTGTGGTGTGGTGTGGTGTGGTGTATGTTGTCGTATGTAGCAGGTTATGTGATTAGTGGCGTGGTGTGTAGTGCGTTGTGGCGTGTTATGTGGTACATGGAGTGTGTGTACTGTAGTGAGTGACGAGTTTTGTGTGGTGTGTTGTTTGCCACTGTGCGATGTGTGGACACACCACCCCATTGTTGATGAATGGTGTGGTGTCGTGTATATGTAGTGTGGTGTTTGGTTTGATGCTTGGTGTGGTGTGATGTTTGGATATGATGGAGTGTTGCGTGTGGTATGTGTTATGTGATGTGTGGCTATACGTATAGTGAGATGTGTGGTGTGAGTGCGGTGTATGTCATGCTTTGATGTTCTGTATGGTGTGTGTGTTGAGTGGTATGATGTATGGCATGGTGTGTGTGTGGTTTATGTGTGTGTAGTGTGTGATGCCAGGTGTGGTGGTGTGGTGTGATATGAAATGTGTGATGTGCTATGGTATGTGCATGTGAAACGTGGTGTGATGTGCGTCATGTCGTGCGGTGTGCGATATGTTGCGTGATTAGTGATGTGTGTGGCATGGTGTTTCTGGTGTGATGTGTGGCTTGGTGTATGTGATGTGTGGCTTTGTGTGTTTTGATGTGTAGCTTGGTATGTGGTGTGATATGTGTCTTGATGTGTGGTGTGATGTGGCTTAGTGTGTGGTGTGATATGTGGCTTATTGATGTGTGGTGTGATAAGTGGCTTGGTGTCGTGTGGTAGTTAAGATCTTCTGTGACGTCGCCCTAAGCAACCGCCTGGCGTTGACATCCTTCTTTGCCTATACAGGGGGCTACCTCCCTCCCTATACTAATCTAGTAACGCGTTATTGTTTAAGCTGGGATGCGTGTTATTGCTGTGCAGGCAAAACAATATTGGAGCACAGTCTATATATTCCGACATTAGTGGGAAAAGAAAGAGGAATGACGGGGAGAAAAAAGAAATGTGCAAGATTTCTCAAAATATAGGTGAACGGATAAAATCATTGGTAGGGGCGACAGAAAGAACAGAAATAATGAAATGCCTAGCACAGACTTTCTAGAAGATGGGAATACCATTATACTGAATGAGCCACCAGTATCACGACGGGGGAGACACTGATTCATATCGATATGTCTAATAACGTTTCAGTGTGATGCGTTGTGGAACAAAGTAGACCAGGATGATTGTAAGTCACCACACCACACAAGTTGCAGCGAGAATGATAACATTATCAGAGTTACGTTGCGGTAAAATTTAAAGACACGTTGGAAATGAAGCCGAACTGAGGTTCAGTTTTCATCCTTGACCTGTCTTTTAACTATTTGATTTGATTTTTTTTCTAATTTTATGGATATATGGGGTTTAGAAAATGACGAGTAGGTTTGGTTCAAGGATGGACGAAAAAACGACCCAACAACAAAATATTAGTACTATTAAGATCGTCTCTTTTCATGTGAATGAAGATAGGGAGCATCTTAAATTTTCTGTCTAAGGGGATTTTTTGTGAAAAGAATATATTGGCCTTTCAGTCCATTCATCCGTTAAGAAGAAAAAGCGAAGAAACGTAACGCGGAAAATCACACGGCAGATAAGAAAATGCGGTGTTCGTGATATACAGTACCCAAAAAGTGGGACTACTATTTCCAACGAAGTAAAAAGACCCCCAGAACCAAAAGCTCATCAGTCAACAGTCGAGACAGTGTACTACGAGGCAACTACCTTTTCTTTGGTATGTAAATGACAGGATCAAGAAACAACGTCAGCGGAATTATTTCTCCGATGTTTCTGTGCATAGTTTTACCACAGCGAGACTAAGATGACAGGGCCAGACCTATGACTATGAATAAATATGACTGGTCCGTCTGTTCCTCTTAGTTCCAAGTATCACAATTCCAGAAGTTGTGGCAGCAGTCGGTGTATCAATAGCGACTAAACGATGGAGGTTGGGGGTAGGGGAGGGAACTGCTGTAGTTGAATTTAATTCCTGATGTGCTGATAGGTATAGATCCTCCGTCACATAACGTTACGGAAGATCCAAGACAATGGAATCATCTGGGCGCTACATAATAACTCAGTGGTTTTCCACCGCTGTCCAGCGAATGTTTTATCACTTGGAACAGAGCTATTTGTTGATGAATATTATAGCTGATTTGACATTTCTTCTTTCACGATTTTTTCTCTACTTCTCCTTGGTAGACCTCCAATTAATAATATCCATGTTATGTACTGTCATCAAAAAGAGAAAAAAGTAGATCAGATCCAACTTCACAAGTGAATATATAAGTAACCGGGGGGCACAACACTATAGTAAACCATAAGTAGTGGAATGAGTTTTCCTAACACTGTTGTAGTCATGCAGTACAACCCGTTCAGCAAACATGCCCACAGGCCATGCAGCATCACAGAAATCTGGCTCAGGAGGTCAGGTTGCTCGGTTGATTCTAGAATTTTCCAGAATGTCGATAAAGCACATCCTTTTGTTGACCTTGCTCTGTTTACCTTTTTTTTTCTTCGTCGGATTCTTCTTCTCTTTTCGATCTATTTTAACTTTTATCTTCGAACTGCTTTGAAAACTACCGGCGCCAAAACCACGCCGTGGGGAATCATAACAAGACAGAAGAATTGACAGAATAAGCATATTTTTGTTCTGTGCTTTTTTCAATTCCTGGGGAAAGAATTAGCCTACTCCAGTGGATGTGTCGGCATGCATAAAGTGTGATGTTTTCATCTCTAGGGTGTGGGGGGAACGATTAAAAGTAACCGCCAAACAAATGAATGAAAGCAACACAAAACTGGTCAAGCCATATCTATAGGAAGAAAAGCCACAAGGCCATCTCTGGACTGAACACTTCAGGTCATCACAGTGGTCTTGCGAAGAAAGGGATAGATGATGCTACTTTTTCTTTTCCTTTCTCCGTTTTAAAGAGTTTTTCTGATTTAAATACTCATTTCAATTAAAAGCCGTCCGGTTGGGTAGCGAAACATTGCAGCCTCCTGTCCTGCCAGACGTGAATGAGTGTATTTATTTGTCCCAGATGTGCCGATTTTAGGGCTGGAGGAGATAGGGCAACGAGAAAAGAGCAAGATTCGTCGTCAAATAGCTAACCAGATCTACTTTCCAACGGTCACTGAGCTCTACATATCATCATCCAACGTCTACAGTTATTGAGGTCTCTGTCATCTCAATTATCCCTACAGTTATTGAGGTCTGTATCACCCCACTTCTCCCTACATTTATTGAAGTCTCTGTCACCTCACTTCTCTCTTCGGTAACTGAGGTCTGTAGTTCTCTCGAACGTTTACCGTGGTTTTTATTATCACCTCACTTACCCCTACGGTTACTGAGATCTGTCTCACCTCACTTCTCCTAGCGGTTATTGAGGTCTATCTCAGCTCATTTCAACATAAGGTTAGTGAGGTCTGTCATTCCTCTTTCTCCTGCAATTACTGAAGTCTTATCACATCGGTTCCCTAAGGGTGTTGAAGAAATCTCACCTCGCTTCCCTACAGTTATCGAGATCTCTTTTATCACATCTCACTACGGTTTGATCACGATATTTACACAAGCAATATATATTTTGTATTCTGCTTACACACGGAAACGCACACAGCACAAACGCGCACACACAGATCCTTTCTTGGATCGATTTGAATCGGTCCCGTTGACTTCACCCATCCCACCCTTCCTACTTCATTTGATTTTTTTAAAGGAAAATGAAAAACGAGGGGGAGGAGAGGAGAGAGGAATCGCATTCTGAGGCAAGTTGTCTTGATTCGCAGTTTTTATGATGGCGTCGAGGAAAATTCTAACTTCCTAATTCAGCCTTGCTCTGGTTTCACTCGCGAAGTGCCCGAGGGAAGAGACATGATTGCTTTTAATCATTTAATGGAAACTGCAAGAAGGAAAAGAGAAAAGCACAAAAATAGTAACAACCAAAATAAGGATCATGGGATTTCTTTAGCACAGTGCATGTTTGTCAGAATTCGTTCCGTTTTTACAAAGCGCGTCTTGCGGATTCGTTAGAAATAACATGGGGGGTTTTGCCTTTATTTGTTGATGCTCAGTGGCGTTTTGTTGGTTTCGTTAAACAAATGATTCAGATCGATCTGTGTCTGAAATATTTCGATTACTCGGCTGTTTTGATTACTCTTTTGGGACATGTTAGTGTCAAGCAAGGTTTTGTACTTTTAGTTAAACACAAACAAACAAAACTGTGGAAAAAAGCGTTTCGGAAATCTCAGGCCAAATGAAATTCTAAGTTTTTTCAAGATTTACACGCTAAAAGTTTGGAGAACTTGCACTTCTGAGGCAGGAATTGTATATCTCCAGTGTCAAAAGTAGGTCAGGAATTGCTGTATCTTTCGTTTCGAAGGCAACCCATACGGTGATGTTTGACAGTTAGCTCCTATGTTGATGATTTCGTGTATGTGAATAATACTTCGTCCACCTTTGTGGTTTGACTGAATTGTTTGCCTTCAGCCTTTCTCCAACCCTGCCAAAAGAACATCCTCCAGCTGCAACATGTGTGCCGATCTCATTCAACTGAACAAAAATGCATTGCTCAGCGAGCAATCGGCTTGAAAAGCAGAGATGCTTTTAAATCCTGACCATTCTCTTACGCACAAAAGCTGAAAAATGTCAAGACAACATTGCTCGCCTGGGCAAGATCACTGCTGTATGTATATTATCATCCATATTCCTTCTCAGCCTTTCGTATCAAAACGATATCGATCTCATCATCATCATCGCTGATACAACAACGACAGCGAGAGAGAAACCCACGTACATCTAATCACGCCAAGTCAACAGAGTCGCCAGTGAGTCAACAAAGTTGTCAGTGTTGGCAATCTTCTTCCATATAATTTTTCTTCCCAAGGACTCCTGCTAACATCACGGTTTTGTAATCTAGGCTACTCATGGGACCGCTTTTGTTTGCAACTTATCGAGTATCTAGTGTTTGTTGGATATCGACTTATCGAGTATCTAGTGTTTCTTGGATATCGGCTTATCGAGTATCTAGTGTTTGTTGGATATGCAAAACAGAATCGTCGGTTGGTTTTCTGATCGGTTCAGTGCTGCTTTTCCTTTACGAAAAAAAAAAGGCTCTCTCTCTCTCTCTCTCTCTCTCGATTAATTCATCGTAGCAAATTGGCCCTGACGCAGGTGGCCGTTTTGTTCAGCTGCATGACATGCAAGAACACAGAATGGCAAATATAGCATGGCACTCGACATCACGCATGCTTCGAGATAGACAACAAGTGCACCACCCCCCCCCCCCCCCCCCCCGTCTTCCTGCTTACATTGCATAATCCTAACTGTAAAAACGTGCTCTGTTCTTTGAAACTCGTTGTCTAGCGGCTCTCAAACTGAACAATTTCACCGAGTTAATGACATGTATTTTTTTTCGTAACAGTGGAAGAGAAGCCAAATCTGAATAACTTGTCAAAGGTTTGATTGTTCTGTCAGCCTTGATACTCTTTTTTTTTTCTTTTTTTTTTTATTTATATACATCCATACCAGCAGCCTAACGAAACGATGATACGACTCTCGTACAGTCTTGAAACAATGATCCTATTGTTATTCTCGTCTTGTCGAAAACGTCGTTTCCAGCTCTGGGGGGTTGGGGGGGGTGGGGGTTTAAATTTTGCTGGGCTAGAATGAAATTGCACTGTGCAACAAAGTCACATTGGTGGGGAGTAAAGTAATCCTGTCCTGATTCAACAGTTTCAGAGGTGTGTGTGTGTGTGTGTGTGTGTGTGTGTGTGTGTGTGTGTGTGTGTGTGTGTGTGTGTGTGTGTTCCTGATAGGAAAGACGCTACTTTCTGAGCCCCCTAACCACAGAATCGGTTATAAAGCTCAAATGAACGAGTCCTGATAAAGTGACTAACTCCGTTTCCTTCCAACATCATACCCACACAAACATGCTGACGTGAATTTACCGGAGGCACAGAAACAGCTGAAGAAATCAATAACTGAGGTGACCACAACATCCTGAAAATCAGGAATTAAAGGCGACGATATAGGAGTTCATGGTAATGGGAATGATAAACACACTGTGGGAATTCCTGGTAATGGTGATTATTATGATGACGCCATGGAAAGTCTTGTAATGGGATGATAATGATGACGCTATGGGAATTCTGGAAATGGGGATGGTAATGATGACGCTATGGGAATTCATTTTAACACAATAACAGCAATGATAACGGTCACGCTGTTATGGGAGCTCCGTTTTCGAGTAAAGCGTTTCTTTACAGGGCTGTGGTCTACGCTTGCATTCACAATACATCCCGGTGCCAACCAAGCCTGACAGATGCAAATCTGCAGGTATAGTCTAACATTAAGCAACATCACCCAAAGATACATCCATCATGCAGATCAGTCGTGACAGCATGTGCGATTGCAGTCTTCCTTCTCGACTTCATATAGCATTTTCACTTCGAGAGAAGACGGCTGGGATGAAAGCTCCCATCATCCAACTAATGATCCAGGCAATCCAAATGTCCGCGAATTCGCGGATATCCGCGAAAGGGGAAAAAATTCCTTGAAAGTATGGAAAACCGGGACTGGGATCACCAAAACTATTCAAATCAAGCCGTAAGACCATGCGCGGTTTTACTTTTGCAACTGTCCGCGAGATTTGCGCATCCTCTTTCACAAGCGTCACTCTCTGAGTTCCATCGACGCATTGAAATATGAGTATACGTAGGGACTTTGTTCCACTAAATGCTTCCATCGCTGACATCGATGAAGGCCTCAAAAATCGCTGGAAATGGGACTGGCTGCATGAAGTGTACGATGGCAATAAGTTCGCTCGTTTCTTCGAGAAACTGAAGATCGCCGGTAAAGCATACTGCAGACTTTGCCGCTCGGAAATCAGTTACAAGTCCGGCGGTAAACGAGCACTGGTTGATCACCTGAAAGGAAAGCAGCACAACGACAGACTCAGGACATCAAACGAAAATTTTCGTTTGTCAGGTGAGGCAAAAGACAGTGAGGAAAAGTTGCATGTTTTATTCATTAACAGTGCTTGTGCCTTTTTTGCTTTTATTAAAATAATTGATTTATCTTCCACCAGAGAGGGTTAAATTTCAATTTACTACACTAAAATGCTTCAGCTTGTGGGGGCGTTGCCGCCAGACCCACAACCAGGGGCTCTGCGCCTGGACCCCCGACATTTTTTTTTTTCCTTTGAAACACATTGTTGCTTGAATGGATTGCCTGTGATCTGAAAAAGACTAATCAAACCCATCCCTCCTGGAACTAGACACGCCCATTCTGTCAAAACACAGTGGTTAGCATAAGAAACTATCTGAGAAAAAAAGCGACAAAAGCGGCAGCAAAATAGCCACCAGTTGTTTTTAAAGGAAAATTAATACCCTCCCACCCACCCAACCTTTTTGTTTTTACCGGAAAACTTGAACTTTTATTTAGGCAATTCTTACATTTCACCGACGAGGGATGCAAGACGGGGGGGAGCTCTTTTACATGATGGCAGGGATAAGCGATCTGACCAGTAAGGGATTATACTATCTAACCTATGTACAGTAAAGCAGTCTTGTACTTTTTGTAGTCTGCTTGGGAAGGCCAACTGTTTCCACTACTTCACACGATCTGAACAAAGTGATATGTATAGCCAGGTGGTGAGTGTGGGTAGATCGTTGTTATTATTTAAAGCGCAGCCGACTGCGTAGCGCCATATATCAGGGCTACAACCAGTTCAAAACATACACAATACTTCAACTGGAAATAAGGACAGGAAAATTAAGTACACATATCAATGCATTCGCGCACATATTCTAAGGACATGCCCCTGGCGTTGACCATTCCGTCTAATGTATCGCACAGGGAATTTAAAAAACATACATGAATACAAATTTAAACATAACTAAGGACACTAAAATATATATAGAAATGGGTATGAATTACCTAAAATTGTTTCTACATATCTCATGTCCCTAGAGCCAAAAAATGCACTTAACACGTGTACCCAATTATCAATCCTAAGCAAAAGTACGTAAAGACTTTATCGGACACATACAGGTGAATGGACTAGCAAGGCAGAAAATTATAGAAATGACAAAGCAAAGGAGGAAGAAAGAAACAAAGTGAGTGACAGAAAAGAGGAAATTTCTAGCACAGAATTTCCAGGAGGTGGGGATACTATTTATACTGAAAAGAGCCCCCCGGCATCCCCACGGGGGGGAGTGTGGGTAGATAAACATGCACAGTCAATTGATTGCAGCTAAAAGTTAAATTGCTCGCATCCCGTTGCGAGGTCTGCATGTGTAATACATACTGGGTTGTGTGTGTGTGGTGTGTGTGTGTGTGGTGTGTGTGTGTGTGTGTGTTGTGTGTGTGTGTGTGTGTAAAGCCCAACCGACTGCGTAGAGACTATCGGGGATATAACCTGTGTCAAAACGTACACAACATATCAACTGAACAAAAAAAAAATTAAGCACTCATATCAATGCATTCGCGCGCACACTCTGAGAAGATGCCCCTTGTGCTGACCACTCCATCCAACCCATCTCATATGGGATTTAAAAAACATACTTGAATACAAGTCCTAACATAGCTTAGGACAGTAAAATATATTTAAAAACGGGCCTAACTTACCAAAAGTTGCTTCCGTGTATCTCATTTCCCTAGAGCCAAAAATGCACTTAATACATGTACCCAGTTATCAATCCTAAAAAGAAAGTACGTAAGACTTTACCGAACTCATACAGGTGAATGGACCGGCAAAGCAGAAAATGACAGGAACAGATGAACAAGGCAGAAAAAGAGAGTGACAGAAAAGAAGTAATTTCAAGCACAGAATTTCCAGAAGGGATACTTACTGTTTATACTTAAAGAGCCCCTTCATATCCATGGGGTGACGCTACATACTAGCAACCAAAAACATTAAAATTGGGACAGATAACCGGGCAGTTATTTCTCTACTTAAGTTTTTAAACAGCAGCTGAAATGGTGGAAAGGAAAGAAAACAGCCATCGAAGTATTGCACAACATCGTAACATTGTATCGGAAGGCGCACGTTTGTAGAGTCACAAGGGACGTAAGCCCCGGCTCGTCGATTACATAAACAGTGGCGTTGTCTCTCTCTCAAGGGGACATCTGACGAGCTGGCGGTGGAAATGGCAACAGGCTTCTCCGTTTTTTTCTGTTGTATTTGAGATTTCTTTAGGACAGTAACGAGCAAATGCCGATCTGTTAGTGTGATTTTTTTAACACTAGGCAGAGGCCATTAATTTCCATATCGGTTCATTGAGTTCCAAATAAATACACTCATAAACAGTCTTGACCACACTAATGGACATGATTGATCGATTTTTTTTTAATGTCGATACCCACTTCAGGTGATATTGCCGAGGGGGATTGCCATCCGAAGGAAGAGGGGAAAGGTGACTTACCTAATCCTATACTGACACCACCAGAACAACAATGATGTTAAGATTGGACAGTGAGAAGACCAGTCTTAATGTGGCGCAGCCCGGGATTCGACCCACAACCATTAGCATGTGAATCTGACGCTCAACCAACTGAGCTACTGAGCCTGCAAATGGACATGAACAGTTTTGAGCACATTAATGGACTCTACTGAGTCCATTAATTTCTTAGTTACAGCAGGGATCAGTAATTCCTTGTTACAGAAGTAATTAATGCCAGATTTAAGTAATTAGAAATGATTGGGATTTAGTTACATGTATAATGCAAGATTGACGAATGTGTTCCGATTGCATCTGCTTACCAGTGACTACTAAACAGGAGAATTTTCAGTGGAATAACAAAATGCCAATGTTTTCTCAATAAAGAACAAAATTATCTTTATCGTATGTACCTTAAAATCTTTTTCATTTTGAAACCTCGATCGTGTAAAATGTTTGTGTGTATGTTCTGTGTGTTGTGTTTTGTTCATCTGTCAACAACGCTTTTTTCCTATATATGTATGAACCGATATTTTTCGTTACAAGGAAAAAAGATTTTAAAAAGGGTTAAAAGAATAAAACATGTAGTAGTTTTCAGTGTGGTGTTTAAGATTAGGTGGTTTTTTTTGCAGATATTCTGGTAGACCATAAAAAGCTTTTCCATACATCAGAGAAGGTGTACAGATGTTATATCCTTCAAAAGAAAGAACACTCCTCTTCGTCTCACAGTATTTCAAGCAAAGGGCATAACATATACCACGTCCAAACACCCGTTTTTTTCCCCACGCGGAGGCCTTTACCATCATCTTAAACAAAAATGCTTAGTAGTCTCCTTTTTCACAGAGCGTGTGTCATCAGCACGTAAGCATTTTCAATCTCCCATTCTCCATACCACATTCTCGAATACAGCAACGAAGTTGAAAATATCACCCACACAGCTTTTCATATTATGCAAAGCCCGTCAGAAACAATGGTTCCAATGTAACATCATGTGTGATGACTGGTAGTAAATGCACGAATGCAAGTAACAAGAGTTGTGGAGCACGAAAACACAAGGACCTCATTACCAGCAGTAAGAAACCGCTGCAAACGAATTGGGACACCATGCCTCGCGGGCAAAACATGAAAGTTCCTAGGTCCGAAAATCACATTTCAGGTCCAAAAATAGAAGCACCGGGCATCGAGGAGGATGAGCCATGTTTGGCAGTTTAAATCCGATGTTTTTGTCTCGGGCGGTAGAGAGAGAGAGAGAAAGGTTGGGGGAGGGGGGGAACTTTGCGCTTCCATGACACTAGGGCGATTTTGACCTCTTTTGACCATGTTCATGACCCTAATCTCTTTAAAAAAAAAAAAAACCTGAAATATCCTCTTTGCACATGATGCAAGCGCACAACACCACAAACTCTTAAATTTTACTTTTTCCAGATTAAGTCTCCACACTCGGAATAAATTCCATATACACTGATGCCATGTGATTATCCGAAATGATCATGGCGTAAGTCGTAAGCCTACACATAAACCCCAAGCGCTGGCAAGGTATTGAGAGAGAAAACAAAACGTGGAAACGGAAGGAAAAACTTAACAGCTCTCTAAACTTCCGTTCAGTGTAATATATCATCATGGATCGAGAGGACAGGACCCTTATATGTCCATGCTGACAAGGCAGCAGCGCCATACTAATGAATGACCCACCGTGGTATGCCGTTTCTTTACATTTAAAAGCTAAGGGTACCACCTGACCTGATAACCGAAACCGTCGAAAGGGGCACTGTAATTTATCCCATGATCTGTGGAGATCCTCCAGTTTTTGTGCGTACACTTTTAATCCTCCACATTTCCAATGACATTTAATTAGTTTGTTTACTTGTTGGGGGGGGGGGGGGGGGCTGTTGTTTTCATGGAAACTTGACGAAACGTTATGTCACAACCCATTGCTGTATTTTCCAGCGTTATTTATTCATTATCACATCATCCCACCCCACCCCCCTTGCGCTACTGGGCCCAGTAATGCGCAGATGTTTTTAGTCTGTCGGTCTGAATGAAAGCATTGTCCCTTGTGAAGTGGCTTTACAAATAACAATATTTTAATTGTAATCCATCTGCGGTACACCCGATCTTTCTAGGGGCTAGCTGGTGACGTGTTTTAAGCAATGAATAAGTCCAGTCGAGTATGCTGCGTATATACGAAGGTCCAGTTCTTTATCATTTACTGCAAAATTATGGTAGAGAGGCCAACAACTCCGCACGAGATGATGGAGATTCTTCTTGTGGTCTTGTACTCCGTCTGTCTACATAATATAGAGAGGGAAAATATTACGGACATGATGATGATCAACGTGGGCCTGACCATGATATATATATGATGGATTTACTCCGCAATGTCTAATAATAATAATAATTACAATATTTATATAGCGCAAAATCTTGATAAAATCAAATCTAAGCGCTGAAGCAGACACACACGCAAGCACGCACGCACGCACGCACGCACACACACGCACGCACACACACACACACACATACACACACACACACACGCATGGCTATAAATGGGGAGAAAGAATAAAAGCAATAAAAGCAAGAATAAAAGCAATGGAAAATTATAGAGAGCATAGCATATACAATTATATATTATAACCATGTGATTCCCTCCGAGCGGAGACAGGCTGCAGAGGGGGGTTAGGATTTTATGCGGAGGAGAAAAGGTGAGTTTTGAGAGCGGACTTGAAGGAGACAAAAGTAGGTTGCTGACGGACTGAGAGAGGAAGTTTGTTCCAGGAGAGTGGACCAGAAACAGAGAAGGCTCGTGGACCATAGGTATTGAGCTTAGTGCGTGGAAAGCGAAAAGTCAGAGGATCGGAGGCAGAGCGGAGGGTACGTGAGGGAAGATAGATCTCAAGTAGGCTTGACAGGTAATCGGGGGCTGCGTTATTGAGGCTTTTGTAGCACATGGTGTCTAGTTTGTACTGTATGCGCTTTGATACAGGGAGCCAGTGAAGTTGTGCCAGGAGAGGAGATATGTGGTCAGCTTTTTTTTTTTGAGTACAAGGCGTACAGCATTGTTTTGAATGCGCTGTAGGATGTGAATGGTGGAGGCAGGAAGACCAGACAGGAGTGAATTGCAATAGTCAATGCGAGACATTATGAAGGAGAGAACGAGTTTTGCAGTTGTTTCGACAGAGAGATACTTCCTGATCAGCCTTATACGATGGAGATGATAGTAGCAAGATCTGGCAGTTTGAGAAACAAAGTTGTTCATGGAGAGGGTAGAGTCAATGCAGACACCAAGGTTTTTAGCTGAATCAGAAATTGGGACTGATGTGTTACATAATGGGAGAGAAAGAGGAGGCAGCTGAGAAAGTTTCTGACGGGTGCCAATGAGGATAGCTTCTGTTTTGTCGTCATTAAGCTGAAGTCTATTGTGTGTCATCCAGTTCTTAATGTCCGAGTAACACTCAGTGGTGCGAGTCAACAGGCGCTGTATATTATCAGGTGAGTCACTGTCTTGAAGTTGGGTGTCATCAGCATAGAAGTGGTGTTTTATAGAATGGGAGTTGATGATGGTGGACAGGGGGGAGGTGTAAAGAGTGAAAAGAACAGGGCCAAGGACAGATCCTTGTGGAACACCACAGGTCAGGTATGCAGGTTGAGAGTAAGTGCCATTGATGAGAACGGTTTGTTTTCTGTTGGATAGGTATGAAATGAACCAAGACAGAGCAATGTCAGAGATGCCAAAAGTATGATGAAGTCTAGAAAGGAGAATACCATGATCAATGGTATCAAAGGCTGCAGACAGATCAAGGAGTGTGAGGAGAGAGACTTTGCCAGTATCAGTTGCAAGGAGGAGATTGTTGAGAATGTGTAGTAGGGCAGTTTCAGTGCTATGGCACTGGCGGTAGGCTGACTGGAAAGGATTGAGAAGATTGTTGGCAGACAGGTGAGAGTTCAGCTGGTTGAGGACGACTTTTTCAAGGAGTTTTGACAAGAAAGAGAGATTAGAGATAGGCCGGTAATTTTTCAGTTCATTTGGATCTAAATTGTGTTTCTTGAGGAGAGGGTGAACAATAGCAGACTTGAAAGAATCAGGGACAGTTCCAGTTTGAAGAGAAGTGTTGATGATGTCAGTGATGAATGGGAGGAGAGTAGGGAGACAGTCGGCGTAGAGAGAACCTGGAAGAGGATCTAGTTCGCAGGTTTTGAACGACATGGATCTGATTGTGTTGAGAATTTCTTCTTGTGAGACTGGGGTAAAAGTAGTAAGAGGTGTGCCAGAGAAGGAAGGGTCAGGTGGGCATGGTTGACAGGGTGTCCTGTCAAGCCTGTCACGAAGAGTTTGTATTTTGGTGGTGAAATAGTTGGAGAATACAGATGGGAGTTCTTCATTTGTATGTTTTGTTGGGAGAGGTAAATCTTTTCGTGTGCCAAGGAGATGATTCATGGTTGTAAAGAGTTCTTTTGAAGAAGAGGCATTCAGGATTTTGGTTTGGAAATAGCTTGTTTTTGCTGATGCAATGAGGGTGGATACTTTTGTTTTAGAGGCTTGGAAAATTTGCCTGTGTACAGTGAGTTTGGATTTGCGCCAGCGGCGCTCTGCTCTGCGGCGGGCACGTTTTGCACAGGCGATCTCATGAGTGAGCCAGGGGGTAGGGGGGCGGTCAGGTAAAAGACGGGTTGTGGCTGGAGCATGAGTGTCCAGAAGATGGTGGAGAGTAGTATAGAATTCATCGGCAAGGTTATGTGACTTTTCAGAAAGGAGACGGGAGGCATCAGATGAAAATGTGGAGAGGTCGATAGATTTGAGATTGCGTCGAGTCACTGTGCGCATGGTACGGGAAGGAGGAGAAATGTCGAGAGAACAGAGAATTGCAGAGTGGTCAGATGGAAGGGCTGAAGTTAGACGGGTAGAAAGAACTAAGCAGTTGTCAGTAGCGGAATTTTGGTGATCACGAGAAATGATCCAGTCAAGAATGTGACCTTTTTGATGGGTTGGTTCAGAAATGTGTTGAGTCATATTGTGATTGGACAGAGAGTTGATGATATGTCTTGTGTCATAACGGTGAGTGTTGTCATAGTGGACATTGATGTCACCTAGAATGATGAGATTTCCAGGTAAGAGACAGTAGTAATCAAGAAGTTGATCAAAGTCAGAGAGAAACATGGATGTGGTGAGCTTGTTGGCAGAGCTAGGTGGAGGTCGATAGACACAGGAGAAGGTGATGGGGTGAGGGGTGGATTGGAAGGATACTTCAACGTGCTCGAAAGAAGGATGGGAGAAAGGCAGAGACTGCGAGAAAGACAGGCGGGAATGGAGTGAGTCGTTGTAGAGGATGGCGATACCACCACCTCGGGATGAGCGATGGAAAGAAGCAAGCCTGTAACCACTCGGAGTGAGACTCACATGTATAGGTTCATGACCAAGGGGGTTAAGCCATGTTTCTGTGATAAAAGCAATGTCAACATGCTCATCTGCGATAAAGTCAGCAATGACATCAGCTTTGCCATCAGTGCATGTTGACTGAGCGTTAAAAAGGCATAGTTTTAGTTTATCACAATGCGGCGGCCGAGGTGGAGACGAAGGCAGCACCGACGGGACAGAAGACGAAGGAGACACCAGCGGGGCAGAAGACGAAGGCAGCAACGACGGGACAGAAGACGAAGGAGGCACCAGCGGGACAGAAGACAAAGGCAGCACCAGCGGGACAGAAGACGAGGGCAGCGCCGGCGGGACAGAAGACGAAAGCGGCACCGGTGGGACAGAAGGTGAAGGCGGCACCGGCGGGACAGAAGACGAAGGCGAAGACGGCAGAGGAGGAGACGAAGTTTGCAGCAGCAAGGTCGAGTGCAGGGGCAGTGGAGGAGACGAAGAAGCAGAAGAGTGGTGTCGGACTGGCACAGCAGGAGGCAGATTGTGCCAAAGTCGGTGGAGACGTCCACCACGACAGGATCGCGCAGTGCGGGGCTTAGGACACAGCCCCAGTGTTCGTATGCGCTGGTAGACGCCTCCACCGAGGTAGCACTTGCTGTATTTAAAAAGTGTCAGTCCAATTTGTTTTATAAAAGAAGGGTCCATAATTGCGAGCCAGTCAGGAGAGCAAGATACTTGCAGAGAACACAAAGGTTTGGGAAAGCTGTAGCGTTGGGCGAACACAGTAGGCTAAAATGTAAACACAGTTCACAGATAAAATGTCCGACTTGAGCGGCTGAATTAAAATGATGAAAAGAGGTGTAAAAACTTTGAAATCAGATTATCTGGTAAAATATTCAAAATTTAAAAAAAATATTTACATCACCGTGTGTCGGGATTCAAAAGCAACAAACTGATACAAAATTCAATGCATAAAATCAAATAGAACCACGATAAAATCACTGTAAAACACCACACACACTTTCGCTGCCTGCTGGCGCGACATCTACTCACACATCTAAAGAGAAGTGTATGAGAGAATTATAGTGTGCCATTTAGAGGAGCTACGTCTGCCACATGCTGTGATACATTAATGTTCAGTTCCTTGGATGAAACGGCATGTTTGTAAGCAACCTAATGACGTCTTAGCCATTATTCCTGAAATTCAAAGGTGATGTTGCTTGTCAACACAGGCACAGCACGCCATGGCCGTAAACCGTCCTCCCCACTGCAGCCAGCTTCACAAGGACAGCAAATGGCCAGTCAAGTAGTTTCAGGGTTGTAGGAGGCAGGCTGTTAATCAGACCCATACAGGCCAGGCCTGTTAGGAGAGCAATAACGGCTCCCGGCTACCCCGCTCTCACCTCGCCGTAAACTGGCCGGCAGCTGCACGTGCAGAACAAAATGGCGCCGTGCTGACGGCTATCAAGCGGCCCTACCCGCCCTGACTTCAAAGACCCCTGGACAAGTCGTCAAACTTGGTCTCTGGGACAAGAACAGGCTGTAAAGAGGGAAAGGACGTTAGCTACTGGCAGTGGCAGGCAAACACGAAAGGGCCAGAAGGATGATGTCGATGGCTATCTCGATCCTCCTACCTCAGATTGTCCTATTACCTGTTTGCCTGTTCCCCATTAGCCAACTCTAGCTCTGAAAGTTTTCGTTTCAACTATCAGTACTTGCAAAAAAAAAAAGTCAATTTACCAGACGTTTGTGAATTGTACACACACACACACACACACACACCTCTCTCTCTCTCTCTCTCTCTCTCTCTCTCTCTCTCTCTCTCGAATACCAACGGCAGCACTATTATGTACGCATGCACTCACCGGACAGTTCTTCCTGTATTCAGTTTCACTCACTCACTGTACCTTCTTATGCCCACTGTGTTTGTGTGTGTGTGTGTGTGTGCGTGTGCATGAGCGAGTGTGCGTGTGTACGCGCGCGTGTGTTTGTGTATCGTTATGTCATCTGCCTATGTTTTATTTCACGCTTGCCAAAATGATTTTGTGTGGCCGGTTTGTTGTGAATGGTACGGCTTGTGTGAGTGGGTGTGTGGATGATTATTTTAGATAGTGCGAGTAGTCTGTTATTGTGTTTGTGTTGTGTGTGGTGTGGGTGTTGTTGTGATGTGGGTGTTAGGTGCACTAGAAATTACATGCATTTTGGTGTGTGGGTAAAGTCGCGTTGCGTTATGGATGCCGTGATGATGTGGCACTACAATCAACCACCAGCACATCACCACTAACAACCACACCAGGCCATACCATATCACTGGCATAATACCAAATACCACCACCTATAACACACATCATCCAAACACGCAACCTTTCATCACACTGCCCAGCTCTCACACTGTGCCACGCCACCCTCAGCACTCGCAGTATATCATGTTCAGGATGCGTACAGCCCAGGGCAAGCATTATTTTTTTAAATTAACTCCAAGTCATATTAATAAAAACATCTAAAAGCGCATGATCAGCAATAAAAACATCTAAAAGCGCATGATCAGCCTTTCAAGTCTACAATACATTTTAAAGTCTTTCTGGTACGAATCCATGTAGCAAACCATACTGGTCAAAACATACCACAAAATCATCACCATGCCACACATTACCCACTACAAGACGAGCACAATACAACGCGCCACCTGACAAAGAATATACCACACAGGCCACAACACATTCTCACCATCAATGTACCTTTTGTTTCTCGGTATTCTAAAAAGGTCGTCAGCATGTTTATTTAAACCGTGTGGATGTGTGTGTGTGTGTGTGTGATCATATTGTATTTACTCGATTCCAAAATTTCTGCTGAGACCGAATCCAACTTGAGTTATGTACCGTTTCCAAAGTAAGCGTTTGTTATTTACCATTCTCTTTGTGGATGCTCGCATCTCAATTTTTCTTGTGGCAAGCTTTGCCTGTTTTACACACAACACACCACACACACACACACACACACACACACACACACACACACACACACACACACACACACACACACGGTTTCACGTCCCAGTAGCACAGACAGACATACCTGTCCAAAAGACGTTGTTGAGTCTTGAAAGAGCCTGTAAGTCCATTATGAGAGTCTTGAAAGAGCCTACATGTTCACACATATGGACAGATGGCAAGGGCTTTCCCACGTAAACACTTTCATGTCTGCTGGCCAAATAGCCCAATTTCTTGCGGCTGGTAAGTTAAAAGAGAATGGTTATAACCTGGACTTACAAGATCTTTGATGACCTCCCAGGGTTGCTCGTGCCAGACTTTACAGCCACCAGCCACTTTTATCGCCCGATTCTGGCGGTGCTGTTTGGTTTCCGTGCAGGTTTATTGTCGCCTGCCTCCACTCTGTAGTGCCACAGATTGGCCAGTTCTCTAGAAAAACAAGAAACCGTTTACGAGCATGATTCTATTACACGTTTATTGACGTGATTATCAGCAAGGGTGCGCTGGACCGAAATAAGCTGCTACCTTGAACTTGGTGCCTGTAAACATTGAGCAAATTAAACGGTGCTTTCTCATTGTGCGAATCTGACTGACACCCTGTCTACTCCAGTACACATTTTGTCCATTGCTTTGATGTCTGTCCCATTCTACAGAGGCGTCTGTCTGTGCCCTCTATCTTAATTCTTGTCCTGTGACACAGGCATACTCTACCACAGGTGTACATTTTCTAGTTTCATGCGATATGAATGCAATTTGCCTTTTCTTTCAGAAAACGACCGAAAAATTCCAGTCCCACACACCAGTCTGCGCTGAACGCTCACCCTGACAACGCCAAGTACTATACGAGTTGTCATTACGCATCGGCGCCCGTCATGCCCAGACCCTCAGAGGTAAGTCTATATAGGCCTAAGGAAAGAGCGAGCTCAACCTTTTCAGTTTCGATATATATGATATGTGTGTATGTATTAAAGATAGATAGATAGATAGATAGATAGATAGATAACTTTTTTTTTTTTCATCGGGAGTGCCCGACTAGTCTGGTGTATGCCTCTTTTCTTGTTGAAGACCATTCTGACAGGTAATCCGCGAATCACATAAACTGCCCATGAAATTCATATTTAAATAAAACAAAACAACAACAACAACAGAAAAGGATCACAGTTTCGTTTTAATGGTTTCGACTCGCCATTAAGTTTCAGTTACAGCTACCATCTGTTGGTTGGTCTGTCTGAATGACAGTGCTGGTGGCCACATCGGATGAGAACAGATTTTCTTTTACAACGTCGTCCAGTCCAGTGTGTGTGTGTGTGCGCGCGCACGTGCGTGTATATGCGTGCGTGTGTGTGCACACGCACGCACATGTGCGTGGTGTTGTGAGTGATGATTTACGTAGTATGATGTTTCTGGGTTCCGTGGAGTGTTCTGTGTGATGTGTGTGGTCTGCGTGTTACGGATGGCGCAGTGTGGGTTGTTTGTTGTGTTGTGCAGTAAGTGGTAAGGCGTTTCATAGATAGATTGCTGTTCTCGTTAATGAGGTGCGGTGCGGTGCGGTGTGGTGTGGTGTGGTGCGGTGCGGTGTGGTGCGGTGCGGTGTGAGGGATGTAATGTGAGAATAGTGTGCTGTAAGGCTGTTGGGGCGGCGCGTGTCCGCCTAACGCACCCCAGTCTCTCAACAGCACCCATACTATTATATACACTCCCACACCACACCAACCGCCACAAAACACCACACCACCTGCCCCCAACACGACATCCAGAGAACTCACCCACTCCCCACAATAACCCACACCACCACGCCCTCATCAACCAATACTTTACCACATACAACACACCACCAGATATCGCCCACAACACTCCACACCCTCAATCCGTAACCTACCATCCCTGGACCCACTGGAACAACTTATTACAACATCTCTTGAACAGCCCCATAATTCTGGTCAGAGCATTATTACCTCCCTGGACATCCTCTGGCACAACCCCAGAAGTTCCTTAAAACCTGAAACCCCAATCTGCAGAGCATGTGGAACCTCTGGTGGTTTCCAAGAACTTCCCCTCCCTTTTCTCGAACTCTTTGGATCCCACCAGAATCTTTCCGGACATACTCTGATAATCCTGAACACCCAAAACGCACTCTCTACACACACTCCTTCTGCACACACAAGTCCCCCCCCCCCCCCCCCAAATGATAAAACTTTAAAGTGGATCTGGCGATTGTAGAACACATAACGGTTCAGTCTGTGTGGCTGTCCTTTTTATTGGACGAGTGGTGATCACATGGTGCGAGTACCTGATTAGAACTGACAAGCAATCCCTGATATATCTGTCCAGTGATACCCAGCCTTACATCAACTTCAGTACTTCAATTTTTCCACACCATGTGTGATCTCCACTTCTGTCTTTCCATGAGAACCAATGTCCGTTCTTGCAATGCTTTCCTACTGCCATCAACGAGAGATGCCCTCGTGGTGTTCTATTTGTTCCTTGAATCCATCGCTGTGAACAATCATCACAGATCAAGCTGTAAAGCACCATGTATCATCTCTTCTATCGTAGGTACTAGATTTGGTGAAAGCTATAGACAACTTTCACAACTTTCTTTCAGGCCCAGCACACGAAGAATGGGCTGTGAGCGAATTCTCCAGGACAAGGACTTTGAAAAGCCAGTTCCTTCGGCTTCCTTCACTGGTTTTATTTTCGATTCTTCAACTGCTTTTGTGCAGACGGCACGAGCTGTGTGGAGGTACCCTAACCAAGGTCGGAGCGTTTGTGTGGTAGCCGGTAGTTACACTGAAAAATCCAGACACCAATCTGCGCAAGCTGACTCCCATCCCCTTCAAACCACCGGACCCCACAGATGGCTTATCGGACAATATCATCCTTAGGAACACATACATTAATGTGTTCAAGAACGCCACGCGCCCACTCATTCCAATTTCCAACGTAAAATGAACATTTGAGTCCACAGAACTGAGCGTATGGCCGAGTACCCAACTTTGTGTCCACGCTACCGATCGGATATGCTGCACTAGATTCCAGAAGGACAAGAGAACGTGTCCAGTGCTCTCTTCTCTAACCACTGTCAACGCAGAAATTGGCCACGAATGGCGACCCTGGTTATCCAATTGCCGTATCATACTACTTATATGTTGGTTGAAAAATATCAGGATGATTCTGGTGGACTTCAGCGCTGCCTGTTTTCTTGCGATAATAGATTTTGCCAACAAGAACACGGCGATGGAAACCCATGTGGCCAAGCGTGGCCAACCTCTGTGTACAGAATTTCGGAAAGGGGCACAGGACGCTGGAATCTGGTGGAGATGTGGATGTGAGATTGGGAACTGCCACAGGCTCAGTTCTGTGGGCCCAGATGTTCAGTTTGAGGACATTTTGGTGCGCTTTCTTGAGTATGGTACCACAGGGTTGACCTTCTGCGGGAGGTGAGCTCACGCAAATCAGTATTTGGAATTTAAGCCGTCTAAGCACAGACGCTCAATGGTTATGGCTCTTTTTCACAGAACAGTAAGCACGAAGGTAGTTGACTTTGAAGCAGAAATTAAACTCATGAAAGAAGCCCGAAAGATTCCAACCAATAGTTTCAGGCATGGTTTTTCAGTCTCATTCAACCTGGACCTTACACCTGGAGCTCAAGGGGTATGGAGACAGTGGAAGAATTTGCCCACATCTCATTCTTTGTGTAATGGGCCTTTGGGGGGGGGGGGGGGGGGACACGTGAAAATTTTCTACAGGTTTCATGCTCAAGTTTACCGCTAGCCCTCTAAGGCTGCCTTGGATCGCAACTGGTGTGTCTTGGGGATAAAACAAAAAAAATGCTTTATCACATTTTAACTTCTTGTGGACATTACCTTTCTTCTGTTCGTTAACAGCTCCATATGTTACGGGCCCTAACTCGTGTTGATTTTAGACCAGGCAAATACTGTTCTCAATCATTTACTGACCATGCTTTACGCGGTGATGAAAACGTGCTTTCTTGACTCATTCCAGACGACGCTGTGCGGCAACCGGACAGAGACCCATATTCTGAACGGCAAATGCAGTCACCAGCTGTCACCGTACCACCAGCAGCACGAGCATCACCCCCTAGTCACGCCCCAGCACCTGCCGCACTGCAGTCACACCCACCTCACGCCGCTCCTCGTCAATGTCAACGGACAGACCTCAGTGCTGAGGCAGGGGGACCTGCCTTTGCCTCCCAGCCGCAGCATTCTCAGCTACCGACGGCTGGAAGGGGGAGGACCAGAGTACACGTCCTCCAGTGCCGCCAGCCAGACCAACAGTGACCGTTCTCATACCTACGAGTCCATTGGAGACGGTCACCTCAACGATGGCCTGAAAAACGGCGTGGTTGTTGGAGGAGGAGTGGCAGGTCACAGTGCTGGGTTGGGATACGTGAACCAGTTTCCTCGTGGAGATCCCAGAAGGGCCACTCCGGACTTCTGTGACTGTGAATGCGCTGCCCATCTTGAACTGGACCCGATTAACGGACATTTGGACGGTTACTACAGCGACCGAAGTACTCAGACTCTTCCCGTGAGGCACTTTCGTCACGTGATCAGAGACACGGAGTCGCCATTTGGAGGTCCTTATTGCTTCGACATTGAAGACAGTCCCCACGGAACGCGACCGGACTCGAGGCTGTCAAACCGTTCTCGTAGGAGAACGTCGTCAGGCAGTCACTATAGTGACCGCAGTTTTGGGGGCTACCGGGAGGGACAAAAGAGAAATATTCCTGCTCTTCATCCGAACTACTTTGATCCACCAGAACCGCCTGCACCGGACACGTTCACATCATGACGCACTTAAGTGGAGCTTACGTATTAGTATTTGTACGAAAACTTACATAAAGAGTTATCATTTTATAAACTTAGGGACTGTAAACATGTCCCACATTCAACATACTACAGTCGCAGTATGCTGTAGAATGCAACAGACGACAGTGTTTGTGAGTAACGGACAACAATTGGAAAATGAGGAGGCACCATTGCTGTGCGTTTCAAAGAGGAATCCAGTCAGAATCAAGTGACAAATAGAGTATGATGATGTCATAAATCCTGTCAGAACATGCGTCAAATTGGTATTGGGAAGATCGATCTTGACCAACATAGAAAATAGGAACATCTTTCGCCATACTACAAAATACGAATCTATCGAGTGATGTACTTTCATTATGTTTATGTAAAAGAGCACTTCCTGTGGATACGTGTGACAGCGGGAATGGATGCTACACCAGCGTCTTTAATTTAAAACGACTTCCAAGACCTTTGTCAACACAGGGTCAGATTGATGGACAGACTAGTTTTGTCTGCTACATTGGAACAACTGCGTGTCGTCTTCAGTCAAACCGATTCCAATAAAACTACTCAATCCACAGAGTTCCTGTAATTTCAATTTCCAGACCCGTTTAAAAAAAATTTCTCGTACAGCGGCAACATAGTTCGGATTTTATTTTTCTCTTTGACAATGGCAAAGTGTGTATCTTCAGCTTCTTATGTGCCATGACATGATGAAATACATCTAGCGAAAATCCGCCTTTATTAAAAATACTACCATGTTTTGGGGTTGTTGTTGTTGTTGTTGTTGTTGTTTTTATTTGTGTTGCCGGTGTTACAAGTTTGGTCCCCTACAAATTAATGGACATAAAAGTTTCAACAATATTGCTTCAACTGAGTTCCAACTGACAGTGTTTTGACCACTATGTATATAAAAATTTTACAGATGTCGATAAACCATGAAATTGCTAATTGATGTGGAATCGATTTTGAAAACCAACGCATAATGCATGAATCTACATAAATAGACTTTTTTCTTTGGACATGTGGTGTAAATCCAGATTTGTTTGCTTTCAGTTTTGTAGTGTCCACTCCAATTCTCTCAATCACCATATGTATATATGATAGTGATTTGGTAAATGTTCTCAAGTGATCAATGAAGAAGAGCAATGAACACTTAATATCATATCCGATTTGGGGGAGACAAACATGTGGGACCAGACTTATGCATGTGTACACACAATGTTCCAGATTCATGTGATGCAAAAGATGTGAACTTTTGACCGCCTATATTAGTCGCTGGACTAACCGATACTCTTGCAAAACAGATTCTGCCCAGATGCCTGGCCTCTCATCTAGAGTCTATTTGATGCCAAGATGCCGTGTGTTAATATTCTGAGCTGAAATCGAGGACGGTTAACTTGTATGTTTGATTGATAAAATGCTGTACATAGTTTGTCAATCAACACCCCCCCCCCCCCCCAATCTGGCCAATCCCTCTACTGATTGCCCCTATCTGAGAACAGATAATGTCCTTCACTGATTGTCCCTATCTGAGAACTGTTGTTTCCTTTGGTACGTTTGTTATAAGATGTGATCCCACTGTGTCTGGAAAAGACGCCAGATGTCATCCTTCATGCTGCAAATCATGCAAGTTCATGGGGGATATTACACCACTGTTCAAAAAATAAACTTGCCCATTAAGTGAACAAAAAAAAACCTTCTCTAGTCAATGCAGTGGATTCAGATTTTTATACATTTAAAAGAAAACAGGACGGTGTTAGTGGCTGTTATTTTTATTAGCTGATTTTTTTTTTTATATATACTGACAATGGTGTGGCTTTCTTGATCTAATGCGCTGACTCTGCGCGTTTATTCCGTGCGTTAAGACCTGTATTTTATGCCATGTTGTTTGCCATGTTCAGCTCTCGAAGTCACAAATCTTGTACACATTAAAGTGAAAATCACCCGATTTCAAATTAATCCTGTGACTTGAATGAATGCAGACTAAACAGATATACTCAGTACCATTTTATTCCATTGTTGTTCATGTCCGTCTCACTATTCCTAAGTTTTTATCGCCCAAAGAGCTTTATTGAAAAGTTTTGTCCGGATGAATTCCAACACTGCAGCGATATCTGAACGTCTAAACTATCTAAACAGCTATCGTGTGCTTGAAACTACATGATCTTCTCGTAGATTTTGGGAAAATTTATACTATGTATTCCAGCAAAAATGAACACCGCAATCATGTTCCTAGATTCTACTACTACGAGTGATGCCGCTCAGTTAAAAAAAATATATGGGGATAATAGAATTGCGCTTTGCAGACTAATGTCAACTCGCTTTATTATTATTTGTGTACGATCCAACACGACATTATTCAGCTACGATTGAACACAAATCAATTTCCTAGTTATCACCCTCTGACATTCGTACGATATCGATAATTATCAAACCACCAATAACACTCCCCCAAAATTATACCTAACTGTCCTCGGCTTCGTCATGACTATAAGCAGATAGACTGGAAATGTGTGACGTAAGAAAGAATACGGCGTAATTTTACTTTCTTTGAAACGGTGTTTTCGCTTTCCGAGTGTGCTCTTTTTCACTGTTTGCTAAACTAATTGAAACCGCCACCAGCCATAATTGACAGGTTTATTTACCTGCCACTCACTCCATTTCAACTTGCAGTATTTCGCGGACGGAACAAAAATCTACGTACCTGTAGGTTTTGTTTGGTTGGTTTGTTTGTTGCTGGTCTTTGTTTTGGTTTGGGATGAACACTGTGCAAACACGACACTCAGTTTATTGAGTTCATCATTATTTTGTGTTTTGCGCTTGGGTTATTTGACCGTCTTCATCAGTCCCTTAATGCCCCTCCCCCCTCCACCCCCCATCTCTCCTGCTTCTCGGTCCCTATTTTAAAGATGAATACATATGAAGATATGAGCTTGTACGCTTCAAGATTTCCAATACACATCGTATCTGTAATCTTTATATAACTGATCGGACAATGATTTAAGGTAATGCCCATAGTGTTTGACATTAATGTCTTTTAACTTAAGCATTTATGTTTAGCATAAGGTAAATTTACGAATCCGTGGTCTTCAGCAAAATTTATGTCTTAACAATGCTGCCGTGTATCCACTCGCCAAAAATTGGTTTGCCACGCCAATACGTACTCAGTCTAGCGCGGCGCGGCAGCGGCAGAAATCGCTCTGTATCCAAACAAAAACAGTTGAACAATCATCTGCCTACAATGCTAAGTTAGATTCTCTGTCAGATTTCTGGCCAGTCAGCGATTTTTCTACCCCTTCCCCTTGCCCTCAAGTAGACCTTCAGTGGTGGTCTAGGTGTTAATGGCATTTCAGATGACACAACAAATCAAAAAAAAAAAAAAAAAAAGGAGGGGCGGGGGGGGACACGCAGTCATAAAATGAAAAGGATGGCGTTGCATGTTGCGACGCGCTCTCCCTGTCGAGTGAAGCCCGCTTCTCAACGTAAGCCCGCTGTGACAAAGAAAAATTACTTGAAATACCTAAATATCTACTAACACTGTCAGTGCATACCTAAATATCTACTAACACTGTCAGTGCAATGCCGAAGCCTACCATACCGTATCAACAACCTGGCAGTACCGTCGCGGGAAAGTAGAACCCTTATAAATGAAATACGTGGGTTGTCTCTAACATTTCGATTTTCCCACAGCAGTATTGTTTGTGTTCTAGTATTGTACGTAGCTTTTTCAGTTTTGGGACGTTGATCGATCTTTTTTAACAATGAATATTCCCTACATGTGAGCTGAGCTCTATAAGTTTTCAAGTTCACTCATGACAATGGGATATATACTATCATCAAAATAAAGAAACGCTGCTGTCCCCTTGTTAAAAAGCGTAGTCATGCAAGGAAGAATGCTTCCACAGCGTTTTGAAGATGTTATTGCACACTGCTTAAATGCAAAGAACAAGATTTTATTTCAGACACTGCTTAAATGCAAAGAACAAGAAAAGAAAAAAGAAAAGAACAAGTAGAAACTGTCGCAAACATGGCCTTAACGGTATCTTACACAGTCCAATTGTCCTGATGGCATTTGCTTGACATTATTTGTTGAAAGTTAAATTGTTTGTGATTACAGTTCTTAGCTACATGTGGGGCTGAGGAAATTCTTTTTAAAATCCTGAAAGCAGTTTCAATTGGGCTTGTTTGTTTGTTTGTTTGTTTTTTTTGGGGGGTGTTTGTTCGTTTGTTGTTTATTTATTGACTGTGTGTGTGTGTGTGTGTGTGTGTGTGTGTGTGTGTGCTGTTTTCTATTTTTAACGCATTACAAAATTTAAAGGAGACGTGTGTTTGCCTGTCTATGCAAAAAAGAGATGTGAACAAGATTAGAATTTTTAGATTCTTATGAGTGGATTTTTGCCAAAGTTTGGTCAAAACCGTTAACAACTGAGGAGTTGTGAAAGCAAAAGTTTACAAGGTAAAAGGCTGTCATGGTCACACAGTAAAACTAGTGCCCAACTCGGACTTTCCCCAGGAAGATGTATGAACAGCATTTTCTCAGGAACTTGAGATGGGAACTATAATCTGTTGCCTTCTGTGCTCATCAAGTTATATTTCAGTCGAAATACAACGTCTCAGTGATCCTGAAAAAGAAAATCTGAATTTTCTGTTACAAGTCTCTCGTATGGTTTAAAAAGAAAGACGATAAGGCTTTAAAAAGATTAAATGTGTGAGCTTCTAGGGTCTTTTGAATTATCAAAAATCACTGATTTAGATGTGTGAAAATTAATGAGCGTTATGGTTGAATACTGATTTTGTAACATTATAAACTAAGGATGCATAGGCATGTGCTGTAAAAGAAAATAGTCATCGATTTGTGCTCTTTCGTTTACATTACTGACCATTTTATTTCAACATAAGGGTTTAATATTTTCCGTGTTTTGTTCATGTTATTTGACGTTTCAGATCAACAGATGATTGATTTTAGTGCATTCTTGTACGCATCTTATTCAAGCTGGTATTTTACTGGGCTGCATATGGCTTCGGTTTTTTGGGGGGTTGTTTTAAGTTTTTTTAAATGATTTGTGACAGATCTTTTTTAATTTTAGTTTTGATCCGTTGTGAAAAGGAATATTTCCATATTATTTGAACAAATTTTTTTTTTTGACTGCAATATTTGTGTAGTTGTGCCTGGTGTAGGTTTAGCGCTGTTCTGTGATAGCATGAATTTGGAAGAGTCTGCAAGAGAATGTACAGCACCCAGAAAAAGTGCATGCAGCGCCTAGGAGAATGCATGAAAATGGATTAAGGCAAAAAAACACGAGGCATATGTATTTTGGTACGCCAAACTGTGCACGTCATTAGTCAACCGTGATCGACATTTTTCATCAGATTGTGACCGTTTTTTCTTTCTTTTTTTTTTTTCACCATATATGTCAAAGTGTGGCCGTTTTCCTATTTTTGTTTAGGAGATATATGAACGATTGTTTTCTCTTTGCTGAAGCGTCACAAGATTCGAGTTATCTAGAGCATATGGAATTCACCCGCCTGATTACACGTGAACAGCAATGTTTTTGCATCTTTCAGCTGATGGTTAATTACCATCAGGTATATATATATCATTGTAAGAGTTTTCTATTCGACTTTCATAATTGTTAACCCTCGTACTGATCGTCTCCCCTTCTTCCGTGTCATTCCCCGCCTAGTCAGACTTTGATTCGTCTTAACGTGTATCTCACATGGGCTGTTTGGTTCTTTTTGTACGGCCATGGATTCAAGATCCCATATCTCGAGCTGAATACCAGCCTGCAACACTAAACTGGCCTTTTCGCTGCTCATCTTGCTGTTTCCATCAGTCTGGTGGTGTCAGCTGAGTGTTTCATGTTCCTCCCCCCCCCCCCCCCAACTCCCTTTCCATTTCAAGACTTTGCCAACGTGCAGGCTTAAATTCTGTCTGCCAGAAAACTGCTGGCAGGTTTGAGTGGAGCGCTTATGGAATTTTCCGAGTGGGATGAAATCCTAATGAACAAATTCCAAACTCCAGTTTTGTTTCTACGACTATTCATTATATAACAATACGAACTTACTTTATATATATATCGGGATTCGTTTTAATTACGCTACGTTTGTACTAACCACGGACGACGGCCACGCACGTTTTCCGTCCGTTGGTGGCCGTGAAAGCGTTCGTATTGCACGGACAGACGCCCAAAAAATGTCTTCTGCCTGTCAGTAGCCCTGCCGCCAGACACAGCCATAAAGGCGCATACAAGGCGACAAAGGCCGATATTGTGGTGGTGGAAGAAAAAGAAAAGGTAACATGGTGCATTACAACCCACCTCTTTTCTGTCATCCAATCATAATACTATCATACTAATAATAACAGTAATGACAAATCTTGACTGAAAAATCAAACCATCAAACATTCACTCCCATCATTCACCAAAGTACCCAACAACGACCATAGCTCCGGGGCACAAAGCACACTCAAATTGGGAGGGTGGGAAGACAAGAGGGGAGTATGGTATGTGACCCCTGACCCAAGCCATCATTCTTCCGTCTCACGCACACGTTCACGCACGCACGATGCCAAGCAAGGGTACACTCAAGCCTGTTCGGTATCCTCCTCCTCCTCCTCCTCCTCCTCTCTCTCTCTCTCTCTCTCTCTCTCTCTCTCTCTCTCACACACACACACACTGGCCGAATATATTTTCTTTTCTCCTTCCCCTCTGTTACTCTCTATTCTCTTTCACACACTCTCTCTCTTTAACAAAGACTTCAGAAAGGCAAGAAGGCTAATTGGGTTTCAAGGAGAGGGACCTGGAAAGTAAACCTATCTCGCCAGTGTTTTTATGAAAGGGCAGCTGGACGAATGCCCTGTTCTTCGCAAGTTTCAACTGTCATGGCATCTTTTAACGTGTGCAGGCCAGAAAACACACCGGTCCGACATCTAATCAACAGACATGTATGCGGAAGGAATAACCAGTTAATACTCGAGCTGCTGAACGATCCACAGAAAGATGCCAGTATAACTACTAACAGTCATCAATCATAAAGACAAAGGAAAAGCAGCTAAAACATGCATTGTCATTTTAATGGTGACTTGCATAAATTTACTTTTAGGTGATACAGACTTTTAGGTGATCCAGACAAAATCAAACTTCAGCCAAGAGCCTTTCAGCGTCCATCTTATTCTTGCAAGAAGACAATGTATGATATACATTAACTAAAATTTTCCGTCCATGGACGGCCTTTAAGTGCCGTGCTTAGAACGCCTGCAGCATTGCAACTGAGAATTAAAAAAAAAAATTTTTTTTAAACAAAAAACCGGTTTTCCGCCCACATGTTTTTTTCGTTTTGTTTTGTTTTGTTTTTTGTCCCCCCCGGAAAGAAATCATCGGTGGACATACGTCTGAATTAACCTTTTTGTCTTCGATTCTTTGGTTGGTGTTTGATGGCGACACTCAGTGTGTATCAGGATTATTATTATATAATGTAATGACTCACCGTTTCTTATTGCAATCCTGTTTATGCATGCACCCATGTTTTTACTTGTACATAGTTTAATTAATATGTTGTCTCATCAACAGCTATCTCTCTTTATGATCGGAGCTCAAACAGCAGGTTGCTTTGCTTTGCGCTTTTGTTTTGTTGTTGTTGTTTGTTGTTTTTTTTTTGGGGGGGGGGGGGGTAGAAGAGGTGGCATTGAGGGACTCTGGTGTGTCTACTTCATTTGCGAACCTGCTATTTTCCTATTTTCCCAATGTCAGCCATACTGGTTTAAACAATACACAGATGCACTGATGATGTTCTCACGATCAACGTGTAATCCAAGATTATGTAACACATGGTCAAGTTTCACAATGATGAAACAGTACCAGAAATTACCAGCGAGGATTTCTAGAATCTTCACGAATCTCACACACAAACACACACACAGAGAGAGAGAGAGAGAGAGAGAGAGAGAGAGAGAGAGAGAGAGAGAGAGAATAGGGGAGGAGTCGTAAAACCCAGCGAAATGAAAATTAGGCCACAAAAATTTCATCTGAACGGGTTTGTTCCAAATCTGATAAGTTGAGTGCCTGTTGTTCTTATTTGTTTGAAGCTAGTTCTTTAACGCGCATGTGTGTGTGTGTGTGTGTGTGTGTGCAGGAGGCAAGGAAAGTCATTATCTATCGTTTTTGCAGTGTGTGGGGGTGTTTTGGGGGTTGTTTTTTTGTTTGTTTTTTCAGGGGAAGAGGCAAGCTGGGGGGAAAGGGCATGTAAGCAACTCGATAATGACACCGTCTTAATATCGATGACTTTTAAAACTGTGTTCTCTCTGGGCATTTTTGTGCTAACTGTATATAAAGAACCGAGATGATAAGTTAACATGATGATAATTACGTTAATTGCGCACAGATTAACCAGAATGGACGCTAACCGTGCATATGATTAAAACAGGAAATCGTTTACCTTGAACTAAGAAAAAACAAAACAAAACAAATAGCTTATCCGTTAAGAAATTTGTATTTTGTTTCATGTTTTTGCCAGATTCCTTTTGAATTAAGGGAGAGTGTTTGATATAGATATCCAGAGAGAGAGATTGAGAGAGAGAGAGAGAGAGAGTCTAAACTGTGACAAAAATGTTACAGCAAGATTGTGCGCGCACGCGTTTATGTGAGATAGTCTGTGACAAGAATGTGTTAAGATTTTCCCTGTTGTTTCCCAGCTGCGTGGATCTTTACCAAATTTTGGTCAAAGGTCGGAGTTTTACAGTCCGAATGCGTAGGTGTGGAGAACGGGGTGTCAAGATCAAGGCCACAGAGCCCAACAAAGGTGTGGTGTGTGAACACAACTTTTCTGGAACTTCGTTATACAACATTGAAAACAGACCTGAAATCATTTGAATTTCATCGTTGTCCTCGATACACAGCAAGATTGATCAAAATCTTAATCTTCAAGGTCACAGTGATCTTTAGAAGTTCAAAATCTGACCTTTCTGTAATTTCTGTATAAAAAATGAAGACTGTTGGAATGGCTTCACCATCTTGTTTTACTCATTTTGCTTGTAAACAAACTTTTTTTTCCTACTAAAAAAATCCTTTATTTTGTTACACGTTATAGTGTTTAAACGAATTTTCTTCAGTTTAAGAGTCCAGGAGATAATGATTCGTTTGACACCGACGGGAATTCCGCAATGCTTTACGCTGAATTTTTGAATTGGGAGTTGGGAGGAGTACAAGATTAGCCCCACTATCTAAAGTCGGCAGAAAAACAAACTTTAGTTTTAGAATTCACTCAACCAGTTGTCTCAGTCTTATGATTTGTTATGATAGATGCTCCTTCTCTGTTCTGCTTCATAAAATAATAAATATGATATCCTGCTTCATAATATAGTAGTGTTGCATTACGAATGTTGTGGTTAAAATTATCCTAAACTCGTTCAAACTGTGAGGAAGAAAAACAAAAGTACACTCGTTTAAACTCTGAGAGAAAATACTTTTCTCGATAAAAGTAAAACTGTGAGGGAGAATACTACATTACTAGTCTTGTTGGAACTGTGAGGGGGAACACTAAGCTGTTCGAACTGAAGGGAAAAGAACTGTGATGGAAAATACTAAGCTCGTTAGAACTGTGAGGGAAAATAGTTACTAAACTCATTATAACTGTGAGGGAAAATACTAAACTCATTAGATCTGTAAAAAATGCTAAACTCGTTAGAACTCTGATGGAAAATACTAAGCTCGTTAGGACTGAGAGGGAAAATACTAAACTCATTATAACTGTGAGGGGAAATATTACTAAATTCATTAGATCTGTTTTAAAAAAAAAAAAAAAGCTAAATTCGTTAGAACTGTGCTGGAAAATACTAAGCTCGTTAAAACTGTAAAAAATGATGAATTTGTTAGAACTGTAACGCTAAACTCATTATAATATGAAGGAAAATTATGGAAAATACTAATCTCGTTAAAGCTGTGAGAGACAGCAGAATATTGAGCTTGTTTGACATGTTAGGGAGAATACTGAGCTCGTTTAAACTGTGTGGGAAAGTACTAAGCTCGTAAGAGTTGTAAGGGAAGAGTTGTTCATAACAGTGATGATAATAATAATAAAATGAGAATACTAAGTTCGTTTGAACAGGTCGTGCGAATACTAAGTTCGTTTACATTGTACAGGAGAATACTAAATTCGTTTAAACTGTGTAAGAGAATACTAACCTTGTTTAAACTGTGAAGGAGATTGCCAAGTTCGTTAAACTGTGAGGAAGAAAACCAAGTTCTTTTAAACTATGAGGGAGAATATTAAGTTCGTTTTAACTGTGTGGAAGAAAACCAGGTTCTTTTAAACTATGAGGGAGAATAATCAGTTCGTTTTAATTGTGAGGGAGAATACTAAGTTTGTATAAACTGTGAGGGAGAAGCCTACTTTCGTTTGAACTGTAAGGAAGGAAACTGATTCAGCCACAAAATATGACTTTTCTGTAACTTGTCATATTTTTTATATAAAAAAAATTATTAGAACACTTTGAACCTCTTGGGATTCACCCACCCACCCAATATATATGTCTTAATTTCTTGGTTGATTTGCTTGTTTGCTTGCTTGCTTGCTTGCTTGCTGCTTGCTTTTTGGGTTGTTCCCTGTAAAGTGGCTGAACAACATGTACACAGACGACCGTCAGCTGGTGATTATGCTCGGATTATGTTCACCCTGTTGCTGTTTTTATTTTTTTCAGAGAGGCAAGTTTTTTTCCTGACAATATTCCTTTGACACCACGCGTCTGTGGCTAACTGGCTGATCGAGTTGTTCCCAACAAATACCAAATCTGTTTGTGTAATGGTGGTGGTGTGTGTGTGTGTGTGTGTTGTACACGTGTGCGTGTGCATGCTCTCATGCGTATGTGTGTAAGTCTATCTGTACATGGCCTCACGGATGCCAGTAGAGCGTCACATACAATTTTTGCTACAGGAGAAGCGGAATGGCGGCCATTCGTCAAACGAAAGAATGCTATCACCAGAACTAATCTACTGATGCTGAGATCTCTCTCTGCTGTTAACGTCTTGATCATAATTATGTAATTAAATAACCCAGTCTTTAAAACAGATTGTTCATAAGTAAAGGGGCTTTGAAGATGTATATATCGCTGTTTTTACAGATGAACCAACCGGCCGGAGTATTAACTTGCTTTCTGCCCATTTGCAGCCTGAGTATTCATTTTATTTCATTTATTTGGATGTATTGCTGTCATTTTGTGTGTGTGCGCGCGCGCGTGTGTGCGCGTACACCTGCAGCGGATTTTGTTTTTTGTTTTGCTGTTTTAGATATAATGCACTTGGATGAATATTGGTGTTGCTGTTGCGTTTTTATGTGACAGTCGAGTAATCAATGCTTTTCGTTAGTTTACTACTCAACAAATATTCCAGTTCTAAGCAGTCACGATTGCAGAAACAAATTCCCTTAAGCCTTTTAGTTTGTCTACAAGGTGCCCACTATGCCGATTCAATGGATCCCCAGCCCCCCTTCCCACACAAACTCTATTGCACACCATCATGTGACAGTCTGGCCTTCATTTCTGTAATTTTTTTCGGTACTGGAAACTCGGTACACCACAAAAGTTGTTATTTGGCATAGTACGCCACCATCAGTCTGCGATCGCGTCTTGTCTTTTTACTGGGCAAACGCAGCCACAGAATCAGTGCTTCTGAACACTGGCAGCGGCCTGTATCTTACACACTAGCACAATCGTGCGCGAAGTGGCGAGGGCGAGGGGAAAAAATAGTATGCTATGGGCGATACGGAAGTAGATTTCAGCCAATCTACAGCGCTTATTTCACAATTTAAGCCCCAGTCGTTGTCAAACACAAAAGGCAACTTGTACGATCGCCATCTTTACCTCTCCAGCAAGATCCTCCCGATGCTACCAAGTCGTCCGTACCTAGTGAATACCAGCCACGCTTGCCGTTGGATGAAAGAAAGAAATGCTCCTCCTAACTAGCGCACCTCGCGAAAACCTCGCCTACCTAGCGTGTAGGAAACGGGCCTCTGTTATATATAACATTTTTTTTTAACACACGCTCCCTGACGCCGAAATGCCCGATTTGTTCATGCTACTCTGCGTGACTTGGTCGTTTTTTTAATGTGATATGTCACCCTCCATAAACCCTAATCAACAAATATTGCATAGGAAACCCTGCGCCTGTCACTCTGAACACGTTGCGTTCAGAGACGTGCATTATAGTGGTTTGTAAGTCTGCTGTTACACTCCACAACAAACTGCTGGATGCGGTCACATAAGAACAGCAAACAAGTACCGTAACGATCTACCACCATCCATCTGACTGAGGTTAACATAATCTTGAGTCTTACGAAGTCGATCCAAAATTCAGGCCAAACTTGTTATCAACTACAATGCTTATAAACACAGAAAATAGGGCTCTTGAAAGAGACTGTTTTGACGGGCTCAAATTCATATCTAACCAGAAAATTGCTTGGATGATGCCGTGTTCTGTCATACTTGTGTTCACATTTCAGCAAGTTTAGATTCAGTTCTCAACCTTAATCCCCAACTCTTCCCGGATCTCCTGTTTTGCTACCACTGCCTGCCTTTTTCATTTCTTTTCATTTAATGCTGTTTGTTGTTTGCTCGTTTTCAATTTCAAAATCGAAAACATTATTCTCACATTTACAGTACAATATAATCTCGAATTTTTGGCTTTTTGTTTTTGTTTGATGCATGTGTAGTCTTCATTAGTATTGTTAATATTGTTAATAAGACAAAAGTGTTCATTCGCTCATCAGGATATACAAGCTGCATGCTGAATGATTTCTGCGCCCAACATGGCCATTACTTTTAACGTAGTGTAATTATTATATTTTGTTATTTGTGTTATTTTAGCTTATTCTTTCATCATTGAACGGTCATAGAGCCCCTTCCGTTCTGCCTCATTCTCAGCTTGTTTTGGCAAGAAAGCTGTGATTGTGTTGCTAACAATTCTCATAGATGTATTAGTGTATATGTGCTGACAAAATACATCTCTAAAACTGGTTGCCAATGAATCAAAAAAATCTTAATCTATTCAATTAGTATGCATGCATTATATGTTCTCATCTCTGGATAGACTGAATTAGATGGTAACTGTCGAGGTTCGGGTTGTAACAGGTCCCACCAAACATAATGAATTACAAGGTAGAGACATATTTCAGTTTCTTAGGAATGCCATCCATCTATGTCTCCCTGCGGACTCAGACTTACAACACACGGAGCTGTGTGAACTACAATCACTATGTTCCAAAAGTCTTATGTATTGAAGTCTTGAATAAAAATTTGCCGACAGAGACTGAAAAATCTTAAGCAAAATCAAAATTGGATATAGGTGGAACTTCAGTTTCTGACCCCCCTCCCCCAAACAAACAAAAGAAGAAAAGAAAAAAGAAAAACAAAAACACGCTGCATGGAGCTGAGACTGCATTTTTTTATGTAGGTTATACGTAGTATAACGTCAAAATCAGAAAGTAAATTACATAATAACTTTGTTGTAAAGATACCATATTTAGTGTGGGTATGTGTGTAGTGCGCGAGCAGGTGCCGTATTGTTTTTCTGAGGCGAAATATCAAGAACTGCTTATTTTACAATTTCAACGCTTTATCTTTGTTGATGTTTTAAACTTGAAGATTTATATATTTCACTTTACAGTTTCATGTTGGTAACGTAATTATGTACTCATTTAATAGAAAAATCACGTTTCCGCATAATAGACTACGATAAGCTTTAGAAGTCGAGCGCGTCTTATACTATGTTGGCTATACATTTCTCAGTTGAATATACATAATCAGATCTTTGGCGTAATGGCTGTGCTGTCTTAAGTTTGATAGTTCGGTTAGATGGTGACATTATTTTGGTCTATCACAGATAGGCATACGTATACGCGAACATCGCAAAATGAGTTCATCCTTAACGGGACACTTTGCATTCTACTGTTTGTTTATGCATGCTGTCATCCACCGCTATGTTTTTGTGTTGTCGCTGATTTTTCTGCCTCTACATTATGTACTTTGTTTGGTTTGTCTGTATACTAAGTGCATATTTTTCCACCAATGGTATATTGTTTCTGTAGTCAATATACGTTAAACATTAAATGATCATGGCAGTACTTCTACTGACATTCACAATTTCTTTTTTTTTTTTAAATTGCATCTACTGCTTGCTACACAGCTGTTTTGTCAATCTGCCCCCCCCCCCCCCCCCCAAATCCCCCATCCTTTTCCCCCCTTCACAGTACGACTTCTGTAGGTTTTGAAGACTTTGTTGTTTGCACAGTTTTATGCTGAGAACAATTGTTTCGTCGTTCAGCACATTTTGCACATTATCGTATTCCGTACGTTCTGCTTCATCACTTTCCTTATTTTAAGAATTTCAATTTGCCAGCTAGCGTACAGAAAATAAATGTTTTGTCTACGTTTGCACGTGTTTCCTCCCCCCCCCCTCCCACCACTCTCCCCATCTGTCCCAATGTACTCTTCTATATTATATAATGCCAAGATTTCTTTTTAAGTGTCCCCGCTCTGTTTTGTCTTTACTTATACTTTACAGGAAACGTTTATACGTTTGTCTATAAACTTATCTTCGCGCGTATCTACTATCTTACTGTTCCCTCAGATTCCTTAACTGAACAAATTGGGCAAGAGTCCCTAACCGAGGAAAGGAAACACTAGTATCCTTGATTATGATCAGTTAATGTCAATGAACATCTCCCTTCCCTCTTCTTCTCCAACTCAACACCCCAAAAGTAAAACACTGCCTATAGCTGGAAAGTCAGGAACTGTGTTGCATTATGATCAGTATTAACATTTCTTTTCTGCGAGTTATTTACGATAAAGAAGGGTATATTTTTTCTTAAGCTGTAAGCAGCCTGCAGCCAACAATATATTTATGAATAATACGTTCGCGTTTAACAGCTGGAATAACTCAAATTCAAATTATCAACAGTGCAGTGAAGTGGGAAAATCGGTGTACCCCCAAACCAGCGCAATTTTTTCTCTCTCGCCTTGTTGTCAGAGTTGGAATTTGAAAGCACAAGCTTCACTATCCTAACTCAATAGAAAAACAGTAGCTTAGCTTTCCCCATCCTCTTCATTTGCAATTGTGAAATGTTTAGTACATTCTGTATTATACTTGACAATCTGCGTTACGATACGGTGTGGAAATTATTATTCTCGCACTGGTGATGTTTTCAGACTGTTTAAAGAAAGCTGTCAGGAGGGTTGTTTAAAGAAAGCTGTCAGGAGGCAAGTCAGTAAGCCAAAGTTTACCGGGCTCCCAAATGGCGGGTGAACTCTTTCACCTCACAGCCTATCCACCAGCTTCCTGCCATAACCCCAGATTCTTGCAATAACCCTTTCACACCCGCACCCTATCCAACTTCCTGAAATCCCTGTACCCTATCCACCAACTTCCACTTGCCGGTATGCACGTTGTTTGGCGCACACTGTGCAGCCATTACGCTGCTGCACCGTCTGCATAATCCGTCTTCAGTGGGCGTGCATACTGGGTGTGTCTTTTTTGTTTTGTTTGTTTTTTTGTTTTTGTTTTTTGTGTGTGTTTGTTCTTTCCCCATGTGATTGAACATCGACGTGGCTTACAGGATCTTTAACATGCGTATTTGATGTTCTGTGTTCATGTGCAATGAGGATTCAGGCACCAGCAGATCTGCACACTGTTGATTTAGGAGATCGGAAAAAGTCATCTGAAGGCTGTTTGGGTTTCCTCCTTGGCCCAAATCGGAAGGTGGGGCACGGGGACGCGTTTGCAGTTGAGGGGATGTGATGGAGAGGAAACAAGTAAACTGTGAACACAGATATCAGTTGTTTCTTACCAACCAGACTTTCGGTTGTTTACTGCGTACCAGATTTGAAAATATCAACACAACTATTGGTTGTTTATTATTTACCAGACTTTCGGTTGTTTATTGCCAACCCGATCTTTTATATACAAATATTGCAACAACAACAACAACAAAAAAGCATGAAATGAGGGTTTGTTAGCACGGCTTCGTTTCACTTGTGTACAATTGTAGAACTTCGTCAAATACTACTACTACAACTCATGGTGCATAATAAACAGATGTTCAGCGAGAACTTGTCAATAATGTGTGCCATTATGTCATAAACACACTTAATAGCGTTTCTCACACTGGTTTTGTACTCGTGTCTTCTAGCGTCATACAAACTCTTGCTTCCCATACCACGTTTACGAACAACGCCTCATGCTGTATAGTGTACACTGCAAACCAAAATTCACAGCGTTTTCTGAGTCAAGATGATGAAGTTTGGTGTGATGGCACAAGTCAATCGGTCGAGTGGTTGCCTTGTGCATAAAGTGCCCGTATGGGAAACGAGAAAAGCCAGATAAGAGCTGTGGTTCAAGTCCTGGTTGGATAGCTACTGGGGCTTTTAGAAGGGTGGTTTCCATTATTTATCAGATGACATGATTAAATTATGTCTAGTGTGGGCACCCGAGAAGATGTCCCTAGCAAAATTGCTCAGAAATTCCACTCTGACAGGTAAGTAAAATATATCCGAGTACAGAAAAATAAAAAACTGCCGAACAATGGCGACATACTTTCCCCCGTGGCTAGCAAACTGCATTTCACGCTGGGGGGAAACTCCACTATGACAAATGAACGATTCCAATCCAACTTCACCATTAAGTCGAGTTTGGCATGTTGTTTTTGCTGTGTACACGGGTAAGAGGCTGAGTGGTGTGCATTATGGTGGTACTTGTGGACGAGGTTCTCTTTGCGACAATCAGACAGAGGTAAAAATGTTGTGTGATTTGCATCACGTCACTGTGACCCTCGTGGATGTTGTCTATTGCGCGTTGATCATTAAAGATTTGTCCGATAAACAAATGTTTGTGTTCCGATTTGTTGCCTTCTCTCTCTCTCTCTCTCTCCCCTCTCTCTCTTCTCTCTCTCTTCTCTCCTCTCTCTCTCTCAAATAACTTGTTCAGTGAACGTCAACATGAGCATCTTCAACATTTCTACTTTATATGAATTTACTGAAGGGTTTCATGGTCTTACAGGAATCCCAAAGCTATAACAAAAACTACTATAAAAATGTCGTACATAATTAAATGCATAATAAAAAATTTTAAAAAAACAATCAGAGCAGTTACTTAGGGGCTATAAAATTGATTGACCGTGGCACTGATGTGTCACCTCATAAGGGACTAGACAACACAAATAGAGTTGATGGTAAGTGCCCAGAACTAAAAGGAATACCCGATGAAAACATTAAAAGGGAACTCAAATCCAAAGGTGGTTGTGGTAGTATGCATGGCCATGTTCCGCAAAAGATCAGAAAATGTTCCAACCAGCCCCGTCTTTTTCGCCTTTTGCTCTCCAACTTAACCAAGTCCGTCAAAGTAAGATAGATACAAAACAAGAGTGACTGCCCGCGCCCAAGCAAACACAAACTAGAAGAACAAGAAAACCAATGTAAGCGCGTCTCCAACAAGACAAAACAAAACAAGCGCAAATTTTCGGCCAACTAGCCTTTGTCAAGCGCGAACGCACGGTCACAGACAAATCACAGACACCAAACAATGGATAATAAAAACGGGACTGTAGTAAATAAAAACAAGACGTAGTACAAGACACTTATACAGATAAAACGCAGTCTTGGGGTATATTACAAGATCCAAAACAAGAGTGACTGCCCGTGCCCAAGCAAACACAAACCAGAAGAACAAGAAAACCAATGTAAGCGCGTCTCCAAGAAGACAAAACAATTTTTTTTTTTATCCATTGTTTGGTGTCTGTGATTTGTCTGTGACCGTGCGTTCGCGCTTGACAAAGGCTAGTTGGCCGAAAATTTGCGCTTGTTTTGTTTTGTCTTGTTGGAGACGCGCTTACATTGGTTTTCTTGTTCTTCTGGTTTGTGTTTGCTTGGGCGCGGGCAGTCACTCTTGTTTTGGATCTTGTAATATACCCCAAGACTGCGTTTTATCTGTATAAGTGTCTTGTACTACGTCTTGTTTTTATTTACTACAGTCCCGTTTTTATTATCCATTGTTTGGTGTCTGTGATTTGTCTGTGACCGTGCGTTCGCGCTTGACAAAGGCTAGTTGGCCGAAAATTTGCGCTTGTTTTGTTTTGTCTTGTTGGAGACGCGCTTACATTGGTTTTCTTGTTCTTCTGGTTTAAGATAGATATTTAAATGTACAGGTCGTTCTTGACATACCATCCCCTGTGTGCTGTTTCAAGTGCCAAAAGTCTGACCATGTGGTCTCATGGCGGAAGTGTGTAGAAAGGCAGTTCATGATAGATCGGCATTCTGTGTTGACTGGCGGTACAATCACCCTTCCTTCTCACGGAACTGCGCCACACAGAAAGTGAAGCAAAAGAACCAGGGACAGGACGGAAAGACCGACCACAAAAATTACACAGGAGTGCCACCCTTCAGTAGTTTTGGGGGGGGGGGGGGGGGGAGGTACATGATATTGCAAGAACAATCAAAGACCCTTGACAGAGGCATAAAACCTGCCATCTCCCAGACTGTTCAGCAGTCTAAAATTCCCACTACTGGGCAGCCTAGGAAACCAGCCCTCTCACCCTCCGATACCAGTGCCTGTGCAGGCAGGGTAGAGGGGGGCTGCCAGATGGTGCAGCAAGACATCTCCACCCATTCCCACAGAATCTAAGTCATCTCTGCCAGCTGGTGGTTCGGCCAGTAGGACCGAGGATCGGACAGTGTCCTTATAAAAAAAAAAAAAAGGAGGCGGCGGACGGGGAGGGCAGTACGAAGCTACAAAATCACTTTGCTCCATTAGTGGCAAAAAATGTGGATGCAAAGATGCAATGACTTATCTGCTGTTTACCTCATTAGTCATGAGGATTAATCAGCTGAATATAAAAGGTCTTATTCTAATTTTCTAGAAATCCAGCTGCTTTTAAAAGACCTGCAGTCTCTCACACTGGCTCTGCAGAAAAACTTCATCAAGAGATGGTAAAACATTTTCCTTCACAGGATTAATTCTTGTTTCAAACTGGCACAACCTATCGAAGGGAGAGTAACGGGAGGTAATTTCCTTGCTCCTGTACAACTCTCTCTTGCATAGTCCTGTTCCTCTTAACACCTCTTCATATGCAGTAGTAGCAAAAGTCGTTTTGCACAAAACCATAGCTGTCTGTTATCTCATCTCTCTCTGTTCCAGTCAAAAAACAAGAACAGGTATATCCAACTGAAGAAATTTCCATGAACATTTCTGCTGTTGGGCGATTTTAATGACCATTCCCCACTTTGGGGGCAGTGCTGATTTTTCAGACCGGAGTCTCTCACTGGAAAACACCTCAGACTTAAGACTTACGCTGTCTGAGCACGAAACCCTCCTCGTCCCTACAAACAACCTTGAAAAAGATCTCTTTCCAATTATCGCCCAAGCGATATTTACAAACTGATTGGGAAAACGGCAAACAGCAGACTTATGTGGAAACATGAAACTGATGATCTTTCACTAGAGGGCAGTGTAGTTTCAAAAATCTTCTTTGAAACCAAAATCTGTAAAACAGGGGGAAAAAATTAGTAGTCAGCATCTTCTTTGATGTAGAAAAAGCATATGTATGATACCACTAGGAAATCTGGAATATTTTCGGACCTTAACGAACTACCCGCCTCTGTTTATCAAATTTTCTTGGCACAGCGATAAGTAAAGGCTGTCGGCACTACTCTTTCAGACATCCAAGAGGAGTTGGGTTTACCACAAGGGAGTATTTTCCCTCCTGCTCTGTTCATCATTAAGATAAATAGTATTGTCAACTCAGTACAGCAGGACGCTGATTCTTTGTCGCTGTGGATGATTTTTCATTTTGCGTAACTGGAAGCAGCTATGCAGGCGTTCAGTGCTTGCTTCAGCTTTTGCCAAAGTAAGATTTCAGTGGACAGATATAAATCTCTAAATGGTTTTACTTTCTCAACCACAACACAGTTTATCCACTTAACCGCTGACAATTCTTTGCTGACCCTGAAGTTCATCTGGGTAAAGCCCATCATTCCGTATGTAAAAGACGCTAATTTCTGAAAGTTGTTTTTGACCAAAGTTAAATTTCCTTAGTCATATCCAGTATCTTAAAACCCCAAGCCAAAAAGCTCTGAAAATTCCTAAAGTCGCTGTTCATACGGCGTGGGGTTCCACCAAGAAAACTGCTCCACCTCTCAGAGCCTTGGTCCAGTCCTTCTCACCTCTTATACAGCCTAAGCACAGAGGCAGGGGATCTCACCCTCACTTACCATAAACTGAGACTTACCATAAACTCTTTCCTGAATCGGTAAACCCTCTCATTATCCCTGCATCTTCAATCCCAACTGAACTTAAAACCAAATTCGAAGAAAACTCCAACTGTATTCCTCCTCTTTAATCCAAATCCTTCCTAATATGCAAACTGCAGGTACTAATCCAGCTGGGGGGGGGGGGGGGGGTTCTCCAACTTCTCCAAATTTTCGGACAGCCTGCTATAGAATTTGAAACACCCGAGGCCTGTTTTGACCCTCCTTTCTTCTGTTAAGATTCCACCAGGATTTGCTTTTTCTGTTAAGACTCCACCAGGATATTGGCATAAAAGTCCTTTTATGCAGATCTCTGTCAAGAATTTCCGTCATCCCAAAAAATAGTCACAGATGGATCAAAGTCTGACGAAAGTGTCTTTGCTATTGCTTTCTGTTCTGCTTCTTCTAATCGAACATTTTCAAAACATATTCACTCTGATAGTTCTGTCTATAACACAAAACTGACTGATCTGGTTATGACACTTAAATTCCAATTCCAATCCAAGCGTAAAAACTTTAAGACTCTCTTTCCGCTCTGTAGGCAATTACTGGCCGTAACATCTTACGACCCAGCAGTACAAATATATATATATGTAGGAAAAAAAACCACCTTCGGCAAGAGGATTGGACCAACCAGACAGTCCACAATCTTTTTTTTTCCCAAATTCGCCCCAACTTTAAAACACTTCTTCCTATTTCTGAAGACAGAAAGAAAGACAATATAATGCAGGTTACAAACGGTTCACACATTCTACACTCAATTATATCTTTAAAAAAAACTGAGGAAGGACCATGATGCATACCTGTGATGAGCCAATAAGCATCAAATCCTCACTAAATGCCCTGCGTCTCGCACGACGTGATACATAAGCACCATACAGCTGATAAATAATTTGCTCAGAAATAGTCCGTCATATGTAATTTTCAAGGTTTTACAACAGTTCAACAGAGTTCATCTTATATGGCCACTTTTCAGTTGCAGAATGTGTGCTGGTTTTTAACTGTTGGCTTTTTATTTAGACTTGGTAGATATTCTTGGTGTTAGCTCTGAAATGGCCCTAATGGTCGGCTCAGCTATAAGCAATATGAACCGTACTGAACAATTTTTCAAAGGGTAAAAGCAAAAGAATCAAAATGAATAAGCCATTCTAGCAATCTCCCTACATATGCAAGAAATGTAACAGAAAACAGATATTGGTTCCGTGTCCATGGACAAAAAATCTGATGAAATAAAACACACTGAAGTGAGGACAATGATATGTTGTCAAAACTATATCAACCAAATGTAAATATTGCGAGAAGTGGCTTAGACATTGCTGTTCACACACCTTCATACTTCATAAAAAGTACAGAGCTAGGCAATTTTTTAAAAAATATGCTTGACGTTGACTTTGGCCTTCGTGCCATGATGTCCAAACTTCGTCATTCACGACTCCTCAACAGTTTACATCTCTGATCAAAATTGGCAAAGATCCATCCAGAAGAAACTGACGTAATCTTGCTAACATATTTTTCTCAGAGACAAGCATACCTATATCTCTGGTCGATTGGAAACGATCTTTCTTATGAAATAAATGGGATTAAAAGGGGGAGGGGGATGCAAACACGTCTTAATGCCAAACGATCACACTGGTCATTAAACTGGTAAAAGAGACAAAAGCAGAGGAGAAGGGAAAATGGTGAACGAGCCGTTTTTGTCATTTACCCTTAGTGACTGCTTCTCGATTGAGACTGTCCACAGCAGACAGCCAAAAATAACGAGTACTGCACACAATCGCACTTGCCACGTGTACCACTAATCAACTCCTCACGGACGGAGAGCACACCAACACTCCCACTGCGCTCCTTGAATCTGCTTTGATTCTTTCATGTGACACCTCATCTCACTCCAGAAACCCCAAAATACACACACCCCTCTCTTATTCATTGTCCTTAATTGCATTAGCAAAGCGCTAAGACGAGGCCGCATCTTCTCGCTCACCAAGATCAGATTCACCGTTGGGCCAAAGAGATTCTCTCTGGTTGGGCTCTCTTCGTCAGTTATACACACACCACACACACACACACACACACAACACACACACACACACACACACACACACACACACACAAAGGTGAGTGAAGGAGACGGTGGCCCAGTCGACAGTGCTTCAGACGGCACGGTGCCAGTCTTGATGTCTCCATAATTGAGTTCTGTAATTGTCTGTGACTCACCAGCCTACAACCCCCGTGCTGCCACTACTCTGACCCTCTGGCCTCATCAAAACCGTCTTCCACCTCACCCCTTCCCCTCCTTTCGCTTTTCCACTCACTCTTTCATGCCGGCTACTGTCAATCTGTCTTGGAAAAGAAAACGGTGCCAACTGCCGGACTTTGAGTCAACAGTTATGGTAATGAAGTCGGGGAAATTTCCCGTTCATGAATGAAAACGTTAGCGAGGGCGGGAAACGAGCGATCTAATTAGATAAGAGGGTAATTAGAAAGGGTGCGAGGACAGAGAGTTGTCTTTAAAGGATTCCCCCGCTAGCAGGGGTTATATTTGTTTACGTCGCCCTGAACTAGTACCCCCCCCCCCTTCCCCAATCTCCGCCTTCACAGAGACAAGAGTTTGGATTGGTCAGAAATTAACGGTCGCGCAGAGACTTTCACTTAAGCCACCGCCATTTGCTTGCAAAGTCTTATCCAATAGGGTGACAGATTTATCGAAAAAGCTCAGCCGGGCGCAGAAAGCGGGACGTCGGGATAACGCTGCTTTACGAGCGTCTAGAGTCGCCTGGTTCAATTCCTCTCATTACTTCTGCGACTTGTCGCGCGCCATACAGCACCTGTGGTGGCCAACCTACGACAGGCGGCCAGACAGACATGTGGGAGTTGTAATGGTGTTATCCTTGTTGCGTTGGGCTCCTTTCTGTCCATGTTCCTCGTTTCATGTTTGCTGGCTGCCGGATTTGTCCCGTCTCTTTTAAATTAAGCTGATGTTGGATTTGGCTTTCCCTCCGATTACATGTGTCGTTTCCGTCGTTGCCTTGACGATGGCTTGGGACGTTAAAGCTTCCGTAATTAGCTTGCCCACAACGTACTTAAGTTTTATGTTTGTCTCAGTAAATATACACTGTACTGAGCTGGCGAACATGACATGAAATTGCCGATGACATAAACAAACGGTGTACGCTCCCCTGTTTAACACATAGCCACACACAACTAGGAGGAAGGCGGATCGGACCCACAGCACCAACGCCCCGCCACCCTCGGGACACTCACCTCCCAAGCTCCCGACGCCAACCGACAGTCACCTCCTCAAGCAAAGGGAGGCTATCCAGGCGCCGTACGACCCACCCGGATCCAGCCATCAGCCACCCTCCTTACAAAGCCAACAGCAAGGTGGGCAGACGACAAACCCCGGGACATAGCCACACAACGCGCACCAACCAGGCCCAGCCCAGCCTCCCGACCGAGAGAGGATGGAAGACCCCTCTCCGGTCTCCATCTCTCCCTCGGGTAGCCCGCCGCTACTACTGTCTCGACACTCAGCAGATTTGTATTGCATATACCCCAGCCTGTAGAGTAACCTCCCTTGGTTAATACTAATAATCTCGTGTGCATGAGACTTGGTCGTTACCTGGTAACAAAGTAAACTGTCACTTTAGATAATCCGCCAGTCTGTCGGCCAACCAGTAGTCCCTATCATCCTCAAGGAAACGGTGAAGCTGAAAGGGCTGTTCAAACAATAAAAAATCTCCTGAAGAAGTCCACTGACCCTTATATAGCCCTTCTCAACTACCGTACGACTCCACTTCAACACAGCTACAGTCCGGCAGAACTGATGATGAGCCGAAAACTCAGAAACTGCGTGCCTACGATGCCCAGTCAACACATTCCTTTCAAACCAGATGTTGCAAGATTTCAAAAAGAAGGATGAACACTTCAGAAGTCAACAAAAGCACTACCATGACCTCCGACACCGAGCAAAAGTACTCCCACAATTTGCAAAGGATCAAACGGTGTGGGTGAAAACTCCAACAACCAAAGAAGCAGTTGTAATTCAGAACTCTTCGCTTCGGTCTGTTATTGTTCAAACTGACAAAGGTAGTCAAAGCAGAAATCGCCATCAACTTAGTAGAAAAAGTGGAAATCAGGCATCAGCCCAACCAACAACTCCGACAGCTTCCTCAACACTACTAAAACAGAAGCTGGAGACTCATGATGCAGGATACTTTGAAGAGTCTGCTGACAATAGTGCCACCCCACCAGTCCATCAAACAGCTGAGGGGCCAGGAGACCTATCACCTGACATCATGCCTGTTGAACAAAATTACCAAAAGACTGTATATACAAAGTCAGGCCGGAAAGTACAAACACCTCAAAGACTTGATCTGTGATAAAGCTGTACACCCATCTGGCTGTTTTTTTGTTTGTTTAGTAGTTTGAATTTAGTTGAACTTGAAGTTTTGAATTTCAAAGACAGTTCTGAATCCCTCAAGAAATGACACTATACGACTGTAGTTTGCTTTTGAAGTTGCAAAAGACTTTTAAGATTAAAGTAGTGTTTATTAAGCCGAATTGAACAGTTTAATTAATTTTCCATTTGAAGCAAGTTAATACTCCAGAACACGTGGACGTTAGAAAGGTTCAATAGAAATTACACGTCGTCTGCTAAGAAGGGGATGTACTAATAATCTCGTGTGCATGAGACTTGGTCGTTACCTGTTAACAAAGTAAAATGTCACTTTAGATAATCCGCTAGTCTGCCGGCCAACCTTAGACAGCTGACCACTAGAGTTTATTCTGGACTAACTCTTTATTCAAGCGACTCCCAAGTTAGATTAAAAATATAACACTTAAACACCCAGTTCACAATTATCCTTTCAAGCCTAAAATGCAATTCAAGTTCAGTTCAGTTCATATTGCTTTTAGCCCAGCCGACTACTAGAGCCATATCAGGGCTAACACCAAGTCAAAAACGACAACCAGGTTAAGATAAAATACTACAGCTAAAAACCATGCTCACTATCAACCTTAGCCCATAGAATCCGCAGTCGCAAGGTGGTCGACTGTGTCACTGATTATTCAGAAGCTCTAAGTGGCTGACGCTACAGCCAGCATTTGCCTCAGGAGCAGAATGGTAGTCTGAAAAGATGAGGAAATCTATATGCTTGGATTGGGATGACAAGTGGTTCCCCCCCCCCCCCCCCCCCCGCCCCGTGGCTCCACCGTCCAAATACGATGAGCTACGATCGTGGCTCCATTCGTATTGCCCGCTGAATACTACTGTCCGATCTATAAAGTGAATACAAACTGACCAATCAGAAGGCTTCTTCTGCGTGGTCCATGCCTTGTTCCTTTCACACAGTCGCCAATTTGCTGTTCTTCGATTGATTTCTACAAGTTTTTGCACAAAAATGAGTGAGATGGGACTGACGAGTTGGGACTCTTGTTGACAGTGACTCCGGCGATGATTATGAGGTAAATATGGCTTTGCTTTTGGTTCTAAATGAACAATAGACCTTCGAGCAATTGATGAATGGTATTTTTTAGCACATCAGTCAATGATGGAGTGCGGGTTGTCGTTCAGTTTGGTTTGTTTAGATTGTACTTATCACATGTGCACCGATGTGTTTATTATTCTAATACTGTAATTTCACTTTCTCCTGCAGAAAGGCGTTTATTTTACTTTTACTGTGCAGTTCAGGAATTCTCCTTTCTAAATATATGTACACTTTCAAAGGAAATGTTGTGCATATTGCTTGTAGCCCAGCCGACTACTAGAGTCATATCAGGGCTAACACCACATCCAAAATAGTAATCAGGTTAAGATAATAATCCGGTTAAGACAAAAGACAACAGTTAATAACCATGCCCAACGTTAACCTTGCAAGTCTAAAATGCAATTTAACTTAAATGTAAAATCATATACGATAGTAGCAAAAGTTAAAAAAAACAATTATAGTTCCCGTTGACAAGTTGGCTCCTGAAGTATACGCCATTGTCTTAGTACTCTTACTGTAAACTTTTCATTATATATAGTGCCAAGAAGGAGTGCCAAAATCAAGAGCTGTCAGTTCAGCCGTATAGACAGAACTATCAGAGGGACAGTGTTTTGAAAATGGTCGATTAGGAATAGCAGTAACAGAAAATGGCAGAAGCGAAATTTCGTTAGACTCTGATGCATTGATATATCAGTGAGTATTTTCTGCAATGAAGGAAATTTTGAAGGACCTGTGTACCAATGAGTTTGTGGAGTCTCTACAGAAGAAAGCAAGATCAAAACGAACTATAAACGTTCTGAAGGTCCATGGCGGGCAGTCCGAAATAAGATTGGAGCAGCATCTGCATTTTTTAGTCTGTGAGGAAAGATACGTATTCCAAGTGGAGGGATATATTTAGAGCTTTCCTCCAATTTGGATTTAAGTTTGGATTGGAGAGATAGTGATAGGCGAGGATTTTTGCTTCAGAGAACAGTTTTAGTAATTTATGGTTAGTTTCAGTCTACAGTTGGACAGGGCGAGTTGGAACTGGCGCTGAACTTCTACAGAAGAGCTTCCAGGTGCTTATGGGGGGAAGGGTCGTCCTTGTCGGCCATGTCACCTGAGGTGAGTGCTGACGTAAAACAACCAATCACCCAGTTGCACATAGCGCAAAATTTTCCAAAACAGCGAACAATCAGATTCCTATTGTAATTGGCTGAGAATATTGTTGATTTTGATGCTGAACACAGAGGAAAGAGAATGCTTCCAAAATACCAACTTCTGCTTGTGGATGTCGAAAGAATAGAGCCAACACGGATCTGAAAGTGTCGCTCAGTCAAGAAGTTTTTAATAAATACGGGAAAGAAGACTCGAATCCGAGTGTATGACAGTCTGAAAGTACTTCAGATTTCCAGGTGGCAAACATAATTATGCTTTTTGTAAATCAAAGGAGATAATGATTACATGTTTGTTTAAAACGTATTACGGACTGTAACATAAAGGTGTATTAACTGATCGCCTGTGGAGTGATGCTTGTGGAAGCTGCCCTGCTTTCTGGCCAAAAGGCCATCTATTTCAACTTTGCTGATGAGTCTGCTGTTTAAATGTGATTTTCCACCTATCACTTTGCAAAGCTATCTGATTAGGGCTGACTAAGTTATCACTGGAAGGACTGAACAGATATCTTCCAGATTTAAGTGCAAGGATGATAATGGCTTTCCACGAAGCGGATGGAAAGACCACTTAGTCCAAATGACACTGTTCACTTTAAGAAGATTTCCAGGCCGTTTTCAGTAAAGTGCTTTAAAAATTAAAAATGAATTTCATCAAGGCTAGGAGAAGAATTACTGCAGGTAAATAGCAGCACTCAGCAGTTCTGCTTACCGGTATTATATTACTTCTGCAAACTCCTCCTACAGTACATTTTAAGCTGTCACTGGCGACCCCAAACAGCGAAACTCCAGTCTGAAGTTGTTGCTTTGTGCTGTCAGCCAGCATGAAACGAGTCATTCTCTATGTGTATGCTTCTGATTTCCCTGTCATAAGATAACCACGTCTGTATACGCCTCTTATCATTAGTCCCAATATTTTCCCAGTCACGATAAGTCGATTTTTTGCCGGGCATAACGTGCCCCCACCTCATCCGGTATGTTTATCTTCCCAATATATCATCTACCCTTGGTATATCCCTTTCTGTACATCTCAATGTGCACCACTGTATATATTTCAGTGTTTGCTGGTATCTCTTTTGCCAGTCATTACTGTGCCCCCCCCCCCCTCTCTCTCTCTCTCTCTCCCCGTTTCTCTCATGTCCTTGTATTCCCTGGTCATAATGTGCCCTTTGTCTATATGCCCCTATCTGTCCCAGTTATGTTCTTCCTTATTTGTTTTAACGTCTCATGTAGTTCTATGCCCCCGTCTTTTCCAGTCATAATGTACCTCCGTCTCTGTATTCTATCTTTTCTGTCATAATGTGCCCCTGTCTCTGTATATTATCTTTTCCTGTTCTAAAATGCCTCTGTGTCAGTATTCTGTGTTTTCTGTCATAATGTGCCCGTGTCTCTGTTTGCCCTCTTTTCCTACTCGTATTTTAATGTGCCTCTGCATCTGTCTGCTATCTTTTCTGTCAAAATGCGCCCCCGTCTCTGCTATCCTATTCCGTCATGTATCCTATGTGTCTGTACACAATCTTTTCTGTCTGAAATATTCCCATTTTTCTATCCTTAGGTGCTCCTGTCTGTAATCAGCCCCGTGAGTAGGTATGCTTTGTGTGTGTTCTCACTATGAAAAGTACATTTACCAATGTGACAAAAAATGCACATTGCTGTTGCTGCACATGGACAAAAAATAAAAACAAAAAAAAACGGGGAAAAAATCGACGCCCTTCCCCAAATAACCTGCCCTGAATGAAAGAGTACGGAGGGAATAGCAACAGAAGAGGAAACAAAATACCCAGAGAAATCAAAGGAAACATTCATCTCCTTCCCCGTCAGACAGAGACGGAGACACACCAAAGTGTTCTAATCGGGATCCTCTCTCGACGCTGCTGATGAACATTAACATGAACAGGGGATGGCCTTTCCAGCACTGGGCACCCATCAAAAACAGCTCCTTCTCCACACCAAAAAACACCCTATCAACATACTTTTCCTTTTCCCCACGCCATGACCACAAACTACTTGATGGTGAAGATGTAAGAACACAAGACGACCGGGCTATCCTTGCATTCTGATCTGTTATTCCTGACAAATATCCAAAGCTGGTTTAAGTAGGTGGTGGTTTTCGTGCTGTGAAAACCTCCATTCTATTTTTCCCTTTTACTCAGAGTCGATTTGTTTCTTTGTCTTTCTAATCATCATGAAAATTGGTGCTACTGATAAAAATTTCATTTGTCCAAATCCACGGACAGTACAAATTCATATTGCTCATAGCCCAGCCGACTATCAGAGCCATATCAGGGCTAACACCACGTCCAAAACGACAACCAGGTTAAGATAAAAGACATTAGTTAAAAACCAGCTTACTGTTAAACTTGCAAGTCTAAAATGCAATTTAAGAAAACCATACTTGGACGTAAAATCGTATCAGTTGAAATCTATTGATCTCTTGTAAAAACTGGAAAATTGCATCAGAAGGGACGTCTCGGAAGCTAAGAGGTTAAGACTTTAAGGAGTCCGCCGTGTAGTGTTTTTGTCTCATATCGTACAAGTCCCAGCAATCAAAGAGCTGTCTGGTGTTCCAACGGCTCGTCGCATGGTATACACCAAGGTGCTTCTTCGTTTTTGAAAAGGTGTGAATGAGTGTAGGTTGTGTGCCCGTGTGTAAACTATATAACACTGTCCATCCTTACGGTTCCCTGCAGCAGATGGGAGAATTTCTTTCAGGCTGGTCCACGGACAGTAACTGGTTGAACGGGTGGCTGCTCTGCATGGACTACACTCAAATGGATGAATGCATCATTCAAAATGTCACAACGTATCCGCAAATAGTGAGATTTTGATAACAGCTTTTATTAGCTGTGTCCACAAGAACCAAAGCAGGTCCATTTAAATACATACGTAATCACGACGATTTCCAACATGACCATTCTTGACCTTGCTATCAAATCGACGAAGAAATTTTTCGCTCGTGAGGCCCAGATTTCGTGCCCAAATCATAACTGCCAATCTAAAATCGTTCTAGAAATTGACACTGCCACACGATGCCCCCCCCCCCCCCCCCCATCCATAACAATTTACCTTGAAAAGACCATAAAATCCACGTTCACACACACACACACAAACACACACACACACACACACACTCCACCTCAACTGTCAGAATCTTCTTCCTCTTAACAAACCCACTTTCTTCTTTTTACTCTTTTTAAACGGGAGAATGAAAAACGAACACAGAGCTCTCCGCCTCATTTGCCCCAAGCTCTGCTCCCTTCAAATTGCCCTCTTTGGATCCAGGCAATCGGCAACAATTCTGTACCCCTGGGGCCCTCTGTGCCATCAACCGTTATCAAATGCAACTTCGTTTTCCCTTCTCGCTGCTCTCTTCTTTTAACCAGGGATTGGAACCCCCATCTCTGTCTCAGAGTCCTCGCTAGTAGCTATGGACTTTTGCATTTTCGTCCTTTCAGTTTCTGTTGTCCTCAAGCCCGTTGTGGAATGTAACTAAAGGAGCGAGAGAATATCCACGGTCACTTGAAAAGTTAACATTAAGTTACAGGCTTCCCCTTTACCCTTAATCCAATTCGTTTTGCACAAGCAAAAACATGTCTACCCACGCTGATGTACTCATGCACACGGACATGTGCATATACACATACTGTTTCCATCTTCCATCCAATTCAAACGACACGGTTAAAAGGACGTCTACTAAAGTACCATCCACCGTACCCCATGCTATATAAGCCCACTCTCGCCCCCTAACCCTCATTTTCTTCCAGGGTTAACAGCAAAAGGCACAAATCTACAAGAATGGAGGACGGACCGAGCGAGACATACAGAGAGACAAGACAGAAAGCAGACGATGGACGCGAAATGTCAACACCATATGCAATTTTCAGGACAGCAGAGGCTAAAGCCGTGTTGTCACCGGCCCGTCCCTCAAAGCCCCGTGATTAATGGCTGAGGTTACGATCTCCTGATTGCCAATTCTACAATTCCACCGCCCTGACGCAATGGCACAGTCAGATGAGAAGCGGCCTCCATGTGACAGAATGCACCCAGACAGTTATTGATGCTTTATGCCATGTCGGTCACGAAGGTCGCTTGGGGCGTCTCAAAGCGGTATGCTTTTTCTAGTGCCTCCAGCAGCAGCCAATCTGCCCTGGAGACCCCAAGTCGTTTGCGAGGGTGGCAGTCTCTGAATTGGTGATGGTGGAGGTTGTTTTGCAAAAGTTACATGCATCATCTTGAAGGGTTATGCTTTAGTTAAGGGCCAGGACAGCAGTCAGTCTACCTGGACACCCAAAGCAGATTACGAGTGTGCATACTTCGAAATGTTTTGATAATCCCCGAAACACAATTCCTCCATCCTCTTCTCTTTGCAAAGGACTTGGTGAGAAAGACAGTCTTTTGAGATTGTAGTATTCCGTAACACGTTTTTCTCCCTTTCCTTCAATATTTTCTTCGTCTAGCAAACAGTTTGGGCTCATCGCCGGTAAGAAAAATCGGGCAATGACCAGCATGTAAATAAACCACCTCTTAGCAACATTATGAACAATGTTTTGAAGCTCTTTTTATCTTTTATAACTCTGATATGCAGCTGACGACCTCTGACTTTAAACCCTTAAGTAGTTCAAGTTCATATTGTTTATATCCCAGCCGACTACTAGATCCATATCAGGGCTAACACGACGTCAAAAACGACAACCAGGTTAAAATAAAAGACAACAGTTAAAAACCATGCTCACTATTAACCCTACAAGTCTAAAATGCAATGAAGAAAAACATTCAGACGTAAAATCCTATCAGGTGAAATCTACTGATCTTTTGTAACAACTGGAAAATGTCATCAGGTGGGACGTCTCGGAAGCGGATATTTAAGGAGTCCGCCGCGTAGTGCTTCTGTCTCACATTGTACAAGTCCCAGAAGTCAAGTTGGTGTCTGATGCTTAATGGCTCGTCACATGGTATACACCATTGTGCTTCTTCATTTTCTGAAAGGTACGAATGAGTGTAGGATGTCTGACACATGTTTAACCTACATAACACTGTCTCTTGATGTTCATATTGTTTATAGCCCAGCCGACTACTACAGCCATATCAGGGCTAAGACCACGTCAAAAACGACTCCCCGTTCAGATAAAAGACTACAGTTAAAAACCATGCTCACTGTTAACCTTTCAAATCTAAAATGCAATTCAAGAAAAACAGACGTAAAATCATATCAGGTGAAATCAACTGATCTCTTGTAAAAACTGGAAAACTGCATCAGGAGGAACATCAAGGATGAGGTTCTTTAAGGAGTCCGCTGTGTAATGCTTTTGTCTCACATCGTATAAGTCCCAGCAATCGAGGAGGTGTCTGATGCTCAACGGCTCGTCATGCGGTATGCACCATGGTGCTTCGTTTTTTAAAAGGTACGAATGAGTATAGGATGTGTGACTCGCGTGTAACCTACATAACACTGTCTCTTAAAGTTTCCTGAAGCAGATGGGAGAAATTCATTCAAATTCATACTGCTTATAGCCCAGCCGTCTACTAGAGCCATATCAGGGCTAACACCACGTCAAAAACGACAACCAGGTTAAGATAAAAGACAACAGGTAAAAACCATGCTCAGAGAATTTCTTACACGTCGGGGTGGATTTGGAAAAGTTTGTTATCTGTCTGTTCATTCCAATCCTCCTGGTATAGATTTCTCAGAAAACTGTACTTTCCATTTTATATCTGTGTAAGGAATCAAGGATTTAGACATATTTTCCCTTGCGGCCTTCTTGGCCAGGCAGTCAGACTTTTCACTGCCTCCAATACTAACATGGCCAGGAATCCAGGCAAAAAAAATCCGGTAACTTTCACTTGTAAGAGTAGAAAACAGATCGAAAAACTGCACAAGTTCAGGGAGACTAATGTTTCGGCCAGCAATTGCCTGCAAAGTGGAAAGGGGGTCAGAAAAAATGAGAAAAACTTTATGCTTGGATTTGGACACCATATTTAGTGCCAAAACCAGAGCAGTCAGTCCAGCAGTATAAAGGGAACTGTCAGACGGAATGTTTTGAAAATGATCGTTTGGGAACAGCGGAACACAAGGCGGCAGCATCAACACTTTCATCAGACTTGGATCCATCAGTGAATAATCTGTGAGATGAAGGAAATTTCTGACATAGTTCTGCATAAAACGACTTGAACGCCAGGGAATTGGTATAGTGTTTACGGAAGGAAGCAAGATGAAAACAAACCTTCGGTGTTTTCAAGGTCCATGGTGGGTTGTCTGAAAATTTCGAGAAATCGGAAACAACTACTAAATCTATATCTGCCTTTTCCATATGCGGACGGATACGGATTCTTAAAGGAAGAGTGACTAACGGATGCTTTTCAAATTCACTTTGAAATTTGGGATTGGAGAGACAGTCGTAGGCAGGGTTTTCAGTTCAGAGAACAGTTTCCATTTTGTTTCAATTTGTTTATTAAAATAGTTTCGTCCTTTTGTTTGTACGAGTACATACTGCTTATAGCCCAGCCAACTATTACAGCCGTATCAGGGCTAACATCACGCCGAAAACAAGTCCAAATGTAATTAAACAGACAACAATTAAAAACAGAGCTGACAATCGTCCTCTCAAGTCTAGAATGCATTTAAAGTATCTTACCCATACGTATTATCATTTCAGACGAAATCTACTGTTCAGTTCAGTTCATATTGCTTATGGCCCCGCCGACCACTAGAGCGTGAAATCTACTAATGTCTTGGAAAAACTTGAAAATTGTGTCTGGAGGAACATCTCTGTAGAGATTCTTTTAGGAGAACGCGGTATACTGCTTTTCTCTCACATCGTGCAAGTCCAAGCATAAGGTGGTGTTTGATGCCGAGTTACTCGACCGTCGGTATACACCATGGTGCTTGTTCAATTTTTAAACCATACGATTGAGTACAGAACGTGTGAACTAGACAACACTTTCCTACAGTTCCCAGGAACAGACTGGAGGATCTCTTTAAGGTTGGGGCAGATTTTCCAAAGTTTGTCTGTCTCATTCTAATCCTGGTTGAGATTTTTTTACACAAGTTTGTACTCTGAGTTTCAGATACGTGTATGGGATGAAGGATTCAGGCAACTTTTTCCTTGTAGCATTCTTAGCCAGGCAGGCAGCGTTTTCACTGTCACACAGCAAGGCCGTTATGCTAGCCTCACTTTATGTTCTCAAAGCAGTCACGATACGCATGCAGTGACAACAGGGATACGCATGCAGTGACAACAGGGATACGCATGCAGTGACAACAGGGATACGCATGCAGTGACAACAGGGATCTCAAAGTCAGTGTATCACACAGCAAGGCCGTTATACTATCTTCACTTTATTCTCGCAAAGCAGTCACGATACGCATCCACTGACAACAGGGATCTCAAAGTCAGTGTATCACACAGCAAGGCCGTTATACTATCCTCACTTTTCTCTTTCAAATTCGTCACTATTTAACTTAATGACATTCTAGCTTCCATCTCATGCTTCGAAAGAAAAAGAATGGATGAGACTAAGAGTAAATGGATGAGATGAAGAGTAAAATTTACAGGGAACAGTTTCTTTTTATTTCCAAAATCTGGGAGGTGTTACTGAGGTTTGGACGTGCAGGAAAGGTGGTATTTGCTTTGAGAAGTCTAGGAGAACTCTTTTTCAAAAGTGTTTTTCGTAACTTTGTAGTCTACCTTGATTGCATATTATAAATATTAAAATCATACTTCCCTCAAAAATGATAGGAAATTTACGACACGAGAACAGTTACCTTGACTGTATATTATAAATATTAAAATCATACTTCCCTCAAAAATGATAGCAAATTTACGACACGAGAATAAACAGTTACTTCGCCTCCTCCATTTCTCCAATTAAAACTCTTTTGTTCATTCCACTGTTACAACACCAGAGATGTTTCTAGCCTAATCATGTCATGTGCAATGAATGACAGCAGCGCTCTCCACAGATTAATGTACCAAATAGCAAACCTCTTATGCTACCCTCATTTTTTGTCTCATACTAGTCCCTTTCCTACTAAGGTTATTCTGGCTTACTTCTTTCACACTAATCCACTGGCTAATTTCAGTCATGTTGGCCAGCTATCCCTATGACGACACTCTGTTTTACTACTGTCACACTAGCCATTTATTGCTTTCAACATTCTGGTATTTTTCTGTTACATTAGCCACTGCCTATATAGCGGCATTCTGGCTTATTTTCTGTCACACTAGTCGCTATCCTGCATAGGACATTAACTCACTCCTGTCACTTGACAAAGGGCTTGGGCTCGAAACGTCATGTTTTTGTACTCCGAAGGATCTTTTACACACAAGGTACTTTTTAATGTTTTGTGTTTTACCCTCAAGATCCAGCAGTCACACATTGTTTTACCTTCATTTCTCTCACACCAGTGGCTATCTCATTTTGGCTATTTCTGTCATCTAGCTACTATCCCACTTAAAACATTCTGACCTGTTTATCACATCAGCCACTGTCCTATTGAGGACAGTCCTGACTTACGTCCGTCTCACTAGTCGCTATCCCACCAAGGACAGTCTGATATATCTTAACGCTCGTTATTGCTATTCCATTTAAGACATTTCTTTTCTGTCGCACCAGCTGACTTCCCACTTTTGACTTTTAGCTTGTTTCTGACACACTAGTCTCCACCTTAACGACGGCATTCTTCCTTATTATTATTCATCACACTAGTTGCTAATCTAACGACGACAATCCAGTTTATTTCTGTCACGTTGACTGGTATCCTGATGACGACATTCCATTTCTGTCATACACGTCACTATCCGACATTCTGGCTTATTTCTGTCGCAATAGTCATTATTCCATCAACAATGATTTTGGATTTTGTCACACTAAAGAAGACGTGTTTGCTTGTTTTCTGTCAAATTAGTCGCTATCCCAATGAGGACATTTTGACGCCCCCCAGTCACACTAATCCTTATCCCAATGCGAACATTTTGACCTTTTTCTGTTAAACTAATCACTATCCCAATGAGAACATTTTAACGTACGTTTTTTGTTGTTGTTTTTTGTTGTTGTTGTTGTTTGTTTGGTTTGGTTGTTTTTTCCCCCACACTAAACAGTGTACAGCCCAAAAAAATAACTATTTTTGTTTAAAGCTCAGCCATTTGTGTAGAGCCGTATCAGGTCTATGACCATTTCAAAACGTACACAATACTTCAGTTCATACTGCTCATAGCCCAGCCGACTACTACAGCCATGTCAGGGCTAACATCACGTCTAAAACGACAACCAGGTTAAGATAAAAGACAACAGGTAAAAACCATGCTCACCATTAACCTTGCAAGTCTGAAATGCAATTACAGAAAACTATACCTGTAAAAACCGCAAAGTTGTATCAGGAGGGATGTCTAGGTAGGAACATCTCTGAAGAGGTTCTCTAAAGAGTCTACTGTATGGTGCTTATGGTCTCACATCGTTCAAGTTCAAACATTCACTAAGAAAGTATCTGACGGTCAGCGGTTCATCGCATCGTATATACACCATGGTGCTTCTTCATTTTAATAAGGCAGGAATGAGTGTAAGATCTGTGACTCGTGTGGAACCTACATAAACACTGTCTCTTCCCTATGTTCCCAGTAACAGATGGGGAGAATCTCGTTAAGGTAGGGGCGGATTTGAAAAAGTTTGTTTGCTTGTTCCAATCCTTCTGCCAGAGATTTCTCACATAACTGTGTACTTTGGCTTTCAGATCTGTGTAAGGAATGAAGGATTTAAAAATCGTTTCCCTTATGGCATTCTTGGCCAGGCAGTCAGCATTTTCATAGCCTCCAATACCAACTAGCCAGGAACCCAGGCACATACAATGTGGTAACCTTCACTTGTAAGAGAAGAAAAGAATTCAAAGAATTTTATGGGAATTAACAAAACAAACCCGTTGCCAGGAACCCAGGCAAAAGGAATGTGATAACCTTCACTTGTAACAGAAGAAAAGAATTCAAGAGTGAAAAAAGATGGCGGGCGAGTAAGTCACACTCGTGCGTGTGCTCCCTTATGTGCTAGTTTGTGATGTTTCTCCACTGTGTTGAGTGCATTTAATGTTACATGATAATAACAGTAGTCACCAGTGAGCTACTTCGACTGCTATAGTCTTCGAAGGTATGTGTCATTAAACCAGTAGAGGATAAACTTTGACAGACAAGTTGAATTTGTGTTTGTTTACATTTACAGACAGTGTCAGTGTCAGTGTCAGAGGTACTTGAAATTAGTCCCCACAAAGCTTATTTCTTGTGTGTGGAGTATCCTTTTCTGCGTGGAGTATCCTGTTATCTCAAGGACATAAAGTATATTTAAACTTTCTCTTCTAGCTTTTCATCGAACTAATTGCATCTTCGTCATGATACCGTTGCTACATAAAAAAGTGATTATCAAAAACAGTGAATGAAACTATGTCTAGTGACAACAATCAGAGTGCTAAACGAGGTAGATCTGAAGTCAGCCCTTTAAATGACAAGGACATCGACAAACGCAGATGTTTTGATGTGGAAGGTGCTGGTGAATCATTTCATGATACTAGTTCTCTGAACTTTCACTTAGACGATCATCGCTGCTGACCCTGTGCTGTGTAGCACATCCATTGGAAGTGGGCTGGAAGATCAGTCTGGGGATAGACCCACCACGATGGAAATCAAGGAGTCTTAAGGAGGCTCTGAGGGATCCGGAGATCCAAAAGGTATTGTCCTCAGCCTTCACGCAGTCCCTTAAGGACGAGATTGCTGGCTTACATAAACTCTTCAAGGAGAAAGATAACGTCATTAGTGATCTCAGCAATAGGTTAGATTCCCTGGAGCAGTATACCAGGAGAAATAGTATCAGGATCAGTGGAATTCCTGAGCCAGCTGACGCCTCAGTGAAGGAGGACACAGATAGTATCGTGCTGAAGATAGGAGAGGTCCTGGGGGTAGATGTGACCGAGAAGATGAACGACCGCTCCCATCGGTTAGGGAGACGCGGGGGTCCATCATGTCGACCAATTATAGTGAAGTTCACGAGCTACCGCTACAAGAGCGCACTAATGAGAGCTCGTAGAGGGCTGAAGAACAAGTCGGCTTCAGTACGGCTGGCTACTCAGCTCCACCGGCTCCATCTTCTGCTGCCGCAGCGGCTGCCATTCCTGTCCCGCGGCCTACTGACAGGATCTATATTAATGACGATCTGACGCGCCTGAGAGCTCAGCTTGCTGCCAGGGCGAGGAAACTGAAGCGGAACGCGGTGCTCCAGGACACCTGGGTCTACGATGGAGATGTCTTCATCAAGAGAGGCGATGTCGTTACCAAAGTGACCAGTGACCGCCAGCTGGACACAGTGTGTAAATAAAAGCATATAAAGAGTGCGAAAAACAAAAACAAAAAAAAAACGAAACAACTATTTTTGTTTTCCTGTGCCTGTGTTTGTGTCCACTCGGCCAGCTGTCCACTGGACACTTTCCACGTGCTTAACGTTGCCTCGTATGTGTCTACAACTGCCAACCAGCAAATGTGTGTGTTCCATCAGAGACCCCTGCAACTCTTGTTGTCAGAAGTATGTGTATGTGTGTTTGTGTCAGTGAGAGAGAGAGAGAGAGAACTGGGTGTATGATTGTGGTGTGACGAGTGTGTGTGTGTGTGTGTGTGTGTGTGTGTTGTGTGTGCGCGGGGGGGGGGGGGTGCGTGTGTGTTTAAGTGTGTGTTTGAGTGTGTGTGTATGTGAGCGAGTGTAAATGCGTGTGTGAGAGTGTGTGTGTATTGTGTGTGTGTGTGTGTGTTGTAGGGTGTCTATGGACGTGTTAGTGTGTGTGCTATCTGTTAGTGTATGCTACATGCCAGTGTATGTATCAGTGTTTTAGTATGTAGTGTGATAGTATGTAGTAGATATGTATGTGTATGTATATATAATATGTATATATGTATGTATATATATGTATATATATATGTATATATATGTGTGTGTGTGTGTGTATGCATGCGTTTATCTATATATATATATACAGTGTTGGGGGGGGGGGGTTAGTGTGTGTGTGTGTGTGCGTGTGTGTGTGTTTGTGTGTGAGGTGTATTGATATGAGGGTGTTTCAAAACACATGTCATAAACAATTATGTGCTGTGTGATTGCATATGTTTATGTATCTCGTTGGTGACTGTATGGTGCATTTCATTGCATAGTGGCGTAGTCTGATGATGATTTAGTTTCTCTCTGTGTGTGTGTGTGTGTGTGTGTGTGTGTGTGTGTGTGTGTGTGTGTGTGTGTGTGTGTGTGTATGTGTGTGTGTGTGTGTGTGTGTGTATGTGTGTGTGTGTGTGTATGTGTGTGTGTATGAGTGCGTGCGTGCGTGTGCTCGTGTGTGCGACTGTAGTATGTGTGTGTACGGCTGTTTTTGTCTGTGTGTTTCAGCATTTTTAAGCTATATGCTTTTTGTTCCTTTGTTTTCGATTTTTTAACGCAATAGCTCCATTGTTCATTTGCTATAAACGATCAACATTTATTATTGTCACATCGTTATTGTTCAGATCTGACATCTTGTATAACATTTTGTATATGCTCATCATTGTTATAGGTTATGGTTGATGCAACTGAGTAAGTGTATACATTTATTTTCTTAGAGTGAAAGAGAGGGAGAGAGAGAGGGAGAAAGAGAGAGAGAGAGCATGTACAATAAGTATGTGAGAGAGAAAGTATGTGTAAATGTGTGTATATGTGTGTATGTGTATATGCGTGTGTACGTGCGTGTGTGCATGTGTGTGTATGTGTGTTTGTGTGTATGTATATGTGTATGTATTATGTGTTTGTGTGAGAGGATAATGTTTTTAGGTGTAGCTGTTCTGAGAGAGAGAGAGAGAGAGAGAGAGAAAGAGAGAGAGAGTGAGAGAGAGAGCATATGGTGTGTGATAGTGTGTGTGTTTGTGAGTCTGAGCGTACGAAAGGGAGAGACTGCTGATACAACTGTTGAAATCTTGAGGTAAAACCACTCTAACCATGATACAACATTGTAAAAGGCCTACGGAGTTTGCTTGTTTATAAGTGTAAAACGTAATGGAGTGATTGGGGTCTGCTCCACAGAATAGTGAGAGACCTTGTTAAGACTGCGCGTGCAGACAGACTGGCTGAGGTACAAGTGGCCAGGCTGAGACACGATAGGGTTCCTTTAGTTTGATGTTCAGGTTGACCACTTGTTTTTTCTTGTTCATGGTTGAGTGATTGTGCAGACTGCACTGACAGAGTTCTGTCCCCTAAGAGTGAGGGATGCCCATACTTATCATTTGTGAATGTGCAGACTGCACTGACAGAGTTCTGTCCCCTAAGAGTGACGGGTGCCTATACTTATCATTTGTTTTTGTATCCTGTCTTAACGGTAATTGTTTTAAGTTCCTGTACACTCTGTTTGAAATGATCTTTTCAAAGAAATGTTTGTGTTGAATGAAATCATCCAGTAACATAATACTTGCCGACTACTTGAATCATATCAGGGCTAATATACCACGTTAAAAACTCACAAGTTTCATTAAAAAGACAACAATTAAAAACCATTTTACTATTAATGATTATCCTCACAAGTCTCAAATGCATTTAAAACAATGTCTTATAGTTATACGTATAACCATATCAGATGAAATGTACTTTTCTGGTTTAGGTTCGTACTGCTATAAGCCCAGCCGACTACTAGAAACATATCATGGCTAAAACCATGTTAAAAATAACTCGTTAAGTAAAAATACAACAGTTTAAAACCAAGCTCACCATTGTCCTTTCAAGTCTAAAATGCATTTTAAAACTGAATGAAACCAACTGATCTCTTGTAAAAACTTGAAAACTGCATCTGGAGGAACATCTGAAGAGGTTCTTTAAGGAATCCGCCGTGTAGTGCTTATGTTTCACATCGTGCAAGTCCAAACATTCAATAAAATATTAGATGCTGACTGGCTTGTCACACTGTACACAAAATGGTGATTCGTTTTTCGTTTTGTTTTTTTAAACAGGTATGACAGAGTATAGAACATGTCACTCATGTGGAACCTCTGGAACACTGTCTCCTTCTTACGGTTCCACTGGGACAGATGAGATAATCTGTTTAAGGTTGGGGTGGATTTGGCAAAGTTTGTTGTCTGTCTGGTCGTTCCAATCCTCTTGCCATAGTTTTCACTCAAGTTTGTATTTTGGCTTTCAGATCTTGTAAGGAACAAAGGATTCAGATTTTTTTCCCTTGTGGCATTCTTGACAAGGCAGACAGCCTGTTAATTGCCTTTAATACCAACGTGGCCAGGAAACCAGGAAAAGGAAAACAAAAAACAAAAAACAAAAAAGCGGTAACCTTCAGCTTTAAGAGTGGAAATAGTTCAAAGAATTTCAGGAGATCTGGGTGACTGACGTTTCATCCAGACAATGCCTGCAAAGTGTAAACCACACTCGGGAAAAGAAATCCGAAAAGACAGTCTTCTTTATGACTTATTTTGGACGCAGTTTTCAATGGCAAAACCACAGCAGTTTTGGCGGTACCGACGGAACTGTCAGAGCTCTTTTGAAAATGACTGACTGTGACTAACAGAACAGAAGGCCGCAGCAGCAACACATTCAGACTCTGATCCATCTGCAAATACTTTATGGGATGACAGAAATTTCGGACAAGAATTCTGTTAAAACTACATGTATCAGTTCATTTCATATTGCTTGTAGCCCAGCCAACTACTAGAGCCATATCAGGGCTAACACCACATCAAAAGCGACAACCCGTTAAGATAAAAGACAACAGTTAAAAACCATGCTCATCGTTAACCTTGCAGATGTAAACTGCAACTAAAGAAAAACAGACGTAAAATTATATCAGGTGAAATCTATTGATTTCTTGTTAAATCTATAAAACTGCATAGGTACATTAGTTACCTCGATTGGTTTTGTTGTTGTTGTTGTTGTTTGTTTTTCTTCTTTTTTTTAAGTCCATAGTGGGCTGTCCAAAAATTTGTAGAAGCCTGAAACAACTACTAAATCCATATCTGCCTTTTGCATTGACTCGACAGGTACTGATTCAGAGAGGAGGAATAACTGACGATTTTCTTCAAATTCTGTTTAAAATTTGAGGTCAAAGAGAACAGTTTCAAACAGAAATACAAGCTTTGTTTTAGTTTGTGGCTGGAGAGGGAGGACTGCCACTCAAGAATTAGCTTGCTTACCCAGAGCCGACACTGTTCCACACCCAGCTGAGTCTTCATCTGGGAGCCTCCTTTGGTAATTCACATGAAAGAGGAGTAGGCATCATAATGGACAAGACAAATCAAAAGCAGTTAAGGGATACTGGGCAGTGTCCGACAGAGTTTTACTGGTCAAATTCAGAGGCAAACCTTTTGATATCAACATCATACAGGTGTATGCACCAACATCCGCAAGTACTCAGGAAGACATCAACAACGTCTGCGAAGTTTTAGAGATGGCCAAGGTCCAATGTAAATCAAAAGAAGTTACAGTCATAATGGGAGATTTTAATGCTAAAGTGGGTCAGGATAGGGTGGAGGATATAGTTGGACCTCATGGCCTTGGTACACAAAATGAATGGGGGGGGGGGGGGGCGGGCTTGTAGAATGGGCACAGATGAATGAGTTCATCGTAGGAAACACCTGGTTTGAGCAGCCTAACAGAAGAAAATGGACTTGGGATGAGTCCAGGAGATAATACCAAAAATCAAATTGACTACATCCTGATCAACAAAAGATTTAGAAATTCTTTACTGTCAGCAAAAACACTACCAGGCGCAGACTGCAACAGTGACCACAATCCTGTAGTGGGAAGGTTTAGGCTGAAATTGAGGAAAAGGAAACAGACCAAAAGCAACATCAAACTAAACCTTGGACTCTTAAAGACAGATGAAATGATACGTCAAAAATTTAATGTACATGTTCAAAACAAATTCAGTGCTCTGGAAGACGTTGGTGACAGTGAGGAACAATGGACAAAATTGAGAAGATCTATAAAATTGAAGTATAAATGAAGCTTGTGAAGAAATCCCTAAGGCAGATAGAAAAGCAAAAAAGAGCTGGATGACTAATGAAATTCTGGGCTTGATGGAGGAAAGGAGGAAGGCAAAGAGAAACGAGGAGATATACAGGAAGATAAACAAAGAAATCAGGCATAGGTACAATGAAGCTAAGGAAACTTGGCTGAACACAAAATGCAAAGAAATAGAAGAACGACACAGAATGGATCCTTAGGGTATGTACAGACGAATTGAAGAAATTGTCCACAGGAAAAATACATGCACATCAACTGGTTGCTTAAAATCGAAAGATGGCACGCTTATCATGGAAAAAGACAAAATACTGGACAGATGGGGAGAGTACATGGGAAAATGATAACATTCGGTACGCAGATGACACCGTGCTAACTGCAGAAAATGAAAGGGACCTACAAAACCTTGTGAATATACTAGAAATAGAAAGCAAAGGTAAGGGGTTGGAACTAAACAGCAGGAAGACTGAAGTCATGGTGATCAGTAAAAAAAACATGAAATCCCCTCATGCAAAATAACAGCAAATGGCACAACCTTGACACAGGTTAATAAGTTCAAATACCTGGGAACGGTTATTTCATCAGACGGCAGATGCACATCGGAAACAGCTGCCAGAATCGGCCAAGCCAAAACAGCATTCAAGAAGATGACAAGCATTCTTACCAACAAATGCCTATCAATTAACATCAGAGAGTCCTTGAATGTTATATAGAACCAATACTGTTGTACGGATGCGAGGCATGGACAGTCAGCAAGCAAACCCAGAGCAGGATCGAGGCAGCCGAGATGTGCTTTCTCAGAAGAACGTTGAGAGTTCCATGGACAGCAAAGAAAACAAACGAGACAGTCTTGATGGAGGCATACAAAAGTACATCACTCATAAGGAAGATTAGGAAAAGACAAGCAACATTTATAGGCCATTTTATGAGGAAGGGGATTTTGGAGCACCTTGTCACAACGGGGAAGCTGGAGGGAAAGAGAGCACCAGGTAGATCCAGGGAGAGAATGTTGGACGGACTTGCAGAGTGGCTGGGGATGAGGACGGTGGGGGAGATGCTTGGAGCAACGAGAGATAGAGATGGTTGGAAGTCCATGGTCGCCAACGCAATGCGGCAGGGCACCTGATGATGATGATGAAGAATACAAACAACATATATAAATACGGACTTAAGTTGCCTAAAATTCTTTCCGCATATATCACTTCCTTAGAGCCAAAACTGCATTCAATACAAGAACCCAAATATCAATCACAAGAGAAAGTACGTAAGACAATACTGAACACATACAGGTGAACGGACCAGAAAACGACAGGAAGAAATGAAAAAGCAAATGAATAAGGCAGAAACAAAGAGAGTTACACAAAAGAGGAAATTTCTAGCACACAATTTCCAAAAGGTGGGGATACTAGTTATACTGAAAGAGCCTCTGGCATCCCCACGGGGGGGAAGTGGGTGGGAGGCGGGGGGGGGGGGGTGCAGTTGAAAGCTCTCGTATTTTTCGGAAGATTGTATCAAAACGTTTTTATAGCAAGGCGGAGCTTGGCGTAGTCGGATCGACACCATGCTCGGGATGAGCCACGACAAGTGGATCACTGTGTAGGACTATGACAACGCTTGCCTGAAGCGAACGACAGGAAGCGTGCTCGAGGTTTAAGGAATGGGGAAAAAACGTTACGAATTATGTCAACTCGGTTAAGGCTGGTGCATATCGATTCTGTTAAAATCCTCAAACGCCTTCCGTTTGGTTTTTCATTTTTATTTCGAGCTAATAGTATTGTCCCTGCTTCTTTACAGATAATATTGCTATCAAAATAAGCGTACTTAGTTCTGTTGGTCAATACTACTTTTTGTGTGTGGAATTACATTCTACATAACTTTACACGAGTACTTACTTGTGTTGTCGACAGAGCATAGACGTACATTTTCCAGTCAGAATGAGATACAGCGTTATCTAATAAATAAAATAAAATCTAAAAAAGAAAGCCTATGTTCGCATGAGGTCCACACGTCTACTTTTCTTTCATAACACACACACACACACACACACACACACACACACACACACACACACACACACACACACACACACACACACACACACACACACCTCTTTACACTTGTTTCCTTGCTTTGAGCTATCGAATTGAATATGGATTATTAGGCTAAAGGTTCTAGTTCATATTGCTTATAGCCCAGCCGACTACTCAAGCCATATCAGGGCTAACACCACATTAGATATAAACCCTAATAATAATAATTAATAATTACAATATTTATATAGCGCAAAATCTTGATAAAATCAAATCTAAGCGCTGAAACAGACACACACGCACGCACGTACGCACGCACACACACGCACACACACACACTCACACACACACACACACACACACACACACACACACACACACACACAAACACACACACACACACACACACACACGCATGGCTATAAATGGGGAGAAAGAATAAAAGCAATAAAAGCAAGAATAAAAGCAATGGAAAATTATAGAGCATATCATATACAATTATATATTATAACAATGTGATTCCCCTCCGAGCGGAGACAGGCTGCAGAGGGGGGTTGAGTGAGGTCAGGATTTTATGCAGAGGAGAAAAGGTGAGTTTTGAGAGCGGACTTGAAGGAGACAAAAGTAGGTTGCTGATGGACTGAGAGAGGAAGTTTGTTCCAGGAGAGTGGACCAGAAACAGAGAAGGCTCGTGGACCATAGGTATTGAGCTTAGTGCGTGGAAAGCGAAAAGTCAGAGGATCGGAGGCAGAGTGGAGGGTACGTGAGGGAACATAGATCTCAAGTAGGCTTGACAGGTAATCGGGGGCTGCGTTATTGAGGCTTTTGTAGCACATGGTGTCTAGTTTGTACTGTATGCGCTTTGATACAGGGAGCCAGTGAAGTTGTGCCAGGAGAGGAGATATGTGGTCAGCTTTTTTCTTTTTGAGTACAAGGCGTACAGCATTGTTTTGAATGCGCTGTAGGATGTGAATGGTGGAGGCAGGAAGACCAGACAGGAGTGAATTGCAATAGTCAATGCGAGACATTATGAAGGAGAGAACGAGTTTTGCAGTTGTTTCCACAGAGAGATACTTCCTGATCAGGCTTATACGATGGAGATGATAGTAGCAAGATCTGGCAGTTTGAGAAACAAAGTTGTTCATGGAGAGGGTAGAGTCAATGCAGACACCAAGGTTTTAAGCTGAATCAGAAATTGGAACTGATGTGTTACATAATGGGAGAGAAAGAGGAGGCAGCTGAGAAAGTTTCTGACGGGTGCCAATGAGGATAGCTTCTGTCTTGTCGTCATTTAGCTGAAGTTTGTTGAACGTCATCCAGTTCTTAATGTCCGAGTAACACTCAGTGGTGCGAGTCAACAGGCGCTGTATATTATCAGGTGAGTCACTGTCTTGAAGTTGGGTGTCATCAGCATAGAAGTGGTGTTTTATAGAGTGGGAGTTGATGATGGTGGACAGGGGGGAGGTATAAAGAGTGAAAAGAACAGGGCCAACAACAGATCCTTGTGGAACACCACAGGTCAGGTATGCAGGTTGAGAGTAAGTGCCATTGATGAGAACGGTTTGTTTTCTGTTTGATAGATATGAAGTGAACCAGGAGAGAGCAATGTTAGAGATGCCAAAAGTATGACGAAGTCTAGAAAGGAGAATACCATGGTCAATGGTATCAAAGGCTGCAGACAGATCAAGGAGTGTGAGGAGAGAGACTTTGCCAGTATCAGTTGCAAGGAGGAGATTGTTGAGAATGTGTAGTAGGGCAGTTTCAGTGCTATGGCACTGGCGGTAGGCTGACTGGAAAGGATTGAGGAGATTGTTGGCAGACAGGTGAGAGTTCAGCTGGTTGAGGACGACTTTTTCAAGGAGTTTTGACAAGAAAGAGAGATTAGAGATAGGCCGGTAATTTTTCAGTTCATTTGGGTCTAAATTGTGTTTCTTGAGGAGAGGGTGAACAATAGCAGACTTGAAAGAATCTGGGACAGTTCCAGTTTGAAAAGAAGTGTTGATGATGTCAGTGATGAATGGGAGGAGAGTAGGGAGACAGTCGGAGTAGAGAGAACCTGGAAGAGGATCCAGTTCGCAGGTTTTGAACGACATGGATCTGATTGTGTTGAAAATTTCTTCTTGTGAGACTGGGGTAAAAGTAGTAAGAGGTGTGCCAGAGAAGGAAGGGTCAGGTGGGCATGGTTGACAGGGTGTCCTGTCAAGCCTGTCACGAAGAGTTTGTATTTTGGTGGTGAAATACTTGGAGAATACAGATGGGAGTTCTTCATTTGTATGTTTTGTTGGTAGAAGTAAATCTTTTCGTGTGCCAAAGAGATGATTCATGGTTGTAAAGAGTTCTTTTGAAGAAGAGGCACTAATATAAGTAAAAAGACAACAGTTAAATTACTTAAAAACCAAGCTCGTCATCATCCTTTCAAGTCTAAAATCCATTTAAAAATCTTTCCCATATGTAAAATCATATCCTGATCTCTTGGAAAATCTTGAGTTATATCCAGAGGACATCTCTGCAGTATAGTGCATATGTCTCACATTGTGCAAGTCAAAGCATTCAGTAAGGTTTCTGATGCTCAGCGGCTCGTAACATGTTATACGTTTTGGTGCTGTTTATTTTTTGAAAAGTAGGAATGTGTGTAGGAGGTACTACCAGCGCGTAATCTACATAACATGTAACAGCAGTGTAGTACAAAACACCAGAGACCGACGATACAGGAAATACATCAAGAACTGCATCATCCACCACTGGGAACAGTCCAACCGGCGGGCCTGAACATCTGAACTGCCGACACGTAGTAGTGCCCGGGCGCTTTCCATGTCCTACTAATCCTTACTGTTTCCCCCTCTTCTCTCCCCCCCCCCCCCCCCAACCCCTACGTTTGAATTGTTTTCATTTCTGCTCTGTCATTTCAACTTTGGTTTTAACTGCATAATTTCTCTTTTGTCTATCCTAAGTAACACTCACTCACTCTGTCCCTGCTCTCTCCTTGACTGTTTTCAATACTGTTCTGTCAATTTTATTTTCCAATTCTCCAAAGGATCTTTTACAAACGAGGTACTTTTTCATGTTTTCTGTTTTATTATGTAACTCTTTCCTACCCTTCCCAGGAGTAGATAGGAGAATCTCTAAGAACGGGGCAGAAAGCTCTGTTGTCTATCTGCTTGTTCCAAATCCAGCCAGATGTTTCTCACATAAGCTTGTACTTTGGTTCTCTAATATGTGTAAGGAATGAAGGATTTAGACATCTTTTCCCTTGCGACTTCTTGGCCAGGTAGCCAGCCTTTTCACTGCCTCCAATATCAACGTCGCCTGGAATCATGGTTCATGGTTCATGTTTATACTGTTTATATACCCCAGCAGAGTACAGAGCCATATCAAGGCCAACTCCACGTCAAAAACGATAACAGTTAAGATAAAACTAAAAAATACAATGAAATAAAATAAAATGAAATATAATAAAACAAAAAAAAATTAAGAAATTGAAATACATAAATAAAAGGGTCTTTCAGAACCATATAATACGCATCCATAGACCAGTTTAGAGTGAATTAAAGCTCTTTACAGGTGAAGCAGCGTTTTCGTGTTGGCACTCGTCTGTATGAGCTACGGCTCAAACAATACTCAGAGCTTTCTGGCACGAGGTTTTAAGCAGTGGGAAATGACTAAGGAAATTCAGCTTTTCATCAAAGATCAAGTCCAGAAATTTTGCGTCTTTTACAACTGGAATGATGGACTTTCCCAAATCGACTTCCGGATCAAAGATTTGTCGGAGATTATGAAAGTGGATACACTGCGCTTTGGTTGCGGAAAAAATAAAGCCGTTTATCTCTGCCCACTGTTGGATCCTAATTATGCACATATGCAGCAGCCGCTGAACGCCTGCATAGACGCTTCCACCTACCTGCATGTACTGCAAAATCATCCACAAACAGAGAGATGGTCAAAGCTCTGCTGTGCAGACTTGATATTATTGTTTATCTTAATACTGAACAGCCCAGGAGACAATGCTCCCTTGCTGTACACCCAGCTTTTGCTTATGGATTTCAGAGAGAGTACTACCAACCCGCACTTGAAACTGTCGCTCAGCCAAAAAAAAAATTTGGATAAACAGGGGTTGGGGACCCCAAAACCCAGTTTGTGTAGATCCACAGGTTCAGGTTCATACTGCTTATAGCCCAGCCGACTACTAGAGCCATATCAGGGTTATCACCAGGTTAAGGTTGGGGCGGATTTGCCAAAGTTTGTCTGTCTCATTCTAATCCCTCTGCCTGAGATTTTTCACACAAGTTTGTACTCTGAGTTTCGATACGTGTATGGGATGAAGAATTCAGGCATCTTTTTCCTTGTGGCATTCTTAGCAAGGCAGGCAGCGTTTTCACTGTCACACAGCAAGGCCGTTATGCTATCCTCACTTTATTCTCTCAGTCACGATACGCATCCACTGACAACAGGGATCTCAAAGTCAGTGTATCACACAGCAAGGCCATTATATTATCCTCACTTTCATCTCTCAAAGCAGTCACGATACGCATCCACTGACAACAGGGATCTCAAGTCAGTGTATCACACAGCAAGGCCGTTATACTATCCTCACTTTTCTCTTTCAAACTCGTCACTATTTAACTTAATGACATTCTAGCTTTCACCCCAGATATCATGCTTCGAAAGGAAAAGAATGGGTGAGATGAAGAGTAAATGGGTGAGACGACGAGAATCATTTTGCAGGGAACAGTTTCTTTGTATTTCCAAAATCTTGGAATTGTCATCGAGGTTTCGACGTTCAGGAAAGGTGGTATCTGCTCTGTGAAGTCTAGGAGAACGCTTTTTCAAAGGTGTTTTTAGTGGGACTGAAACTTTGTAGTATCTACATTGACCTGCAACTAAAATCATACTTCTTTCAGCAATGATGGAAAATTTACGACACGAGAATGCTTCGCCTCCTCCATTTCTCCAATTAAAACTCTTTTGTTCATTCCACTGTCACAGCACCAGAGATGTTTCCAGCCTGATCATGAATACATGTGCAATGAATGACAGCAGCGCTCTCCACAGATTAATGTACCAAATAGCAAACCTCTTATGCTACCCTCATTTTTTGTCTCATACTAGTCCCTTTCCTACTAAGGTTATTCTGGCTTACTTCTTTTACTCTAACTCACTGGTTAATTTCAGTCATGTTGACCAGCTATCCCTACGACGACACTCTGGTTTACTTCTGTCACACTAGCCATTTATTGCTTTCAACATTCTGGTATTTTTCTGTTACATTAGCCACTGCCTATATAGCGGCATTCTGGCTTATTTTCTGTCACTCTATCGCTATCCTGCATAGGACATTCTGACTTATTTCTGTCACACTAGTCGCTATCCTGCATAGGACATTAACTCACTTCTGTCACTTGACAAAGGGCCTGGGCTCGAAACGTTGTGTTTTTATACTCTGAAGGATCTTTTACACACAAGGTACTTTTTAATGTTTTGTGTTTTATCCGCAAGATCCAGCAGTCACACATTGTTTTACCTTCACTTCTGTCACATCAGTGGCTATCCCATTTTGGCTATTTCTGTCAGCTAGCTACTATCCCACTTAAAACATTCTGACCTGTTTATCACATCAGTCACTGTCCTATTGAGGACAGTCCTGACTTACTTCTGTCTCACTAGTCGCTATCCCACCAAGGACAGTCTGATATATCTTAACGCTCGTTATTGCTATTCCATTTAAGACATTTCTTTTCTGTCGCACCAGCTGCCATCCCACTTTTGACTTTTAGCTTGTTTCTGACACACTAGTCTCCACATTAATGACGGCATTCTTCCTTATTATTATTCATCACACTAGTTGCTAATCTAATGACGACAATCCAGTTTATTTCTGTCACGTTGACTGGTATCCTGATGACGACATTCCATTTCTGTCATACACGTCACTATCCGACTTCTGGCTTATTTTTGTCGCAATAGTCATTATTCCATCAACGATGATTTTGTCACACTAATCGCTCACCCAAAGAAGACATATTCGCTTTTTTCTGTCAAATTAGTCGCTATCCCAATGAGGACATTTTGACACCCCCCAGTCACACTAATCCTTATCCCAATGCGAACATTTTGACCTTTTTCTGTTAAACTAATCGCTATCCCAATGAGAACATTTTGACGTTCGGTTTTTTTCTGTTTTGTTTTTCTTTGGTTGTTTTTTCCCCCACACTAATCAGTATACAGCCCCCCAAAATAACTTTTTGTTTAAAGCCCAGCCAACTGTGTAGAGCTGTATCAGGTCTATGACCATTTCAAAACGTACACAATACTTCAGTTCAGTTCATATTGCTCAGAGCCCAGCCGACTACTACAGCCATGTCAGGGCTAACATCACGTCTAAAACGACAACCAGGTTAAGATAAAAGACAACAGGTAAAAACCATGCTCGCCATTAACCTTGCAAGTCTGAAATGCAATTACAGAAAACTATACCTGTAAAAACTACAAAGTTGTATCAGGAGGGATGTCTAGGTAGGAACATCTCTGAAGAGGTTCTTTAAAGAGTCTACTGTATGGTGCTTATGTCTCACATCGTGCAAGTTCAAAAACATTCACTAAGGAAGTATCTGACGCTCAGCGGCTCGTCGCATGGCATATACATCATGGTGCTTCTTTATTTTAATAAGGCAGGAATGAGTGTAGGATCTGTGACTCGTGTGGAACCTACATTAACACTGTCTGTTTCCTACGGTTCCCAGTAACAGATGGGGAGAATCTCGTTAAGGTAGGGGCGGATTTGAAAAAGTTTGTCTACTTGTTCCAATCCTTCTGCCAGAGATTTCTCACATAACTGTGTACTTTGGCTTTCAGATCTGTGAAGGAATGAAGGATTTAAAAATCGTTTCCCTTATGGCATTCTTGGCCAGGCAGTCAGCATTTTCATAGCCTCCAATACCAACTAGCCAGGAACCCAGACACACACAATGTGGTAACCTTCACTTGTTAGAGAAGAAAAGAATTCAAAGAATTGTATGGGAATTAACAAAACAAACCCGCTGCCAGGAACCCAGACGAAAGGAATGTGATAACCTTCACTTATAAGAGAAGAAAAGAATTCAAGGAATTTAATGGGATTAACAAAACACACCCGACTTCAAATGTATAAGGAGAACTAATTTAGGTACACAAATACATACATGTAAACTGGTTTACAGTACCTAAAACCGCCTAAGCAGTTCACAGTTCCATACAGCTGAAAATGCAATTATTGTATCTAATTATCATTCCGAATGGAAAGTATCTTAGGCTTTAGGGAAAGCATACAGGTGAATGGCCCAGCATGGCAGAAAAAGGTAAAGGAAGAGATGACAGCTATAGAAAACAGAGTAACAGAGAAGAGGAAATTTTATAGCACAGACTTTCAAGGAGGTGGGGATATTATGTACAGGGAAAGGGCTCCTGGCATCCCCAAGGGGACTATTAAGATAGTCTAGCTTAGAGAATAATCATTGCTGTTAGTGACGCACTAATGTCTGATTCTGACGGCATACATGTAACTCAAAACGAAAATATATATTCCAATACAAAGCTGATGGGAGCTTAATGCTTCGTCAACAGCAGCGATTATCTCAAAAAGCTGACTCATGAAGCAAATTTTAAGCTTAACACACACAAAGACCTGCTTGTAGCCCAACCAACTACTAGACCCATATCAGGGCTATCACCACGTTAAAAGACAACAGTTAAAAACCATTTTCACCGTTAACCTTACAAGTCTGAACTTTGTAATTCCGGAAAACCATACTCAGATATAAAATATCAGATGAAATCTACTGATCTCTTGTAAAAACTGGAAAACTGCATCAAGACGGACGTCTCGGAAGAGGTTCTGTAAGGAGTCCGCCGAGTAGTGCTTATGTCTCATATCATACAAGTCCCAGCAATCAAGAAGGTGGTGTCTGATACTGATTCATGTTTAACGTTTGTTTTTGTTAAGACAACTGGAAAATGGTCACTTCCAAGCAGATCATTGGGAACTCTCCACTCATAGTCCAAAACCAATGAAGCATCACACATCGACTGATCCAATCAGGAAAGTGTACCATTTGCAGGATGAATATAAATAGGAGATCAATCGTTTAGGCAGTGTAAATCTACTTCGAGCATTTCCCAGCGGGAGACCACGGTCTGAGGTATTCGCACTACCCCAAAGCGGGGAATGGCCATTCAAATCGCCCAACAACAGAAAAGCTCTCGGAGTTCCTCAATCAGATCAACCAGTTCTTCTTTTTTAACAGAAACAGATGGAGGCAGGTACAGAGAACAGATGGTTATGTTTTCGTGTAGAGATACCCTTGCTGCTACTGCTTGCAAAGAAGTGTTCAGATTACCAGGGCTAAACAAAACGGACCTGTGTAGCAGCAAATAAACTCCGCCCGTTACTCTTCCATCTTTGCGAAAGTTTGTGCTGGTTTGGAAATACTGTTGAAATCCAGCTTGGAAAAAGTTTTCCCTTCACACACTAACGTTTCTTGTAGAGCCAGCACAACGGACTGCAGGTCACAACAAACTAACTGAAGCCCCTCGATCTCCTATATTCCGATGGACAATCTTCATTACCGATGGAAGCAACAATAAACAAATTCATTCCATGTCCGTCTCATCGTCCTCGGCCTGTAAAGGACCGTATTTATTTTCTAGGGTGTTTTTTTTTTTTTCTGCCTTTTTCAGGCAGTCAGACCTGATGACTGACCTGCCTGCGGGCAGAGAGGGCATAGGCCCTTTTAGTCCTGGTGGAGATGTTTAGATCACCAGCATGACTTTCTTCCCTCCGCCACTCGCTTGGAGTTGTTCCCAGACGGCCGGGGCAGGAGGCTGGGTTTCCCAGGCTGTTCAGTACTGGATAGTTTCAACTGCGGAGCAGTCTGAGACACGGCGGATTTGATGTCCCTGCTGTGGGCTTTCATGTCTTGCAATGTGTGACAAGAGTCTTTGTCCATGTCAGTTCAGTTTGACAAACAATGGAGACTAGGCTTAATTTCCTGACAGCTGCTGCAAAAGTTTTCGTTGCAGATAGGCTGCTTTCTTCCACCAGTCGTTTGGCCTCATGGAAAGGTATCCTTTTTTCAGTTTTGACTAGGAAAATTTGTTCCATTTGCCATATGGGACACCTTTTGGAGCAAAAAGGGTGGTTTCCTCCAGTTTACACATAGTGCTGGTCCTTGACATAGTTCCTTCGTGTGCCTCCTTGGCACACATGCCACATTTTCCGAATCGGGACATCTATCCTTTATTGTGTCCGAATTTCTGGCATCTGAATAAGCTCATCGGCGATGGAACATAGTGAGATTTCAACACTGAGGTACCTTGTCTATACGATTGTGGAAGTACAGGACAACAGAGCGTCAGGAACAATGTGTTTGTCAAGATTCTCTCCATCCCCTTCCGGAATATGGCACCGCGTACCTCAACAGCGCCCTGTCTCTTTAATTCCGTCCTGATTTCCTCCTCGGGAACTCCTTTCAGCTCTGAGCACTTAATCACCCCCTTGATACTGTTTAGTCCCTTGTGCGGAGAAACTTTAATGCCATGGTCCATCAACACTGATACTTTAAGGAGACGCTCAGACTGTTTCTTGTCCTTACATTCGATCAGGTTGTCTCCATTCCTGCACTTTTGAATCATTTCAGGGTTACCATTGAGGCCCTGGAATCCCTTCTCTATTGCAAACGGACTGAGCGACGACAGCGTTTTTTTTTCTAGATTGGTTCCTTCCACTATCAACCAAGCTGCCCAAAAGCCCATCTCCTACCGAACCTCAGACAGACTCGCAAGCGTACTTACTCCAACGGCCATGTCACCACCGGCACATTAGCAAAATCATTCTATTTTCCATGTTCCAAAGACTTTGATGCCTGTGCTCCAGCACTGCAGTCTTCAACACCCGCTGCGATAAACTGAAGAACTATTTTAAACGTCGAAGATAAGACCAGGAATCACTGACAAGGCAATTAAGAAGCCCAAAGCCACATTCCACTCAACATACCCTCAATACAAGCCCCGGCAAATCCACGACCGGTTCCCCTTTATCATCAATCAGAAACCGCACCAACTCACTTCTCTGCAAATGGTACAGAGCTCCAGCAGTCTGTTCTCTACACCAGTAACAGAATGAGCAATGCCGTACTGAACCCCTCCCACCCTGCTACCGTTCTTGGGAACGGAAATGTAAGTATCTCAAATCTATTTTGATGCCATCTCTGCATCTGCCATGAACACATGATGGAATCTGCCGTGAACACATGATAGAGGGATTGTCATTCCAAAGTTCAGTCACAACAGAAACATCCAAAATCCGACATGGGCTAAACTGTGAAAGCACTGATATTATATATTTTTCTATTATGATTCAAGTAAACAAACAGTACGAAGGCCAAACAAATTCAAGTTCATATTGCTTATAGCCCATTGGACTACTAGAGCCATATCTGGGCTAACACCACGTTAAAAACAAGTTTAATTAAAAAGACAACCGTTAAAAAACCAAGCTGGCAATCATCCTTTCAAGTCTAAAATGAAATTCACAACCTTTCCTGTACGTATATTTATATCAGATGAAATAAATCGCTTGTAAAATCTTGAAAACTACGTCCACAGCAAACTCTCTGGAGAAGTTCTTTAAGAAGCCTGCTGTATAGTGCTGATGTCCCACATCGTGCAAGTACAAGCATTCAATGATTTTTTTTATGCTCAGTGTCTCTTCACAAAGTAAAATGGTATGAGTGAGTGTGAGATGTATGACCCATGTGTAACCTACATAACAGTCATCTCTTTCCTAAGTTCCCTTGAATATATAGGAGAATCTGTTTAAGGACGCATTTGGAAAGTCTTATCTGTGTGCTTGTTTCAACCCTCCTGCCCGATATTTTTCACGTCTTTTAATTTTGGCTTTTCTCCTGTGGCATTCTTGGCGAGGCAGTCAACCTTCCACTGTTTCGAACATTAACGTGGCCAGGAACCCTGGCAAAAACAATGTTGTAACCATCAGTGGTAAGGGAAGAAAAGTTGTTATTGTTCTTGTTTAAAGCCCAGCCGACTGCGTAGAGCCATATCAGGGCTAGAACCGTTTCAAATCATACACAAAACCTCAACAGGGGAAAAAAAAAAAAGGAAAAGAAAACTAGGCACACATATCAATGCACTCGCGAACATAATGTAAGGAAGGGAGGAAAAGAGTTTTTTAAAAACTCAGATGATGTGTGTGACCCATGTTTCGGTCAGCAATTCCTTACAAAGTGGTAAGAGTCTGAAAAGATGAGAATGTCTATATACTGAGATTGGGACAATATTTTTAGTGCCAAAACCAAAGCAGCCGCTTCTGTAGTAAATACAGAAGTGTTAGAGGGAGTATGTTTCGAAAATGAGCAATGATTGGGAATAGCAGAATAGAAGGTAGCACAGAAGGCAGCAGCAGCAACACCTTCAGACTTCGATCCAACTATGACTATTTTGTGGAATGCCGAAAATTTCTTTCAAGGGTTCTGAATAAAACGACTTGCATGCCAATGAACAGGTAGAATCATTACGAAGGAAGCTACATCAAAAGACCTTGGGTGTTGTTTGTCAAGGTCCATGGTGTGCTTTCCAAAAATTTAAGAGAAATCGTAAGCCAAACAAAACACTCAGGACAAGATTTTACTGTCACAGATCAAAGATCAACACAAATACAGGACCATTAGTACTATAATACTATATATACTATATATATAACTAAGTAGCTAAACGCTTCAACCAAACCAACCAGACACTTCAAAACATGAAATGCGTGGTGTCCGAAAAAGTATACACCAACAGCTTGGAACCAGACTACAAAAAGAAAAAAATTGAATGAACAATCTGAAAACTGTGGCACCACAAGGATTCAATGGGATTGGCCTCCGTTCACTAGATATCTCACACGTGTGTTTATATGTGCATGTTAACGTGAGTGAGTGAGACAGTTGGTTGGGTAATGTGTGTGTAGGTCAGCATTATAACAGCGGGGCCATGTCTTCCTCCCTTCTTGACCTTTCCCCACCCTGAACAGGATTATGTATCCATTTGTCGTTGGGTGATGATCTGGAGGCCGCACGTATTCTTTTTTCCTATAATCGGATTCGAACCTGTGCAGTCAGACTGAACGACGGGAGCTCTACCTCTTCGCCAACTTAGCCGCAGATAAACAATAAAACGCCATGTCAACACTGAAGAACGCATGGAATGCAAACGGAGAAGAAGAAGCGTTAATGGATTGGAAATGGGAGAGCAGAGTGGAAAGCAGAGTTAAATAAAGAACCGTTTTGCTTTTTCGAGAGCTCTGGTTTTTCGTGTAAAGAGGAGATCGTTTAATATCGATCTCAGAGAGATGTGTGTCCGTCAGTTTCAATTTCAGTTTCTCAAGATGACGTCTCCGCATTCAAAACGGATTCCATACAGACTGGTGCCACTGGTGATTAAGAAGATCTTAAATGATCAGGGTTTGGCCCTAAGCCTGCACATAAACACATGAGCTGTCAAGATCCTACCTGCCCTATGGGTTTTGTATTTTGTTCTAGTATTTGTATCAGTTGGAATAATCTTGGCTACATTATAATGATGTGTATCCATCAAATTCATGTGCATCTCCCCCAATGCACCCCACCACCACCCCAAAACCACCAACATATTGTTTATTGCCCAGTCCTTATTAAGGCTAACACAACAACTCAAGTTTACTACTGAAAAAGAGAATCACAAAAATCCAAGCTCACGGCAATCCATTCAAGTCTTAACAACAACTACAAAAAATCACTTTTTCTAAAGGAAGAAGATGCGTGTGCTCGGGAACTTTGAAATTATTTATATTCTGCTTTCACTATGCGACAGTCTACCACTGCTCTAGTTTCACGTCATATTTTGGTTAATCTGATACCTCAAGCTCACAATGACTTCAAAAAGTTCAACAGCTGTTCTTTCCATGATTATATTTTCTACAAAAAGGATACCGATAAAATGGCTCAATTTTAAAACCGGACCAAGATCTTTTTTCATGCTCATCCCGAGTGTATGTCGGCCGATCAATGGATCAAACTGATAAACACAGACATGGGCAGACAAAGTTTCTCATCTCGATGTATAACAAATTTGAATAACATTTGTACAAGAAGTGTTAGCAATATGGATGTGTGACAAACCTGAAAAATACAGATTGTGACAAGATTTCCCACAAATCTGCAAAAATTATTTAGGACTTTTAAAGATTCATAGCAAAATGAAGCTCTGTACTGTAACTAAGGAAAGCACTGAGGCAAGGGAATCAACCCTTCTTTTTCAAACGACGTAGTCGTTACGGGTAGTTGTCTTCCCTGATTGAACAAGCCGACAGCTGTCTGTCTCGCTCAATATCATGACCCGGGGGGGGGGGGGCGAGGCGGCGGTTGATTGCTTTAAATGTATGAAAGCAGATTTCGCAATCGGCGAGTAGTATCAAAAACTCTGAAGATTACTCTGACCTGTCTACAGTGCTGTAAGCAAAATCGAAGAATGGAATCAAGAGGGGGGTGGGGGTGGGGGGTGGGGGGGGAGGCGGGGGGAGGTAGTGAGAAGGGTAGAATTTGAGCCCAGACAGACCATAGGTGACTTAGGGAAATTGTTCGATTTATGAGGATGGAAAGTGCAACATTTCAAGACTGCTTCAGAAAGTGTTCCTATTAGTCACACAATAGCGCTGCATCGTCAAGATTATGTGGGAAGCCACAGAAAGCCATTATCTCTCATAACTGATGAGCAAAAACAGAAGCGAATCGACTGGTGTTGAGCACACTCAGACTTTTTTTTCATAATTAAGGTTTGTTTTGGATGTACTAAAACAGAGTTTGGATAAAATCTGACATACAACCATTGAATGGAAGACCAAAACACAGAGCGAAGTTTCTTGTCTGGGGTGCCATATCATCTAAAAGGTTCATTCCCTTGCGCGTGTTTCATGAGAACTTAGCTGTATAGCGACACTTGAAGAATGCTTGCTTCCAATTTCAGAGGCTTTGTACCCGAGCCATTGGATGTTTCAGTGGGACAGCGACGCAAAGCGCTGGGTTTGGCATTCTCAGGACTGGTTTAACAAGAAAGAAACAAAACAAAAAACTTGACCTTGTTACCAGAGCCCAGACCTAAATCCCATAGACAATGTAGGCGGGTCGTTAAAAATCACATGGCCAAACCGGGTATTACAAACCTTGACGCAATGCAGCAGAAAGCATGGCGATTCGGAGGAGGCTGAGTCATGAATACTTTACAAAGACTCACAAGCAGCATAGATGCTCGTACTCAAACCTGTCTCAGAAGCCGGGTTTCCTCATAAGACATTGAGGCTATTTCTGCGGAGCAGTGAATTCTTGATCTAAGTTTTGTTCTCATTAATTAACACCGTTTCGGTTAGAAAGGAGGGAACAGTGATAAAATGTTTACGGGTTCAGTAAAGTGCACTGTAAGTGTAATACGGATGACATCACCAGGCGGACGAACTTCCTCAAAGAAGCCAAGCCTAAGGAAAAAGTTCTTCCCAGTAGTTCAATGGTCTCGTGTTCGTGACCTGGACGATACACCGGTTGGAGAGATGACAACTTGGGTGAACGGTCATATGTTTAACAGGCTGAACGTACCCTAGCTCAGCATCATCTGTGTGTGTGTGGGGGGGGGGGTATAAGAGAAAGGATGACAACTTGGGTCAAGGAACGCTTAAAAGATTGAGTGCACCCAGAGTATCGTGTGTGTGTGTGTGTGTGTGTGTGTGTGTGTGTGTGTGTGTGTGTGTGTGTGTGTGTGTGTAAGTGTGTGTGTGTGCGCGCGTGCGCGCGCGTGCATGCGTGTGAGCATGTGCATACGCGCATTGTGTAAATATTTGTATTCAATTATTTATCTGCCTCTTCTTTTTGTACCTGGTGCTCATTCAATGGCCTTTATATCATCCAACCCTTTGGCAGGAGTGTCGGTTCTGGCTTCTTCGTTTTGTACCTGGTGCTCATTCAGTGGCCTTTACGTCATCCAACCCTTTGGCAGGAGTGTCGGTTCTGGCTTCTTCGTTTTGTACCTGGTGTTCAGACAGTGGCCTTTACGTCATCCAACCCTTTGACAGGAGTAATGGTTCTGGCTTCTTCGTTTTGTACCTGGTGCTCATTCAGTGGCCTTTACGTCATCCAACCCTTTGGCAGGAGTAATGGTTCTGGCTTCTTCCGAATCTTCGTTTTGTACCTGGTGCTCATTCAGTGGCCTTTACGTCATCCAACCCTTTGGCAGGAGCGTCGGTTCTGGCCTTTTCATTTTGTACCTGGTGTTCAGACAGTGGCCTTTACGTCATCCAACCCTTTGGCAGGAGTAATGGTTCTGGCTTCTTCGTTTTGTACCTGGTGCTCATTCAGTGGCCTTTACGTCATCCAACCCTTTGGCAGGAGTAATGGTTCTGGCTTCTTCGTTTTGTACCTGGTGCTCATTCAGTGGCCTTTACGTCATCCAACCCTTTGGCAGGAGTAATGGTTCTGGCTTCTTCCGAATCTTCGTTTTGTACCTGGTGCTCATTCAGTGGCCTTTACGTCATCCAACCCTTTGGCAGGAGCGTCGGTTCTGGCCTTTTCATTTTGTACCTGGTGTTCAGACAGTGGCCTTTACGTCATCCAACCCTTTGGCAGGAGTGTCAGTTCTGGCCTCTTCATTTTGCACCTGGTGCTCAGACACTGGCCTTTACGTCATCCACCCTTTGGCAGGAGTGTCGGTTCTGGTCTCTTCGTTTTGTACCTTGTGTTCAGACAGTGGCCTTTATGTCATCCAACCATTTGGCTGGAGTGTCGGTTCTGGCCTCTTCATTGTGTACTGGTGTTCAGACAGTGGCCTTTATGTCATCCAACCCTTTGGCAAGAGTGTCGGTTCTGAAGAGCAGAAGGAACATCCAAATGCACACCACCGAATATGTGATTTTGGTTGCAATGGCGAGGCATAGCTACAGCCAATATCAGTGTGAGCAATGTATCCTTGATAAAATAACTCTGGACAATGTGATTACGACAATCGCTTTGGATACTATGTCTTTAACACATGATTATGGAAAAAGAGCCCACTCCAATCGCTTTGACCTGCAAGTTACGTGTCATAATATCCCTGAGCACGGGACAACTAGCCAGAATGAAGTGATATTTGTCACGATCACTACAAAACAAGTACTTCCAGCTCGCAGGCCCCATAGGACCAGACGTTTTGGCGGGTAAAGCAACAGTTCTTGGTTGAAGAATTGACGATTGTCTGTCCTGTATAAGTCGAAAAAGTCCAAAGCAGCGTGGGCATGGTGATGGGATAAATAAAATGATCGTTAACATCTATAGGTACGAAATAAGAAATGACGAATCTCACTGATAAGCCTGAACTTGACTTAGGCCCCTTGTTCTGATTCATTTTTATCTAAACTCCGTATTTAGACCTATTCCTCTGATTTAGTTATTTGTGCTTCATCAAAAAGACAGGACTTCTTTTTCTCATTCAGTGCATTTCTTTGTTTCTGTTTTACTTGAATGACGACAATGGTTTTAGTTCAGACTGGCGAGTACTTTATGCTGAGAGTACTGGCTTTTGAACAAATATAAGTGCCCTTTTCTCCTGGCACGCACTCTCTCACGGATATCCATTTCCTTGTAGGTTATAGAGAATGAAAGTGTATATATTTCCTACTGCAAGCCAATATTACAAGCTCAAATCCGTTGATCACCACAGAAATATGATTATCAAGTCAGAAGAATAAACCAAGGCTGGAGACAGAAAGTGGGGCTTGCCACAGACAAGTCTGGTTTGTGAACAGGTCTGGCTGTCATTTCTTCCCTTCTGTTGTAGTCGAAATACGAAGAACTGGCATGGCATTACTATCAAAGACACCAGCTATTCCTTATGAAACAAACCGCCGTCAAGACAGCCCTTGCACTACAGTGTTCAATCAGGTAGGACATCAATGCGGGACACAACTCTCATGACAGGAGCACTTTAGAGATGGGGAAATCTGTGTTCAACAACTCTGACATGATCCTGGCATAGTTCTGTATGAAGTTAAAACAGTCTACCGCACCCCCACCCCGAAGAACGTGCATTCACTGAAAACACTGATATACAGGACAACTGATACTGATTCTTCAGCCCACCATTCTGGGTCAGAGTACCGTTCCTATATGCACACTGTGTACGTCCAACGCCCTTTATAAATGTTCTAAAAACAGTAGTAGGCGTAGGCTCCTTGGCTGTGTTTAAACGTGAGAAAAGTAACAGTCATCTGTGGGTTTACATCATGATCATGATATCTTTGTGGGTTTACATCATGATCAGGATATCTGTGGGTTTACATCGTGATCAGGATATCTTTGTGGGTTTACGTCATAATCAGGATATTTTTGTGGGATTACATCACGATCAGGATATCTTTGTGGGATTACATCACGATCAGGGTATTTTTGTGGGATCACATCATGATCAGGATATCTTTGTGGGATCACATCATGATCAGAATATTTTTGTGGGATTACATCATGATCAGGACGTCTTTGTGGGATCACTTCACGATCAGGATATCTTTGTGAGATCACATCACGATCAGGATGTCTTTGTGGATTTACATCATGATCAGGATATCTTTGTCGGACTACATCATGATCAGGAGATCTTTGTGGGATTATATCATGATCATATCTTTGTGGGATCACATCATGATCAGGACGTCTTTGTGGCATTATATCATGATCATGATATCTTTGTGGGATCACATCATGATCAGGACGTCTTTGTGGCATTATATCATGATCATGATATCTTTGTGGGATCACATCATGATCAAGATGTCTTTGTGGCATTATATCATGATCATGATATCTTTGTGGGATCACATCATGATCAAGATGTCTTTGTGGCATTATATCATGATCATGATATCTTTGTGGGATCACATCATGATCAGGACGTCTTTGTGGCATTATATCATGATCATGATATCTTTGTGGGATCACATCATGATCAGGACGTCTTTGTGGCATTATATCATGATCATGATATCTTTGTGGGATCACATCATGATCAGGACGTCTTTGTGGCATTATATCATGATCATGATATCTTTGTGGGATCACATCATGATCAGGACGTCTTTGTGGCATTATATCATGATCATGATATCTTTGTGGGATCACATCATGATCAGGATATCTTTGTGGCATTATATCATGATCATGATATCTTTGTGGGATCACATCATGATCAAGATGTCTTTGTGGCATTATATCATGATCATGATATCTTTGTGGGATCACATCATGATCAAGATGTCTTTGTGGCATTATATCATGATCATGATATCTTTGTGGGATCACATCATGATCAAGATGTCTTGTGCATTATATCATGATCATGATATCTTTGTGGGATCACATCATGATCAGATGTCTTTGTGGCATTATATCATGATCATGATATCTTTGTGGGATCACATCATGATCAAGATGTCTTTGTGGCATTATATCATGATCATGATATCTTTGTGGGATCACATCATGATCAAGAGTCTTTGTGGCATTATATCATGATCATGATATCTTTGTGGGATCACATCATGATCAAGAGATCTTTGTGGCATTATATCATGATCATGATATCTTTGTGGGATCACATCATGATCAAGATGTCTTTGTGGCATTATATCATGATCATGATATCTTTGTGGGATCACATCATGATCAGGATGTCTTTGTGGCATTATATCATGATCATGATATCTTTGTGGGATCACATCATGATCAAGATGTCTTTGTGGCATTATATCATGATCATGATATCTTTGTGGGATCACATCATGATCAGACGTCTTTGTGGCATTATATCATGATCATGATATCTTTGTGGGATCACATCATGATCAAGATGTCTTTGTGGCATTTATATCATGATCATGATATCTTTGTGGGATCACATCATGATCAGGACGTCTTTGTGGCATTATATCATGATCATGATATCTTTGTGGGATCACATCATGATCAAGACGTCTTTGTGGCATTATATCATGATCATGATATCTTTGTGGGATTACATCATGATCAGGATATCTTTGTGGGTATTACATTATGATCAAGATATCTGTGGGATCACATCATGATCAGGATATCTTAATGGGTTTACATCATAATCAGGATATCTTTCTTGGATCACACCATGACTGTAACGTTTTGCTGTATATTAAGTTCATAACATTTCCGCAAAACCACAATTACTTATTATTACTATGATCCACACATATAATTATGAACTTGGTCACCACAAGGTACACGGTAGATTCCCTCTCTGCCACTAAAAGCCAGGGAGTGAAGTGGGAATTTGGCCAAGACCGTGTGTTATTGCTGTAACAAGACAAACGAGATGGAAACGCCAGAAACGCTGACTCTATCATACTTACCTCGTTGTTCAATCAGACATGACCACAGGACCTCTGATAAACCCATCCCCTTTCACGTTTCATAAACTTCACTGCCATGTGTGTCTCACAGCTAAACTGTTCCTTTCATGTCTTTCTGGTTTCAGCTTTTTTAATCAAAATTTAAGCAGGTAACTAGTTAGTGGTTAGCACAACAGCTTACTGACCGGAGAGGTCGTCGGTTCAAATCTCCAACAGACAAAAAGCTTACTGTTCCCCCCCCCCCCCCCCCCCCCGGCTCCAACTGTCTCCCACTAAGAAGTTGAGAATGCTACGGGCGTGCTGCAAAGACTTGAGACCACACAATTGAGTCTTCTACTTTATGGATGCGCCAATGAAGGTGGTGTCCAGATGTCCTGACCAACAGTGCTGGAGGCTGTATTTCTCAGTTTGTTTGGTGCCAGGATACATATGACAGTAAGCGCACAAGAGAATCCCTGTCACGCTGTCTTAAGTCTAAATCAATATCATACCCATTCACATCATCATAGTTTTGAACCAAAAAAACAAACAAACAAAAATGTCACAGATTCTGAGACCCTTCATCCCTGCTATCATGATGACCTCAGTTTCGGTGGAATGACTGGCATGCATCTAGCAACAAGAACAGAAAGCAAAAATACCTTTTTATTTTTACAGATATATGTACAGTTTGCAATCTCATCCATGTTGTATAACTTTAAGAATTCTCCTTGTCCCTGTTTATTACCTCATCCATCCTTGGCCTACAGTCCTGCCAAACCTTTTATAATAATCAAACCAGTATTCCTTGAGAATACAGTGAAACAACCCACACCCAAAACTCTTTCAAAAACCGATGAGTTTCTTCCTAAGATCTCAGTGGACTCCATTCCAAGCGACATGGCAGGAATGTGAGGTGAGGTGGGGGGGCATTATTACCCTCCGTTTGGCCGCGACCTTTAATCCAGCCTGTTATTGCTGTAACCAAGACAAATGAGAGAGACAGAGGCCAAGGGACACCAGCATCTCCACACCACCCAGGCTGCCCAATCAGGCGTGGTCGCAGGATCTCCGATCAACTCGTCCACTTTCACACTCCATCAATTTCGTCGCCACGTGCGCCACGCGGCTAAACTGCTCTTTCTAGGTCACTGACCTCCCTCTCTCTCTCTCTCTCTCTCTCCCCTTCGTCCCTCCCTCCCTCTCCCTTTCTCTCTCCCCTTCGTCCCTCCCTCTCTCTCTTTCTTTCTCTCTCTCTCTCTCTCTCTCTCACACACACACACACACACACACACACACACACACACACACACACACACACACACACACACACACACACTGGGCGATAATCTCGTTTTCAAGCCAGGACTACACGGTCGGCGTTTGCGTCTGATAAGGAGACAACCCCATCCCCGAAACCACCTATCATACTCACCCTTTACCTCGCCCACATCGGATCATGTAAATTAAATCAGGCTCATGTGGGTGGGGGGTTGGGGTGTGCGTGCCAATTAGTAAGTCAAAAGAACAAAGGCTAACACTCCCCTTAAAAAAGTGGTTAAATTAAGCCTAAGGAAGAGATTTCACAAGATTTATAGTATTAGAGGCAGTTCTGGACAAGTTCATAATGTGTATAGCCCAGCTATATCAGGGCTAACATCACGTTCAAAACAACTCTGAAGTTTAATTAAAAAGACAACAGTTAAAAACCCAAGCTCATGATTATCCTTTCAAGTCTAAAAATGTATTTGAAAATCTTAACCTTATTTTTGCTTAAAGCCCAGCTGACTGCATAGAGCCATATCAGGGCTAGAACCATTTCAGTACACACAGTACATCAACATGGAAAAAAAAAAGGAAAAGAAAATTAAGTACACATATCAATGCAATCGCGTACATAATCTAAGGAGACGCCCGTGGCGTTGACCACTCCGTCCAATTCATCACACAGGGGACTTCAAAAACGTGCCTGAATACAAATTTAAACATAACTAACGAAAATAAATAAAACATAAAAACGGGCAAAATTACCTAAAATTGCTTCCATATACCTCATTTCCCTAGAGCCAAAAATACACTTAATATATGTACCCAATTACCAATCCTAAGAGAAAGTGTGTAAGATCTTACTGAACACATACAGATGAATGGACCAGCAAGGCAGAAAATGATAGGACGAAATGACAGAAAGCAAAGGAGCAAGGCTGAAACAAAGACAGTGACAGAAAAGAGGAAATTTCTAGCACAGAATTTCCAGAAGGTAGGTATACTATTTATACTGAAAGAGCCCCCGTCATCCCCACGAGGGTATTTTCCTATACAAATAATCATGTTAAATGAATGTATTGATTTCTCATAAAAACATGAAAATTGCATCCAATGGAACATCTCTTTAGAGTTTGCTGTGCAGTGCATATGTCGCACATCGTGCAAGTTCAAACATTCAATAAAAACTAAAGAAGATGCCTGGAGCTGAATGGCTTATCACATGGTATACACCATGGTGCTTTGTTTTTTAAAAGGCGAAGATGTATACAAACCACACACAGAAAACACAGACAGGACACAAACAGCCAAACAAGACACACGGTATTATGATTAAGACCATTATTTTAATTAAGATCATCAATTTTTACTAACGACAGAAAACGTGTTAATGAAAAGAGTGAGAATCTAATAAAGGAACACTGTACACTTCACGGACAACTATGCTCTCAGTTGCTGTGATTTCCGTTTATTTATTTGTTTTCGGATTGTTTTGTTGTTGTTGTTTTCCAGATACATGGAAAGTCTGTCACACAGCTCCTTCTGTAAAGAATTGTTTAGAATTTGAGTACATCATTAAAGACTAATAATTTTACATTTCGCTCTTTCCTTTACCTATGGTAAGCTGAAGTGGGCTCATATGCTGGTTGGTCTCAAGTATAAGGAATGCGCTTCATGTAGCTTGATGCATTCTTAATTTTAAACAACGAGAAATTAGGCCGAGATGCTGAGAGGAAACAAGCAAAATGGTTTGAAAAGACAACCATGTTACTGAACAGACAACCAAGTTACTCATTTCTGTGTTTTGATTCCTGGTACCATCATGTTCCACCACCGAGGATCACCAGCAAATTTCGTTCCTTTCCAGACGACTTTATAAACTAACTCTCCCCTCCTCTCTCTCTCTCTCTCTCTCTCTCTCTCTCTCTCTCTCTCTCTCTCTCTCTCTCGACATTTCTTTCATGTGACCTCCAATCCTCCTATGACCTCAGCTGACAACCTCTCTTCTGCTACATGACAAGCCAGATTGCATTCCAAAGTAAAACCACAAATTGAGCTTGATGCTCCAATTTATTCCGATCCTGCTGAATTAAATCGACGTCAGACAAATCTCCAAATCAGCAGTGTGATTGAATCGACCCTCCCGACTTCAGCGCGCGTTTCGTCTGACTGAGCTTTGGTATCTACATAATTTGGGCTTACTTCTTGCCTATTCTTCATTTCTCTCAGGAAATGTTGGTGCACTTCACTGAACTCCAGTCTCCATCCATCAACTCTGACTGAATTTGATAACCTGATTTCATATCTCAAATCGCAAATAAGAGACAGGAGAAAAAGGAGAGATCACTCCTGGTTAAGAACTAGTCCAAGTCTGAATGCTTCATGAAACTCGAGTATCACTGCCTATCGACCCAATACTTGAAAAGTTAAATAGATTTTCTCGTTCAGTTATTGGACAGTGTTTTGTAAAGTCACGGTGGTACACGGCGTTAAATTTCAGTTTGTTGGTAGACTGTTGCCTCTATCTTTCTCCCTTCTCTCGCCCATATGTACATTAAATCAAATTTAAGCACAATAAATAAATCTCAATCTCATGTTAAAGCGAACTGTAATATTTTCTGACGGGAAAAATTTCTGAGACTTCCGTTTAAAAACTTGCCATACTCATTCATACTTCACCATAATGAGTAATGCCACCTCAAAAGGACTTGGTTTCTTCACCATGTGAGTAATGCTACCTCAAAAGGACTTGGTTTATATCTGACATTGTGACTTTTTGAAATTGGGTCTGCTGATTTGTATCCGTTTTATAACGAATTGTGTATGCCGCCAGAAATATTTCCTATGGTTGAGATTTAAATAAAGTCTTCTAGATTCGTGTTGGGCAAGACCTCTTCAACTGGTTTGCATGAACGACCAAAGATCATATCTGCAAAAACACAAACTCTCTCTCTCTCTCTCTCTCTCTCTCTCTCTCTCTCTCTCTCTCTCTCTCTCTCTCTATCTATCTATCTCTCTCTCTCTCTCTCTCTCGTTCTCTCTTTTCTTTGATTAAACGGACTGCTGTCGATTTATCATTATTCACTTTCATCTCGATTTTTAGTCAGAGGGAGTTCTCCCTATCTTCTTTGTGCCATTTCCACCCACAGCTGAAAGAGAAAGAACATGAAGGTAACTAAGAATAACACAGATAGGGAGAGAAACGGGGAATGAGAGACTGGCCCAAGAAGAAAGATGAGTGCTGAATCGACTTTGCCTTCAAAGTGACCCGCTGCCAAAAACATCCGCCTCTGTCGTCGTCCTCCTTATAAAACCTGAAGCTGAAGAAGCCAACAGCGAGCAAAGCACCACAGCACATGTAAGCAGGCGCCAGTGTAAGTTTTAAAAAGCCTCATCGCTGATCGAACTTTTCTTCAATCAGGCCTATCACCCCGTTTCCTATCCCAACTCTCTTGACGAGATGGTGAGAAGGGGTAAGAGACGACAAAGAAGGGAGGATGGACAGTGTCAACGCCCACAAGGGATCCCGGATGGCGCTAGACAGCTAACAAACTTTATGTCAGCTTCAAAAGCAGACCACAACAGGCACAGACATCTTACAAGACAAAAAGGTTCTTCTTCTGTCACTCACTCTGGCAGTCAATCATCGTGGAGGCCAATCGCAGTAGATGGTTTCCTATAAATAGGAGGCCGGTGAAGATTCTTATTTTTATTACTGCTTAAAGCCCAGCCGACTGCGTAGAGTCATGTCAGGGCTTTAACCATTTCAATTCACAAACAGTGCTTCAACAGGAGAGAGAAAAAAAGGGAACAGAAAATTACGTACACATATCGATGCATTCGCGCATATAATCTAAGGAGATCCCCCTGGCGTTGACCATTCCGTCCAATTTAACACAAGGGATTTAAGAAATATTGGCTACCTGAATACAAATTAAAACATAACTAAGGACACTAAAACATAAAACGGGCCTAAATTACTTTAAATTGCTTCCGTATATTTCATTTCCCTCGAGCAAAAAATGCAACATTCAGTGATGACCCCCCCCCCCCTCTCTCTCTCTCTCTCTCTCTCATTGTGAGCTACTCTACCCTAAAAAAAAAATTTTTTTTTAAAGTTTTGCATAAAGTCTGTGTCACATGGTCCTTGTCGCATTGCATGGATAGATTAACACTGTCTCATGGCAAAGTACAACCATTGTTTGCATAGGACATTTTGCAGTCGTTATAGACAGGATTGGTAATGGCACTGAAAATTTACATAAATGTAGGCTACACGCAGGTTTTTTGTAATACAATCACTTGGGCTTGCCAAATTATATAAAGAAAAAAAGGCCTTTTCTTATTCGTGTTTTTATCCCAACCAACTCAAGGGCCATTCTTGGCTGTCATACCAAACGATAATGTCAGTTCACAAAATACGAGTTTCCCAAAGTAATCATTCTCCAGTATAACCCATGACCAGTCACTGTCACCTAATAACAAATCGACAGCGGCAACTAATCTTTGTGAACTGAAGCTGATAAAACCAGGGTAGTACTGTCCCGGGCGTCGGAACTGTCTGTATGTATCGTGTGCCGTTTTCTGACATACGTTACTGTGCATGTGTTGCAGCGTTTATCACAAAAATGTCACTGACAGTTAAATGCTATCAGCGTATCTGCAGCGTTCATCACAAAAACGTCACCGACAGATTAGTGCTATCAGGAAATCATCTATGTGAAAGCTTTCAGTACTGCATCTTTGAGATAACGAATCACTGTGCAAGAATTAAATCAAGAGGCTACCCACTACTCTATAACGCAACTCTGTCGAATGTACCACTCCTGTTTATTATAATGGGTAGTAGTTTCGCTTCTGCAAATAAACATGACCAAAGAATACGTATCAGCTGCACAACCTCTGCCAAGCGTTTGTGTCAGACCTACCTAACCCGGATTCCCCAGAATTACCCCGAAAATAGGAAAATCGACCAGGCAAGAAAATTCCTGAAACATACACGCCAGCGCGCGCACACACAGAAACACACACACACACACACACACACACACACACACACACACACACACACACACACACACACACACACACACACACACACTGGATCAATCCAAACCACTGTTTTTTGTTTTCAAAAGAAAGGGGGTAGTAAAGAAAAATAAGGACGACCATGAAATCTCAGTCCAGATATTCACTTTCACTCCGGTTTCGATCACAGCACTCCCTTCGTATCTTCTTTCAGCCAATTTCAGGACACAGCCCAAAAATTTGGAAGCTGAAAGGGTAAAGGAGAGGAAGAAGGTGGAGAAGAGGAGAAAAAGGACAAGGGATGGAGAGAGAGCGTGAGGGGAGAGGGGGAGGGGGGAAGGGAGTAAGGGAGGGGGACAAGGGAAAGAGAAAGGAGCAGAAGACGACGGAGTGCTGAATCGTCTCAACCTTCAAAGTGAACTACCGACAAAGATACTCACATCCATCAATTTCCTGTCTTTAAGAAACCAAGGGCAAGCAAAACACCGAAACTTGCTGGAGGTCAAATGACCGATACCTACAACTCGGTGCGGCAGTTTGAACAGCTTTGTCACAAACGACAAATTGATATCTTCATCAAGCACATAACATCTCCCCGCTCCCCTCCACCTCACCCAACTCCTTCGCCGAGATGAGAGAGGATGCCTCAAAAGAGAGAGGAGGATAGCAGATGTCAACGCTGGAACACACACACACACACACACACAACACACACACACACACACACACACACACACACACACACACACACACACACACACACACTAACCCCCCCCCCCAAAAAAAAAGAAGAAGTAAAACATCTTTTTCAAAATTGCAAGCTTTTCCCCCCCATTAAAGTCAACTCCGTCCTCGCAGTCAAAATCTTACGCTGAGGTGTTGGAGGGGAAAACATCAAAAGAATAAAAGAAGGTAAAAAAAAAAAAAAAAAAGCTTCTTTTTTTTTTTAAACTGCAAGGCCGAATCTACCATCAAAATCGGCAGCAGTTAAGAAGAAAACGAGGAATCTCAAAAATGACGTCAAAACTAGCTATGACGTCACCTAAAACTAAAATGAAAAATGAAAATACACCATTACCACGTGTTTTCAGTCTGCAAGATTCCACCCTGAACGGAGTAGATCAGAATAGGCTAGGCCTATATAATACGGTTTCATTATAAAAGTCAAAACCTCCCAGGAAATCAATGATATCAAGAAACTACTGAGGATCAGTTCTTTTCAAACCCAATGGACTGTATCTTAATCCACCGTGGTGTCAATGATTTAAAGACTGATCCAAATACTACCTTGTGAAAGGCATCATGATCTTGCACCCTAACAGCAAAATTGTTATAAGCAAGACTGCACCTGTCAAAGACACAGCCTTTTTGGATCAAGAGATACCTCTTTAACGCCCTAGTCACCTCCGCTTTACATGGCCACAGTATGGTGTCGATTATCGTTCACGACAGTCTCAACACCAACTCTAACAATCACTCCAAGGACTCCCAAATGCTCGTGGTCAAAGACATCGGCAACCACATCAGCTGGCTGTTGTGGAGAAGGCAAAAATCCAACTGACACCCGCGAATATTTACCATACACACCCGCCACCAGCTTTGACAACCTTTACACTACAGCGCCATCCACGCTTTAACTTTTTCCTTATTAACTTTGAATTTGGGGACTAAATCCTAAAAATGGTTACCAGTACTGCATTAGTAACTATATTCATTACTGCGTTAGTACCCATATTCTTTTTTTATCTTTTTTTGTTATTGTTATTATCTCCCCCTCCCTTGCCAGCACTGTATCCCTATCTAAATCTGGCTAATGCCGCCAGGAGGAGGAGGAGAGAAAAAGGAGAGAGAGAGAGAGAAAAAGATGAATTGACTTTCAAAATGACCGCAGACTAAAAACTCCCACAGACCAACGACACCTACATTTATCAACTTCTTATCTTCAAGAAGCCAACAACATGCATAGCACCAGAAGACGCGGGTCAAAAGGAAGAAAACTTGCAATTCAATATAGAAGCAAGTGCAGCGGTTTGAAAAGCCTCATCACACACCAGGACAGATCGAAGTCGTCGTCAATAACGCCCTTCTTACCCCTTCAAGCCCACTATACCTCAAGGAGATTGGAAAGCCTGAAGAGAGAGAGAGAGAGAGAGAGAGAGAGAGAGAGAGAGGAAAGTGCAATGTCAAAGCTGACAAGGGAGTTCCGATGGCACTAGACAGCTAACAAACTTCCATGTCAGCTTTACAAGTGGATCACAGGTCAAAGGTTCCCCACCACTCAGACTGGCAGTCACCGTGGGGCCACTCACTGTAGATGCGTACTTCCTTTTTAGATCGTGCAGACGGGAGTAAATCTGAAAGGGGCCTGTCATGTTTTCAGCGTGATGTATATTCATGCTTGCCGCAAACTGCTGCATCAATTTTTATGGCCGATTCATCATGGTGTTAAGACTGGCACTGTCAAAGGGTTTACTAGGGCAGAAGGGATGCGATTGATCTCTGTGTATGCGTTTAACAAGCACATACGCGCACATAGTGCATTGACTGCATCATGGAGGTAAGCATTAAAAATGCCTGTGTATGAAGACTGGGCGGTCGGACTTCAGTTTGATCCGTAAATTAACTTTACTACATTCTTTTCCTGCCTTATCTTCTGCATCGATAGGTCTTCGGCTCCAAACGTGTGTCCCAATGCTTGTAATACGAGTATGTGTCGTGTCTCACATTCTGCAGCAATTTATACGTGAATTTTTACGTCAGAAGTAGTTCATGTGTGTGGCTCAAAGGAATGTTGCAAACGCAAACATCCACGGGGGATGTTTGTCGAGGTGGATGAAAAGATCTGAGCACTCAAAGACGTGCGTAGCCAATAAAACTACCAAACGAAAAAATTCAGCTCATTTTTAACACGCAAATTTGTCATAGAAAGCGGTGGCCATTCTGTGTCTGCTGCTTTTACTGGGAAATAAATATTTGAAAGTATGTACTCGCACCAAATGATTTCAGGCCAAAGCAGTCAACGAAGGCAATGTCACCTCACAACTGCGCAACACTAAAGGTCTTGAGCTTAAAAACTACTAAGGTCCTGGAACAAAAACATTCAAAACTTATCTCCAACAAGCAGGCTTCGCTTTTTTTGTTTGTTTTTTTTTTTGTTTTTTTTATTTTGTTTTGATTTTTTTGGTCCTTTTCTTAATCTTCCTTTAAAAGAAAGAGGAGGGGAGGGGAATGAATTTTTTGTATCAACCAAGAGAGATGTGCGAGTATATGTACGTATGTGTTGCATAAGTGTGTTACTTTGAAACTGTTTCCAGCCGTTTCTGGACGGAACTTGTATGAAATCTGGGTCAAGAATGTGGATCTGCCAAAGTGTTACAAATTAGTCAGCTGTTTCTTGGGGGGGGGGGGGGGGGGGTCTTTTAGCAATTATGGGTCAAGGGTGTGGATCATAAACGAACCACAAGTAAGCAACTTCGCAGGGTAAAGTGTCAAGGTCACGCATACCAAAACCGGGCCTCAAACCGGCACTTTCTGAGGATGGTGTATGAACAGCACTTTCTCAGTAAACATTTATTTTTGCGGTTGTAATAGTCTACCATTTTCTCCATGTACTTCAAGCGTTAGTTCAACTGAAGCTTCAAGGCCATATGCACATTGAGAATTATAAAATCGGGATTTTCTGTAATAATTGAATGGCTTAGCCATCTGTTACAATGTCTAGACATTGCTAACACGTTCACACTAGCAGCATTGATCTTACCACGTGTACACTATTCCCCAATGTGCAAATCTTTTTTTCTGGAGTACCCTGGTAACGTTTTTCCTTCAATGTGAAAATAAGGATGACCTATCACACATCTAAGACCGACAGAAAATGACCAACCTTAACAGAAAATAAGCAGGAGGCCAAATTAAACGAGTCGGTACGAGATGTGCTTTTCACAACGTTTTATGGCTCTTTGATTTATTGTCTCACCTTTTAGACCGACAAACAACTCTGATCCCAGGGGAGGCCACGGAATGATAGCAATGATGGTCACTTACACTCGCTCCAATTGAACATCCATCCCCAGATTTCAGCCAAGAAAACGATGCCCCGGACCTGTTCGTGTCTCTCAGCCGTGCATAAATCACTTTCGGCGGTTTCTGAAAGTTTGAGAAAAGTTTTTAGCATTCGACTCTTCCTTTTACGTCGTCTTCTGGGTGTCAATTTTTGCAGCTCTGTCAAATCTGTTCGGCTTGTATTTTATTATTGCCATGCGCATCAATGACGTGGTGTGTGTGTGTGTGTGTGTGTGTGTGTGTGTGTGTGTGTGTGTGTGTGTGTGTGTGTGTCTGTGTGTTGTCTGTCTGTGTGTGTGTGTGTGTGTGTGTGTGTTGTCTGTCTGTCTTGTGTGTGTGTGTGTGTGTGTGTGTGTGTGTGGTGTGTGTGTGTGTGTGTGTGTGTGTGTGTGTGTGGTGAATGGATTGTTTATCGTAACATGCCCACCGTCTCATATACAAACCACACAGATGGATTATGTATCAGAAAATCAAACTCAGCGGAGACAATCAAGAAGCATGGCATCAATGAACGCTGAAGAAGAAATAGCAACTCTGTATAAATAAATGGGCTCAAGTAACTTTCTCATTGTTGGGTGCATATTCGAAACAGATCAACTATTCAAGAATCTGATCGATCCTGAACAAGTGCAGCAACCAGACTCATGTTGGCTTAAGTAAAGTTGTAAGCACACGTCCGAGTTTAAATATGTTCACGGCCGAGTTTAAATAATTTTCCTCTGGATGTAAAATCTGTCATGCTGCTCTTTCTGTGCTATGTAATTTTAGAATGCGAGTACGCCATTACAAGATCAAGTTCATATTCATGTTCTATCTTCTGTAGCAAAGCTGAAAAGTAGATCCACGTGAAAGCATTTTTGGGACGTTATAATGGAATTTCGTGTGGAAGAGGAGGAAAAGAGTCTTAACGTCAACAGGTATGTTTGATGATATGTTTTGATGTATTCTTCATCTCAGGCAATGAAAATGCAGTTTACAGTCTTGAAGGACAAGAGAAGAAAGAAACAGACAACCTTGCTGTCGACTTCTAAGGTACGATTCCAGATTCATCCACGTTTCAGACCACTAGTAACGTTTCTTTTTCTTTCAGATAACTCTACTGACTGATTATGCCCCCCTCCCCCTCATTCTCTCCCCTCCCTATCTATGGACATTTTTATATATTATGACCTCCATACCTTCAACGACCTTAGCAAACCTCTCTTGTGCTACATGACAAGCCAGACTGCTTTGCAAGGTAAAACCAACAACTGAGCTTGACGCGCAAATCTATTCCAATCCTACTCAATTAAACCGACGTCAGACGAATCTCCAAATCAGCAGCATGACTGAATCGTCCCAACCTATCTCTACACGTGTTTCGTCTGACTGTACTTTGTTATCTACTTTTACTTGATTTGGACTAAGTTATTGGTTATTTGTCGTCTCTCTCCAGAAATGTCACTGCATTTCATTAAAATCCTGTCTCCATCTTCCATTACTGACCGAATCTATTAACCTGGATTCTTCGTCTGCAATCAAAAATAACGGTGAAGGCAAACTGGAGAAATCACTTTTGATTAAGAACTAGAGAACTTGAATGCTTCATGTAACTAGAGTTATGTTCATAGTTAAGAGTTTCTGTCCTGCAAATTTCAGATATTGGGTAGTGCCCTCGAAACTGGTGTTGGAACAAGGCGTTAATATCAAGTTTGTCAGCAGACCATGTACTGTGTCCCCCCCCCCCCCCCCTCTCACTTCTTAAAGCACATTTGATTAATTTGTGTACAAAAAGAAAATTTCAAGGCATAAGACAACAGAATTTAAACCGGATGTTCAAACATATTTGTTTCTGATGATAGGCGAAATTGTCACTTTAAAATTCACTATACCATTTTTTTCCACAAAACCGGCATGGAACCAAGACTAAAGCAGGAGTCAGAAAAAGTAAACCTATCTCCTGGCAAATCCTGCAGCACAATCGCTTCTGCCAAACGCATCACAAAGATTCATGAAATTCCAATGGTGAGTGCAAAAATCAAAAAGAAATCTTGCACAATAATGAAATACATCCCCAGACAACCCTATTTCAAGAAAAAAAAAGACGCGGAGGACCAAGTCTCTCTGCCTGCACATACAGAAAGCATGGAATAAAACTGTGGTATTCTACCAAAACAACAGGAAACCACAACTTGCTATACTAGAGTATGTACATGTGAGTAAAGCCAATAACAGGATATATCATTAAAAAGTAAGTTATAACAAACTATCTACCATATGCTTCTCCAAGTTATATTTTCTATATTTTAGTTTTATCTTGATCCTGCTCGTATCCTATCTCAACAAGCAAGCTCTCAACCAGCAAGAAATGCACCATCAAAGAGCTGAGAACTCTTGCTGATACACTTTGGCACGCGCGCATGCGCATACACATGCACATGCACACATGGTAGATTAATTCAAAGTACTGTTCCCATTAAAGTGGTATAAACAAATGGACAACTGTAAAATCTCGATCCAGATATTCATTTTCATCACCCTTTTAATCGCAGTATTCGGTTTTGATCTTTTTACCCAGTTTCAGCCACAGATCAGGAACAAGGTGGAGGAAGAGAGTGGATGGGGATACAGTGAGAGAGTGGAAGACACGAGCCCTGAATCGACCCTGCCTTGCAAGTGATCCACAGCCAAAAACGTCTACATACGTAAACTTCCTGCCTTCAAGAAGCCAAGAGTGAGCAAATGACCAAAAGACGTGAGGTCAAAAGACCGAACCTTACAACTAAACATGTAAGCAAGTGTCGGCTTGTGTGTGCCTCATCACACACCACGACAGATCGAAGTCGTCGTCATCTATACACTTCCCTCTCGAACACGCACTCTCCCCCAACTCCATCTCCGTGTTTGAGACAGGGGTGGAAAGAAGATGAGAAGGGTGGATAGCTGGTGTCAACTATGACAAGGGGGTCTTGATGGCGCGAGGCAGCTAACAAACTTCCATTTCAACTTAAAAAACAGGGCCACATGCCAAAGGTTCTCCCACCGCTCAGACTGGTAGTCACCATTGGGACACACACACACACACACACACTCTCTCTCTCTCTCTCTCTCTCTCTCTCTCTCTCTCTCTCTCGCCCCCCCCCCCCCCCCCAACTTGGGAAGAAGGGAACAAATTGGAATGGGGTCTGTCACACATTCAGCCTCGTGTGTACTAATACGTATATTCAACAAATAGCGGTGTCAACTGTTATATTTTGCTGGTTAATTCTGGTGGAAGGGATCTCATATCATTTATGTTTACGGGTCAAAAGTATGTCGTATATATAAAAATATACAAATCAACACTTGCACGTTTTCTCTCTAAAGGTAATAACCAATCAGGATATATATGAATAGCTGGACAGAGACTACGAACGACAGAACTGTACTTCACTTTCAATACACACAAAAGTCAAGGAAAGTTGTAATTTTGCTGTTGTTATTTTCATTGGAAACTTGAAAGGTGTATGTATTTACACCAAACGATTGCATGCCAAAGTGGTCAACGAAAATGTAAGCCTCACTTCTGAGCGGGTTAAAAGTTTAGATACAATTCCGAACAAAACAGGCTCTGCAAATTAAATTAACTTTTTACGTTTTCGCAATTTCTGTCCAGACATTTTAATGAGTTCAGGTTAGCAGTACTGCTCTTTGCCCTCAGTGCATTATTCCCCACATGCTGTCCACAAACTTCCTCTGTAAAACTATCTTTCAAATATCCAGTCTACAACCTTTCTCCCTCCTTTCCATAGGGATGGCCCAATAACACATCTGAAGCTTTTGACAGGGGGAAAAACTGGAGGTCAAAATCAACACTTGTGCAGAGCCTGTATCAAAATCCCTACTACATTTACGTTCGCGTTTGTGGCTCTTCGTTTTGACAAACAACTCCTTGGTCCCAGGGGAGGCCAGAGTGGGAGCGATGATCGTCACTTATGCTCCAGCCTGAAAATCCATCCACAGCTTTTAGCAAAGAAAAACGATACCCTCGCTGTATTCTTGCCTCTCGGCACTGCCTTTTTTTTTTTAAAGAGAAGTGGGGAGGTTCAGTCTGAGAAGTTTGGGAAAAGTTTCTATCAATTTTTTTTTTCTTATCAATTTGTCTGCTGGCGTTAGTTCTTGCAACTGTGTAGACGTTATTTTGTCTGTTATTTTCTTACCACCAGGCTCAATCAATGACGACTTGGTTGGTTCACACACACACACACACACACACACACACACACACACACACACACACACACACACACACACACACACACACACACACACACACACACACTCATGTGTGTATATACTTATATTACCTTTGCCCCTAATCTATGCTTCTAGTTCTAGTTCATCCAACCACGAGGATTATTCCAAACTGTAACAACGCAATGTACACGTATAACGGTATATCCAAATTCGTTTGAACCGTCAAACCAAATACACAATCACGTCAAAACTAAGGGAACGGTCACGCGAGTTCAAAAAGCACAGCCTCTCCAAAGTCAAATCATCACACACTTCGGCCAAACCCATAATCAGCAGCCTTCATCTGATAATGAAAGAAATCAGACAGTAACAAACCTAAAACAATACATAACACCTATCACCTAGCCATCGTTATACCTTCACATATGCTATTCAATATTCCCCACTTCCAAATAACAGGCAACGGCGTATGACAGTTTTAAATGGAGTATGTAATTCCAAAGCACAACAGCCACTCCACTCACCAATAAAACAAGATAAGCCATCCATTCATGAATAAAATGAGATAAAACTCTCTGAATTCATCATCAAATTCGTGCATTTCATTCTTGCCTGTGTGTGTGTGCTTGACAAAGGCCAGTCTGCCAAAATGCGAGCCCGTGTTTATGTTTTTGTTTGTTTGTTTGTTTTTTTAAATTGAATATGCATTTTCTTTCTATTTTCGTATGTTTCTGGTTTCTATATGCTTGAATGCTGACAAATACTTTGATTCTGATTTCCTATTACTTCAATGACTGCATTTTTGTTTATTTTGTATGACGCTGTATTTGTATGATTTCACGTTTCACGTCAAATCTACCTCGTTGTTTTGCATGTTTTTTTGTTTTTTTGTTTTTTTCTTTTGTTGTTGTTGTTGTTTGTGTGTGTGTGTGTGTGTGTGTGTGTGTGTGTGTGTGTGTGTGTGTGTGTGTGTGTGTGTGTGTGTGTGTGTGTGTGTGTGTGTGTGTGTTCGTTCTCTATTTTCCTCAATGACAACTAAAGAAAGCAGCAGCTTCATTTCCCGCCCACAGCAAACAGCACTGACTTGTACAACCACGAACCATTTATCACCCAATTCCTACAATCTTCTTTTACGCCAACACTACACCACACTTTCCTCACAGACGTCCAAGAACCATCCCATCGCAAACGTAACCCATCTCATCACACAATCACAATCTGACCATACTTCTGCTAAAAAAATCATGAGCACAACGCTATATTATTTATGGTATTAAAAAAAAAACCTGATGGCTTAAAGGAGACCCCAATGAACCCCTGCACCTCCACCACTTAAATCTGAACATATGAAATTGTCAGAAGATATTTTATGCTTCACCACTGCACACACACACACACACTCTCTCTCTCTCTCTCTCTCTCTCTCTCTCTCTCTCTCTCTCTCTCTCTCTCTCTCTCTCTCTTACCTATCTCAATACCCCCTCAAGTACAAACTTTTCCAATCTTCAGGAGAACAAGACAAAAAATCCCAGAGATCAACCCACCTCTACTCCTACCAAACCCTATCCCTATCTCACTTCCAGATGGACAAGAGGGGAAAAAACAACCACCAGCACAGGGTTACGGGTGGTAATCTTAATGCAACACAGCCACGCCCGCCTCGGGCACAAACAAGCAAAGCAAAGCATGCAAGACGGACCAGCCCTCTCTCCCAATGCCAGATGAAATTCCCCCGATCCTTCTGAGCTCCCGATGGATGGGCTGGCCAGGAGCCTGGCATGCTGCACGAGCTTTTGACAGTGTTATCGGCTTTCTGCTGGTGTAATTCGCCTTGCAAACAGTCATTAGCTGGGTAAATAGTGACGGCATTTCCGCACCGCTACCGCTCCTCTGGCCTTCCTTCCTTCAGGTCATTTTCGGCCGAGCGGCTGTCGTGTGTATAGCCAGGCAGGTCCGATTGGGCTGCTCCAGGCGCTTGTCGAATCCACTCTCGTCGATTCTTTTGTTGTTTTTTTCTCTTTTTCTTGGGAAATAATATCCTGGACGCATCCCCTTTCCCTCTTTCGACTGTTTCTCCATCTCTTCGGCCAGCACCCCCCCCCCCCCCTTTCCAACACACACGTTACATTCGTCAGACTAACGCACACAAACGTTACATACGTCAGGCTTCTGACAGATTTCATCATTTTATCTTAAACTGATACATGTACTAAGATAAAGAATATCTCTCTCTCTCTCTCTCTCTCTCTCTCTCTCTCTCTCTCTCTCTCTCTCTCTCTCTCTCTCTCGTGTGACAGTGACAAAGTTGAAACCAAACCACTTTGTGTGCAGAGGCTCTGGCGTAATAAAATCTTTATCAATCAATCACCAATTAATCTGAATTAGAGAGAGAGAGAGAGAGAGAGACTGTGTGTGTGTGTGTGCGTAGATATGTGTGAGTGTGAGTGTATGCGAGTGTGAGTATGAGTGTGAGTGTGTGTGAGTGTGTGTGTGTGTGTGTGGCCGTGCGCGTGCGTGCACACATATGCGTAAATTATTGCGTATGTCCGCAAGTGCATTAACGTGCACACGTCCATGTACGTACGTGTGTGAGTTGCGGTGGCGTCTGTGTGCGTTTGATTGCATGCACTTACTCGTGCACGTGTGAAAGGAATCTCTCTCTCTCTCTCTCTCTCTCTCTCTCTCTCTCTCTCTCTCTCTCTCTCTCTCTCTCTGGATGAAAAACAGCTGAACGTAATATCGATTTCCTTTCGAATCGTGCTTTTAAAAAAAAAAAACACACACAAAACTGAAGAACAACAAAAGCAAACTTGAAGCAAAACAGCTGAAAATGCTTTTGATTTTCTTCGCAAATCTTGACTGAAGAAACCAATTTCATTTTTCCGATACTGTTTCGGTCTGTCTGCCTGCGTACTAGTAATAGCTACTATTTCAGCATCAAGGGGGGGAAGAAAATCTGAAATTTAGGCGACAGACGAGAGCCCAATTGGTCACAGTCGAGTGCTGAAAAGTAACAAAGTTCCCACAAATATCGACAGTTGTGGACTTGGTAACAAATATCCGCATCGGATACCAACTTCAAACCAGATGACTCGGCATTTTTCCCCCTTCTGTACCCGTCTCCACCAATCCCGCCCTTCACTTTAAATCACTAATCATGTTAATCATTAAATGACAAGTTCTTCCTTCTTTCTATGATCCGACATCCCAATCAGCCATAAACTTCGACAAACAAGAAGAGAAGTGGAGCACAAAAACTTACGCTATACAGCTTCGCCTTTCGATTCCTAAAGTACCACAGAGACCAGGGTACTTTTTCATTAAAAAAAAATGACAGAACTGGACAAAACAGTTAAAGCGGTTTACAAGATACAGATACAAGATACAAGAATTTTATTTAGCCCAAAGCATCACAATGGGAAATTGTTTTGGAATTCGCATTAAAATACATATAGGCACAAGAACGCATAAACAAATGTACACACATCCTCTTACTCTCTCTCACTCTCTCTTTCACCCCTCTCTCACCCTCTTCCTCCCCTCATCTCTCTCCCCCTCCCTCTTTGTCGAAACAATATCAAAGATAATGACTAAATCTAAATATGTATGGTTAAAAAAGCACATCATAAGAGTCAGATGCCTTGGTCAGGACTTTTAACAATGGACAAAAAGGGCAATTCTCATTGAAAAACAACTTTGGTAGGTATAGAAAAAATTTGATTAAAGATGCAACGCGATATGCACATTAAAATCAAAATGAGTTAAATACAATAAAATGAGTATGTAGACTAAGAGGACAAGGTTAAACAAGAGAAGAACAAGAACAAGATTTTATTTTAGCCCAGTGCTCAGACACGTGGAAAATGTTTTGGCTATGCATACAATCACACTCACGCCTCACAACAATTACAATGTTCAACATCATAAAAGACAAATTCGTCGGTCATCCATGGAATCGAATAAACACACGCACACAAACACACACACTCTCACGCCAAGGCGCCCATATCCAAGCCACCTTAGCCCTGCCAACTAATTAATTTAACAGCGCGCATCTGTCTTTCCCTTCCCCTCTCCACACCACCCTCACCCATCCAGTGGTGGGCCACAGGCACACATTGAAGTATAGGCTTACAGATTGACCTAGATTCGACTAGGCCTACTCTGTGCCAGTATCAGTCACTTCCTACACTCAGTCCCTCCCGAAAGATCGTAGCAGTTACAAAGCACTGCTGTAGAGTGGTGGACTCTGGTCAAACCTGCCTGGCTAAAAATACAAGATACAAGACACAATATTCTATTTAGCCCAGAACATCACAATGGGAAATTCTTTGGCATTCGCATTAAAATACATACAGGAACAAGAACGCATAAACAAATGTACACACATACTCTTACTCTCTCTCACTCTCTCTCTCATCCCTTTCTCACCCTCTCCCTCCCCTCACCTCTCTCCCCCTCCCTCGTTGTCGAACACAATATCAAAGATTATGACTAATTCTAAAAATGTACGGTTAAAAAAGCACATCATAAGTCAGATGACTTGGTTAGGACTTTTAACAATGGACAAAAAGGGTCCTGACCTTATTAGAGTTTTACTTCTAGATTACTTCAGTACTTGTCAGGGTGCATTTTGAAGACTTTCAAAAGTTTTTACAAACAACCCACAGAGCGTTAATCCTAGAAAAATGTCAACTTCATATAACTCATCACCAAATCGTGATTGTGACACCTCATATACGAACGAGTTTTAGCAAGTGCCGCAAGAAATGCATTATCACCACCAAAACTGAAGAATAAGGGGCATGCTGTATTATTTATCGGGCGTTATCGATCAGGTAGAAAGTGTTAAGATGAACCATTAGGCCTAAATGTTAATGCTACCTCACAGGCTGCAATATCTGCAGTCGTCTCACGGCAGACAGGCCAGTATAACTTATATACATGTGTGTGTGTGTGTGTGTGTGTGTGTGTTGTTGTGTGTGTGTGTGTGTGTTGTGTGTGTGTGTGTGTGTGTGTGTGTGTGTGTGTGTGTGTGTGTGTGTGTGTGTGTGTGTAAGCACGTTATGCTTTTCATAACGGGCGTTTATTTTCAATTTTTGGGAAGGGGGAGGGGGGGGCTAATAACAAAGAATCAAAATAATAACATATTTTAATTAATTTTTTTCAGAAACAAACGAACACTTTTTAAAAAGTGTAATATATAAAAAAAAAATACTGCTAGGAACCAGAACTGTTTAGTGAAGTAAATGTGAGCATATTATCACAGCCCCAAGGGAAGGAAAGCAAAGTCTTCTCTGACTGGGGATGGGGCCTTACACCATCAGAGGTCCAGGATATAGTGAGAGACTATGTGCAAGCTCATGGCATGCAATGATTCACATTTTCAGAACCCCCAATAGGACACAGTGTCCTGGACATAGAAAATTAATAGGACACAGTGTCCTGGCTATGAAAAAACAATAGGACACCATTTTTTCGCAAAAAAACAAGTGTTTATTTAAAATAAGTCCAGTAATTTAGAACTCTGATATACCATAAAGCATTTGCAACAAAAATTACTAATTTTTAGTAATTACATCTTAAACAACACACAAATGAAATAATCAACAAACAGTTATTGTAAGTTAATACTGAAGTCGCACCTTGCTTCAAAATCAGTAAAAAAAAAAATTTTAAAACCCAAAACAACACTTGGCACAATCTGGCAATCACATTTGAACATAGTGATACTGAACAGTGAATGAATTTTAATAACGAAAACTAAGTAGCATCTTGCTATAAAATAAGATCTCACTGAGAAAACTTGGCACATTCTGGCAATTTTGAATAATATCTGTTAAGTCTTAAACAACACAAAAAAATGGAATATTCAAGCAGTTGAAAATAGATCGCGCACGCTAACGGAGAATAACGCGAGTCTCTGATTGGCTGTTCGGACAAGTCCCCGATAACGTGCGAAGCTAAAAATAGCACACTCGCGGAGCGCTGGGCGATGGCTGACACTGTGATAGGCTGTCCACCGTCACACTTGGCGTGTCCGCGACTTATAATAATAATAATAATAATAAAGAGCATTTATATAGCGCCTAATCTGATGAAAACAAGAGCCCTAAGCGCTTACAGGTATCACGCAGACACAACCAAACACACACACACACACACACACACACACACACACACACACACACACACACACACACACACACACGCACACACACACCAGCCGACATTCAAGGCTCAAAAGACAACAAGGGGGGATTTGGGGAAGTTAGGTGGTAGAGTCTTTATAAGTATCATGAGAGGGACTGGAAGAGATGGGTTTTCAGAGAGGACTTGAAAGAAGTGAGAGTTGCAGAGTGGCGAACAGAGACAGGGAGCTGATTCCAGATTACAGGGGCCTGATAGGAAAAGGAGCGTTGACCATAAGTTTTAGTGCGACAGAATGGTATGCGGAAGGTACGAGTATCAGCCGAGGAACGAAGTTGACGAGAGGGGGTGTACAGATGGAGGAGGTCAGAGATGTAAGGGGGTGCAAGACCGTTGAGAGACTTAAAACATAACAAAGCAATCTTGTAGCGAATTCTCTTTTCAACAGGTAACCAGTGAAGAGATTTGAGAAGAGGAGTGACATGAGAGGAACGAGATTTTCTGAAGATGAGCCTAGCAGCATTGTTTTGAACTTTTTGAAGCTTTTGAATGAGAGAGAAAGGACAGCCCGAGAGGAGGGAGTTGCAGTAGTCGAGACGAGAGAGAACAAAGGCACAGAGGAGAGTTTTGGTGGCTTCGACAGAGAGGATATTGCGAATAGAAGAAATTCTGCGTATCTCAAGATAGCATAATCTGCAAACATTCTGGACGTGTTTTTCAAAGGACAGGGTGTTATCAAGAGTGACTCCAAGATTGCGGACAGTGGAAGATAGTGGAATGTCAGATCCAAGCAGAGAGACAGACAGAGGAAGGGAAGAACACTTAGCCAATGTGGTGGGAGAGATAAGGCTAAGTTCAGTTTTAATGGGGTTGAGTTGAAGTTTGTTTACAGTCATCCAGGAGTGAACATCAGAAATGCAGCCTTGGGTTTGTCTGATTATAGAGGGCAGTTGTGGGAGGGAACCAGAAGTATAGAGTTGGTTGTCATCAGAAAAGCTATGATGGGACATAGAGTGAAGTCGCATAATTTCAGAGAGGGGTTGTGTGTACAGCACAAATAGGATGGGACCTAAAACAGAGCCTTGGGGCACACCAAACTGGAGGGTAGCGGGTGCAGAGGATGAACAACAGACAGAGACTGTTTGAGTGCGATTGGAAAGGTAGGACTGGAACCAAGACAGAGCGATGTCAGAGATACCGAACACTTTATGGAGACGTGTGAGCATGATAGAATGGTCGATGGTGTCGAATGCAGCCGAGAGATCAAGGAGAGATAGAAGAGAGATTTGATTTTGATCAAGAGCAGTCAGAATATCATTTGCAATTTTTACAAGAGCAGTTTCAGGGCTGTGTCCAGTGCGATAAGCCGACTGATAAGGGTAAGAGAGGTTGTTGGCGGTGATATGATCAGAGATCTGTGCGAGAACAATTTTTTCAAGGACTTTGGATAAGAAAGGTAGGTTGGAAACAGGTCGATAGTTTTTGAGGTTATTGGGGTCAAGACTAGGTTTCTTTAAAAGAGGTCTGACCAGGGCAGATTTGAAGGAAAAGGGAAAGATACCAGATGACAGGGAATTGTTGATGACAGTTGTGAAGTGAGGGAGCAAAGTATCTAGGCAGTGTGTTAAGATAGATGCTGGAAGAGGATCAAGCTCACAGGTCTTGATGTCAGAATGGCGGATTACATTGCGGATAGTAGTTTCAGAAGCAGGCTGAAAAGAAATAAGTGGTGTGCCTTGAAACAGAGGGTCGGGAATAGGAGGTTGAGAGATGGGCTGGGAGTCAAGACTGGAACGGATGGACCTAATTTTATCAATGAAAAAATCTGAAAAATGTTGTGCTAGACGGGCAGGGGGAAAGCATGATGGGAGAGGAGATTTATCTGATTTGCCAAGGAGGGTATTAGTAACGGAATATAGCTGTTTTGATGTAGAGCATGCAATAATTTTCGCATTGTAAAAGGCAGACTTAGCAGAGTCAACTATAGCATTGACAGTTTTGTTGGCAGCCTGAAAAATCTGTTTATTGATAGTAATGCTGTTCTTCAGCCACCGTCTTTCAGCACGACGGCGTTCACGCTTGGCCTTAAGAAGATCAGGGCCAACGGCAGAAAACCAGGGCGATGGTGGTCTCTGGGATACCCTACGTCTGGTGGCGGGGGCGTGCATGTCCAGCAGATCACCAATAGTCCGATTGAGGTCGTCAGCAGAGGCTGGAGGACAGGACTGAAGAGCGGCCAGGAGATCTTCCATGTAATAATCGGACACGGGTCCGCTCGGATAGCATATCAATCGGACAGCGGGTCCGCTCAGAAGCAAAACAATCGGTCATTTCAAATTTCAATCGGTCAATGTCCGGAGTCCGAGGGAAATGTGAAACACTGGGCATGGCAACACCCTTCACCAATGACCATCCTGGTTATGACTGGATGAAAGGTTTCCTGACACGTCACCCTCACGTAGTACCAAGAAAAACGGAACATTTCAGTCGTGCTAGAGCTCAGGCAGAAAACCCAAGGTTTTGATAAAGCACTGGTTTTCTTTGTTGGACGAAGTGTTGAGAGAAAATGACGTTAAAGACAAGCCAGCTCAAATTTTTAATGCAGATGAAAGTGGTTTCATAACGGACCCCAAGGCTGGTGTGGTCCTTGCCAGACGAGAAGCTGTGAGAGTAGGTCAGGCAATAGGTGGCTCTGGAAGAGAGCAGATTACTGTAAACTGTGCAGGATCTGCAAGTGGTAGATACCTTCCTCCCTACATAGTTTACAAAGGTGTAAATCTGTCCGGCGGATGGACTGAATTTGGACCTACTGGGGCAGCATACAACACCAGTGCCAAAGAGGGGATGGAAGCTCCTCAATTTTTGGACTGGTTTCAAAAGATCTTCCTCCCACACACACAGGATGTCAGTGACAAAACCAGAGTGCTAATTTTTTATGGGCATTTTCCCACCTGTCCCTGCCCCTCATAGAGCTTGCAAAGGCAAACAACGTTGTCCTCCTGAGACTGCCTGCCCATCTGACACATCTACTGCAACCGTTTGACCGGTCAGTGTTGGGACCTGTCAAGAGGAAGTGGCAAGACCTTCTGAGAAAAAGAGCAAGATCTCAAAATGGCCCTGATGGGAAGAAGGATTTCCCAAAGATGCTGAAAACCATCATTGATGAGGCATTCAAGCCAGAATTCCTCAAGGCTGGATTTCGATCGTATGGAATTTATCCATTCAATGCAGATGCAGTCCTTGGTGTATAGCAACAGAATCCTCATGCTACGCATGAAAGCAGTGAGCCATCCACATCCTCAACAAATGAATCCTTTGCTACCCAATCTGCTGGCATAGAAAGGCCTTCTTTTCCATCATCTGGAGCAGCATCAACTCCCACACTGTCTGGCACTCTTCATATGCCAACATCACGCGATCCCTCCCCTGAACCATCGACATCAGCCCTATCCCATCTCACACCAGCTCTCCATCCTGCAGATAAGTCTGTTTCCATACCACAGGCTGCTGCCTCCTCCTCGTCGTGCTCCTCCAGCTCAACATCAACGGACATAAAGCAATTTTTCTTTCAGGAGCTACAGTCCCAATTTCAACCTGCTGCCAGTGGTCGATCTGCTCGGGTCCAACGATACCGCTATGGAGAAAGCCTGACAGAAGATGAGGTCATCAACAGACTCAGGGAAGTGGAAGGCCAAAAAGGCAAAGGAAAAGGCAAAGGCAAAGGAAGACCAAATCCACGGAGCAGATCACGAAGCCCCATCTCTGATGAGTCGGACAATGAAGAATGTCAACGTTGTGGCCAGCCAGGAGGATCCAACTGGGTTCAGTGTGACATATGTGATAGATGGTACCACATAGCATGCACAGACATCACTGCAAGCATGGAAGAGCTGCAAGACACTCAATGGACATGCGATTTTTGCTCACAATAGTGGTGGTGCTTATTGTTTAATTTCTTTGAAGTTATCATTAACCTGCTGTGATGTTTGCAGAATTGAGTTATTTTTCTTTCATCTTAACTTAAGTTTGTCAAAAAAGGCTGATCATATGATATGTATTACAAAGAATCATAATTTTTAATGAAAGTGTGGTGCTTAATGCCCCAGGTTATCCTAATATTCCTTGAAAGAAACAAAAAAACAAACTAACAACAACAAAAACGTGGAGACAAATGGACCTTTTAATCGACAAAATAAACTGTCTCAGAAAACATAGAAAATGAAACGAAAAAACAAAACAAAAAACAAAAAGAAAAGAAACAAACCTGTGAGGTAGATAAAGAAAATGAAGACAAGACCTACTGGTGGCTGGGCAGCAATCCAGAAGACCTGGCTGAGTAGCAAACCTTCGCTGAGTGTTGTGTCAATATTGAAGTACTTCAATGGGACCTTATATGGAAATGACAAGCAGTCTTCAACAATGAATGCACTGCACAAGATAACCAGCAAAACTAAACCGCATCAACACGAAGTTCATCTTGATCTAGATTTCGTCTAGCTTATCTTGGTCTCATCTTGATCTAGATTTCGTCCAGTCTATCTTGGTCTAAATCTAGATTTAGATCTAAAATCAACTATATCTACGACTGTAGGTCTACGAGTAAAAAATGTTTCATCAAACTTGAAGCAATATAAAAAACACTTTGCCTACTACAAATGTTTCGTATTATGGAGAAGGGAGGCCGCCTAGCTTTTGATGCTGGTGAATCCACACCGTGTAGACCTAGAGACCTACGTCTACGAAATAAAAGACTGGTAAAATGCCTACGTTCAGCGAGCACTTTTCTCTTCTTCCAAACTCCTATCAATGTCAAACGATGAGTTCTTTCAAAATGTTGTTTGAGGAAGTATCTTTAAATGGCATGATATTCAGTCGTGTTTGAGCATCACTCGCTACTTTGCAAAGGATACAAAACGTAAGAAACACTTCAACACCTCAGCAAGCGTATTTATTTTAACGGTTGATTTCTATTGCGCATTTTTGTACGCATGCAACTGAGTTGTCTTCCCTTTACAACTTTTACCGTTCTTTGTTTTAACATATTTTTCCCTATGGTGATATTGACAGGGGAGAGGAATAATTTTAAAGAAAAAGTTGTAATGTGAAAAGGTTTCTAGACATTATTTTGCGAAATGTTTTCTTCAGCTAAAATTTTGTGAATAACTTAGTTTGGTGGATGACCCAGCCAGTGAAGGGCTTGGTTTTGCGCAGCAATTCGTTCACAGCCGACATTATCTGCCGTAGAAACCGTATAAATGATGCTGTCTTCATTCGAGTATCAGGCAGTGGACTTTGTATTAAGAATTAGGTAAGTTTATCGACCTGCTGCCAGTAGGCACTTGACAGAACCTGATCATGTCAAAAAACACTAAGCATGTTGACAATTGAAAAAAAAATTAACGCTGTATCTTTCATGAAAAAGGGGGGAAATAAATCATCGTAACTTTTAAAAATGCTTTCATAAAATAGATGCAGAGAAACAGAAACGAGATAATAATGAGATCGGATAAATCTTTGATGGCTACTGAGAAGCGCATTCGCCGTTTTGTCTTTCTCAGCCTTTTTCTAAACAGGCTCCGGAAGGGACATATTCACGACTGGGAAACACACACACACACACACACACACACACAAATTTGTCTCGATACCAAGCAGGCTGAAAAGAAGAAAACACGAAGCAGCAGCAAGAGGCGTAACCAGTTCGCATCACTGTACTGAAAAATTGTCGATGTTCTCTCCCTTTACACAGTCCGTTGGAGTGGTTGTATTACAGTTTGCGTGCGTGTATGCGGTGCCTGCATGTATCAGCTTTTGGTGTTCGTGTTGTTCCTTTAATTACTACTCTGTTTATATTTCACTTTGCTTATCTCTGATCAAGTTCAAAGTCATATTGCTTGCAGCCCAGCCGACAACAAGAGCCATATCAGGGCTAACACCACGTCAAAAACAACCAGGTTAAGATAAAAGACAACAGTTAAAAACCATGTTCACTGTTAACCTTACAAGTTTAAAATGCAGTTACCTACCTCTGATGAAGGTATTTTTGTTAGGACAGTCATACAGAACAAAATAGCGTTTTTGATACTGGCATGGATTCCTCTCCACAGCTAGACGGCATGAGGTCAGAACGAAATTGCTGCTGGCATGTATTACATAGATCAATTCTCAAGTGAGGATAACTGTCACAGCAGGAAATAAAAGAATTTTGGTCCCTCAATCAAACACACACATTGTGGAAATCAACATTTAACCGGGGGGCGGGGTGGGGGGGGTATTGGTCCTAGGCTTTTGGAGAGACGATAAACCGAAGTCCATACATGCACCACGCATTTAAAAAAAATTGTCCTCGGCCAAGTTCTGCAGAAAAATATGCTTTTGTGGTAAACACAAATACACTCAAGGTGAAAACTATGGTGATGCACTGTGGACAGCAACGCTTTTATAACCAAGAAAATACACGCACACACCACTCACACACACACACACACACACACACACACACACACACACACACACACACACACACACACACACACACACACACACACACAACAACAACCAACCAACCAACGAAGGCATAAATTGGGTCCAACCTTGAACCTCACCGACACGTTGGGTTTATGCGCAGGCTTATGGCATTTGCCACAGGGAATCTGGATCCATTATGAGGAATTTGTAGTGCGAGTGCACATGGAATCATCCAAACGTTGCGTCGCCATCTCGAGAAAGTGTCGCCATCTCGAGAAAAAAAGTGTTACGCTGAAAAAATGCATCACATGGGGGAAGGCCATTCTTCAACGAAGATGTTCGATACAGACAGACTGTAAGCGAGCACTAACTTCAAAGCAAGTGTGTCATGCAACGAGATAATGGTTGTTGGTTAATCTTCTTTTGAAAAAAAAGAATAAGTTCAGGTTTACCTAAGAGAAAATGTGATTGGTCGGGTAGGCTTTGCGCGGGTAAATGTATGCTTGTGAGTGAAATTCAAGAATTGTAGAATTGGGGAGTTGACTGACAAAAAAGAGAAGAGTAAAAGACGAGAAGAGGAGAAGACGAGAAAAAAGGAAGAAGGAGAGAAACGACAAGAAGAAGAGAACAAGAAGAAAAGACGAAGAAGACAAGACGAAGATGAAGATGAAAAGACGAAGATGAAGGAGGAAATCGTAAGTGGTCAGTAAGAAGAAATGAAAGCATCTTGGAAGTAATCGGATGCGCCAAGACGGAAAAAAAAAAAAAAAAAAAATAATGATAATATGAGAAGTCAGTGAAAAAAAACGAGTGAAAAGAGTTTTGGAAGTGATTAAGTGATATATCTTGTGATTCTTCTCGATCGTGAAAAACGAATGAGAAGTTTTTACATTGTAAAATTCGATCCGGAATATGGGATAGACTGAAGTCGAGGAACAAATATAAAATGATAAGATACAATATTGAAACACAGTGTTGATGTTGTACACAAGAGGTGGTAGATAAAATTTGTGAAGAGGGACGAAGTGCGGAAGTGCTGTTGTGAAGGGTGTTAACAAGGTTTTTGATAGACTATTACTCTTCAAAGAAAGTTCATGTTCCTGCGAATGTGAGAGACCACAATTTAACGTCTATTGATGTACATTGACTATCCTTTTTGCGTCATAGTGGCTTTGATGTGGCTGCCAGATTTTTGCAAAGACTGAGTTTGGTGCATGGGACTCTTGTTAGATTTCACATTGATGACTTCATGCCGACGTGTTGGTTTGTGAAATTTTGGTGCCACCTTCATATAAACACTGTGTTTGGTGCCAAGAGGAGTGAGGAGAGGTGAGTTCAAGTGACCCTCAAATCAAATATTTGCATTTTCGTGAACGGCGGGAGAATGTGGTTGATGAATCAAGAAATCATTTGAGAGGTTGAAATTGTAAACTACTGATTTTTGGAAATGATGATTGGAACTGATATGTATATTGTGTGACATTATATGGACAGAACACCTGAATATCTGTAGATTTTTGGAAGTCTGACTGCTTCTGATTGTGCGCGCGAGTCTGATGATAACTGTCTGATTGGTGAAGATGCTGAAAATTCATAACCGAGATAACCGAGATAATTGATATTTGCTAAACAGACAGGACATCACAAAGTCTGACTGCCCACGTTCAAGCAAACAGGAATCAGAAGGGGAAAAAAACACGAAAAAAGAATCAGAACGTTAAATACAACTGGTTTGATTAAATACGCGCTCTCTCTCTCTCTCTCTCTCTCTCTCTCTCTCTCTCTCTCTCTCTCTGTGTGTGTGTGGTGTGTGTGTGTGAGTGGGGGGGTGTGGGGGTGTGTGAGTGGGGTGGGTGGGTGTGTGTGTGGGGGGGGGGGGGGGTTTTTGGTTCCTGAGCACTAACTTCGTGAAGTGACGCAATGGATTGTGAAAATCTGAAAATACTTTATTACTCAAGAGTAGCATTAGGTCCTAGTGGATCTGTCTTACAGCCAGTAGTAGCTATCCTACACACGCAATAATAAAAGCTACAAATACGAAAACAAAATGCATTAATTAAGAGTGAGTGAGAGAGAGAGAGAGAGAGAGAGAGTGAGTGAGTGAGTGAGTGAGTGAGTGTGTGTGTGTGTGTGTGTGTGAGTGTGCTGTGTGAGTGTACGTGTGTGTGCTGTAGTGTGCGTGTGTGGTGCGTGTGTGTGGTGGTGGTGTGTGTGTGGGGGGGGGGGGATGTCCTTAGGATTGTACTGTCAAAAAGTTTTCAGAAGTCCAGTCTCTTAATACCGTTAGACAAAAAATTATTTTAACATATCGTATTGATATGACATGCCACCAACATAAAAATACACCCTTCGTTAATAACTACCTGTGTCTTCAAGCGTTTGCGCACAAATATTTATGGGTTTTTTAGAAGACAGATTGACAGCGGTTTGCACACAAATAGTCATTATTTCAGATGACAGATACTGTGAAGTTGTTTGCCTACAAATGTTCATGTTTGAACTTGTTTGCGCACGAATGTTCATGTTATTTCAGATGACAACTTATGTGAACTTGTTTGCACAAGAATGTTCATGTTATTTCAGATGAAGGATTTTGCGAACTTGTTTGCGGACGAATATTCATGTTACTTCAAATGACAGATTTATGTTGAATTCGTTTGCGCATGAATTGACGGGGCGGTCAACACCAGGGGCATTTCCTTAGATTATGTGAGCAAAATGCATTGGTATGTGAACTTAATTCTTTCTCCCCCCCCCCTCCCCGTCGAGATTGTGTATGGTTTGAAACGTTTATAACTCTGATATGGTCTACGCAGTCGGTTGGGCTTTAAACAAAAGTATCAGTAACAGATGGATGGCTGGCGTCGATCTCCCACCTTCAACCAGACTGACCGATTTAAACCCGGATTCCGAAAAACTAAATGCGCGGCCTCCAGATGTGAATGGGTACAGACTTGTTCCAAGTGGGGCAAGGTAAAACTTGTGATCAGAAGGTGGTAAAAAAAAAAAATTTTTAAGCCACAACAGCCCATAATTGCCGCTGATTTCAGAGAACCCACGACACTGCCTGGCCGAAAGGAGAGTTCGCGAAATTTTAAAAGATTTATTTTTTTTACAGATACTACAGGATATGTGAGTGCGAGTGCACGTAAGCGCACGCTGGGGCACATGTGTGTGGTGCACGTGTGTGCTTCTCACATATATAATTTGACTTTTCCCCAACTGTGCCGACGAGTGAAGTCTTACCTACCAAACAAAAAACCACCCACACTCTACGATAGTTCCCATTTACAAAGAAAACCTTAATCAAATTTATGCGAATCCCTATCGTGAGAAAACCTCCTGCACGAACCCTACTGAACGTATCCTTGTAGCTTGAATCATGGGTGCTGTGTGGGACGGGTACGTACGCATAGGCATCCCTCCCCTTTCCCTCCTCTCTGTCTCTCTCTCTCTCTCTCTGCGCCGCGCGCGCGCGCGAGAGAGAGAGAGACAGAAGAGAGCACTACTCACAGTTCAAGGATCTGTTGCTATCTTTTCTTTCAATAACAATATTATGTAGTCAGTATGAAATTAGTTGGTGATTCATTTAGTGTTGCAGGGACTGAATAAAATACTGTTCTGTTCTGTAATATATCGAAAAGAGAGGTGGTTGGGAGTGGATCCCAAGGGTTAAGGTTTCACAATGAACAAACAAAAACTCAAGTTCTAATATTCCACATCTACATGGAATCAATGAATGGAATCAATTAAGATCTGGTATGATATATCCAGCTTTTTTCCCCAGCTATTTTTAAACACGATAGAAGAGCTGAGACCTCATAAACTTCGCGTTGTAGAAATTCGCTCAGTGCGGATTCTCTCAGTGGGGATTAGCTCTGAGAAATTCGCACAGTATGGAATTGCTAATTAGGAATTAATTCAGCAGGACCACAACCAATTCCATAGCCACAATGGCGTCCTGTATATGTCTTATCATAAGGACTACCCTCGCCATGCGGCAGATCTGGGTTCACTATACGCACGCGCGCGCACACACACACACACACAGGCAGCAGGCTGCGCACGCGCACGCACACACACACACACACTCACTCTCTCTTCTCTCTCTCTCTTCTCTCTCTCTCTCTCTCACACCCCACACACACACCACACTCACAATCACTCCACTCACTCACTCACACACATGACATAAGAACAACCTTTGCAACCTTCAACCAAGACCACGACTGTAAAATGCTTTAGATCCAGCAACAACCTGTGACCGTGGTGATCTTCAAAGGTGTGACATTCCATTCCCCTCCCCTCATCCTCCCCCCTCCCCCCCCCCCCAAAAAAAAGGACAGGAATGTATATACGGTTGAGAAGCCCACAAAAGGCAGCTATTAAAAATCTGATCCTCAGAATTCATGTCTGAACAATCGGCAAAGATACAAGCTATACCTGAAATGAAAAGTTTTACAAACTAGAAGAATCCCGATGCATTTTGCCACTGGGGCGCTTTATGCTTCCTCGTCTGCTACCAGACCCCAATTACACAGATGCTCCGGATACAACAGAATCCAAGATCGTGTCGATCTGTCACGTACGTGACACCAGAAAATGTGTACATGCTTTATCTTCACACGGAGGAATGCTGTACAGTATTTACGGTGCTACTGCCTGTCAGTTGTCATTTTGCCCATGGCTCTAGAGAGCTGCAACAACAGACATTCTGTGGCCGGATCTCGCACATCGCCTGAGCGAAACCAGAACAGGACTTATGTGACGTAGGTTTAACCCTTCTCCAACACCTTCTGTATCAACTTCTTTCGTCCTCCTGTAAGGATTAAATAAACCTGCCACAACTGTACTGGTGCGTGCGGTGGCACGCACTGAATCGTCCAAATGCAATCACCCATCTCCGAACAAACCCGAGCTAATTTTGGGGAGTCACTTCATCTGGAACAAGCTGATGCCAAGCTGGGCCATTTTTCAAGAAGAATGGCCATTCCAAGCCGTGAAATAAGACTACAAATGACTGAATGCACATAGATAAGCAGATGAACTCCAGCTAGCTCGGGCACAACAAAGAGCTTTGATACACTCCCTACCCCGAATCCTAAACTCCATTCATGCCTTACCGGCAGGCAACCACAGATGTTGGCATTTATGTAGAATGGCACATATGCACTTGCAAGATATTAGTTATGCGGAGGTGTGTTTCTAATCAAGCTACTGCCACTGGTACTGGTAGGCCTACAATCTACACCCTGAGCATCCTGTCTACATGGCTGTGCTACAGTATGGCTCTGCCCTACAGTGCTTCATTGTTTCATTCCTCTTCGCCTGTCTGTATGCGCATGTTTGCATGTGTGTCATATCGTAAGGACTACCCCTGCCATGCCGCAGGTTTGGGGTTCACCATACGCACGTGCACGTGCACGCGCACGCACAAAGGCAGGTACACGTGTACACACACACACACACACACACACACACACACACACACAAACAACACACACCACCACCACACCACCACCAAACAAAACACACACAACACACACACCAATCTTCCACATCACAACACAAGGGAAGTAAATCCAGTCACTCATCCCTGCCTCCCAACAAGCGCCATACGATTCTTCCCCGTTTCCTTCGAGGAACGCATCAGACAACAACAGTTTTTACTGCACGTGCGTACACATATATCTGTGGGTACAAGGCTCGCGACAACCACGCACACGGCATTCTTGCCCAGACCAGCCGAGGGCCCAAATGGCCTGCCTGTCGGAAAGCAAGACAGATAATTGTGTTTGTTGTGACACTTTTCCATTGGCGTAAGTCGCATGGCTGACGGGCCAGCACGCGAAAGAACTTGCGCGTTAACATTCTTGGTAATTGTCAGGCGGAATGCTGCCTGCTACGGCTTTCGTCGTCTACCCCATGGCACAATGAACAAGACGGCTGGGGGAGGGAGGGAGGGGAGAGAGAGAGAGAGAGAGAGAGAACAACTGATACGCTTTTTTACGTCCAACCCTCGCCCTAAAAGTCTTCATTACACATAAATCACACCTGAATCAACATAAATATTTCAACAATGCGAACATTACACATCAGTTCAAAGAAATCTACTTTTTAAAGTTTTAATGCTAAACAGTTAATTGCTATAAAAACATGTGAGTGATTGACCTGAGTGGTAGATAGCAGTAGAACTAATTTGATGTTATAAGCCTCTTCATAACTACTAAGAAACCGGGACACATTAAAGTGTGTGTGTGTGTGTGTGTGTGTGTGTGTGTGTGTGTGTGTGTGTGTTTGTGTGTTGGTGTGTGTGTGTGTGTGTGTGTTGTGTGTGTGTGTGTGTTGTTGTGTGTGTGTGTGTGTGTGTGTGTGTGTGTGTGTGTGTGTTGTGTGTGTGTTCGTGTGTGTTGTGTTGTGTTGTGTTGTGTTGTGTTGTGTTGTGTTGTGTTTGTGTTGTGTTTGTGTTGTGTTGTGTTGTGTTGTGTGTGTTGTGTGTGTTGTGTTGTGTGTGTTGTGTGTGTGCAACATCCACGTGCACCCGTATACCAGTGTAAATGGAAACAATGCTGTGAAAGACTCAAAGCCGATGGAACACAGCCACAATTCTGGCACTTTCATCAACAAATGCAAGAGAAGACCACAAACACCACGACAGTGTTATTGTTATTGTTGTTTAAAGCCCAGCCGACTGCGTAGAGCCATATCAGGGCTAAAACCGCTTCAAAACATACAAAACTTCAACAATAACAAAAAGGAAAGAAAAGAGCAAAGCCAAACGCATGTACGGACATTGACTATCAAAAGTTTTGTGGTGCATCAAAATGTTGCATCGCATCTTTAGAAGAAATGACTACAACCAATCGGCAGCCATCGTTGAAACTGGATTGTGTCCTGCTCATTGTGTCGTTTTCGGTTGGGCCATCATGTACTTAGCCATGCTGTATGTATATACATTCTGCAAAAAGGGAATAATTCTACTGGTGAAATGTGTTCCAGAACTGAAGTGTTTTCTGATGACATCACTGAAGACGTTCTACAAAAATGGTTAACAACAATAATCGTCCCGAAAATGGCAGAGACTCGGCGACCTCAAAACAGGAGGGACGTTTTTCATTTACTTAAAAAAAATCCGAGTTTTATCCGGCCTACCCTCTTGGAGAAGCATATGGCTACAGAACACGGTCAGGTAGGTTTCCAAGCTCCTCCTGGTCGCCGAGCTCATTTCAAATACAACCGCAGTCAGCTTGATGAGCTGGCTTGTGGCGTGTGCGATGACAAGTTCTTCTACAAGACTCAGCTGTTGCAACATGTGTTTCAGACTCATAGTGACACCTTTCCTTTCAGCTGCGACGTCTGCCATCAGGTGTTCATGGAAAGATCCTTCCTTGTGCTGCACTGCAAGAAGGCGCCTGGCCTTCAGCCTGGGCCAGAGGATGTTGAATTTGATGTTGAGGATGCAGTGATACAGCAAGGCATATCAGGGCTTCAACCTAAAATGAATTCTACATGTGGATGACAGTTTAGAGGGAAATGCTCCGTCTGTATTGGGCGAGAATTCCTACGAGTACATCATCAAAGTGAAAAATGGCGACAGCACTGTGCAATATGTCATACAGAACCCAGAGGGACTTCACTCTGCTCCGTCAGACAGCATATTGCTCATCTTCCTTTGGCTGCTGAACAATCCTCACAACAGGAGCATGAAAATGTTCATGAGTCTGCAGACCATGGACCTTTACCTGAGACCAATATTCTTCAAAGAAATATGGTTCAACATGTTGCTGGGATGCAGCAAGATGCTGTTCCGAATGGAAATCATATACTGATCGATGATAACAGTACTACGCAAACGTTGGTACGTCCTAAAAATGTGTTTGTTCATGAGAATGCAGGTGTGAGCAATACTGTTTCACATATTGCAGTGAATTTTGAAACCAACCAGGTGCTGGATCATGATAATTCACAGGATCTTAACTTGTTGACGCCATCATCAGATCTTGCTGGAGACAGCAGCAGACTCCACACTGTCCTTGTTTCAGGGGAAAATATCACCCACAACTTCACGCCAGATAGTGCCAATAGAAACAGTGGTACTACTCACTGCCGCTTAAACAGTACTGTTGCAGACAGTGAGAAAGCCGAACACCATTTACATAGTGCTAATGCTGGGAGAAGTGCAGTTGAATACCATACGGATACTTCTAGTACTGATGATTCTGTCACTGATTGCCATTCAAGGACTGAAAACACGGAGGATGCTGTCGAGGAATTCCATTTATCCACCGCCAGTACAGAAGATTTGGTAACTGGATACCACGTAAACAATGCCTATATACAGGGGATCATCATGAAATACCATGCACCATCTGCAGAAGTTGTTGAACAGCCTTCTTCAGCTTGTGACTGCACAGATTTGATGGAAAAAAAACTTTGCAGGACAGACCGATATTCAACAAAGGACTGTGGAGATGACCCCCGCCTCAGACCTGCAGCCGATGACATTGAATGATCCTTCTGAGGGTGTGGTTCTGGATGCTGGCGATGTCTTTGGTTCAGGGGATCTCAACCAGATTATCATCACGACCTCATCTGTCGATGAGTGTGATGGTGTTATCTTTTCAGCAGATGTTGTCCAGGGGGAATAGGTTGGGAATTTTTTCTGTACAAAATACTGTTAAGGTTCCTGTGTTTTCTCATTTTTTGAAAGCTGTGTCATACGCAACAAAATAAAGTGGGTTTTTTTGTTGTTGTCATTTTTCATTTTTTTAATCAAATGACAGCACGACTCGGAGGAAATCTGGACCCCAGACGTGCGGCACGCAGGCCCACCGGCGTCTGGATATGCCCTGGTGCCCACGAACCAGATCACCAAGCTATGGGTAAATAACTCAACTGCCTTGTGGACATATCAGGAGAGAATAAGGCTAAGGGAGGTAACCCTGAAAAAAATCACCCCACTGCCTTGTAGGTTGTCGTGGGAACGACAAAGGCTAGCGGAGAGACCGTAAAGAAACCGATGGAAGGCAACGGGAAACCATGATCGTATTCACCCCAGCAAAATCATGGACAGACAAAAGAAGACAAATGAAGATTAAAAAAAAAAAGAAGACAAATGAAGATAACGACGTAAATAAGTGCTCCTATGGAGCATTTTCGTCCGGTAGGGACCGTCATGCGGCGCAGGTGACACTAGACCGTCAGCCAGCCACTGCGATCAACCTCAAAAATACCAAAATCGCAACATGGAACATTAGAACATTGTTGCAAAAAGGTAAATTAGACAATATCAAAATGGAGATGGAAAGGCTTAACACTACTATTTTAGGACTATGGAAAGTGAGTTGGAAGGGGGCAGGCATGATAACATCAGGAGAGTATACAGTAATATACTCTGGTGGAAACTCACATGAAAGAGTAGGCATCGTAATGGACAGGGACAAATCAAAAGCAGTTAAGGGATACTGGGCTGTGTCCGACTGAGTTTTGCTGGTCAAACTGGGAGGCAGGCCATTTGATATCAACATCATTCAGGTGTATGCACCAACAACCGCAAGTACTCAGGAAGACATCGACAATTTCTACGAAGTATTAGAGATGGCCAAGGCTCAATGTAAATCACAAGAAGTTATATTAATAGTGGGAGATTTTAATGCTAAAGTGGGACAGGATAGGGTGGAGGATATAGTTGGACCTCATGGCCTTGGTACACAAAAAAAGGGGAGGAAAACTTGTAGAATGGGCACAGATGAATGAGTTCATAGTAGGAAACATCAGGTTTAAGCAGCCTAATAGGAGAAAATGGACTTGGATGAGTCCAGGAGATAATACCAAAAATCAGATTGATTACATCCTGATTAATAAAAGATTTAGACATTCTTTACTGTCAGCAAAAACACTACAAGGCGAAGACTGCAAGTGACCACAATCCTGTAGTGGGAAGATTTAGGCTGAAATCAAGGAAAAGGAAACAGACCAAAAGCAACATCAAACTAAATCTTGGACTCTTAAAGACAGATGAAGTGATACGTCAAACATTCAATGTACATGTTCAAAACAAATTCAGTGCTCTGGAAGACGTTACTGACAGCGAGGAGCAATGGACAAAGTTGAGAAATTCGATAAATGAAGCTCGTGAAGAAATCCCTAAAGTAGATAGAAAAGCAAAAAAGAACTGTATGACAAAAGAAATGTTAGGCTTGATGGAGGAACGGAGGAAGGCAAAGAGAAACGAGGAGATATATAGGAAGATAAACAAAGAAATCAGAAATAGGTGCAATGAAGCTAAGGAAGCTTGGCTGAAAACAAAATGCAAAGAAATAGAAGGCCGACACAAAACGGATACTCAGGGTATGTACAGACGAATTGAAGAAATTGTCCACAGGAAAAATACATGCACATCAACTGGTTGCTTAAAATCGAAAGATGGTACGCTTATCATCAAAAAAAGACAAAATATTAGACAGATGGGGAGAGTACATTAAAAGCCTTTTTGAAGATGACAGAAACGAAGAACACATTACAAGAAAGAGCTTTGAAGGACCACCCACAATGAAAGATGAAGTTAGAGCAGCACTGAAAAAGATGAAACTAGGAAAAGCCCCAGGACCAGACAACATACTACAGAGATGATTGAAGCCCTGGAGGAATTTGGTGTTGATAAGATAATAGTCCTCCTAAATGAAATTTACGACACTGGAAAAATCCCCAAAGATATGTCAAAATCAATTTTCATTGCACTTCCAAAGAAGACAGGGGCTATAGAATGCGAACTCCATCGCACAATTAGTTTGATGAGTCATGTAACAAAAATCCTGTCAAGAATAATCATGATGAGGACAAGAATAGACTCAAAAGAGAAATAGCAGATGAACAGTGTGGATTTGTGGAAGGGAAAGGAACTATCAATGCCATATACATCCTAAGAACTATCATAGAGAGGTCAATCGAGATAAACAAGGATTTATATTTATGCTTTGTTGATTATGCCAAGGCTTTCGATCGGGTAAGATACGAAGAATTGATCAACTAACTAGAAAGACTCAATATTGATGGAAAAGATCTACGAATAATCAGAAATATGTATTGGTAACAAACAGATGCAATGAGAACAGGAAACAAAATAAGCTCTTTCCAAAACATCAAAAGAGGAGTCAGACAGGGTTGTGTTTTGTCACCAGATCTGTTTTCACTTTACAGCGAAAACATCATGAGAAACCTAGAAGATCCTGGATTAAAGGCTGGAGGGAAAATGATAAACAACATTCGGTACGCAGATGACACCGTGCTAACTGCAGAAAATGAAAGGGACCTACAAAACCTTGTGAATATACTAGAAATAGAAAGCAAAGGTAAGGGGTTGGAACTAAACAGCAGGAAGACTGAAGTCATGGTGATCAGTAAAAAACATAAAATCCCCTCATGCAAAATAACAGCAAATGGCACAACGTTGACACAGGTTAATAAGTTCAAATACCTGGAAACGGTCATTTCATCAGACGGCAGAAGCACATCGGAAATAGCTGCCAGAATCGGCCAAGCCAAAACAGCATTCAAGAAGATGACAAGCATTCTTACCAACAAATTCCTATCATTAACATCAGAAAGAGAGTCCTTGAATGTTATATAGAACCAATACTGTTGTACGGATGCGAGGCGTGGACAGTCAGCAAGCAAAGCCAGAGCAAGATTGAGGCAGCCGAGATGTGGTTTCTCAGAAGAATGTTGAGAGTTCCATGGACAGCAAAGAAAACAAACGAGACAGTCTTGATGAAGGCAGACAAAAGTACATCACTCATAAGGAAGATTAGGAAAAGACAGGCAACATTTATAGGCCATTTTCTGAGGAAGGGGGATTTGGAGCACCTGGTCACAACGGGAAAGCTGGAGGGAAAGAGAGTACCAGGTAGACCCAGGAAAAGAATGCTGGACGGACTTGCAGAGTGGGTGGGGATGAGGAGGGTGGGGGAGACGCTAAGGGCAACGAGAGATAGAGATGGTTGGAAGTCCATGGTTGCCATGCGGCAGGGCACCTGATGATGATTATGATATCTGTAATGTACTTGAAACCTTTTAACAAACAGCAGAAAATTTCCGAAAGTTTACTAAATAGTTCACACATGACATTTTCAAATTTCAGCAGGACCATAAAATGATTTGTTCCATATCCAGGCACAACATCACTGTCAGCAACATCAGACATTAAATTTTCCCTCATCAAAATGGCAAAAAAGTCTTATTTTGCTGTTTGGGCCAAGATCCCCAAGTGAACCGTCTCGTTCCTTGATCAGGAAAACTTGGAAACGATGACATTCAGCCTGTTCATCTTAATGTGAACCGACTTTTTTAAAGATTTTTTTGGTTGGCTGCTGTGGACATTGCCTACTCTATAAGATGGCAGTGATGGACCACACCGACACCCTTGTCACGGAACATGCATTCCTTGATGTGTTTTTATCACCCTTGTTGTTGTTATTGCTGTTTAAAGCCCAGCCGACTGCGTAGAGCCATATCAGGGCTATAACCGTTTCAAAGCATACAAAACTTTAAAATGGAAAAAAAGAAAAAATTAAGTACACATATCAATGCATTCGCGCACATAATCTAAGGACATGCTTGACCACTCTGTCCAATTTATTATACAAGGAATTTAGAAAACACAACTATATACAAATTTAAGCATACGTAAGGACAGCAAAACATATATGTAAACAGGCATAAGTTACCTAAATAGTTTCCGCATATCTCACCTCCTAGAGCCAAAAATGCACTTAATATCCAATTATCAATCCTAAGAGAAAGTATTTTAAGACTTTATTGAACACATTCAGGTGAATTGACCATTAAGGCAGAAAAATGATAGGAAGAAATAACAGAATGTAAAAGAACAAGGAAAAAACAGAGTGACAGAAAGGAGGAAATTTCTAGCACAGAATTTCCAAAAGAATGGGGTACTATTTATACTAAAAGAGCCCTCGGCATCCCCATGGGGGCTTTTATTGCACTCCTGATAAAAAGTTTAACAAAGACGTGGAAGAAAGAAGTTATATCAGTGACAGCCTTATAGTGTTTGGGTTTTGGCTGGAAACTGTCTGCCTGATGTCTCTTCTTTCCCGTCAGATTACAACTTGGAAAATGAACCAGTGACAGCCAATGGTTACATGCTGTCTACTGGCCGGCACAGTCTGTGGCCTTTCTATTGCAGCAGCAGAATCAAAGAGAGTAGGCAGTATTCTCTTTAGCAGAACCCACTGCGGTTTCCTACAACAATCGCTGCAAACGTCACAGGGCGTCGCAGCCAAGAAAGGCACTGAAGATGGCAGATAATGAGGAGCGATACAGCAGCACAAGCAGGAAACGGTGTGTAGAATCCATCCACACCTGAACCACTTCATAAATCCATTCCGCCCTTCTCTACCACGCTTCACAGATTTTCTCTGCATCAACCCCGCGGCTTTCTTCTGCTTCCATACCTCACCTGATATGCTACCCATTTTTGAACCCTGAACAGAACCGCGGCACAGATGAAAATGTGATTGTCAATCCATACTGAAACTGACTCTTTCCAGTGTACATGATAACCAATAAATACAGTTGTATACTCTCTCTCTCTCTCTCTCTCTCTCTCTCTCTCTCTCTCTCTCTCTCTCTCTCTCTCTCTCTCTTCCGAACAATCACATCAATCATTAATAACGTATTTCTGTAGTGATTAAAATACGCAGTATGAAATTGCAATTTCATGTTGCTCATATCTACTGTTTGGCATACTGCAATACTGATGTTGATTCATGTATGAAGGTGTAGTGTAGACCCTCTGCGGATGAGGAAACTAAAAAAAAAAACATACAAATTCCTTATTTCACACTTTTTAAACAAAAGTGTACTTGTTCTCTCTCTAGGGACTCGATGCTCAACCAATGTAGAGATCAGATGTAATTTACAGAGCTACCGATGTTTGGCCAGTAAGTTGTTACACACATTGCAAAGTCGTCGTGCCGAGATAGCGTAGGACTTCCTGCAGACACGATAAATCAACTTAGGACAATACCATCACCCAGCAGCCTGTACCACAGAACCACATTCAATCTCTCTCTCTCTCTCTCTCTCTCTCCCCTCTCTCTCTGGATGTGTGTGTGTGTGTGTGTGTGTGTGTGCACGCGCGTGTGTGTGTTGTGTGTGTATGCGGTGCATGCGTTTGTGCTGCGTGGTGCTCTGGTGTGGTGAGCGTGTGCGCGCGCGCACGCTGTGTGCGTTTGCTGATATTTTTGTTCTTCACAATGGGCTGTTATAATGATTTTCGTCTTAAGGAATAATAAAGCGATTTCGAAATCAACTCCATCATCTACTAACAGTTAAGAATTATGGTTACTGTTATTTTTAACGGCAAGCCGACTGCGCAGAGCCATATCAGGGCTAGAACCGTTTCAAAACATACACAATACTTCAACAGGACAAAAAATAATATATCAATGCATACGCGCACATAATTTAAGGAGATGCCCCTGGCGTTGACCACTCCGTCCAGCTTCTCACACAGATTTTAAAAAAACCCACCTGTATATAAATGTGAAAATAACTAAGGAATCGAAAACATATATAAAAGCAGGCCTCAATTACTTAAAATTGCTTCCGCATATCTCATTTCTCTCCAGCCAAAAACGCACTTAATACATCTATCCAATTATTAACCCTAAAAGACAGTATGTTAAGACTTTATCGAACATATATAAGTGAATGGCCTGGTTTATTGCTGTCAATGTTCTGCTTCTTTTTCTGCTTTTCTATGTAATTCTTCCGGCAAGGCAGAAAGTGATGGGGAGAAATGACACAAAGCAAAGGAACAAGGCAGAAACAAAGAGTGACAGACAGGAGGAAATTTTAGCACAGAACTTCCAGAAGGTAGGGATAATATTCACATTGAAAGAATCCCCGGTATCCCCACGGGGGAGTTAAGAATTAAGCATAAACCACTATACTGAAATTCTTTATGGTTGTACTATGCTATATTGCGATGACTATGCTATTCATATTTTAATTTCGTTCATTTCTATTTCTCTCCCTCCACCCCTAATCAGGGCAGACACAATGACACAAATCTTGTGACCTATCAGATAGATGGCCGGGGGAACACACACACACACACACAACACACACACACACACACACACACACACACACACACACACACACACACACACACACACACGTACGTGTGGAATTCTTCCTGGCGCGGGTCAATCTACATACCATTCTCTGTTCGCTTTTCTTCCATCCTCTCCGCCAAACCTCCCCACTTCCCATATATCCAGATGAACAAACTGCACTGCAGACACGCGAGGTAAAAATATCACGAACTACCAGCTGCACATTTTAGCAAACATTTCTTCAACGAAGAACGTAAAGCTGTTGACATAAAAATCTGACCTAAGCTATCTGCTTCAAGCCTGTAGAATGAGGATAATTGTAACAAAAACAAAACCACTGCTACACTTTCGCTGCCTTGCATATCGGTCCACTTCCGGCGGATGTGCGTAAGCAAACCCTTTAGATGAGATTTCCAGCAGCTTATTACCGTCTGTTTCCATTATATACACGTTAACTTGTCAACGATTTCACATTCAGTCCTTTTTGGGGTCGTTTTCTGACGAAAACGATGACCTATATAACTTTTAGAGTTCTGATGACGTCATCTATGTCTTAACAAAACTTGACATTACAAGTGATGACCGAAGAATTAATATGAACTGGAACAAAACATTTTAAATTCAAGACTAATTCACGCCAATCAGAACGTTTCATATGTATGCTACCCACATTAACGCTTGTGATCTGGAAGATTACTCGAGATAAACCTCTTGCACGGGCCTTTAAAGTTGATGTTGAAAAGGTTCTTATTGTATTTATTGTGGCTGTCACTGCATAGCACAAATTTACTTCCTTTCAATTCTAGACGAGCTTGCATTACTTCCTTGGCAAACAAAGATCTGATGTCCTGACTAAATGAACTCGTGTGTGTGTAGATGGTAACCCCAAAACGGACTTCCGTTTAGACTAATTAAAAAGCAGATTTTCGTTTGTAGACGGAACAAGTCTAAACCTTGGTAAACGATGGAAAATTTTCCACCTTTCAAGTCAACAAGTGTGCAAATCCGCGAGTGCCTAATGTCCCTGAGTGTATCACCTACTGACGCAGACCATCAAACAGGCCGTTAAAGATCCTTTAAGTTATGTCAGCGTCCGACAACAACGGAAAACTGAAAATAACGGCATGCACCCCCACCAAAGGTGAAGTATGCAGACTGTCCAGCAACATACGGCCTGCACAGTGTGGACAAAACAACGTACAGATACCATATCGAGAAAAACCGGTACGCTGAAAAAAAAAGAAAAAAAAAAAAAAGAAAAAAAAAGGAAGGCATGTTAACCAACTAAGCTTTCAACAAGCCGTCACATGGTACCAAAACTAAGATACAAAGTATAACATTTCCGATAGTCAACCCGTTCTTGTCTTGGAAATTCCATGTCAAATTAATTAATTTAATTAAGAGAATTAAAGCATCTAGACTACAAACTACCGTATAATCTCATACTGCACAGAAACGTATGTATTTGGTCATCGGGTGTCTCTCTCAATTCATAGCGTTTTTTGTTTGTTT
>JAPXFY010000012.1:53355843-53388343 GCA_030674185.1 Monoplex corrugatus
GCCAGGAGAGGAGATATGTGGTCAGCTTTTTTCTTTTTCAGTACAAGGCGTGCAGCATTGTTTTGAATGCGCTGTAGGATGTGAATGATGGAGGCAGGAAGACCGGACAGGAGTGAATTGCAATGGTCAATGCGAGACATTATGCAGGAGAGAACGAGTTTTGCAGTTGTTTCCACAGAGAGATACTTCCTGATCAGGCTTATAACGATGGAGGTGATAGTAGCAAGATCTGGCAGTTTGAGAAACAAAGTTGTTCATGGAGAGGGTAGAGTCAAGGCAGACACCAAGGTTTTTAGCTGAATCAGAAATTGGGACTGATGTGTTACATAATGGGAGAGAAAGAGGAGGCAGCTGAGAAAGTTTCTGACGGGTGCCAATGAGGATAGCTTCTGTCTTGTCATCATTTAGCTGAAGTTTGTTGTATGTCATCCAATTTTTAATGTCCGAGTAACACTCAGTGGTGCGAGTCATGAGGCGCTGTATATTGTCTGGTGTGTCACTGTCTAGAAGTTGGGTGTCATCAGCATAGAAGTGGTGTTTTATAGAGTGGGAGTTGATGATGGTGGAAGGGGGGGGAGGTGTAAAGAGTGAAAAGAACAGGGCCAAGGACAGATCCTTGTGGAACACCACAGGTCAGGTATGCAGGTTGAGAGTAAGTGCCATTGATGAGAACAGTTTGTTTTCTGTTTGATAGATATGAAGTGAACCAGGAGAGAGCAATGTCAGAGATGCCAAAAGTATGATGAAGTCTAGAAAGGAGAATACCATGATGAATGGTATCAAAGGCTGCAGACAGATCAAGGAGTGTGAGGAGAGAGACTTTGCCAGTATCAGTTGCAAGGAGGAGATTGTTGAGAATGTGTACCAAGGCAGTTTCAGTGCTATGACACTGGTGGTAGGCTGACTGGAAAGGATTCAGGAGATTGTTGGCAGACAGGTGAGAGTTCAGTTGGTTGAGGACAATTTTTCAAGCAGTTTTGACAAGAAAGAGAGATTAGAGATAGGCCTGTAATTTTTCAGTTCATTTCGGTCTAAATTGTATTTCTTGAGGAGAGGGTGAACAATAGCAGACTTGAAAGAATCTGGGACAGTTCCAATTTGGAGAGAAGTGTTGATGATGTCAGTGATGAATGGGAGGAGAGTAGGGAGACAGTCAGAGTAGAGAGAACCTGGAAGAGGATCCAGTTCGCAGGTTTTGAACGACATGGATCTGATTGTGTTGAGAATTTCTTCTTGTGAGACTGGGGTAAAAGTAGTAAGAGGTGTGCCAGAGAAGGAAGGGTCAGGTGGGCATGGTTGACAGGGTGTCCTGTCAAGCCTGTCACGAAGAGTTTGTATTTTGGTGGTGAAATACTTGGAGAATACAGATGGGAGTTTTCTTCATTTGTGTGTTTTGTTGGGAGAGGTAAATCTTTTCGTGTGCCAAGGAGATGATTCATGGTTGTAAAGAGTTCTTTTGAAGAAGAGGCATTCAGGATTTTGGTTTGGAAATAGCTTGTTTTTGCAGATGCAATGAGGGTGGATACTTTTGTTTTAGAGGCTTGGAAAAGTTGCCTATGTACAGTGAGTTTGGATTTGCGCCAGCGGCGCTCTGCTCTGCGGCGGGCACGTTTTGCACAGGCAATCTCATGAGTGAGCCAGGGGGTAGGGGGGCGGTCAGGTAAAAGACGGGTTGTGGCTGGAGCATGAGTGTCCAGAAGTGGTGGAGAGTAGTATAGAATTCATCGGCAAGGTTATGTGACTTTTCAGAAAGGAGACGGAAGGCATCAGATGAAAATGTGGAGAGGTCGATAGATTTGAGATTGCGTCGAGTCACTGTGCGCATGGTACGGGAAGGAGGAGGAATGTCAAGAGAACAGAGAATTGCAGAGTGGTCAGATGGAAGGGCTGAAGTTAGACGGGTAGAAAGAACTAAGCAGTTGTCAGTAGCTGAATTGTGGTGATCACGAGAAATGATCCAGTCAAAAATGTGACCTTTTTGATGGGTTGGTTCAGAAATGTGTTGAGTCATATTGTGATTGGACAGAGAGTTGACGATATGTCTTGTGTCATAACGGTGAGTGTTGTCATAGTGGACATTGATGTCACCTAGAATGATGAGATTTCCAGATAAGAGGTAGTAGTAGTCAAGTAGTTGGTCAAAGTCAGAGAGAAACATGGATGTGGTGAGCTTGTTGGCAGAGCTAGGTGGAGGTCGATAGACACAGGAGAAGGTGATGGGGTGAGGGGTGGATTGGAAGGATACTTCAACGTGCTCGAAAGAAGGATGGGAGAAAGGCAGAGACTGCGAGAAAGACAGGCGGGAATGGAGTGAGTCGTTGTAGAGGAGTTGATACCACCACCTCGGGATAAGCGATTGAAAGAAGCAAGCCTGTAACCACTCGGAATGAGACTCGCATGTATAGGTTCATGACCAAGGGGGTTAAGCCATGTTTCGGTGATAAAAGCAATGTCAACATGCTCATCTGCGATAAAGTCAGCAATGACATCGGCTTTGCCATCAGTGCATGTTGACTGAGCGTTAAAAAGGCATAGTTTTAGTTTATCACAATGCGGCGGTCGAGGTGGAGACGAAGGCAGCACCGACGGGACAGAAGACGAAGGCGACACCAGCGGGGCAGAAGATGAAGGCAGCAACGACGGGACAGAAGACGAAGGAGGCACCCGCAGGACAGAAGACGAAGGCGGCACCAGCGGGACAGAAGATGAGGGCAATATTTTTAAGCGACATATGATTATTTTCAATGCCACAGCCTTAAATTACACATTGATCAAACCCAGTCTAACTGCTCCGGTCGTATGCATGTCGTAAATTAAGCGGGTTAAACTCTAACAGACCACAAAGTTACTTCAATGGAGGGTGAAAGCAATGAGTGACTTACCTCTGTATGGACGCCGTAATTCCAACCAGGCGTAGTGACTTGAAATGTGCCTGTCACCAGCTTCTTGGTTCTTTGTTTCATGATGAGGTTCCCATCTGATGCTGCACAACTGACTCAGCCGTGCGTGCGTGCATGTGCATGTATGGTTTGTCCGAGCGTGCGCGTGTGCATTGCATGTTCGCGCACCATGTGTAATTCCGTGCGTGCTTGTGTGTTTTATTTGCTAAAACTTTTCTACCTTCTCTTACCTCTGAGAAACCTGTAGCAGGCGGGGCTGTGACCGGAGACTGATGACCATCATGTAGCTTCTGCTGTAACCACTGCCACTGACGTCCACCAATGTTCATTTCTCCACCACTGACGTCCACCAATGTGCAACAGTCATTTCCACACCAATGACGTCCACCAATGTTCAACAGTCACCACTTCCACACCACTGATGTCTACCAATGTGCAACAGTCAATTTCCACACCACTGACGTCCACCAATGTACAATGGTCATCATTTTCACACTTCGGACGTCCACCAATGTTCAACAGTCATAATTTTCACACCACTGACGTCCACCAATGTTCAACAGTCATCATTTTCACACTTCGGACGTCCACCAATTTTCAACAGTTATCACTTCCACACCATGACGTCCACCAATGTTCAACAGTTATCACTTCCACACCACTGACGTCCACCAATGTTCAACAGTTATCACTTCCACACCACTGACGTCCGCCAATGTTCAACGGTCATTATTTTCACACCACTGACGTCCACCAATGTTCAACAGTTATCACTTCCACACCACTGACGTCCGCCAATGTTCAACGGTCATCAATTTCACACCTCTGACGTCCACCAATGTTCAACAGTCATCATTTCCACACCAGTGACGTCCACCAATGTTCAACAGTCATCATTTCCACACCACTGACGTCCACCAATGTTCAACAGTCATCATTTCCACACCAATGACGTCCACCAACGTTGAACAGACACCAGTGTTCTACACCAAAGTTGTCTGGAACAAAGAAATATAGCCTTGAACATCGCATATAGGCACTTGAAGGCAACAAGAAAGAAAATTTTTACTGTTAAAAATGGTTTGTTAGAGCCGTTTTTAACCCTATCCAATGTCAAGGTCAGCTGCAGTGTCCACTTAAGGCTACTTCAAGACAAAAGTTATTTCAAGATGTTATTTTTTTTGTGTCTTTACGTCATCAAAACCGACCAAACACGCTAACTGAATGATGATTTGAATATTTATCTCCTCATATCGGAAAAATACAACCCATCTGGTCAATTAGCTGATTTTCTAAGCACAAGATTCTAGGCACATGAGGGGGGTGGAAAAGGTGGGATTTAGTCGGTCTAATAAAACTTGGTCAGAGTTATTATTCGAGCAATATCAGGGCTATGACCATTTCAAAACACACATAACTAAAGGCATCGATGACCCTAGAAAAGAGTTTATGGAAGAGAAAATTAAGCACACACTTTGCAGCCACGCAAATAATTCAAGGATATGCTACTCACTTTGGCCATTTTGCCTAACTGATCACAAGGGGAATTAAAAATCGAACATGTGTAAACATAACTAAGTGCACAAATCACTGCCTTCAACACAAATAATGTATGGATGATGCCTCCGGCGTTGACCATTCTGTCGAATTTATCACTGGGAGATTTAGTAAAAAAAAATATTAAAAAAGCTGAATACAAACACACGGACATAACACAAAATCATTACAAGTAAACTGGCATGTAGTACCAGTTCAAATCCAACTGATGAATGTATCCAATTTACAATTTTGTTGTTGTTGTGGTTTCTTTTGTTGCTGTTTAAAGTCCGGCCGACTGCGTAGGCTACAGCTGTTTCAAAACATAATATTTCAACAGGAAAAAAGGAGAAAAATTAAGTGCACATATCAATGCATTCGTGCACGTAATTTCAGGACATCCCCTAGCGTTGACCACTCTGTCCGATTTATTACACACGGGATTTAAAAACATACCTGAATACAAATTTTAACATAACCATGAACCCTAAAACGTACATAAAAACAGGCCTAGATTACCTAGAATTGCTTCAGCATATCTCATTTTCCTAGAGCCAAATATGCACTTAATACATGTACTTAATACATTATCAATCCTGAGAGAATGCACTTAAGACTTCATCGAACACATACAAATGAATGGACCAGCAGGGTAGACAATAATAGGAAGAAATTACAGAAAGCACAGGAACAAGGCAGAAACAGACGACAGAAGTTCAGTTCAATTCCGTTCATATTGCATATAGCCCAGCCGACTACTAGAGCCACATCAGGGCTAACACCACGTCAAAAACGACAACCAGGTTAAGGTGAAAGACTGCAGTTAAAAAACCATGCTCACCGTTAACCCTGCAAGTCTAAAATGAGATTGACAGAAATAAGGAAACTTTTAGCAGGGAATTTCCAGAAGGAGAGGATACTATTATACTGATAGAGCCTGCAGCATCCCCACGGGGAAATTTACAGTCCTAATAGGCAGATAATATGTAGGCTTTACGGAAAACGTTAAGGTGAATGACAATAGGCATGGCAACAAATCACCAAGGATTGACAGAAATCAAACAAGCAAGGGAGAAGCAAAAGACGACAGAAAAGAGGATGTTTCTGGCACGAAATTGTCAAAAAAATGTTAATAGGCTATAACTGATTTTGCCATTGCGATATTTTATTGTTACACCTCATACCCATTGCGCTTCCCGGAAGAAAATACTAAAAATGATTACTCGTTTCAAACATCTTAGTAGTATCGATATAATTTATATGATTTTTGATTTTACACTTATAAGCAAAGTCTGTCCTCATCTTCACCTTTCAAAAATATGTCACGACTTTTTAGTCACATTTGACAGCTCGTGTTTGCATTCTTTTGAAACGGTGCTGGATCTCCGTGAATTCTGGGGAGGAGGGTTTGGGTTTTTTCCGGTGGGGGTGGCGGGTGGGAGAAAGGGGTTTAGATCAGCTTTGAAAAAGATCCTTTTTGGAGTTCCCCCCCCCCCCTCCTCCAGATTTTGTACTTGGAAGATTTCAGGTACAGGGCAAACTCGGGTAAAATATGATAGGTTAATAAAGGCTGTTTCGTAGTACCATGTCGGTAATGGTAATCAAGCGGAAGAGACTTCCAACTTTTCTTGGGGTCACCATTATGGAATTGCCCGTCTCCTCTCCCTCGCTCCTTTCTTCCCCCAACAGGATCATATACCCATTCACAATCGACTGGTTGAAGACTTGCATGCACACAATTCATCCTGAGCAAAACTCAAACCGATGTAGCGAAACTGCAACTTAGCAAAAGATGGGACTTGAACTCTACGCCAACCGGGCATTTGACGAAAAGTCGACAGATGAAACAGTATAGGTTTCATCAACCACTATGTAAACAGAAGGTCCTCCCAATCCAAGAAATGGAATAACTTACAGGGCTCTTGTCTCTTAACCTGAGAATGTTAAGCCAAATTATGAAGCTGGATGAGAAGTTCAGGATGTTATTGTTGTTTAAAGCCCAGTCGGCTGCGTAGAGGCGTATCAGGGCCGTGACCGCTTCAGAACATACAAAATTTCAACAGGAAAAAAAAAGAAAATTAAGTACACATATCAATGCATTCGTGCACATAACCAAAGGACATGCCCCGGTCGTTGACAAGTCCGTCCAATTTATCGCACGAGGGATTTAAAAAACACACCTGAACACAAATTTAAGCATACATAAGGACACGAAAACATATAAAATCGGGCATAAATTACTTAAAATTGCATCCGCATATCTCACCTCTCTAGAGCCAAAAATGCACTTAATACATGTACCCAATTATCAATTCTGAAAGAAAATACGTAAGACTTTATCGATCACATAAGGTGAATGAACCAGCAAGGCAGAAAATGATAGGAAGAAACAACAGAAAGCAAAGGAGGAAGAAAGAAACAAAGAGAGTGACAGAAAAGAGCAAATTTCTAGCACAGAATTTCCAGAAGGTGGGAATACTATTTATACTGAAAGACCCCCCTGCATCCACACAGGGGGGAGGGGGGTCAGGTGCTTGCCATCATCCCATACAGCAGATGAATAGCCTCATTGCAAATTGCATGAAACGGATTTCTTCTTGTTAGGCACTAAATCTTGACATATGAAACAAAAGCGCAAGCTAGACAGATTATAATGCAAAGCAGATGTAATTTACACGCTGTGGAAGAAAAATGGTTGCCATACCTGTCCCTAGTTTCAGATGATATTTGATGCGACTCTTTGCTTCTTTGTGATATATGCATATTTCTCTATGACCTGCCTGTGTATGTATGTTTGTTTTATACATTGTTGACAGTGCTATAAATCCATGCACATAGACCCTTTGTTGAAGATGTGGACATTTTGCACGTGTTTTGAACTTTTAAGTCTGATACAAATGATTGTGCTTTGCTAACAGTGTTTAGTTTTGTCTTGTTGAAAATGAATGAAAACAAACTCGAAGGAAAAAAAACGCACGCTCTCACCGTTCACTCAAACATTCAACGATATAACAAAAGCAAGGGCACTAAGCACATACACACTGGTAGGGGGAGCTGAGGATGGGGCTGGGATGACGGGGGCTGAAGGATGAAATCACTGCTAGACGAAAAGGTACGTCTTCGAGGTGACTTGAAGGAAGAGAGATTTGTTAAACAGACTGGGGAAGAAGAGCTAATTCTAATTGTATTATCTAGACTGAAGATAAACGGCGACTATGTAACTGTGGAACATCTGCACTGGTGAATTTGTTAGCAAACAGTATCAGTGGCAGAACGGAGAGTAGAGGCTTTATCCACGAGAGCAAGACGCTACTGTTGCATCATCAGCAAACCCTACAAGGGATATTTTCACGATCTCCTTTGCAACTGCCAGAACCATGGATACTAGAATTGCTAGACAATGAAATCCAAACTGCTGCCCCCCCCCCCCCCCCCCTGAGAGTATAAGGTGACAGCACAATGGGCTTGTACATAAGCCGTCCATAACAAAAGAGCGTTACAACAGGAGGCATGGATGTATGTATCAACTGGTCATCCACCAATGCTATGACCAACTGTGGAGCCGGTATCCTCATCAAATTGTCTAGTGCCCAAATCACAACTCCAGTGTTGCTCGGTCGGAGTAAACACCGAACTAATTACCGAATAGACACAAGTGACACTCATGTAAACAGTCTCCATGGTTTAAAGTACAAATGATACGTGCTATCGAGTGATCATCTTCTCAGATGTCCTCACTGTCCTCAAGACCCTGGTAACAAGCTGTCGCACCTGACCAAGGCCTTCCAGCTTGTCAGAAGAACCAGATAAAGAGTCCTTCACTGGCTCCTCGCCCACTGTGTGATACCAGGAAACAAGCTTTAGGAAGCAGTAGATGAGCTGGCAAATTGTGGAGCCCAGAAGACCTACAAGACAAGAGCGTACGCTACAACGAGAACAAGAGCAACACTTGCCACGGATATAAACAGACGACTACCACGGGCACCTTCCCTTGAGAGAACATTAAGTAGTCTTGATGGAGACTGCAACTGTCACAACCGGCTGAACTCATGCATGATGCATGAACTGCAAGTTCAAACTAACGCCTTCACCAACTAGTCCCTGCAACTAAAAGATCAGACAGCCCAACACATTCTATAGCGAAGTCACCTGTACCCAGTGAAGCGACATGAGATAGTTATAGTAATGGCTGACTGCAAACTCTGCTGACCACCGAACTCTATGGCAGCCGGCAGGAACTGAAGAAAAAGGGCCACATTTATCGCCGACTATAGTTTCACCATGTAGACAGTGAACGAAAGAAGAAAAAACGTGTTGATATTTCTTGTCAAAAACCCAGTGAAGGTAGCTCTAGGGGTAACTAGCTTTCTTTGAGTCTGCGCAGAAAGGTCCACTAGTAGGTCCCACTAACTTGAACCGTGATGGGCACTATCCGTGATGGGCGGTGTCATGTGCGCAGGATGGTGCGTGCACGGTTTTTGTGTCGTGTGCATGGGGCGGGGGGGGGGGGGGTGTATGCACGATTTTTTTTTATATCGCGTGCGAGAGTTCTCCCAAGATGGGAACTTAGTGTGAACTGGGTTACTTAGTCTCCAAAAAAAATAAAAACGCCTAGAGAAAGGAGGAGAAGAAAAACAAGAAGAAAGCGAAAAAGAAGAGAGAGATGGAGCAGAAGAAGAAGAAAGAAAAGAAGTAGAAAAGAAGAAGACGGACAAGAAGGAGAGAAAGGAGAAGAAAAAGAACAAGAAGAAAGCGAAAAAGAAGTAGTAAAGAAAAGAAGGCGAAACAAAAAACCAAAAAACTGATGTTCAACACTGTGCATGAACGGAATGCTTCTGTTACTGTACTTGTCCATAAAAGAGGCTTACGGAAAAGCAGACATCTTTGTTCTGCTAAAGCACTGTAGTATTACTATCAAGCTTTAGACTGAACCGAGTTCACCATGGTCACAGACTGACAGTGACAGTCATGATACTGTTCAGTGTCGTTAACACACGAGCCCGACGAGCCACGAGGGAGCAACGGACAACTTGGACATCTGCGTATTTGCTTGCTTAGGTGTGAAAAATATAGGGGCCTATTTCACCAAACAAAAACTGAGAACGGGTTACTAAACTCCGAGTTTGAACATCAGTATTACAAAGTTTCAATATGAAAGCCTAAGGCAATCTACAATGTGCAGCCTACACTGGCTACAGTCTTAACAGTACTACTACAACAGTCTACGATTCCAAGTTGCACGCCAAAAGTAAAAATAAGCCTAACGCCAATGACTGAATCAATTAAAGCTGTAATTAACAACAGTGGTGCAGTCACGAAAAGAAAAAAGAAAGGAATGAAAATAACAACCACCGAAGGAACGCGTCTGCTTAATTTTAAAATGATTATAAGTTAATAATCTTGCTGCGTCACCGAGTTAGCCAAGGAGCCTACTCACTTTTGATTTACTGTTCGTTGTTGTCGAATCCAGCTCAACAAACAACAAGTGCTCCATGTTCTTCGTGGGCATAATTCAACGACAACCGAATTATTGGCTGGAGCAATGTGTCTTCGACATATTTCAGTCGCCGAGGACTCCTGCCGGTGAGAAAATCAAGACATTTTAGTGCAAAATGTCGCTGAAAAATGGCTGCTTGTAATGTCTCCTAAAATCTCCAACAAAAAGTTTCAGCGAGTGTAGAAAAGCACGTGAAATTCATGCTGTCACGTGGTGGTATGTTCAGAGAGGATTGTTGCCCGTCTATTAACCATTGGTACGGTACGTTCAGGATTCGGTAAGGGATGTACTTTTAAATCGACCGAAGGGAGGCTGTGTGCGCCTCGCTGTGTCTGTCTAATGAATCGCATTGGATTGGATTCATTTGTTTGTCATAAGGAAATCTGCGGATGAGCCGTCTCTTGCTTTCTCTGGGGAAAATCGTCTGCGTAGTACAGTGCTACCCCAGTTTTGTTGTTGTTGTTGTTGTTGTTGTATACACGTATTTTTATTTACCTATGAAAGTAGATTTTTTCTAAAGAATTTTGCAAGGGACAACTCCTTTGTCGCCGTGGGATTTTTATGTGCGCTAAATGCATGTTGTACACAGGACTTCGGTTTTTTCGCTTCATCTGAAAGACTAACATTCAGCCCATCATTAATTTTTTTCCTTTCCACAAGCAAGTATAACAAGGAATGCTGAAGGTAAAATATTTGTTAAACACAGAAATACTAACACAAGAGCGTTTTGTTTTTCTAACAGAATTGTTAAATTGTGGAATAAAATTCCTTTTGAAATTAAATTTACTAACAGCATTAACAAATTCAAAAATTTCCTGGACGATGACGCAGAATTCAAAATTTTATTTAAAAAAATAGACTGAAGCAGATTTGCTCAAGTATGAATATTAAGGCATGCTTTTCAGACCCCGAAGAAGAAAGCGTAAAACAAAAAAGATAGGGCGTTAAAAGGCCAGAAGGCCTAGGCTACAAGCCAGCCCTCAGCTACTACTACTACTACTACTAGGGAGAGAAAGATCTGATCAGTCAGTTATGGAATCGCTGCATTTTCAAACCTGTCGCCTCCTAGATGTAAATGCTTTTATCTATTAAGCCACACCTCAATATTTGCCAACGTGGTTTCACTTCGACTGGTTATTGATGGATGTTTCATAATATGCACAGGGGTGGACTATGGTCTTGGTAGAGGAGGGGGGAGGGTCTGGTAATATGGCTCTCCCTTGGAAAATAAATTGTCTTGAAGATTAGAATACAAGCCATCTGATACACTCAGTTGATGACATCATGTAATTTGCTTGAACTTTAAACAGCATTTGTCATGTTATACTACTTGTCTGCCCCACAAAGTTTCGACTCTTGAATGGCTGATTGTGACTGTGTACTCTTTAGGCACGGACACACCTCTGTCTCCAGTTCTCTCACGTTGGAGAGAACAGTTCGGCTGAAGTGTCTGTCTGCTTCTGTACTTAACAGGTTGACAGATTTCGGATTACATTCTCTTTTGAACAGCTCGGGGGTGGGGTGGGGTGGGCAGAAGGTGGTCTGAAAGCTATGAACCACCACCACCACCACCCTGCAGATGACCTGGCCTTGCATGCAAATTACAGGTCCCGCCAGTTATAAGTTTTAAATGGAAAAGTCGCTTCTGGGGTTACTAAGACCTAGACTGTGAACACCGAATTGCAGTAGTGATATCTCCATTATTTGTCAAAGAATTATTTTCACGTGATTATATTATTAAGGGTTTTAATCTTGTACGCTTTAAAGACACTGAGCGATTTTCTAGTCCAGTGTTAGTTATGTAGACTGGGTATAAGAAATGTAGTACATGGAATAATAAAGAATGGTTATTTTCATAGACATACATACAGTTTATGTGTACGATACATACATGCATTACATGTATGCACACGCAAACATCCATACGTGTATATATCTAACCATCCTTACATAAATAAGCCACATACACGCATAGATTATTCGTGCTTGCACCTACAAAGCCCACGCGATTATACATTACATGAATGCATTCGCACAAACTTCCAAGTGATTACGTACGTGCGTGCGAGCAATTCTTTTCTGTTTACTTGTTTGCTTGCTTGCAACTGTTTCTGTGATGGCCTTCCACCTTTCATCTTCTTCCCAACGTGCTCGTTTCTTAGCACGTCAGGTGCACGCACAGATAGGGGCGGAGCGTGGCTGTCAATCAAGGAGCGCGTGCGTTTGCGCGCATGCAAGAGAGATGGGTTTCACCGACAAGAGGGAAACGGTGAAAGTGACAAAGAGAGCTAACCTGACACTGTGTATATATCGGAGGTGTTGGAAACCTGCCTGCCTGCCGAACAAACTCTTATGTTGCACACTACCACACACATACATACACTGAGAGAAAGAAACAGATGGAAGGTAGCCTTTTCCCTCTCATTATGGAAGAAACATCGTGTGTGATCTCCGTGGAAATGACTAAACAGTTCTTCTAACGTTACTGTCAGGTGGTAGAGATTCAAATCTTCTTTCAGTGTCGACTTCATGTGCGATATTTGATTAACCAGTACAGAAACCCTTCGAGCAATCACAAGCTGCCGGACACAACGGATTTCTTTTACGATTATGAATGCTTCCAGGTGAAAGGTTTGAACTTGACTTTCACTACTGCTCCGTTTTCCTTTTGAATTAACACCTGCCTACAACTCTTGTATTTTTTTAAAAGCGGGAACGAAACCGTATATGTGTTTAGAAGAAAAGTAAAATCTTACAGATTTCAAACGTTATGCATCATTCTTTTCGTTCAAATTAGTTCGTTGTCTCTTGTTTGTCATTATCGATGGAATGTTTTCCGAATTTCTGTGCATTTGAAATATTTTACCGCGCACATAAATCATCCAGATTTAATCATTGTGAGTCTTTAGTTAGTTATCATCCTGCGGTGTGATTTTTGTGGATGAAAGCCACTCGTTTACGTCCAGTGCATGCATTCTTTGCATTTGCCTCAAAGATCATCTATGAGTAGGACCTACCTCCAGAATTCTAACTGCATCTCTTTGAAGTTCAAGTGTGATTTTGTTGTAGAGTAGCTGTGCATATTGTGAACAAAGCATTGGATGCACTGTGTTTGTGGGTTTAATGAAGAGAAAAACTGGTGTTCATACCATTGAAAAAAGCTCCAAGAAAGTGTACATGCATGTAGATTTGTGCAACAGGACAAGCATAAACTACATTGCTCGTAATGAGTAGATGAGTGATGCATGCAAAGTACAGATAATAGGTACGTGATATATTGTATACCACAACTCTGGATATAGCACGCAGTTGTCATATGAACTTGGTGCCTGACTTCCTCTTGACGGAGTAACAGGAGAGGACCAGAAACTTGCACAATATTGTGTATTATAATCAGTGGATAAGTGACACACAACGACTTTGGATATACTTATCACATACAACCACATTGTGAGCTTGCTGCCTGCGTCCCATTTTATGGAGTAATGGAACAAGACTAGAAGCGTAAACCAAATTGCTTATTGTAAACCAGTTAAAAGAGGTTTATTGCGCACAATCGTGTTGTGAGTTTGCAGACTGTGTTCATTTGTGACGGAGTAACAGAAAAAGTACATTTCTACCGATGTCGACGTTCTACCTGACCCCGAGTCCTGTGGGATTGCCATTGTGTCCTATCCCCTCCTCTCAACCCTTTTCCCTCCCCCCTGCCGCACACACCCACAGTACCGGGAGGACCAGCTTGGACGCTCTCAAATCAGGTACGTCTCAAGTGTAAGCAGTTTAAATGGTGTCATTGTTTTACTACTCCTCTCTTCCTCCTCTTCTTCATTCCTCCTCCTCCTCGTCCTCTTCTCTTCCTCCTCTTCCTCCTCCTCTCCTCTCTTCCTCTTCTTCTTCTCTCTTCCTTCTTTCTTCTTTTTTTCTTTCATCTTCACTTTTTCTTCGTCTTCGCAAACTTCTGTTTATTTCGTATTTGACAAGGAAATTTTCGAGAAAAAAAAACCCTCACTGTCTGCTGATTTGAGGGATCTGCCCACCATTGTATCTCCTTATGTTGTCTTGAGCAATTTGTTTATCCACTGCCGGCCTGCTAAGCCAGTCACAGCTTCACCAGTGCCCCGTTGGCCAGCATTACCTGTTTCCACATCCCACGACGAGGATGAGGGTTGGGCTTTGGGAGGCCATTTTTCTACCAACGCTGACATACCAATGCCAGACATGGTCCCTAACTAAAGTCCTCGAGAGAAAACTGGTCACCTGTGAAATGAAATGCCTGAGGAAAGCGGTAAACAAGACAAGGCGGGACAAGATCAGAAATGAGGTGATACGAGACATGGTAGGAGCAACACCAATCCTACAACACATCGAACATATGAGGATCAAGTGGTTCGGACACCTCACACGTATGCCCCTAAACCATCCAGCTCTTCGGGCATACAACACCAGATACTCTGGCTGGAGAGCCAGAGGAAGACCAAGACGACGATGGAGCGACTCCGTGGCAGACACCCTCAGAGCTCACGAGATGTCCCTTCTCCAGGCCACCCGCCTTGCTGCTGACAGACGACTGTATCTCCCCGCGACGCCCACCGGTACAAGCGGAAGGGAAAAAGTAAAAGTAAAGCCCACCATTTCAAGTCACTTACCTTTTCACTCCAGCCTCCCATTCTTGATATCATATTCGTAATCCATCATTATGCATTTCCACTACTAACTATTGATATATGGCATCGTCCAATCATTCGTGTGTGTATACGTTTAGAACAGTGGGCGTATGTATAATTTTGTGTATGAATGCGTTTAGCCTGATATGTGTGTATGTTGACGTATTAGCGCTTCTGTGTATACATATTCAGTGTCTTGTAAATATGAGCTTTGAGTACGAATGAGTTGGGAGAATAGAGCTATACAAGAATCATCGTCAGTATTATTATTGTTAGTAGTAGAAAGTAGTAGTAGTAAGTAGTAGTAGTAGTAGTTAGTAGTAGTAGTAGTAGTGTGGTGGTTGTAGTATAGTACGTATAGTAAAGAGGAGGAGGAGGAGTAATGTTAGTACTAGTTGTAGTAAATAAGCAAATACAGAAACAGCAACTAAAATGAACAAAATTCCATACGAATAACAAAAGCATTGCAGGCCATTGTCTTAGGATGAATAAGGGTTGAAAAACATTTAATTTCAGAAGTGCGTAAACTATATTTTTCTCTTGGCTTTCGTATTCATCCTTCTCCTCCTCTTTCTCATTTCGTTTCTGTTTACTGTTTCTTCTCGCTTTCTGTTTCCTTCTTCCGCTAGTCTTGTTTCTCATTCATTTATCATCGTATTTCATCTTGAGCGCTTGAAACCATTTTGAATGCCAAGTAAACAAGATAACAAACACTTCTGAGTTAGAGAAAATAACTCAGATAGATACAAAGTTTCGATTTTTTAAAACAGTTTTATTTTTATTCAAGCGAATTCTTCTTCTCGTCCTCCTTCTCGTTATCTTCCTTCTGTAAATGTTTGAAATACTAACTGATGTACGAGTATGTAGTCACATACCATGTTCTCTGAAACTGAAATTCAAACACATCCACAGACGAACAAAAATAACAGAATGTTGTTTCCACAGTGTCTCTACATCTAGTCAGTGTAGTGTCCTGTGTTATATAACAACAACAGTAGAAGCACACCACAAGTACCACTACAACCACCACCACCAACAACAACAAAAGAAGTGACAAAATCTGACAAGTGAAAGAGAACACGTTTTAATTTGTTTGAAGGGGAGACACAATATATTCTCATTTCAATCGCCAACTATTGATATTGTCGTTGTTGTTCTTCTTTTATTTCAGTTCGGATGCATGGATGCATATTGCTCTGGTCCAAGGTTGTGTTGGCAAAATAATTACGCACAGTTTGCGTTCCCTGAGAAATGTGGAGAGAGAGAGAGAGACAGACAGACAGAGACAGACAGACACACGACATAGACAGAGAGACAGAGATGTGCCAGGATTTCTTGCAAATTTATGAGTGAATTTTCTGCTAATTCCTCTTTAAAGAGACAGACAGACAGACGGGCATGTAGGCAGACAGACAGACAGAGGAGAGGAGGAGTGTGCAAGGGTTTCTTGCAAAAATATCAGTTAACTTTCTTTTTATTGCTATTGCTGTTGTTCTTCTTCTTGCTCCTGTTCTTCTTCTTGCTGCTGTTCTTCTTCTTGTTGTCGCTGTGTTCGTTATTTTCGTGGTAAAGGATGGACGTGGTTCACGTGGACAGGCAATATTCCATGAAACATAGACTGCCAACCTGTCCGTACTGAACAAAAAGTTTATCAGTAAAGTTAAAAACTAGATTTTGTGTGTTTGTTTGTGTGTTTGTTTTTCTCTGTATTTCTATCCATGGGCTATAACTCCCGCGTGCACTGGAATGTATGAGTAAGTTTTTATGTGTATAGCCTTGTTGGATTTTTGTTTTGTTTTTGATTTGTTTTTTACTCTCACAATTAAGATAGGCATGTAATATTACAAAGGCTGTTCCGTTTTCGGGTGTACACATATGCTGCGTATTTTCGCATTTCTATAAGCTACCGAACAGTGTCATGTAGTACCATTTTCTGCACATTTGTTGAGTTGGGACATCAGAAAATGTTTCACCTGTACCCACCGGTCGGTACACAAGCAGGTTTGAATCCACAACCTCCCATTAGAAGACGAGTGTCCTAACCATTCGACTATCGCACTCATCTTTCCATCCGCCCTCCCCCATTATTCTGATCATTTGTCTGTCTATGAAATAGTTAAGAAAACATAGTTTTGATTGAGAATGTTCAGTTTCCGGGATAACAAAGGTCTTTATGAAGTCTAAAATGGTTAAGAATGACAGATTGTTTGACAACGATTTCTGTCATTATGAACTTACAATCAAAAAACGTTAAAGTCAGAAACATTTTTTATACCTCAGTGCATGCCGACTCTTTTTGTGATGTTCAGAGACAATTTTTCGGTGGTCTAAAGCAAGAAAAGTTTTGTCATTTGATTTTTCTATAGGCTTCAGAAATTGTGTTTTTTAATCTGTGTTTGTTTGCTTTTTATTTTGACAGTCCTTCTGTCGAACTTTGAACGTCAATGCTACTTTGTTTTGTTTTGGTGTGGTTTTAAGTACTTGGCGCGGGCGCACAGTACGTTTATTTCTTCTAGAAGCATTTTAAATATTTGAATTGTGTAAGTACTTGGCGCGGGAACGTATGTAAAATTGAAAAAAAAAATGCTTCCAGAATATCTTAATTTTGTGTACCTGGGCCCTGATGTGCTCCTAAGGGTTGGCTGAGCCAGCGACACGACTTCTGATTTGAATTATATTAGTTGGTTATTGAAGAAGCAAATAATATCAGGGGCTTTTTTTTCCTCATAATTTTGCTTATATTCATGTTTAAATGCATTGTTTATAAAGCCTGCCTATCGTGTCTTCATGTACTACATTATCCAAAGTAAGGACTTTGTATTATAGGATTTTGTTGTCCTGGTTGTGATTATTGTATTATTCTGATATGTGAGATTTCTTTGTTGTCCTGATTGTGATTATTGTATTATTCTGATTTGTAGTATGTTTTAGTACACGTTCATTTCTGAAAATGAATCATACTGACAATAATTCTACCATTCTTGTCTATAAGTGGGTTTAGAATCTAAAGTGTACGTGAATTTTCCAGATGGACCCAAGCCCTCAGGCTGCCATCTAGAAGACAGCAAGCTGACCTGCAATCACAGCAACAACAACAGCAGCAGCAGCAGAGGACGCTGCCGGTCCCCGTTAGCTCAACCACTCAGACACCGCCACCTCCCTGCCTCATTCTGGCAAGAACCCAATGTCCCACGGGGTCACCCAGCCTACCCCCACTTCCCTCACCCCTTCCCCTTCCCCCATTGGGTCGTTCCTCCTTGTTCCACATCCTCTTCCTCCTCCTCCTCCTCCTCCAGTGACGTCAGTGGTGGTGGTGCTCAGAGCGGACGAGGCAAACAGAATGGCGGACAGGTGCACAAGGAATTCCTGGAGCGTCTCCAGAGTGCGCAGATTCGTGGATACGACCTGGCAGCCTCCAGGTTCCCCATCACCGAATTCCTCTTCTACAACTACGGGCTGAGAAGTTACCTGGATTCTTCTTCCTCGTCTCCTTCTTCTTCTTCAAGTGCTGATATCCCTCCTATTCTGACACCTCCACATGCTCACGCCCTTTCCCGGTCTTGCAGTTCCACGTTCAGACCTGAAGACTTGACAAACCCTCGTAAGTCTGCCGCAATGCCTAAAACGGCTTCTTCAAGAGCTTGTGGCCAACCTCCGCGAGTTCCCAACAGTGTTTGTGGTGCATCTATGGGTTTGACGTTCCCTACTCTGTGTCCGTACTTAGGCTACAACTGTCCCCATCTTCACAGTGGCCACCCACACAGGTTCTGGGATTGTATTCTAGGGCAGGCTGCTGCCGCTTCCTTGTCGTCGTCATCATCATCGCCGTTGTCGTTGGAGGAGGGTAGGGGTGGACAGGGTGTGGGTGGAGGTTTGTGGAAGGGTGGGGGTGGAGGAAGGAGTATCATGCTTATCCTGGACGATTTCATCCGTTCGCTCATGTTTAATGGATCGTGGGTGGAGGGTGGGAAGGAGAGAAAGGGCAGCGATTGTGGGGAAAACGAAGGAGGGGCTAGTGTATTATGGTGTTGGGGAGGGTGGAGGGAAACGACACAGTCCTGTGTGTATGGGATATGGTGTGTGTGTGTGTGTGTGTGTGTGTGTGTGTGAAAAAGTGTTCGTCAATGCGTGTGGTTGTTCCATAACACTGACACATCATTGAGGACTCACTTATTTTTCTAGACCCGAATTACAGACCGGCGCCCACCTCTTCTCCTCCGTTGCTTTTCCTTCCACAACCCTGAAAACCTGTATGGACCGGAGGGCGCTGCCGAAAAGCTTTTCTCCGAGTCAGACTCGAACCCTCTACAGTCAGATTAGATAGTCAGGAGCCCCACATCTTCGCCAACCAGTCCTCAGACAATGGTACGGTTTAGGAGTAGGGAGTGTGGAGTGTGTGGGGGGTCGGGTCGGATGACCGAACGTGCACGAGGTTGACTGCGTGCTTTTGTGCGCGAAATGTCTGTCAGACTGTCTGTCTATCCGTCTGTCTGCCAATTAATATTTTACTATACAGTTTGTAAGGAAACCTGACCACATTGTTCTTGGTGATGACTGGCTGCTTGGAGAGTCCTTCTGGTTTGTTTTGTGTGTGGCAAAGTTAGCGTTTTAGGTAAATGGTGGTAAGGTTGATGTACTGTTCTGTGAAAGAAGAATATGTATCCCGCATCCCATTTGAAAAGGGAGATTGTTTTCTTTCTTTCTTATTGGCTCCTTTTCTTTCTTTCTTTCTTTCTTTTCTTTCTTTCTTTCTTTTCTTTCTTCTTTTCTTTCTTTCTTTCTTTCTTCTTTCTTTCTTTCTTTTTCTTTCTTTCTTTCTTTCTTTCTTTTCTATTCGGCTGAATACAAAACCCGATACCCTATTTTCTTTTTTATTTCCAGATAACATTGCCTTTGACTTGTTTGTTTGTTTTTATTCATTGTGGGGTATATAATTGTACGCACACACCTACTTGGCTTAATCATATAATTTACGGAGTTGTTCCTTTTTTTTCTTTTTTTTTCTTTTTGTTTTTATCTACCCTAGAGATGGCTTCCATCTCTAGACAATATGAACTGATTTATCTATCATACATGACGTAACAGAAAACCTTGTTTCTTGTCATACTGTGAGCGTGATCCTTGGCGTGTTATTGCACGTGTCTTTGTAGACATCTTACGAACTATGTACCAACCATAGACCTTACTTCGTTTCAGCGCCTCTTTTTTTATATTAAGTGTATTACCGTCATTCCTTATTTTACGGCTCAGAATATTGAAGGATGACAGAGAGCGGTCTTACGAAACCACCATCCTTCCATACAAAGAACCTCTGAAGAATCATATGAATCTCTTGGCCCAATACCATCTCCAACCAACAACTAACCACTCGTTCAGTGCAGTCAAGAGAGTCTGGATACCATCTTCATGAAAAGACGAGTTCAATGACTTGGGACATCATCCAAAGAGTGTAGGATAACATCACCTGGAATGTCCTTCACTGGACACCAGAAGTAAGACATAAGAGAGGAAAACTCAGAAACACCTGGCGACGAACTGAAGAAGGAGAACTCGACACCTTGACACACAACTAAGATACCATGCAGAGGGACGCTCAGAACAGCCAGGACTAGAGAATCTCGTTGCTGCCCCACATTGTCAGCGGCATGACGGACAGTAAGTCTTACCATCACTGAGGTCTGGTTGGTGTAGAGGTAGAGCCACCACCTTTCGAACTGTCTGCATGAGTTCGACCCCGACTCAGCAAAAGTAATCTGTGCGAGCAGATGCACCCAGCTGTAAATGAGGTATCCGACCCTGTTCAGGGTTAGGATAGGTAGAGAAGCAATGGAGAGGAAATGAACACAGTCCTCTAAATCGGGCCTCGAGAAAGGTTGAGGTCTCTACCATTTCACTCCCCTACGACTTCATGGTTAAGGGACACCTTTGTAATCTTGCTGTCATAATACTTCATTTCTTCAACACTATAAGAGGTAATCATTAATGATGTTTATTGAAATTCTGATAACATTTGTTGTTTGTCTTTATTGATATTATATTGTATATTGCAGTTGTGTTGTTGTTTTTTTACGTCATGTAGAGAAGAGGGAGGGTGATGGTTTACTAAAAATATGATACATTTTTTTAACCATCACCTCTCTCCACTCCCACTCCCATTCCTGGTACCTCATGCTGTTTCTATTTCTTTCATGATTTCTTGTAGTTGATTCTTTGGCCAGTGGTCATAGTTTCGAACCCGGGATGCACTAAGTTGAACTGACCTTCTTACTACCTTACCTTTGCATAACTATTGTTCTGGTGGTATTTGTGTAGACTTAGATAAGCTCTCTTTTCCCCACTTCCCTAGAATGGTTGTCCTCGTCGACCATACCACTCGAGGTTGGTGTTGATGTAAAATTGAATCCGATCAATCAATTGTATATTCACATCCCTTTATAATCGGTTTACTTCCCCTTCTTCTTTTTTCAGCTCCTTCATTTGTATTTCGTTCTTGGACCTTGGCATAATTCTTTCTTTACAGTCGCATAATGATTTTGTCAGCGTTTTCGTTTAGCACTGATTTTGTCATAATTGTCAGTCGTTGATTTTTATGTCACTGTTAACAATTGGCTACATTTTATGATGAAATGTGTTTACCATTCATCCTTCATTACTTCTGCCTTTTTGTTTCCGATTTCATTGTTTTGTTGTCAATAAAAGAAAGTTTCCTCACACATTTTCGCCTGTTTGTTGTTGTCTATCTTGTACTTTTGCGTGAATGGGAGAGAGAGAAATGATGGAGTATGTTTGTTTGTGTGAATCTGTGCGTGTGTGTATGTGTGTGTGTGATCACAAAAAATACTTTTGATTCTATCTGGAGACAAGGCCTATGGTTTAAACTCATAATGGTATCGATGGGAATTTTTAGAGAGAAAAAAGTCAGTAAGCATAGCCAGAATCAAATCTTCTGTTTTTGTGAATAGCAAAAAAATCAAGTTTCTTTGGCAGTTATAGAGGAGTTAGCCAAGGTGATAGTCTTTCGTCTGCTCTAATTTCTCTGTATGTGAATGGCCTTGAGCGATATTTGTTAGATAAACATTGTTTGCCATGTAATATTGATTTATGCTAATGATATACTTTTATTATCAGACTCCGAGAGAGGTTTACAAAATCTCTAAATTCTTCAAACTTGACGTTAATGAAAAGAAAACCAAGGTGATGATGGTCTCTAACGGACGAAATAGTCTAAACGATATCTTTTATTATGAACCGAAAAACATTAAATACTTTCAAATATTTAGGGCTAGAATTTTGTCGAGCTGGTAAATTGTATATGGGTAAACAACTGCGCATATCAAGCTTAGAAAGCTGTTTTCTTATTGCAGAGAGCCAGAAAGCAAGATTTACCCTAAATAGTGTTCTTAAATTATATAATATAATATTGTATCTATATTACTGTATGGATGTGTATTATGTGGGTGTGAAAACATGAACTTGCTTGAGAAATTGCAACTTAATTTTTTTAATCATTTGTTGAAGTTACCTAAAGGCTCTACGACTGAGATGGTGTATGGTAAAACGGGGTGATTTCAATTTCAATGCTGGTTCATTGCTGTTGTCTTTCTATGATTTATACGTAAAAAAAAAAAGATCATATACTGTTCAAACTGGATAGGCCGCATTCAGAAAATAACTATTAACACGCACCGCGACCATCATAATCGCTCTCTCTCTCTCTCTCTCTCTCTCTCTCTCTCTCTCTCTCTCTCTCTCTCTCTCTCTCTCTCTCTCTCTCCACACACACACTCGCTGTCAACTATATACATCACAGATGATGTGCTTATTTGTTAGCTACAATCCAGAAACGGTAAGAGTGGGCTGATCAGGATAATGTATTTGTCTACACTATAACTGAAAAAACAAAACCAGACTGTACATCTCAGCTTGTCTCGTCTTGTTTCATATTGTCTTGTTTTGTATTGTATCGTTTCGTATCGTATCGCATCGTATTGTATCGTATCGTATCGCATTGTATTGTATTGTACTGTATTGTATTATAAAAACAGATTTTCAGGTGTGGGAAAAAGCGTAGCAACAGTTCCGAGACACGTCAAAAATCTCCCTTACAGCAGATCAGACAGAGGGATATGTCTTTATCTATAGCTGTAAGAAGTTATATCAGCAAAGATTTCTCAGACTTTTGTGGGTGGATTTTTCCTTTTATCTTAAAGAATTAATTCTTTTTTTAAAAAAGGGTGGGTGGGATAGGGTGAGTGGGATCCCAGTGTGTAGTCTCAAATGCATAGACATGGTTCCGGACCAGTGTGCCTTCTGGTCTTCGCACGCTAAAGATCCCATTGCAATTGAAAATCATGAAGAGCAGGGCTTTCGCCCGACTGCATGGGTTTGAAACATTGGAGAGATAGGTTGATTTCCCTAGGTCACGCAAGACATACTGATTAAACGAACACACAAAAAGGAAGTCTAGTATGGCCTGAACATCTGGTTTTAATTATTTATCAAAGTGGATTTTTTTTTCTACAGAATTAGGCCACTAAAGGCAACTCCTCCGTTGCTGTAGGTTCTCTGAAGTGTGTGAAGTACATGCTGTGCTTAGGCCATCTATCATACTCACTACACTACACTACACTACACTACACACACTACACTACACTAAATAAAACTAATACACTAATGTACACATACAACTACAATATAGAATAATGCAAAATGCAATACAACATAAAACTACAATGGAATACAATGCAATACAATAAACAATGTTCCAGGTGCATGTGTTTGTCCGTTTCTACCGACTTGTAGCATCATCAGACAGATTTTGACAATGGTCAAAGTGTAGGCTCTTTTTCGTGACGTTCTTTCAGTTCAGATATTTACATGCTTGAAGGAATCAGTATCTCTCTCTTGGTTTGAAAACAGATCAAACCATTAGCTAGTCAATGGTCACTAGTGTTTAACCGGCCCAAATCTGTCACATAATTGAACATTTCCACGTTATACTGAACTTTATTGCATTGCACAATAGAGCCGTTCCGGAATTATCAGGCTTAAATAAAGCATTACAAGTGTAGAGTAACGCATGGTTAATAGATGCTAATTCATAAGGCTGCGCTTTCTACATTACTGTCAGAATCATGTGAATAACAGATAACGTTTGGGAATACAGCATGTTTTATGATTTTCTTTCTTTATTTTCTTCTTTGTTTTTGTTTTTGTGTTTTGCTTTTGTTGTTGTTGTTTTTTTTGTTTGTTTGATAAATTGATTTAGATTAGGATTTTCCTGAATTTTTTTTAAAATATAGCTTTTAAAAGCTTGATACATGCACACATCTGTCGTGTGTTTGACAGCCTGAGGTGAGCGCTTTGATCGAACAATGCTCTAAATGTGAAATGAATGAACGAATCAATAAATCTTTTTGATCTATTTGATCAAACACACCACTTACTAGAAGTCATTACTGAACACGTACACCTTTGGCTACTATGTGAAATTCAGTCAGAGATCAAATGCCTGATCGTGATCCAGCATGGCGACAGTTTACTTTCTACATGCACAAACTTTTCCTTCATTTTATAAAAAAAAAAAAATTCAGCTCTTTATAGAGATGGGATTGTGATGTTAATTCTTAGAAAGAAGATTTGTGACAGGATGCTGCAGACATAAATATGCCATCTAAATTGACATCAGAATTTCATATCCCACTTTTAACCCTTTGATTCCCGCACCCTGTCTATCAGCAGCCTGCACTGTCAACCATGCCAGCAAAGCAAAAACGTAACCTTTTGACGCCCTCATACTATCCACCAGCTTCCCTCAGGAAGCTGATGGATAGGATGAGGGAGTCAAAGGGTTGTTTTTGCAGCTGGTGGATAGGGTGCGGGAATCAAAGGGTTAAATTAAATAATCTTTGTAGCTGATGGAAACCATCCGTGAGGCAGTAGTTTGAACCACATCACACTTTGTTTTAATCTCCACATGAGTTCATTCAGAGAATCTCTATCGCACACCCACACACTAATATTACTCCAACCCCAGTCTGAACCTTTCCTCTTGAAGCAAAATAACTAGAGCACGTGGAAACTTTCGTCCATGCATACATAGAATTTAAAACTCAACAAAAATCCCCCTTCAAGGCAAACTGAATGTAACGAAAAGGCGAGAAACATTAGCTCTCACCCACCGCCCTCAGCTGGTATGCTGCTTGCACCGAGAGTGATGGTTGGCAAGCTTTGAGTTAAGGGAGTTAATCCTTCCAGCAAAGGTCAGTTTGCTTTGGGATGTCGCAAAAACCGTTGGCCATGGACAAGTCCGATTCCGCACTGTCTGACCTTCGGGTTTGCTGTTCTGTACCTGAAAAAAAAGGGGGGGAGGGGAGAGCAAGATTGGACTTTGAAATATTGTAAATAGGTGTTCTTTTGTCTTCAGGGAGCAAAATAGTACTTAGGAAATATTTCTAAAATACGTATTCTTTGTCTTTAGGGAGCAAGACAGTACTTTGAAATATTGTAAATATATATTCTTTGTCTTTAGGGAGCAAGACAGTACTTTGAAATATTGTAAATATGTATTCTTTGTCTTTAGGGAGCAAGCTAGTACTTTGAAATATTGTAAATAGGTGTCCTTTGTCTTTAGAAAACAAGATAGTACTTTGAAATATTGTAAATATGTATTCTTTTGTCTTTAGGGAGCAAGATAGTACTTTGAAATATTGTAAATGGGTGTTCTTTGTCTTCAGGGAGCAAGATAGTACTTTGAAATATTGTAAATAGGTGTTCTTGTTCTTAGGGCGCAAATGTTGTAAATAAGTTTTGTTGTTGTTGTTGTTGTTTTTGTTTGTTGTTGTTGTTGTTGTTGTGTTGTTGTTGTTGTTGTTAGGGAGCAGGATAATACTTTGAAAAATTGTGAATAGGTGTTCTTTATCTTTGGAGAGCAAGATAGTACTTTGAATTGTTGTGAATATGTAATTTTTTTTGGTCTTCAGGAAGCAAGATAGTGCTTGAAATATTGTAACAAGGTGTTCTTTCTCTTCAGAGAGCAAGATAGTGTTTTGAAATATTGAAAATAGGTTTTCTTTGTCTTTAGTGGGACAGGGAAGGTTAAGCAGATGGCGGAGAGAAGGGCGCCATCCTCAATACGTTATCGAATTATAGCCCATGGAATTGATAAATCTTTACCTTTTGTGATTATGATATGAGGTGTAATTTCAAAACCATATGATAAAGAATTAGTCCATGCATTTTTTTTTTCTGTACATGACACAAAAGTTTGATAAAGTAAGCAGAATGTGAGCTTAATACCATATAGGTCTAGTTACAAATACACACATATGTGCAAACGCATGCATGCCCACCCCCCAACCGCCCCCTCCCCTCATACACACGGGCGCGCGCGCGCGCGCGCGACGCACACACACACACACAAAAGCCATACACACACAGATACACACACACACACACAACACACACACACCACACACACACACACACACACACACACACACACATACATACATGCACTCACACAGACTCCAAGCATTCACACGTCATCTGGCCTGAAAGACTCGATCTCTCTTTAAGCAGCTTCATTGACGACAACATCATTTTTCAATCACTGATGATGACTAGGGTCGTTTCTGGATAGATAACTGAATATGCACGTGCCGTACCTTGTTCGCTCGTGCTCCAAGCAGCAGCTGTCGCGTGCGGTTAGTTATTTACAAGTCATGCGTCAACTTATCTCCATGATAACGACCGAAATTGAGAATTAAGTCCTGTCTGTCCATGACTGTTTGGCTCATATCCTGACAATTTTTTTATCGCCCCTGCCCTGCGATTGGCGATAGGAAATCAGGGGTTTGCTTCCGTGCTCTATTCTGTTCAACATTAGGGAGAATTAGTTGCGATGGAGCATGCTGCAACTGTAGATACACACAGATACGTTATCGGATGAGTGCAGAAAGAAAGGAAGGACTCCCAGGCAAAGCTGTGCTCTGCTGTTGGGGGGTGGGGTGGGGTGGGGTGGGAAATCATCTGTGTGTTTTTATAGATGATAAATAGATTTTTACCTGCTTCACTCCGGTGGGATGGTTTGATCATTGGGTAGTGCTGTACCCTGCCTCTTTCCCCCTGAAAGGACACATTTCTCTCTTCTAATATAGCATAGACACTAAGAATAAATTCAGTTATAACAGCTTTGACTGTTTCATTCTAGACAGTACATGTCAAAAGTCAGTTGAAACGAATGAATGACTGCTATGATTGAATTACTTCCTCCACTACAAATTCAGTTCAGTTCATATTGCTTATAGCCCAGCCAACTACTAGAGCCATATCAGGGCTAACGTCACGTCATCCGCTACAAATGCTTATCACATATTGAACAAGTTGAATAAACTAACATAAAAATTTATTTTTTGAGATGGAATCAAAAGACAGTTTCCGACGAGATGTGTTTACATATCAATGACAGAAGGAATTGGACCTTAGAGCATAAAGTTTTTTAAGAGAGATTCATTACATAAGGAAAATACCATGTGTACTCCACCCAAAGTTGTCAGCAATTATCTTGCAGATTCTTTGATTGTGCACAAAAACCTGTGTGCTAGCATGGTCTTTATTCAATGGGAGAGGGGGGGGGAGACCTATGAAACAATGACAATAACAGAAAGATTGAGACTTTAACACGAACAGCAAAATATCAGTGACTATAACAAGACTACACAATGTCCATGTAGTTCAATATCAATGATCAAAAACACAGAAACACCATAACGACAACAGCAGTGGTAACATATTCATTGACACCGTTCTCAAATTAACACCATCGTGTTCTATGGCAGATCAGCAGGAAATGGATAAAATGGCCATGGTCATCACTTGACGTGATCTGACCAGTGAGACGGCAAACGGAAGAAGAAGAGAAGAAAACGCCCCCTCACTGACCCGTTTACCTCTTTCAAAGCTTTTCGCCTTGAAGCGAAATAACGAGAACGCGTAGAAACTTTCGTTAATGTGTGTGCAGTGGTTGAAACTCGATAAATTCCTTCCATAAAGGCAAAGTGAACGTGGTAAAAAGGTGAGAATAATTAACCCTTACCGTCCCTACTGTCACCTGCTACGCTGCCTGCACCGAAAGCAATGTCAGCAAGCTTTGAGTCAAACCTTTCAGCAAAGGTCAGTTTGCTTTAGGTCAACTCAAAGTCTCTTGAACAAAGGCCAGCCAAATTCTGCACTGTCTCACCTTCAAGTGTGTTGTTCTGTGCCTTAAGTGGTTTTGATCTCAAAGAACGTGAGATCAGTTATACTTGGAAAGTCAGTATTATCATTTTAGTACTCGAGTACACGCGCATACAATAATAGGTGACTTCAGTAATAGTATACATATCTAATGCTTTTATGACAGAGAATGATATCATGTGTGTCTGTTTACAACACATGTGCTCATGTGCACCTGCATGGAAATGTATGCTGACCTACTCATACACATGCACATGCGCATACACATACACATGCATACACATAATAATGATGATGATAACGTAATTATGAAATCCTTAACTGCTGAAATTAGTAACTTGCATCAACCCTTTACAACCAACCTGTGTATTACATTATTATTGAATCTTAAAGAAACTTACACACACACGCACACACACACACACACACACACACACACACACATACACGCACGCACGCACGCACACACACACCACACTCACACATACATACACACATACAAACATACACACACACACATTCACTCTCACACACCACCAACCCACACACACATACACACACACTCTCGTTCACACACACACACACATTCACACACACATACATAGATTATCTCACCCCCTCACACACATTCACACAACACACACACACACACACACACACACACGCACGCACAAACGCACGCACACACACACACACATACACACACACACAGGCATGTGCACAAGAGAAGAACCGAAGCAATCAAAACGTTATCTGCCCCCCCCCCCCCCGCCCCCCCCCAAAAAAAAATCAATCCCTCTTCAACCCTTTGACTCCCGCAATCTGTCCACCATCATTGTCAACCATACTAGCAAAGCAAAAACTTAACCCTTTGACTCCCTCCCATATCCACAGCTGCAGGAAGCTGGTGGATAGGGTGAGGGAGTCAAAGGGTTAAATCTGTGCAGTTGGTGGAGAGTGTGCGGGAGTCAAAAGGGTTAATAAGCTTCAGTGACTGTGGTAATGCCACTTTCAGTTCTGGATCGCTGGGGTCGTTTCTGGATGGACAACCAAGCACACAAGCCTTGGCTTGCGCATGCTCCAGCCAGCAGCTGTCGCGTGTGGTTTGTTATTTGCAAGTCACGCGTCAACTTACCGCGATGATGATGACCCAAATTAGAAATTGAGTTCTTTCCGTCAGTGATTATTTGGCTCGTGCCTCAACAGTCTCCATCGCCCCTGCCCTTAGACTGGCGATAGGTAATCAGCGTTTTGCTACCGTGCTCTTTTCTGTTCGACGTTAGAGAGAATTAGTTGCGATGGAGCATGCTGCAAAGTTAGATACACACAGATACGTTATCAGCTGACTACAGGAAAATGGGGAGAAAGGGGACCTCCAGGCGAGGCTGAACTCCGCTGTAGAGGGTAAAAATTATGCTTCTGTTTAATTGATGATAATTAGACGTTTATCTACTTCGCTTGGCAATGTGTGCGTTCGGCATGCACTATTATGAGGGATGTTTTGATCATTAAGACGAAACAGACAGATAGGCATATGGAACATGGAAGGCAAACGCTGGAAGGAAGAAAAATAAACTGGCTGGTTCAAAAAGTAGTGGAAAAGAAAGGAAGAAGAAATAAATCGAAGCCCTTTTTTTAACCCACTTAAAAATACGTCCTTAACACGCACGACTCTACCACCGCACCATGGCACATACTCCAACCCCCGAAGCATCCGCCAACGATGTTAAAACGTACCGACGAGAGAGAGGGCAAGAATGCCAGCTTGTCGCTGTCGGCAGCCGAGCTCTACGTTACGGATGGTTCGCACGATTAGAACGCATATCTGCTGCGCTCGTGGCATTTCAGCAGCTCCCGGCTTTTCATCTTATTTATTGGGTATGTCAGGAACAGGGAAATTCAACAAGCCGTGGCCTGCAGGAATGTGTGTGTGGAGAGAATAAAGAAGACTGGCGTGATTGGTTTTGGTTGTTTAACTTTTTTTTTTATTTATTTATTTTTTTTTTTTTGCTTCTGTGGCGTGCTAGATTTGGGTTTGAGTAAGTTTCACTTTTTGTTTTCGATCATTGTTGAGATGTATTTTCAAATCTGACATTTTGGACTTCTATGTTTTGATGTTCGTAATATTGACTCTTTCCCCTTCCCCGTTCTTTCTTTCTTTCTCTTCCTCTTTTTCTGTCTCTGTGTCTGATTGTCTGTCTGTCTCTTTCTCTCTCTTAAAACACTTGTTTGATTATTATTTTCACTCATAAATGAATAAATGAAAAGTATTATTCTGTCTCTCTCCGTCCGTCCCCCCCCTCTCTCTCTCTCTCTCACTCTTTCTTTCTTTCTCTCTCCTTCCCTCTCTCTTTTTCTCTTTCTCGCTCTCAACACAAAACAAAACAAGAATTTTAAGAAATATACTGCAAGACAAAAGCAACATAAAACAAAACAAAAAAACTCCTTGTCTGCACAGCTGAACATGTTCATCAGATGTGGTTCAGAGAGTCAGTTTGGCAACTCAGGAATCATTCCAGACACCTTTCAAAGTATGTGATCATTACCTTCAAACCGGCCATACATACTGCTGTTATCAATTCCCTTTGTCAAGCAGAATTAGAAAGCTATAAGGAGAAAAGGCAAAGAAAGGGATGAAGCAACCAATCAACCAAACAAGCAGCCAAAGAAAGATGAAATGACATGATTTTTATGCGGTTTTATTGAGAAGACTTGTATGGGGTGACTCAAATAATACACTTGTTCATGAAGTTCAATGCACATAGTATGTTTGCCGTTTTTTTCCCCCACTATTTGTTCATTGACACTAAAATACAAATGCATTAGATGATACACAAATTGTGTATATGATTCTTTTTCATTGCCATTTGCAAGATATGTTGGCTTTATTGCCTGTCATCAGTCTGTATCGTATAAAATGCTTTTGAATGAGGTAGGGAGTGGTAACAATGTATTTCTGATTAAACGATGAACTCATCAGACTGTGGCATTACACCGTACAAAATAATTCTCTACATTAACTTTAGTCTCATGAAGAAAAAAAATGATCCCTTGGGCAGGAGGAATGGAGATGACACACGACCAACCAAATTATCAGGAATGGAATGGTACCCAACAAAACGACTCATCATGAATGGAGATGGTACAGAACCAACCAAATTATCAGGAATAGAGATGGTATACTTACAAACCAAATTACCAAGAATTGAGATGGTACCATACCAACAAACTATCAGTATTGGAGATGGTACGCTATCAATTAAAATTATCAGGAATGGAGGCAGTGCAGAGCGAATTGAATTATCAGTAATGGAGATGGTACACTACCAATTATATCATAAGGCATAGAGGTGGTACACTACCAACTATATCATCGGGCATAGAGGTGTACAGTACCAATTATATCATTAGACATAAATGTGGTACACTACCAACTAAATCATCAGTCATAGAGTGATACACTACCAACTATCTCATCAGGCATAGAGTGGTACAGAACCAACTATATCATTAGACATAGAGGTGGTACGGTATCAACTATCTCATCAGGCATAGAGTGGTACACTACCAACTATATCATTAGACATAGAGGTGGTACGGTACCAACTATCTCATCAGGCATAGAGGTGGTATAGTACCAGCTATATCATCAGGCATAGAGGTGGTACACTACCAACTATATCATTAGACATAGAGGTGGTACAGTACCAACTATATCATTAGACATAGAGGTGGTACAGTACCAACTATATCATCAGGCATAGAGGTGGTCACACTACCAACTATATCATAGCATAGAGGTGGTACAGTACCAACTATATCATTAGACATAGAGGTGGTACACTACCCAACTATATCATTAGACATAGAGGTGGTACAGTACCAACTATATCATCAGGCATAGAGGTGGTACACTACAACTATATCATCAGGCATAGAGGTGGTACAGTACCAACTATATCATTAGACATAGAGGTGGTACAGTACCAACTATATCATCAGGCATAGAGGTGGTATAGTACCAACTATATCATCAGGCATAGAGGTGGTCCACTACCAACTATATCATCAGGCATAGAGGTGGTACAGTACCAACTATATCATCAGGCATAGAGGTGGTACCACTACCAACTATATCATCAGGATAGAGGTGGTACACTACCAACTATATCATCAGGCATAGAGGTGGTACAGTACCAACTATTTTATCAGGATAGAGATGGACAGTACCAACTAATTCATCAGCAAAGGGTATAGTACCAACTATATCATCAGGATAGAGGTGGTACATACCAACTATAATCATCAGGCATACGAGGTAGTACAGTACCAATATATCATCAGGAAATGGGTGGTACAGTACCAACTAAATCATCAGGAATGGAGTGGTATAGTACCAACTATATCATCAGGCAAGAGGTGTCACTACCAACTATATCATCAGGAAGAGGTGGTACAGTACCAACTATATCATCAGGCATAGAGGTGGTATAGTACCAACTATATCATCAGCATAGAGGTGGTAACTATACACAATCTATATCATCAGGATAGGGTGGTACAGTACCAACTAATCATCAGGCATAGAGTGGTACATTACCAACTATATCATCAGGCATAGAGGTGGCTATACAACATCATCAGGCATGAAGTGGTATAGTACCAAC
>JAPXFY010000012.1:53390843-53413343 GCA_030674185.1 Monoplex corrugatus
TAATGTATGTATGTATGAGATGGATGGATGGATGGATCTGCATACATACATAAGTAAACTAAATCAATATTATGTATGTATTATGATGATGATGATCTAGCGTGTGTGTGATGTGTGTGTGTGTGTGTATGTGTATGTGTGTGTGTTAGTGTGTGTGTGTGTATTGAGTGTGTGTGTGTGTTGTGTGTGTTGTGTGTGTGTATATATATATATATATTGTTGTATGTTGGATGGATGGATGGATGGATCTGCATACATACATACATACACTCCACACACATATATATTATATGCTTATACACCTAGGCTTTGCTTAAGTCTGCATTATTCACCTGTTCCTATCTACTCTCTCTCTCTCTCTCTCTTTCTCTCTCTCTCTCCGCTGGTTTTACCTTTTCCATTGCAAATAAGGGACGTGTACCATTCACAGTATGTCAAAGTAGAAACCCCGTTCACTGTTTTAGTCACAGAACAGCAAACTGGAAGGTCAGGCAGTGCAGAATTTGACCAGCTCAAACACAAGGGGTCTTTCAGTGGACTTGAAACTTAACTGACCTTTGCTACCAGGATTAACTCACTTAACTGAAAGCTTGCAGACCATCGTTCTCGGTGCAGGCAACATAGCAGATGAGGGCGGGGACGGTAAGAGTTAATTTTTCTCACCTTTTCGCCACGTTCAGTTTGCCTTGATGGAAGGATTGTTGTGGAGGTTTAACCCCTACGCAGGCACTGACGAATCTCTCTGCGAGTTCTCGTTATCTAGCTTCAAGAGGAAGGCATCAGAAGAATGTGAACTGACTCAAATAAACAAAAGCTTCTTTTCAAGGCATGTGACACAGCACTCCTTCCTATGTATATAGGACAAGATATCATAAAATGCAACCAGGTTCCTTATACACCTTTCATACTTTCGCCATAACAAAACAACGCCTTTTGACCTAGGACCAAGCCTTGGCATGGTACTGTTTAATCTTTTGTGCACGCTTTTCGTGGCGTCTTTCGGGTTCATTCATTCATTCATTCATTCATTCATTTATTCACCAATTCATTCACTAATTCATTCACCAATTCATTCATTCATTCACCAATCAATTCATTCATTTATTCATTCACAAATCAATTCATTCACAATCAATTCATTCATTCAGTCTGTCTCAGTCAGTCAGTCAGTCAGCCATCAGTCAGTCAGTCACTCACTCACTCACTCACTCACTCACTCAGTTGCTTGGGTATGTGGCCTAACTGGGCCATTTCAGGCTTTCAAACAGTTGAACAGACCTCTTCCCTATCAAACATTTAAGACCCATATGAAAATAACCTCCGAAATTATCCTCATAATACATGAAATCTAAAAACTTCATTTTAAGTCAGTATCAGATAAAATAAAAGCCGTTGTTTTCTTTGGAGAACATTGCGTTAACATACGGCAGAATATCACGATAAACAGCAGTCACTGAGAGCTGTGAAAAGCTTTTTTCATCCAGTGTCGTAATTACATCTGCAGCGATGGAGTAACACGTGCTGAGCGCTCATGAGCCCGTCATATGCTACACATCATGGAGTTTTAAAAAAAAGTGGGTAAGGTGGGAGCGATCCACATATGATTGCAGAGTTCTGTCTCCTTCTTTCTATTTGCACAAACTGATTCTCTCTAACGTTGTACACAAAAAGAGCAAGGCGGCAAAGTCATTTTGATCCTAAACATAGACCATACCAAATTATGTTTGTACCTTCAACAAGTAGTACTGTACTTGTATGAATTGTGCTTTGGATTCGACTACAATTGTTTCAGATTCCATAAACACAAAGAAAAGCACATTTCTCTCTCTCTGTCTCTCTCTCTCTCTCTCTCTCTCTCTCTCTCTCTCTCTCTGTGTGTCTGTGTCTGTCTGTCTGTCTTTTCTGTCTGTCTCTGTCTCTCTCTCTCCCTCTCTCTGTAATAATGATGGCAGTAGCAATGATGATGGTTGAAAAGATGGGGGTAAGAGAGACTAGTCATGGAAAACCGAAGTGGATGGTGGTCACAGCTTGTTACGCCAACGCATTTAATTGTAAAATGTGTGATTGCAAATATAAGAATAAGATAAATACAGGTGGGTGGTCTTCGCCCCAAGAGAGAGAAAGCAAGGTTATCTGCCTTGCAATTGCACCACAGACTAATTTCTAGTGAACGCAGATCACGGCAGTCATTTCTTTCTATAACATTGCATTTACAACACAATTTCCTGCTAACATAATTTTGTCAGTGAGTGAGACACAGACACAGACACACAACCTTACAACCAGATGCCAGGAGACGACATAAATTGTTCTCCCTTGGAAGGAAGAGGTGGGAGAGAGGATGCTGATTGAAGGGAGGTAAAAAAAAAACCTGACACGCAGAAAAGAAATATTGCAAACTTTTCAGGACCTCAGCAATCTTTCTACGCTAAGTACGTCCTCTAAAAAAGGAAGAAGGATGGAGGCAGGGAGAGAGAAGCAAGGGTGGAGGATTAGTTAGGGACATTCCGTACCCCCCGACTTACCCCACAAATACAAACCATGATATTCTGTGTATTTTACGCACAGTCCTCCCGGCCTACCATAAGCATAAAGACAGCTTCCTAAGATTTGCCGGGGAATTCTAGAAAAGTTACGACTGATACTAATGCACGGAGTAAGCACCTGTGCTATAACAACAGAGAGAGAAGAGTGTGTGTGTGTGTGTGTATGTGCGTGCGTGTGTGTGTGTGTGTGGTGGTGTGTGTGTGTGTGTGTGTGTGTGTGTGTTTGGTGTGTGTGTGCATGCACACGCGCGCACGAGTGTGTGTGTTGTGTGTTGAGAGAGAGAGAGAGAGAGAGAGAGAGAATGTGTGTGTGTGTGTGTGTGTGTGTGTGTGTGTGTGTGTGTGTGTGTGTGTGTGTGTGTGTGTGTGTGTGTGTGTGTGTGTGTGTTTTGCACATAGTGAATCAAGCAAAATAAAAATAGGAACTGAAATTCGTTCAAGAGTGATTAGTCGAAATTGGAATGCCCCATATATTATCAAACTAAATCTGGCAGAAATTTATCTGACAACTTTTTCCTATTTTTTCCTTCTTCTTACCCCGTGACGGAGTGATCACTGGAGTGTGGGAACTCATGGGACGAAGCAGCAGACAGGACTCTCTATTTGCGTCTCTAGGGTGCAGCAACAAGGATGTCCTTAGTCATTACAGTGCGTCTTGGCGGATAACGTGACAAAATCATAGTTGCCAAAAGTGGTTCCTGAAGGCCCACCAAGGTGTTGATTATGTTCCGTAGGCGCTTATCAGTCTTTTGTTATAGGCAGAAGAAGCAGAACAGTTTCCTCAGGGACTCGGTGGTGGTGACATTGATGATTTTGTGCAGTCTGGTTATTACTTTTGCTATCATGGTGCCTATTTGTTCTATATTGTTATAGTATATTGTGTGTGTGTATGTGTGTGTGTGTGTGTGTGTGTGTGTGTGTGTGTGTGTGTGTGTGTGTGTGTGTGTGTGTGTGTGTGAAGAAGAGAGAGAAAGAGAGAGAGAGAGAGAGAGACAGAGAGAGTTATCTTTGGTCAGCGCAGTTCTGAGGTATTTGAAATTGTCAATATCTTCCTGTTTCTGGCCATGTAGACTTCTGTCCTCCTGTTGGTTGTGCTTGTTGACCACGACTTGTCTCTGCTCCTTGGCAACTCTTTAAAACTATGCAAAACCTGTTAGAACACGTAACAGCTCAGACTGGTTTAAAGTAAAGTTTTAGACAATGTAAACCAATCAGAAATTTTCAACACACCGACAGTATAAGCCAATCAAAATTTTTCAACACACCGTCAGAGTTTCTGTCTTCTCTGACACGTTTACAGTGGAAGTTTTAGAAAATGGCATCCAATCAAAAGTTAGACACAGCTGTTTTATGTTTTTATCAGCAGCGAGCTTCAAACGCAATGTTTCGTCAAGTTAGGCTCAGAAAGATTTCTAGGGAAAATTCTGCAGAAGTTAAACGCGAGGTTTGGGGGGCTTTGAAGAGAGGATCCGTATGGCGTTGTTTGCGTCAGTTAGACGTCTAGGGTCTTGACGCCCGGGGTCAGATGAACTGCAGGCATGCGAAGAGTGTCTGTGAGTGGCTTGCAGGCATCTGGCGGAGGTGCCATCTAAGCTCCAGGATCTCGGCCCTAAAGGCTGCTTCAGGTGAGTGGGGATGAGTAATCACCTCAGCCGTTTCAACAATTTTTTTCAGAGTTTTCCTTCCCTGCATTCCCAGTGTGACAGGGCTTAAGGGAGCAGTTGATAATTTGCATAGTTCTCTTTCGTTCTGTTCCGTCGTCTTTGCCTCATCACTGTATCTTCCGCGTCACCTTCTCCTTTATGGTGATAAAACTGTATTATCTTAATCATCGTTTTTATTATCATCACTATTGCTATTGTTGTTATCATCATCCTCATCATTATCATCACGTCGTCGTCGTCGTCATCATCATCATCATCAACATCAATATCATCATCACAATCACAATCACAATCATCAATCATCATCATCATCATCATCATCATCATCATCACATCACACACCACCACCACCACCACCAACCAACCACCCTTAAACGCTTTAGATATTAAGTTGTTATTAAACACAGTTTTGGCAAACTGCGTATACAAACGTAATGCACATTATGACTTGTTTGTGTAAGCATTTAAACATCGGTTTGTCTGTCTGCCTGTCGGCCTGTCGCCTGATTGATCTGCCTACCTGTCTGTCTGTCTGCCCGCCTGCCTAGTGCCTACCTGTCTGTCTGTCCGACAATGCATGACAAATAGCATGTACATGACTTGCTCAGTCAAAATAGAAGTGGCTTCAACTGTGGCTACAATTTCCGAACAGACACAAAGGAAAAGTGAAGAAAGGGAAATAACAACTGGAGAACGGGCAAGTTTGTTACACTGTTTGTGTGTGTTGTGTTTGTAGTCTGTTTGTTGATTGTTGTTTATATGTCTGTAAGTTTGTCATTATATTTGTCTACTTTTTTTTTTAATCTTCTTCTGCATCGTTGTTGGTCAGTGCATATATGTGAGTACGTGTATATGTGCATCACGTTTGAAAAAATAACTTGTACTTGATGGATAAGCTTAGCAGTGGAAGAAGTTACAAAATTCACTTTTTCTTCAATAAAAAAAGTCACCGAAGGAAAATGATACAAACAATTGGTGTGAACGATAAGTAACAAGTTTGGGTGTGTGCTTTATTTATTTTTACTTGGTGGTAGTGGTGATGATGATGTTGGTTTTGTTTGTTTCTTTGTTTGTTTTTCCTTTAATGTGGAAATAATCTGGGCGTTTGTTTTGACACGTGTTTTGGTTTGACAGCTTTGAAACCATCCTTGTGGTTGGCTGGGCTCTAAACATAAACTAAAACCTCTGTCTGTGTGTCTATCCCTGTCTCTCTCTGCCTCTATTTGTCTCTGTCTGTCTGTCTCTCTGTCTTCTGTTTCTGTCTCTCTGTCTCTGCCTCTCTTGTGTCTGTCTGTCTCTTTCTCTCTCTCTCTCTCTCTCTCTCTCTCTCTCTCCTTCTGTCTCTGTCTCTGTCTCTGTCTCTCTCTCTCTCTCTCTGCGTTCGACACAGAAATAGACAAATACACTCTTGAAAAAAAAAAAAGAAAACTGGCTGGTTTTGTGTATACATTATTTGACATTGGAATCACAATGTTTTTGCATTGATGAAATTATAGCACACCGATGCCCAGTCCACTTTTGTAGCCTGTGCAATAAATCATCCTGACTCAGGATTCCTGACTTTCTCTGTGCGTCCGAGTTCAACCAGCTCTCGGTCTGTTTGTATTAAAGTTAAGAAGTACCATGAATGTCAGGAGACATACTCCCTCCCTCTCCATTCACTAAGCTATTGCTATCGAACACTGAGCCCGTAAACAGGCAAAACATTTAGTGTGTTTTTATGTCACTATTTCTTCTTCTTCGTCCTCTCTCTCTCTCTCTCCTCTCTCTCTTTCTTTCTTTCTCTGTATCTCTCTCTTCCTCTCTCTCTCCCTCCCCCTCCCTCTCTCTCCTTCCCGAAGAAACACACCTCATCATAGTCCCGTCATATCAGAGGGAGATGACTAAATAATTCACGATACGTACGAACGTGCTTCACTGCCGTTCTTTCGACACGGAAGCGATTGGTGAGCGAGCGCTTGAAATATTTAGTTAAAAGGATTTAAACAGAACGAAAGAAAACAAAACGAGAGACAGAGCGAGACAGAGAGAAAAAAAAGAAAAGAAAAGAAAAAGGACACCAGAAATGATGGCGGTCCAGCCATACCAAAAACGTCCCTTTTCCAGCGCGTCTTGCATATAATTCTAGCCTTGTCCGGAAGTTGGGGAGCTCTTTCAGTTTTTTGACCTAAATTCAAAGTACACCGGTAAACGAAACAATCTTTATGTTAAAAAAAGTGTTCAGAATAATTCAGCCTCACAGATTAGAGCAGTATGACAAGTTTGTTAGAACATTTACATGTCTTTTCCCATTTGTATTGAGTTTTGTGGTGTATTGGTGTGTGTTTCAGCTGTGCTTGTTTAGTCATTATATTTTGGTTCTTTGACTTGGCACTCAAATTTAGTCGATCGATCTTCTGTTTATGTGGTAGGATAAAAAGCTGAGCAAACCTTGACGAGTCACCATCGTCACATACAGACACAAATTCAGTTTGGACCTGAATCTACCTCTCCTTGTCTTTTTCTTTTTTTATAAGCGAACTAAAAAACCGAGTAGTTAGTTGTCGAGGTGTATAAAAAGCCACTTGAGCGTTGCATAAAGCATAAAACCCGCCTGCGCTGTCTTAAAAGGGTTAATGTTAAAGGGCGCCTCACTTGGCTAAACCCTGCTGCGAAATAATGCTTTTAACATTTCCGTCCGTATTCATGTCAGATGAATATTTGAGTCCCTGTAAAACCTGGTTGCTAGTCTGGCGTAATCGCCCGGATCCCATGAAAACCGGCTGGAAGCGTTGTTTTAGAGTTCTGACACGCTAAGGTCTGCTTAATGGCCACGTGCAATCCGTTGCGCACATGTTACAGCATCATTTATGAGCGCGAAATGGGGAGTACTTTCACTCGCGGACGTGCAATCGAGTGCAAAAAGGCGTCGATTAATTGCGGCGCTGCAAGCTGAGAGAGCTGTGATGAGACGTCTAGATGTTGTTGAGTGAGGTTTTAAACTAAAGTGACAATCGCATTTATCCAAAATGTCCGGACTTTGGCGAAAATGTTATCATTCGAGCTTTTCGTTTGCGTCATAAGAGATTCCGGCCAAGGTGTAAGGACGACATCATATGAATCAAAGAAGCTCTCATTATACGCTATGTTTTGATAATTGAGGGTCGGGCATAGAAACTTTCGGGCCGACTCAAAAGTCTAGAGTGTTATTAATCCATAAAAATATTTTGGGGTAAGGCCTTGTCTTCCAATCTATCCTCTCTAACCTTGGTAAATCAAAGGCACTAAAAACAAAGGAAGACATAAAAAACATAAATTGAACAAGAATAATTGCAGCTCCTCGCGACAGCAGTCCCAATACATCCCATGAAGAAGTGAAGACACGGAGCAAAGAACTGTAGACAGAAGTGTCACTTAGTAAACTAACAGGAACATTATTCATGGATTTGATATTTCTCCCGACAGTTTCAATAAAGGCGATTGTCATTATTATAGTTTAAAACGCCATTTCACTCAGTGCTCAAGAAATTCCTTCCCTGCTACGAAAAAGAAATTTATGTAATGAATCGGAGTTTGTTGTGTCCATGTAAACACCAGCAGAGAAATTGGGCATCTGTTTGACTCTTTTATGTTCAGACTGACAGAAATATGAAGTGGGTTGTTACCTCTACCATTATTTGAATATTTGCCTGCCTTGTAACGAGAGGCCATTAATTTGTTTGAAACAACATACATGCCCCTGGTGTGTGTGTGTGTGTGTGTGTGTGTGTGTGTGTGTGTGTGTGTGTGTGTGTGTGTGTGTGTGTGTGCGGCGTGCGTGAGTGTGTGTGTGTGTGATGTGTGTACATGTGTGTGTGTAAGTGTGTGTTGTGTGTGTGTGTGTGTGTGTATGTGTGTGTGTGTGTGTGTGTGTGTGTGTGTGTGTGTGTGTGTGTGTGTGTGTGTGTGTGTGTGTGGTGTGTGTGTGTGTGTGTGTGCAAAAGACGTTCAAATGCTCGTTTTGTAAAGATGGTAATGGAAATCATCATCATCATCATCATCACGTGCCCTGCCGCATGGCGTTGGCGATCATGGACTTCCATCTGTCTCTATCTCTTGTTGCCCCAAGCATCTCCTCTACCTGGTGCTCTCTTTCCCTCCAGCTTTCCCGTTGTGACCAGGTGCTCCAAATCCCCCTTCCTCATAAAATGGCCTATAAATGTTGCCTGTCTTTTCCTAATCTTCCTTATGAATGATCTACTTGTGTCTGCCTCCATCAAGATTGTCTCTTGTGTTTTCTTTGCTGTCCATGGAACTCTCAACATTCTTCTTAGAAACCACATCTCGGCTGCCTCAATCTTGTTCTGGCTTTGCTTGTTGACTGTCCACGCCTCACATCCGTACAACAGTATCGGTTCTGTATAACATTCAAGAACTCTCTTGCTGATGTTAATTGACAGGCATTTGTTGGCAAGAATGCTTGTCATCTTCTTGAATGCTGTTCTGGCTTGGTCGATTCTGCCGGCTATTTCTGATTTGCATCTGCCTGTTGATGAAATGATCGTTCCCATGTATTTACACTTATCAACCTGTGTCAAGGTTGTGCTATTTGCTGTTATTTTGCATGAGGGGATTTCACATTTTTTACTGATCTCCATGACTTCAGTCTTCCTGCTGTTTAATTCTTCCTGCTGTTTAATAGAAATCAGGAAACCAAATACTGACAACAAAATTTAGGCCATCAGTTCAAAAATTAACACGGAGGAAATTCTTCCTCTGATTTTGAGGATTTTTAGAAATAAAATATATATGTATATATATACATATACTGCACAACTTCCTTAGTCCATAGTGTCATGAGCTGAGTGTTCTGTGTGCTTTATTGCAAAGACTGCGTCTTGATTGATGAAGTTTTGAAAATACTGCATAAATTACCTGAGTGATGTCACGTGTAACTACATACCCAAGGCCTTTATATCGGGATGATATTTTGATCGGAAGCGTGAACTGCTGCCCAGTTATGTGGTCTTAAGTCTAATGGAAACTCCACAGTGTCATATTCACCATTACCCATGACCTCATGAATCATCAGATGGAAATTATCTCAGATATTGTGTGGCCCTTCATTCCCTACAGTTCTTAGGGTCACCTCAGTTTTTGATATATTTTGATGCTCCCACATCTATTGTAGCTTCACAAATTTCTTGTACTAAGTTGTCAGTATTGTTCTTAAACATATCCGTTATTGAAATGATAGTCTTTTTTATCCCTGTCCATACTATTATCTTTCACCTCGAGATCTGTAGTGTCGGTGGTTTACTCGAGAAGTCAACAGATAGGCACTGTGACAGCATTCACATTCAGCCTGGCTTCATGAGTAAATCAAGCCATTATTGTGGTCAGTCATCATCATCATGTGCCCTGCCGCATGGCGTTGACGATCATGGCCCTCCATATGTATCTATCCCTTGTCGGTGAAAGAACATTTTCCACCCTCTCTGTCCTCAGCCGACCTGCAAGTCCGTCAATATTTTTTACCTGGGTCTACCTGGTGTTCTCTTTTCCTTCAGCTTTCCTGTTGTGACCAGGCTGCTCTAATTCCCATTTCTTCATAAAATGTCCTATAAATTTTGCTTGTCTTTTCCTAATCTTCTTTGTCAATGATCTTCTTGTGTCTGTCTCCATCAAGATTGCCTCGTTTGTTTTATTTGCTGTCCATGGAACTCTCAACATTCTTCTTAGAAACCACATTTCGGCTGCGTCGATCTTGCTCTTGCTTTGCGTGTTGACTGTCCACGCCTCACAACCGTATAACAGTATCGGTTCTATTTCACATTCAAGAACTCTCTTGTTGTCAGTAGAGGTCCTAAACAGGCGGTATCTTAAGTACGTCAGGTCGAAACAGGCAGTAATGAAATCCGTCAAAGTCACCTAACACCAGGACAGACTCTCCACTCGAAAGAACTTTTCGGCCACTGATAACTTCTGTAAACTGGAATTGCTAAGAAAGTGTCCACAACTCCAGGACAAGGAATTTTTCACAGCTAGGATCAGGGCTGGAGACATTTGCCTTTTAGCTAACGTGCAGTTGAAGAGTCACTAGAAGGCGGACGCTGTCCAGGTTTCTACAAAACATTGAAGGAGACCTCAGGGCCCTGAAATACATCTGGGAGTTTATACAGAGACTTGCCTAGAACAGACAAGGGTGGAGAATTGTCGTTGCTGCTCTACATGCCGGTGGGACAATGGACAGTTAAGTATTTTAAGCCGTCAAGTTTCAAGGGAGTGTGCATAGAAAGAAACATAATGCCAAGCTACAAGTCCATACGACTTGGGTATAGTAGTGTCTGTATTGTAGTGAAGTATAGCGTATAATTGAGGGGGGGAAAAGTTTAGTATCCTGCTGTGCAGAGAACACATTCATGCAGTGCCAACGCATAATGGGATCTTACGACAGAAGCAACTCTACGAAAATCAAAAGCGCAGTAACTCGGTACAAAGCAACAAAATCACACACACACTCATACAAATACATCACATGCGCACGCGCACGCGCACGCGCACGCGCACACGCTCGTGCGCGCGCACACACGCACACACGCACACACGTTACTTCCAATCAGCACTTTTATAGCACTGACTCAGGGCCAGGCGTGCACATAATTAAGGATAAAATGTACCGCCATCTGTGAAAGAAAGCAAGATGAAGCAGATCAGAACACAAAAAAACAACATGACAAAACGAAAACCAACAGACTACAGATAACCACTACAACAAATACTTACTGCGTGTGCACATGATTATCATGTGCATATGCCATCAACTCCAGCACTCAAGCAAGAAATAGGGCTGAAGTGGGATAACCATGAGTCTGCTGCTTACGCTGGTAAGTTACTGGCAGTGCCTGCGATCTTGTTTGTATTATCTTACTAGTATGTTTGTCATGAAAATAAGTTGTCTCTGTCTGTATGTCTATCTGTCTGTCTGTCTGTCTATCTGTCTGTCTGTCTCACTCTTTCTCTCTCTCTCTCTCTCTCTCTCTCTCTCTCTCTCTCTCTCTCTCTCTCTCTCCCCTCTCTGTGTTTCTCTTTTCTCTTTCTCAGACATTCTTATTAGTTTGTGTTGTCTCTGCCAAGTATATGTATTGGGATGAAAGGAATAAGTTGCTGAAGAAATGTGTTCACTTAGCTGATTTAATTTGGTTTGTTTGGTCGGTGGTATTTTGGATAAATATTTCCTTAAAGAAATGTCACCTGCGAGAGAGAAAGGGAAGATTACGGTCTACGGGAGGGAAAGGGGGGGGGGGGGTTGTTGATGAAATTTGTGTGCATTTTTGAATAAGCGTGTAATTTTTCAGTCACGAGCTCCGAGACAGTTCCAGGTAAAGATAAAGATTGTCTATAACCGTGAGGTCGTAGGGGAGTGAAATGGTAGACATCTCAACTTTTCACGGGGTCGGCATTATGAAGGCGGTGCCCATCTCCCCTCCCTGATGCTTTACCTTCCCTAACGCTGAAGACGTAAAGGTACCTATCCACAGCCGGTGAGACTAGACACCGTCGGCGTGATGTTTATGAAGTCTGAATACCAAATGAAAATATACGTTGTGTACACTTTTTTTTTTCACATATATCTAAGTTTCAGTCAGGCCCGGAAGCCAATGATATATACCTGTTGTGAAGTTCTGTCAGTAGTAGTGTTCAGTAATAGCAACTGTAATGTATAAGTGCTCAGATGTGTGTCACTGTACTGCACCTCCTCATAATGCTGGCCACTAGAAAAGTTGAGATCTCTACTGTCTTTACCCTATATTTTTCTCTACTAGTTATAGTGTTCCAATCAGCCTCGCTACATTCAGCTCTGAAAATGCCTGTGTTGTGTATAAAATTGACATGAAGTAGAAAGTAACATCAGTCAAAATAGTGAGGAATTTTGAACCCTTTATGTTTTCTTCTATGTAATTTGCAACACCAGCCATGTATTACAACTGCTGCTGCACATGTCAAGTGCATGTCTGTTTTGTGCAAAGTTTTCACAGCACGCACATAACGCTAGTGCCTTAACAGCCGTTTACAACGTGCCTTTAGACAAAAACAGTTTACAGCCAGAAAGCTCAGTCTGGTTATAGCATCGTGCTGATAACGCAAAGGTCGTGGGTTCGATCCCCACTGTGGGCCACTTTTTTTTTTTCATCCAGGCTAGCTCTGTTGATATAGCTGTAAATTCAAGATGTAGTGGCTTGAGTTAGTTCCATCTCGCACCATCCAAAACTAGTCTTTTCAATGTCCATACTTCAAGCTTCAGTGATTGTTGTGCTGTCAATATAGTATTTCATCAATTCTTGACCCTGCTCTCCCATTTCAAGACCTTGCCAACAGGTACGATATTGTGCAGGCCGAAAGAGTCCGTCAGATATTTACCGGCAGATTTGGGCGGGGCACATGTTTCAGGTTCAGTTTCAGTTTCTCAAGACGACGTCTCTGCGCTTGGAACGAATGGAACTTTGAACCAGCAATTAATTTTTCTTAAACAAACTTCAATTCCACTTCAGCCAAGGACAACTACGTACGTTTGTATTGTACTGTATTCGCTACTGTGTTGAATTCCATTTGCTATTGTATTGTGTTGCATTGTTCGTATGATAAAACAGAGATGGTCTTTTGTTTTACCACCAAGAGAATCATCCAACTACAATTATACAACACTCAATGATTTTATAAGCATAAAGCGATTGCTGCCACAGAAACATGTTTTCGAACACAGCAGTTTTCTTCCCCTCCCAACCCCACGTTATCCTGTTTAAATTCAAGAAACTATTAGTACAAACTCATTTTGAGTCTTGTTGAAGAAAGACATAGTAGTAGCGCCCAGAACAAGAAAAATTGTGATAAACTGTTCACGTCTTTAAAGGATACAAAAAAATCACAAAGCATCGAACATTGCAGCTCTACAGTCATCTTGTCTCAGCTCTCCATCCTGTTAACCATGTAGGCTACAAGAGGACATTAAGCATAGTTCTCATTTTATTGCCATTAGCACCGAAAGCAGTGGCCTGGACTCTGTGCCAAGAGTTTGTCCAACTCTCCTTAAGATCTTGGCCATTATTCTCGAGTCATTCATTACTGACACTGAGCGTTTTTTAAATGCATGCGTTTACTGACTGATGATGCACCTCTCAGATTGTACATTGCTTAACTGCTATCATGCTTTTATCTCAGTGCTTAAATACCATCATGCTTGTATCGCAGAGTTTAAATGCTGTCTTTCTTGTCTCCCTGCCTACTGTGTAGAACAAAACAGAACAACTCTGGACTCGCTGTAATGAGGGGTGTTCGCGTTCTTTACCTGAAGGCTGAGAGGCCTGCACAGTAGAAGTACATAATGAAGACACTACACGTGAAATCTGTTGCGACCTGGACGTGCTCTACAGTCTCAACGGACAGCAATGTACAATAAAAGCAGCAGACAGTTGTGTCGACCCACACGTGTTTTCTGACTGACTCCAGTTCATGCTGTTTGGTAACTTGGACTGGTCAGACAGGACTGCTGCTTGTCAACTTTTCAGATAAGGAATATTTTATGCTATGCTATTCCATGCTGTACTGTGCTACATATGTTACTTTATGCTATGCTATGTTGTGCTGTACTTTGCTAGGTTACGGTATGCTGTCCTATGATCATGCCGTGCTATGCTACGCTGTGTTGTGCTGTGCGATGCAATGCGATGCGATGCCATGGTATTCTTTACAGTGCAGCTGTGCTGTGCTGTGTTGTGTAATAGTATGCTATGCTATGCCGTGATGTGCTATACTATGCTGTGTTGTGTTGTGTTGAGTAATATGCTATGCTGTGCCATGCTGTGCTGTTATGCCATGATATGCTGTGCTATGCTGCACTATACTGTGCTGTGCCATGCCACGATATGCTGTGCTGTGCTGAATGAGGCTTTGCTCTGCTGTGTGTGCAGTGCTATACTATTCTATGCCATGCCACACAATGCTGTACTGTGCTGTGCTGTACTGTGCTGAGCTGTGCTGTCGCTAACACATACAATTGTCTTGATTTTCAAGCGCATGAACTCTTACACCATATTTTCTTCTTTCTGTCCATAAATTGTTTCCGAAATGATGCCCAGTAACACGACAAACTGGCAATGCACTGAAAAGAGAAGAGACCTGATACATTGTGATGCCTGAAAGACGACAGAATATGGTGCGAACTAAAAATAGGGATTTGCTCAGCAAAGATTATGATGATCATTAGTGCTCATGTGGTTTTGATGATGAATCTCTTTCTAATTTTCAATTCACATTCTTCTGACGGTGACTTTGGACTTGTTGTTTTCACAAAATGTTAAACATCTGTTGTTGAACTTAACTATAAATATCGTTCTCGTGATAAGAAAACCTGGGAAAAAAGAAAGACCCAGACTCACCGGCATGGTTTTCAATACCAAGGTTTTGTCAGTGTACCTCGAAGAAACGGATAGACAGAAAAGGCAAGTATAGAAGACAAAAAAAAGAGCTAATAGAAAAGAGGAACACACACACACACACACACACACACACACACACACACACACACACACACACACACACACACATACACACACACACATATATGTATATATTTATACACGCACATACGCACACACATATACTCACGAACAAGCACGCACACGCGCACACACGCACGCACACATACACATACACACACACACACACACACACACACACACACATACACACACACACACACACACACACACACACACACACACACACACACACACACACTACTACTACTACTGATTATACTGGTTTTTGATGGTGAACTGATATGGGCCAGACAAACTAAAACTCTGTTACGTCCTTGTTTGATATCTTTAGTGGATGCAGTTATACTCAGTATGTAATCAAGAAAGAAAGAAAGAAAGAAAAAAGACAGAACGAAAGAAAGAAAGAAAGAAAGAAAGAAAAAAGACAGAAACACAGAAACAAAGAAGCAAAACAACAAACAAACAAAAAGAACTTGCTGCTCATGAACTGTGCCTTTATTCTACAATATTTCGTCTTATTCTGCAGCATTTCGTTTTATTCTGCAATATTTCGCTTTATTCCGCAACATTTCGAACCTGTGTACACTTTCCCTGTGGTCATTTCTGTGAAGAAAACACCAGCATCACACTTATCTTCAGGACTCTTCTTTGTGTGTCTTCAGTCAGCAGCATGTGTAACTGATTGTGTGCTAATTTGCCGGGCGCGTTGTCAGCCAGGCTTGGTGTTCCCTGCAGCACATTGACATCTCTCCCCCTAGCGTGTCTGACATTGCGCGCCCACCTTCTCCCTGCACAGCTATCGTGACAGCGGCGTGTCTGGCGTGACAGTGACGTGTCTGACGTAGCATTTGTGTATCTGACGTGACAGTGGTGTGTCTGACGTGACAGCTGTGTGTACGTCGTGACAGTGGTGTGTCTGACGTGACAGCTGTGTGTACGTCGTGACAGTGGTGTGTCTGACGTGACAGCTGTGTGTGTGCGTCGTGACAGTGGTGTGTCTGACGTGACAGCTGTGTGTACGTCGTGACAGTAGTGTGTCTGACGTGACAGCTGTGTGTGCGTCGTGACAGTAGTGTGTCTGACGTGACAGCTGTGTGTACGTCGTGACTGTAGTGTGTCTGACGTGACAGCTGTGTGTGCGTCGTGACAGTAGTGTGTCTGACGTGACAGCTGTGTGTACGTCGTGACAGTGGTGTGTCTGACGTGACAGCTGTGTGTGCGTCGTGACAGTGGTGTGTCAGACGTGACAGCTGTGTGTACGTCGTGACAATGGTATGTATGACATGACGGTTGCGTATGCAGCGTGACAGTTGTGTGTTTGACGTGATAGCTGTGTACGCATCGTGAAAGTGGTGTATCTGTCGTGACAGTTGTGTATTCATCGTGACAGTGGTGTGTTTGGTGTGCCTGTTATGTGTTCACCGTGACAGTTGTGTATTCATCGTGACAGTGGTATTTCTGTCGTAACAGTTGTGTATGCAACATGACAGTGGTGCGTCTGTCGTGACAGTTGTGTATTATCGTGACAGTGACGTGTCTTACGTGACAGTTGTTTATGTATCGTGACGGTGAAGTGTCTGGCGTGACAGTTGTGTATACACCGTAACAGTGACGTGTCTGACGTGACAGATGTGTATGCATTGTGACAATGACATGTGTGTCGTGACAGTTGTGTATGTATCGTAACATTGACGGATCTGTTGCAACTGATTTGAGTCGGTCATAACAACTGTGTATGTATCGTGACAGTGGTATGTCGGTCGTGACACGTGTGTGCAACTTGACTGTGACGTATCTGACGTGACAGTTGTATATGTATCATGGCAGCGATGTGTCTATACTGACAGTAACGTGATGATCCTGACTGCGGAATGACGGTCGTGACAATGACGTGACTGTTGCGAAAGTGGTCTGGCGGTCGTGAGATTGACGTGATGATCATGAACGTGGCCTAATTATCGGGACAATGGCATGGCGATCGTGACAATAGCATGACGGTCGTGACATGAAGTGATGGTCGTGATAGTGGCGTGATGATCGTGACTGTGGCGTATTGATCGTGACTGTGGCGTGACGGTGTGACAATGGTGTAACGGTCGTGACAATGGCGTGATGGTCGTGACACTGGTGTGACTTTCGTGACAAGGTATCTGACTGTGGCACGTCACACGTATTGGTCAAGCAGGGGATTGATTGGAGAGGGATCTAGTTAAGAACGTCAAGCTTGGTGTTATTGCTGTTGCGGGTCCCAGCAGTTCAGTTGGTCTGAGCATCGGATTCACATGCTAATGGCTGTGGGTTCGAATCCCGGGGTGCGCTTCATTAAAATTGGCCTTCTCACTGTCCCATCTGAACCCTTTGACTCCTGCACCCTGTCCACAAACTGCAAAAACTTAACCCTTTGACCCCCTCACCCTATCGGCCAGCTTCCAGCAGGAAGCTGGTGGTTAAGGTAAGGGAGACAAAGGGTTAAGTTTTTGACTTGCTAGCATGGTTGACTATGCAGAATGCTGCTGGAAAGGGTGCAGGAGTCAAAGGGTTAACATCATTGTTGTTCTGATGGTGTCAGTACAGGATTAGATAAGTTCCCCTTCCCCCACTTCCTGGGATAGTTATCCCCGTCAGCCATATCACCTGAGGTGGGTGCCGACGTAAAAACTGAACCAACCAAACCAATTATTGCTGTAACTGCTTAGCACACAGTTCTCTTCACGTATTGAAAAGGACACGTGGAGCCATGACTAAGGTGTTGATGTTTGGTCTGTATGGTGGGCAGTGTGGTCAGGAATTTGAATCATGATGTAAATCACATTGAATCTTACTGATTCAGATATTTTATTTCTATACTCAATAAAGGATGACAATCGATGTTTTTTGATACTACACATGTAAAGTAAACATAAATATTTAGAAAATGTTTGTTTTATCAAATAGTTTTTGAAATACAAGTTATTGACATGGACGCAAGAATTAGTTTCATTTGAAACCCCACATTACGAAAATACAACAAATGTGGGAGATACCATAAACTTATATTCAAATGCTCTGTAGTGGTCTTACGTCTAACTGTACAAAGAAAAATTAAATCACAGATACGGTATTAAATCTAACTTTTTAAATATTTTTTTTTACTGAATCCAATCCTCAATCCTCAAAATAAGCCTGCAAAAAGCTTATTCAGCGATTACTTTTTCCTTTTTCCCTCTTTCGTTTTTCTGTAAATCTTTTCTCCCAGTTATAGAATTAAAAGTTTTGATGAGAAAATAGGTACCCTAAAATTGTTATCAACATTTAGAATTACACAATCCAATTAGTAGTTTTGTGTTTGTTTGTTTGTTTGTTTGTTTGTGTGTGTGTGTGTGTGTGTGTGTGTGTGTGTGTGTGTGTGTGTGTGTGTGTGTGTGTGTGTGTGTGTGTGTGTGTGTGTGTGTGAGGGTTAGCGAAAGTGCATTAATTGCTGCATGAAATACAGAATACCATTAACTGCTTTTATGCTTGTTTTCTATATTTTGTAATGTCTCTGTCCTGGTTTGCATATCGGATTGAGAACCGAAAGCCAGTGTAAAAGGATCTTAAAATGTCGGTCAAGATGTCGTCATGAATTAGAATCTGCATAGCAAGTCTATACTAACCGCATGACTGGCATTTTCTGGGACAAAGAGAGCAAGAGAAAATATTTCTCCTAAAGACTAGCCACAGTCAACAATTTTGACACCTGCGCACAAAAGTTGTCATCACACAGGCAGACGAGTGTTTATATGGCCTGGAACCAATGAGAAAGTCTGAAACAAACACGACGTGTACTTGTGTAAGTCGTCCAGAGTCGTCCCGTGCTCAGTTGAAATAGAGTCTCGCCGACACTAACAACAATGGAAACTCTTCGATTACCTGGACGCTTTAGGGTTACAGCTGACTTTTTCTTAGAGACTGGAGCGGGTGTTGAAGAAACGAATGATAAAGAAGGAGAATACAATATAGTAGAGCGAGTTACATCTTAGCATCTGGAAATAGCAGAAATATCGTTGCCCAGAGTTTTATGTTTGCACACAACAATTAAACTATGTACAGGTGTACATATATATACGTACACACACACATATACATATATACATACATATACGTACATACATATATAAATTATACATATATACGTATATGTATGCATGTATACCACATTTATTCATCAATAGATGAAAAACAATCTGTACGCACTAGATATTGTCCTGTACAATAATGTTTTATCTCTCTCTCTCTCTCTCTCTCTCTCTCTCTCTCTGTCCTTCTGTCTGTCTATCTGCCTCTATTTATCTCTGTTTGCCTGTCTGTCTGCCTGTCTGTCTGTCTCTTTGTCTCTGTCTCTCTCTCTGTCTCTGTCTCTGTCTGTCTGTCTCTCTCTCGCCATCATCTTTCTGCGTCAGAAATACTAAATCTCTCCCCTCTTTATTTCCTATTGATTGATAGTACTTTTGTATTTATGATTTGTTTGACTATTGTATAAGTTGCAGTTCGCCGGTGGCTTTCTTTGTTATTCATTGCTTATTCTGTGCTAAAAACTACCTCTTTGCTGTCACCCTCGTTGTTTCTGCCTTGTTCCTTTGCTTTCTGTCATTTATTCCTATCATTTTCTGCCTTACTGGTCCATTCAACTACGTACGTACTTTCTCTTAGGATGATTACTGAGTACATGTAGTCAAGTGCTTTTTTTGCTCAGGGAAATGATATACGTGGAAACAATTTTGGGTAATTTAGGCCGGTTTTATGTATGTTTTAGTGTCCTTAGTTGTGTTTAAGTTTGTATTCATGTAAGCGTTTTAAATCCCTTGTGTGATAAACTGGACGGAGTGGTCAACGCCAGGGGCATTTCCTTAGATTATGTATGCGAATGCATTTATATGTGTATTTTCTTTTCTTTTCTTTTTTTCCCTTGTTGAAACAGTATGTTTTGAAACAGGCTATAGCCCTGATATGGCTCTAGGCATTCGCTGGGCTTTAAACAAAAAAGAAAACATTATAATAATAACCAAGTTTTATTCTGATCAAACCAAACCTTTGAGGTCCCAGAGACACAAAGAAGTACAAAATCTGGATTTTTTCTATGAGTGTTTTGTGTGAAAAGGGAGATTGTTAGAATGGCTTGGCTAACTTTTTATTCTCTCCTCTCTCTCTCTCTCTCTCTTCTCTCTGTCTTGTGTGTGTGTTGTGTGTTGTGTGTGTGTGTGTGTGTGTGTGTGTGTGTGGTGTGTGTGTGTGTGTGTGTGTATGTGTGTGTTTAGTTTGTCTGTCTTTCTCTCTTCCCAAAACTGCACAGCAAAAGTGACATGATGACGTAAAGCTGCTTGCGCCAGCATGGTTTCTTTATGACCCCGAGCACGTGTTTGTCGTGCCCTGCCCGCCTCGTGCTCTGCCTTTGTCGGCATTCCCAGCATGCTCTGCAAACATGGCGGCCCCCATGTCGTCCCCACTGAATACTTTTGTACCGGCTATGCCACGTCAGCATTGTCTTTCTGGTCGTTTGGGCCTCGCTGACTGTTCCAGAGAAAGGAAAAGGAGGAGGAGGAGAGAGGGGAGAGAGAAAAGTGTGTGAGTGTGTAATGGATGGTAGAGATACAAAGCAAACCGCTGTGCGTGTAGACAGCGTGACAATTTACGTGTGAGAGAAGAAGAGAAGAGCGTAAAATGCATCTGATGTCGATTTGGGGAATTCTAATGATAGTGGCTGGTAACATTTCATTTCATTGTTCACAACAGTTTCTTTATGAATACATTTTCACAGTTTTGCACTGTGAGTCAAACCACAAACCTTATCAAATCTCTTCCTTAGTTGGTCGTAGCATCAGCTGGATATTCCTTCTGTTCCTTATCCAAGAAAAGTTATTGTTTAGACCCAGGTCTCACATTCTGGTTCTCCCTATATTAAAGTATAAACTCGCGAAACATTTTGGTAAGTAAATATCATATCAAAGTTTAGTGATATCAGAATTACAGAACACTAGTGGTGTGCAGAATACCTACATATCTTTTCCACAGTAGGTAAATTCGCATTTCATGCAATCTGTCATATCCATTTATGTCGAAACGATTCCATTGCTGATATCATATAAATCAACCTGAGCTCTTTTCATCATAACACAGGTATCTGGGATACTTTTCTTTTTGGGGAAAGAAATTGCAGTTCTACGTTCTTCCAATTTTTCTACTTGCCAAAGAAGTTTTGTTTACTCCAAGCAATGTTCGCATCCATTGGTATTTGTTATTTATATTGTATTTATATTTTGTTGCCTTTGATGTTGTTGTGTTGGTAAGTGTGTTATTGAGGGTTCATGACTTGTTTGACAGATTGTCAGTCAGTACATTGCTTAAATGAAAGTTTTTTTCCATTCTCTGTTACAAAATGTAAAACACAATGAACGATTCCATAGACCCATCTTCTTTGTCATGAACATACCGCCACCGGGAGTTTTTCATTATAAAACAGAATTTCAGCTTGAACTGCTGCTGCGTTTTTTGGCTGGTTAATTTCATAAACAAGGTTTTAATACAATGACCTAGGACTACAAGCATAGCCCATTTTCTGCAATAACAGATAAACTTGGTTCGTAATGTTCAAAATGTATACCAGGCTAATTCTTCCAGGAGACTAAAATCTCTAGAAATCGTCATGTCCGATATTCACAAGACGTTCTCGTGTATGAAATATAATGAATGATGACTACTTCGTTCTTGAAAGTTTGATGTCTTCTTTGTTTGACACATCCATGACAACAACAACAACAAAAAAAGAAAAAAAAAGGGGGGGGGGGAGACGAAGGAAGTTTTTTCGGGTTTGTTCAGACTATCCCTGAATCTGCACAAAACAGTGTTCACTGGCAAGGTCTTGGCATAGGGAGGGGTTGTAAGGGGACCTATGACACCACCCAAATAAATGAGACATTAAGATGGACAGCAAACAGGCCGGTTTTGTAAACTGGCGGGCTGGGACTGAGCCCGAGACATTAGATCTTGAGTACATAGCCCTGTCAAAGATACACCACGAAAGAAGTTTTGGAAAAATGCAGGCGAGCAGATCGACGGGCAGGTTATATGAATGACAGAGAAGACATGACAGAAAGAAAAAAGAAAGAAAGAAAGAAAGAAAAATTTGTAAGAAAAAGAATGAGATAGTATTAGTAACACAAAAATCTTACAAAATCATACACTTCCAAGAACGATATATTCCCCACAATCAGCAGAATCCACTATGCTTGATAAAAATAATAAACAAACTCTTAATCAATCCCATCATGAAATGATTTTATTTGATTATCTTGTACGATGTGTGATCCAATCTGAAAATAAGAGTCAGTGTATGTGATTTGACTATTTCAGATTTTAAAGTCAACCAAATTCTGAGCTTTGGTTTAATTTATGATTCACAACTTGTTTTTCTCCAAACATGGTTTACAGGTATTTAATTGAAGAAGTCTTGATGCGCCCATTTTGAGAAAATGACTTTCTTCAAGTTGGAAGATCAGACATGAACAAATATCCTTATCAACTGGCTTCAGTGTCCATTTAAGAACTGGATTCTTTTTATTTAAATTTACAGGGAAAAGAAAATGGACCCATGAGAAGAAATCAGAAATCACGAAAGACAAGAAAACAAAACAGGGGGAAATGTACTTGGAAAAGAGGAAAACAAACACACACACACACACACACAACACACACACACACACACACACACACACACACACACACACACACACCACATACATACACACACACACACACACA
>JAPXFY010000012.1:53415843-53418343 GCA_030674185.1 Monoplex corrugatus
TATGTATGTATGTATGTATGTATGTATGTATGTATGTATGTATGTAATATAATAATAATATATTTTATTTATATAGCGCAAAATCTTGACAAAATCAAATCTAAGCGCTGAGCGTATACATGCATACATACCTACATACATATGAGCGTATACATGCATACATACATGCTTACATACTTACATACATAAATCTAATCTGAGCGTATACATGCATACATACATACATAAATACATACATACATGTATGTATGTATGTATGCTTAAGAGAGTGCGCCCCCGCCACACAGCCCCACGCGGGTTTTTCTCTTTCTGTTTCTTTTCTCCTTTATTATCTTTTTTCTTTTGATATATGTGTATTTCTCTTTGCCTGTTCAGTAGATTTTGCTAGAGAATTTTGTAAGAGGCAACCTTTTTGTTGCTGCAGACTGGACCTCATCACATTAATGTCTAGTGGTGAGGGGGTGGGCGAAGGGGGAGAAGAAATATGTGTCCGATCTGTGATTCAAACCTGGTTTTCTTGCGCCGAAGGCAGATGCTTTAATCAGCAAGTTCTTTATTATACTGTTAAGGATTAGTATTGCGGGAAAAGTGTTTTATCATCATCATCATCGTATTATCATCATCATCATCATCATCATCATCATCATCATCATCATCATCATCATCATCATCATCATGTCATATCATATTGTCGTTGTCGTCTTTATAATCATTATTATTGTTATTTATTATTATCATTATTTTTTTTATTGTTATTATTTTGTTGTTGTTGTTGTTATTATTATTAGTATTATCGTGATTGTTGTTGTTCAAAGCCCAGCCGACTGCACAGAGCCATATCAGCGCTATAGCCATCTTAAAACACACACATCACCTCGTTGGTCCTGAAAATAAAACACGGGAAAAGAAAATTAAGTTTACATATCCGCATTGGCATTCGCACACATAATCTAAGGATATGCCCTAGGCGTTGATCATTCTGCTCAATTTATCACCAGTGGTTTAAAAGAAGAGAATCAGAATAAAAATGTATTAATACAACTAAGTAACTGAAATATTTACATATAAATAACTGGCCTAAATTATCATTAAGATCATTTAAAGATTTACCTCTCCCAACAAAACACAATAATGAAGAATTCTCATCTGTATTCTCCAAGTATTTTACCACCAAAATACAAACTCTTCGTGACAAGCTTGATAGGACACTCTGTCAACCATGCCCACCTGACCCTTCCTTCTCTGGCACATCTTTTACTACTTTTACCCCAGTCTCACAAGAAGAAATTCTCAACACAATCAGATCCATGTCGTTCAAAACCTGCGAACTGGATCCTCTTCCAGGTTCTCTCTACTCTGACTGTCTCCCTACTCTCCTCCCATTCATCACTGACATCATCAACACTTATCTTCAAACTGGAACTGTCCCGGATTCTTTCAAGTCTACTATCGTTCACCCTCTCCTCAAGAAATACAATTTAGACCCAAATGAACTGAAAAATTACCGGCCTATCTCTAATCTCTCTTTCTTGTCAAACTCTTGAAAAAGTTGTCCTCAACCAGCTGAACTCTCACCTGTCTGCCAACAATCTCCTCAATCCTTTCCAATCAGCTTACCGCCAGTGCCATAGCACTCAAACTGCCCTACTACACATTCTCAACAATCTCCTCCTTGCAACTGATACTGGCAAAGTCTCTCTCCTCACACTCCTCGATCTGTCTGCAGCCTTTGATACCATTGATCATGGTATTCTCCTTTCTAGACTTCATCATACTTTTGGCATCTTGACATTGCTCTCTCCTGGTTCACTTCATATCTATCAAACAGAAAACAAACTGTTCTCATCAATGGCACTTACTCTCAACCTGCATACCTGACCTGTGGTGTTCCACAAGGATCTGTCTTTGGCCCTGTTCTTTTCACTCTTTACACCTCCCCCCTGTCCACTATCATCAACTCCCACTCTATAAAACACCACCTCTATGCTGATGACACCCAACTTCAAGACAGTGACTCACCTGACAATGTACAGCGCCTCTTGACTCGCACCACTGAGTACTACTCGGACATTAATGAACTGGATGACATACAATAAACTCCAGCTTAATGACGACAAGACAGAAGCTATCCTCATTGGCACCCGTCAGAAACTTTCTCAGCTGCCCCCTCTTTCTCTCTCATTATGTAACACATCAGTCCCAATTTCTGACTCAGCTAAAAACCTTGGTGTCTGCCTTGACTCTACCCTCTCCATGAACAACTTTGTTTCTCAAACTGCCAGATCTTGCTACTATCACCTCCATCGTATAAGCCTGATCAGGAAGTATCTCTCTGTTGAAACAACTGCAAAACTCGTTCTCTCCTTCATAATGTCTCGCATTGACCATTGCAATTCACTCCTGTCCGGTCTTCCTGCCTCCACCATCCACATCCTACAGCGCATTCAAAACAATGCTGCACGCCTTGTACTGAAAAAGAAAAAAGCTGACCACATATCTC
>JAPXFY010000012.1:53423343-53430843 GCA_030674185.1 Monoplex corrugatus
TGATTAAACGGCAGGATGTTTTGGAACATCTGAGTTGTAGGGAAAACTATATCTATCTATCTATCTATCTATCTATCTATCTATCTATCTATCTATCTATCTATCTATCTTCTATCTATCTGTGTGTGTGTGTATGGTGTGTGTGTGTGTGTGTGTGTGTGTGTGTGTGTGTGTGTGTGTGTGTGTGTGTGTGTGTGGAGAGAGACACAGACAGACAGACAAAAACGTAGACACACACACATACACGTGCGCGCACACACACACACACACACACACACACACACACACACACACACACACACACACACACACACACACACACACACACACACAAACTCACAGATTAATCCACGTTTTCCTTTCAATTTCTCTGTTTTTGAGACAGTGAAATCAAACAAACAACACACACATACGCATTGAGAGAGAGAGAGAGAGAGAGGAGAGAGAGAGAGAGAGAGAGATTGAGAGAGAGAGGAGAGAGAAGAGAAGGAGAGAGAGAGAGAGAGAGAGAGAGAGAAGAGAGAGAGAGAGAGAGAGAGAGAGATTTTCTGCCTAAACTATGGTCTTCTTTGCTGGGAATACCGTGCCAATATTGAGAAGCTGAGTACAATTTTTTTCATTTTTTACTCTATGAAGACACACATATCAGATATTTATTTATTCCTTTGTTTATTTGTTAATCTTTGTATCAGTTATGTATATATTTTTGCATACAATTTGTTTGATGTGTCTTCTTCAAAGAGAGCTTATTTCACACTCCCTTGGTGAGTATCTCGAATATCACAGGTAAACTCGTATTAATAACAACAACAAAAAGAAAACAACACACACACAAGCGAGCGCTTATATATATATATATATATATATATATATATATATTATATATAACATAATATATATATATATATATATATATATATATATATATATGTGTGTTGTGTGTGTGTGTGTGTGTGTGTGTGTGTGTGTATGTGTGTGTGTGTGTGCGTACATATATTATATATATACACAATACATACACACACACATATATATATACATATATATATATGTATATATACATATGTTTATACATATACATATAAAATGCACTCACAAACTCACAAACGTAAGAACAGGTTGTGTGTGTGTGTGGTGTGTGTGTGTGTGTGTGTGTGTGTGTGTGTGTGTGTGTGTGTGTGTGTGTGTGTGGTGTTTTGTACATGATAATATACAAACCATCACACTGATATTCATTAGTGTGTATATGTTTAATTGTGCACATTTTTCTTCCCTGCATATTCTTTATACTACTGGTAGTTCTATATTATACATAGTCTATGTAAATGGAATTAATTCAAAGACAAAATACTTAAAATACTTGTAACCAGCTGGTGGGAATCTAGTGTGTGGTCGACTGAATCAGCGCAGTTAGGTAAATAACACGTGACTGTGAATTCCTGCGTGTATGGTTGCTCTCTTCCGATATGTTGTTAATATTAACAACATCACCATTGTGAAAAGCCATTCTTTCTTTATTTTCCTTGTTACTTTTGTTGTTGTTGTCGGTTTCTTGCTTTGTATGTTTGGTTGGTTGGTTAGTTGGTGAACTGGTTGGCTTTCTGGCTGGTTAGAAGATGAATCATCATCCTCATCATCATCAGGTGCCCTGCCGCATGGCGTTGGCGACCATGGACTTCCAACCATCTCTATCTCTCGTTGCCCCTAGCATCTCCCCCACCCTCCTCATCCCCAGCCACTCTGCAAGTCCGTCCAGCATTCTCTCCCTGGGTCTACCTGGTACTCTCTTTCCCTCCAGCTTTCCCGTTGTGACCAGGTGCTCCAAATCCCCCTTCCTCATAAAATGGCCTATAAACGTTGCTTGTCTTTTCCTAATCTTCCTTATGAGAGATCTACTTGTGTCTGCCTCCATCAAGACTGTCTCGTTTGTTTTCTTTGCTGTCTATGGAACTCTCAACATTCTTCTTAGAAACCACATCTCGGCTGCCTCAATCTTGTTCTGGCTTTGTTTGTTGACTGTTCACGCCTGGCATCCGTACAGCAGTATTGGTTCTATATAACATTCAAGGACTCTCTTTCTGATGTTAATTGATAGGCATTGTCATCTTCTTGAATGCTGTTTTGGCTTGGCCGATTCTACCGGCTATTTCTTGATGTGCATCTGCCGTCTGACGAAATGATCGTTCCCTGGTATTTGAATACGATGCAAAAACACACGACATAAAATGAGAACATGTATTTAACATGTATTTAACTGACGAAAGATGAAAGCATTTTATGACTGTGGGTTAGAAAAATAAACAAAATAACACACAGTCACAGAATGCTTTCATTCTAAATATTGAGCTTAATATTGTTTCATCAACAACCACAGGTTTTGTTTGTTTATTTGTTTGTTTGTTTTGTGGTTTTTACTTTCTTTTTCTTCTTTTTGTTGTTGTTGTTGTTTTTTATCAATAAAAATGCTACGCTCTATTGAAGTTAAACAAATAGGTAATAAAAGAAAAGAGATAAATAAACCATCTCATATAATCTGATCAACAGGTAACAAGAGTTGAGTACTGGCGTTCTTATTAACAAATTCGGTTGAACTAAAGAGGTCAAACGTCACGATTAGTTAGACACATACATACATACATCGCTCCGCTTTGGGTCGATATGAATCATTCCTTTTTTTGTGTGTATGTGTTTGTTTAAGATTACTGAACCCATTTCAAACACCATTTTAAACAGTTACTTGCAAGGTCGAGGGTAAGGAGAGTTGGGGGATGGGGGTGGGGAGGGGGCGGGGGAGAAGGGGCAGAAGGTTAAAAAGACTAACAGAGCCTTCGGCAGTGTCAAGGACTGAATGGTCACTGGGGAAAGGTGGGAAAACATTGTCCCGGGCACAAAAGACTTGGCACCGTGGGAGCAGTCAACTCGTTTTAACAAGATGCTCACGTTCACAGCAAGCAACCGTGTCCGAGTCCATGCCGTGGTCTTTCTGTCTGATTTCTTTCTTTAGAAATCTTTTCAATTCCATGACTTCAGACTCCATTCTTTCTTTTTCTCTTTCTTTCTTTTTTTTTTTTTCTTTTTTTTTTTTTTCTTTTTAGCCGAAATAGTGTTCTTTTAGAAAATACTGAGGCTGAAGTAAACTATCGATTTCAGTAGCTATAAACAATAAAGCTAACAGTGTAAGCCATGTCAACCAGTTACAAGGATAGAAGCTTAAAAAAGGAACCTTAGGCCAATTTTAAAAAAAAGATTATTGGTATAAGGTAATAAACTCCGGCCATTCAGGAAGACAAAGGCTAGGCAGATAACACTGATATAAAATAGAAACATATTCTGCTAATTCTAAAGACAGGTTGAAATACGCTCCCCAATTCAAAGAGAATGCAACTAAAATACACAACCAATATCGACCGGAAGGTCCAAGGCTGAAGGATATAACCGACTTTAGATTATGCAATCCGAATTATTGAGTTGACGAAAGCTATCAGCGTTAGCTAGTCACTGGCGTTAACCATTGAAAGGTGTAAAATAAAACTCCAACTTCGACCCACCAGAAAAACAAAGAACCGAAGCTGTTCATGAAAGTAGACTAATCATAAAACACTGTGGGTTTGGGCTGCTTGCGATAATCGAAATCTTTCTACATTTGAAATAGTTACTCATAACAGTCCGAATCGCCGTTTGTGCTTCAAAGTCGTAATGATCTTAAATGGTTTGCATATCTCATTGAAAATTGCTTGCAACCCTTTGGGCCTAATTGAAATAGTGAAAGCAAAGGAAATGCTTAATTTATGCATAACGATTAACTAGCTTTTCACTTTCCGCAATAGCATCAAAATAATCTGAATACTCTAACAAGTGGAATGCCAGAATCAATATGCAAACTGGTTAGAATCGAATTTTGAACCAGAGAATGGTGATTGTGTTTTTAAGAGAACATGATAGTGTGTAGAACCTTAAGTTAATTAGAACCTCAAACTTTGACAGCGTGCTGGGTTTATTTGCAGGCTTATGGTATGTGTCAAGACTATTTTAAATCTTATTTTAGCACACAGTACTTGTAGCGTTAATACATATGGAACCTCATCAGTCGTGGCATCAGCACCACCAACTGCGAAGACATCGCCTACAACAGAATAAATTGGCGAGAGCAGTGCACGCAGGGCACAATCACATTTGAGCAACGTACAACACCACAGAACAGGTAGAACAGTTGCAACTCAACAGCGGAAGCAGAGTCCAAAGCTGCAGAACTCCTTCTCATGGAGCACCAGGGAAGGAATATGTGCCTCCAGGAAGTAGAATCCAAGGCTGCGGGACTATTCATGCAGTGCCATACAAGGCGACTGAGGACCAGAATACCTGCACATTTGTCTGGTCAGTGGGAAACTCCATCATGACATAATCATCACACAATTCTGAGTACAATAATTACGCTGTACTGAGAAAGCAAAACAAAATAAAAATTCAAAACAAGTGTGACTGCCCGCGTTCAAGCAAACAGGACCCAGGGAAAAAAAACCACGAAAAATGAATAAGAACGTGTATTTAATGCAACAAGATGAGTTAGACAGGCGCAAATTTGGCCTTTCTCAAGCATAAGATCACAAACAAACAAAAAATGTTTGTACCTGGTGTTTGTTTGTGATCAAGTGTAAGAACACAAACAAACAAACACCAGATTAAAAAATATGGAGAAAAAGACTGAAACTTCCCTGCTGCTCCGTCCAGTGTGAGAAAAGGAATCAAAATAAAAACTGACACAGCTCATAGTTGGCTGCTGCGCACGTTTGTGTTATTGTTCATGTGAGTTACGCAGGGCGGTGTAGCTGGGATTAACACGTAAGTAAAACAACTTGCTTCACCCAGGGGATCCAGGTCAGCCCCTCCTGTCTGACCGCTTTCTCCTCTTCTCACGTACCTACCTGCCCTGACAGAACGGACACTGACACTGACGCATGGCTCATTGTGAAGGCCACCGCACCATACTCAAACCACAGATTAGGGGTAGGGAAAAACATGCACAATAATTCTTATCCATCATCTGTTTTGTCCTATGCAATGTACAAAATCTTTTTTAAGTTGTTACATTGGCTCTTGAACTTGTTACATCAACTCGACGCTTTACGGCAGAAAATGAAAACATTTGCCAATTTTCTGGAATGTTCTTTGGTTGTTATACTTCAGGCCCAAGACAAATCAGAGCTTTTCGCAACGATTCCTTGAAGATGCCCATTTCTCATGTTTTTACAAACCGGACAATGAAACAGAAAATGAGTTTGTCTTCTAAAATGCCCAAGGAGAGAGACAGAGCGACAGACAGAGAGAGACAGACAGACAGACAGACAGACAGACAGACAGGCAGAGACAGACACAGAGAGACAGAGAGAGAGACAGAGAGACAGAGACAGACAGAGAGGCAGAGTCAGCGACAAAGAGAGAGACAGACAGAGAGAGAGGGGAGGGAGGGAGGGAGAGAGAGAGAGAGCTAGATAAGAGAGAGAGAGAGAGAGATGCGTGGGTGTGCGTCCGTCTGTCTGATACTCAGTGTTTTGTGCATCGTTGATGTGCCGTGCATGTTGTTTGTGTGTGTGGTTGTGTGTTGTGTGTGAGTGTATAGCGTGTGTAAGTGTGTGTATGTGTGAGTGTATGTATGTGTATATGTGTGTACGTGTGTGTGTGTGTGTGTGTGTAAGTGTGTGTGTGTGTGTGTGTGTGTGGCGCGCGCGCGCGTGCGTGCGATGGCAAAAACAGCTTAGCCCACCCACTGCACAGAACTCTGGATTCGTTCATAAGCCAGTACAACCACATGTCAGAAAGACTCACACATATGGAGGAAAAAAATAAAGAGGAAGAAAGCTTATAAAAAATCTCACAAAGACCACTTCACTTTGCGTTTGCACCAATCGTACGTCGTACGAGTGTTTGGAGAGAAGTAATGAAGCGAGAAACTGGCGTAGGTGTGATCCGGCCTTTAGCTATGGACAAAAAAATTATTGTTTCTTTAAAAGGAAACCAGGGTGGGAGTGAAGTGTGGTAGCCAAATGGTTGCTTAACTTTTTGCACTGTTCCAGAGGTAATGAGGCGTAATAATGAATGTCAATAGGCTTTCCCTGAAGGACAAGAGTATGGAGTGGACGCGTGTATCGTGTATTAAAAAAAACTGTTTGTAAGTGGTAGTAGTGTGTTGTGGTCAGTGTAGGTAGGTTTAAATGGATGTTACAAGTGTTTAACGTGTACTGTTTGCTTGTTTGTTTATTTGTTTGTTTACTATGATGATAGGTTGGTTGGTTGACTGGTTGCTTGCTTTCAAATCGTGTGGTCATTTGAGAATATGCTTTTATTCCGTTTAAATCAACGGGATAAATGTCGCCAGCGGCAATTCAGTTTCAGTTTCAATTTCTCAAGACAACGTCTCCGCGCTCGGAATGAATTCCATACGCACTGATGCCTCTGATGTCATGGAATGGGGAAGGTCCAAAATGATCATGGCATAAGCCTTATGTCTTGCATAGAAGCCCTGTGTGTTGGCAAGGATTTGAGGTCTTACCTAGCGTATGGTATATGCTATCTTGTCTTTGTATCAGTCTGTCACTGGAACACTGTAGGCTACATTGCATTGAAATGTATGCCTCAATCTATAATGCTAAACAAAAATAAAAGGGAAAACCCTCAAACAACACGATACATAGCCTCCATCTGCCCACCAGCACCACTAAATTATCGTCTCCACCATCCCCACACCACAGATCTATCCTCCACCTCCAATAAAAAAAATAAATAAAACAACACACATACACACACACACACACATGCACGCACGCACGCACGCACGCACACACACACACACCACACACACACACAAACACACACAACACACATGCACGCACGCACGCACACCACACACACACAAAACACACACCAACACACACAAAACACACAACACACACACACACACACACAACACACACAACACACACACACACACACACCACACACACACACACACACCACACACACACACACACACACACAACTATTGTTTTATTTTTCACAGATGGAAAATGAGCCGACAGATTTTCGCTCTTTTCCCAAACATAAAAGACGATAGTTCAAATGTGTGTCTGCCAAAATTACGAACATTCCTTTGAGTCTTTCTACACAAAACATTTATAAAAACGACATATCACCAAAAACACAGTATCCACCAAATGAATTACAGCCCGTATACTCATAATTGATGGTTTACATACTATACACATAACATCAAACATTTTCACAACACTGAGTGTTACGCTGAACTAAAGTTAATGATTTTTTCATTATGGAATGAGTCAGAAGTATTGAGTTATAAGACATTTTTAAAATCAGTGATCAGAAGGTTGCACCACTTTATTGGCCATCAATTATAATTTTTGTTTGCTTATCGCCATGCAACACACACACAAAAATCGTTTCAAAAAGTATAACACAATGTTATTTTGTGTTTTTCTGTAATACTAC
>JAPXFY010000012.1:53438343-53443343 GCA_030674185.1 Monoplex corrugatus
GGACGTGCTCACCTCGCTCTTCTTGTCTGATACATTACCTCCGCCTATTCCTCCCTCCCCGCGGTTCACTGTCCTCTTGAACACGTTCATGGTCGGTGTCTCTGGTCACTTCTCTTCAGCGTTGGAAGTTTTAACGCTTGTTCCTCACTTTTGCTATAGTATTTGTTTTGACGTGGAAGTTCCAGATCTTCTTCACCCTTGCTGTGGAATAGGTCGGAAAGTTCGAGGTCTTCGCACTTTTGATGTAGAATACTTTGGTAGGGTCTAATTCACTTTTTGTAAGCGTTCTTGTGTGAGGTTTTCAATTTCAGTATGCACCTTAGGTTTACAGAAGTTTAAGATCTTTCTCGCTTTTGGAATTGAATTATTGGGATTAATTGGGATGTTTTCACTTTGGATGTCGAGTTTCTGCGCAAGTTCAAATTTTTGAATCTTCACTCTGGTTGTTAAATTGCTGTGGAAGTTTAAAAAAAGTTCACTTCTGATTCTTAACTCTGGTGGAACTTTACCTTCTCTTCTCTCAGTTGCTGTGATTTATGTTTCTGTAGAATGGTTATCAGAAAAGTCAGGTTGATAATGACTTTCTTCTATTGCAGGTTAACTATTTTGTCCTTTTATTAGCAGTACTTGAACGTATTTGATTTTTGTAAATAGATCAGAATGTACCTGTTTTAAGTCTGAGTATAAAGATAATGAAGGGCTCTGATATAATGTAGGGCTGGTGATTTTTCTTGTGGTTAAGAATCGGAAATCCAACAGTACACAAAATAAGAAGACAGAAATTCCTACCAAAGAACAGTTCGCAGGGTTTTACTCCCAGTATCTTATCTCCCTTTCCTGACACTGAAAGAAAGGAAGAGAACTCGGCAAACTTCCAGACAGTTCTAACAGCAGCGTGTTTCTTAAATCAGCGCGCTACTTTGGACTCAACGGCTGTCTCGATTATCGACACGAAACATCCTTCTACCACTGAGTAATGTTCCTTAGTACGAATGAGTATTGTCCCTTGGTACACACATTAAAGCTAGTCGTCGGGAAATGGAAGTCAATCGTTTGCATTAATGAGGTCCTTGACGTCCGTATAAGTTTCACAAGTGAATGTCACAGTGGTAAACGCAGGTACAGGTCACAGGGAAACATCAGTTCTGTCAGGTGTCCTTGGGGTGCTCAGGTGAACGCTAAGAATTATGGAGTTCCTGCACATGAAATTATCATCATGTAATTATGAATTGATTATTTTTATTACATGTAATATTAAGTTACGATGTCTTTTACAGCATCATAATTTTTAACAAATCTGTGCCCCCCCAAAAATACAATGTAATAGGGTCACAAGACTTTCTTACTGTTAATAGTAAAGAAAGATTAATACTTTAGAGCGTAGGCCAAACTTGAACAGAGTCTCTCTCTCTCTCTCTCTCTCTCCTCTCTCTCTCTCTCCCTCCCTCCCTCCCCCCCCCCCTCTCTCTCTTCTGTGCACTCTCGAGGCAGTATGTTTTTGACAAGCACCGTGGTTTTCTTCCTTCTTCCATCCTTTCTTCTATCTTGTTCTGTCCCCCCCCCCCCTCCTCCTTTTATATTGTTAATTTGACAATAGTCTGTTTTCTTTGGATGATATGATAAAGATTAGATAATCCGTACATCTAATTGGAAAAAGCAGTGCCAGAAAATGTATATGATAAAAGCCATGCATTGTATTCACCTTAAAAACTGACACAAGAAAAATAACACGTTTACAAGTAATGTTTTTTGGTAATTTAGCCCGAAACAAGACACTCAAAGCTATCTTTCGTTCCTCTCTCTCTTGTTGTTGTTAGTGTGGTGGGTTTTTTTTTTATTATCATTACTGGTTTTTGTTTGTTTGTCTGTTGTTTGTTTTTTTGTTGTCCTCCTCCCTTCCGTCCCGGCATTGGGCTACCCTTCTTCCACCGTTCTAACCTCACCCTGACCCCCTTTCCGTGAGGCCTGATTGGCGCAGAGGATATAAATCTCTTGCCTTCCAGTCTGCCTGCACACGTTTGCACAGGTGCAATCTACGCCCGAGGAAGTGCACGTCCCGAGGAAGTGCACGTGTGTGTGTGTGTGTGTGTGTGTGTGTGTGTGTGTGTGTGTGTGTGTGTGTGTGTGTGTGTGTGTGTGTGTGTGTGTGTGTGTGTGTGTGTGTGTGTGTGTGTGTGTGTGTGTGTGTGTGTGTGTGTGTGTGTGTGGAGCTTCCAGTCCAACCAGCCGTGAACGGGCACCTGTCCTTCTTCAAAGCAGCGAGAGAGAGAAAGAGAGAGAGAGAGAGCGAGCGAGCGAGGAGAAGGGTAATTCAAAGCCACCATGCTGACCTCCGGGTACAATTGAGATCTCTACCACCTCACTCCCTTACGATATTAGGGTTATGGGACACAATTCACTTTTCATGTGTTCTGTCCCACCCCACCCTACCGGTTGTAGCCTTGAGTTGCTGTGTAGGGTGCAGGAAGGCTAAACTATGCAATTGTGTGAAACGTGAACCTCAGACTGGGCGTGCATTATTAACAGCCTTGTGATACCACTGTCAAGGGGCTTAAAGCAGGCTGGCTGGCTCCTATGATAAAGCCGTGGACTCAAGATCGGATGGCTTAAGTTCAGTCCCAGCACGCAGCATAAAAACTGGCCTGTTCGCTGCTGCAATCATTTTTGAAAAGTCCGTTTAGTGTTTCATGGGTTCTTTTCATTCCCCACACCCCTCTCCATGTCACAACCATGCCAACACATGGACGTTTGAGCAAGTTCACAGTGTCTACAGGATGGTAGGTTTGGATGGAGCGCATACGGACTTGTCTGAGTGTGATCAATCCTTGTTGAATCAACTCTCAGGTCTAAAATCTAAACTCAGGGCTCCTGCCAGCACGTCGATTTTGTGTACACGATTTATAAACAAACCGACAGTCAGACAGATACACACATAAGTCTACGCACGTGCTAGAGGGTGTGCACACTGCCATACGCATACAGGCACGCATGTATACACTCACCCACACTTTGTATACCCATACACATAAGACACCTCCCATAACTACACACACATAGTTTACACTCTCTCTTACTGCATACTGTGATCTCCCCCCCCCCCCCCCCCAGTCTCTATCTCTCTGTCTCTGTCTCTGTCTCTCTCTGCCCCTCCTCCCTCTCTCTGTCTTCTGCTCTCGTTCTCTTTCAATTTTTTTTCTTTCTCTGTTCTCTCTCCCCCGTCTCTCTCTATCAATGAATGCAGTTACTCTTTATTTCGTTGTGCATCATGTCTAAAATTATGATTTATTGATGTCTCTCTTTTTCTGTGCTTTGGCTCTGGGCAAATATGTAAATTAGCAACAGTAAGTTAGCTAGTAACTTCTACCATTGTCATTGTCATTGTCATTGTCATTGTCATTGTCACTGTCACTGTCGCTCTCTCTCTCTCTCTCTCTCTAGTTCTGTCTCTCTCCTTTGTCTCAATTTTGTTCATCCTTCTTCTCTCTCTCTCTTCCTCTACCCCCCCCCCCCTCATTTTTGTTCTCTCTCTTTCTGTCTTCCTGGCTCTGTTTCTTTCTCTTTCCTTTTCTTTTTCTCTTCCTCCTCCTTCTCTCCATCTTTCAATATAATTGTACCTTCTTGCTCATTATCATCTTCTTCCCCTCCCATTCGGCTTTTCTCTTCTCCAGTTCTATCCCATTCCACAACATTAAAAACTAGCCTATTCGCTGCCAGTCTGAATGTTTCCATCATTCTGGTGGTGTCAGTTTAGTGTTTCATAGAACATACTCCAACCTCCCGATTTTAAAACCTTTGCCAGTGCGTAGGGTTTTACAGGGTCTCAGGGAGTCTGCCAGATAACTGCTGGCAGACTGGGAAGAGCGCGTATGGAATTGTCCGAGTGCGATGAATCCTTCATGAACCAAACTGCAAAAGTGCAAACTCCAGACTCCAAACTCTAAACTCTCCGCCCCCTCTGCATCCAAACCATCTTTGCATTTTTGTTTGTTAGATGGCTGGTTATTGTTGATGTTGTTTGTTTGTTTAGGGTTTTTTTCTTGTTTGTTTGTTTTGTCAGGACGGATTTTTTTTTTCAGTGTGGAATGCAGGTTGCTCTCCTAGGGGGGCAAAATTCGCTGTGGTATGGTGCCAGCTAGGTAATTTTCGTGTATTTTTCATTTACCTACGAAAGTCTGTTTTCTTGTTTACAAATTGTTCTCAGGGACAACATTTTTGTTGCCGTGAGCTCTTCAGCGTAGGCTAAATGCACGCTGCACATGGGATCTCAGTTTATCGTCCCATCTGAAACAGTAGCAGCCAGACAACTATCCAAGATCTACTTGAAGGGGTAGGTTGGGAGGGGGAGGGGGGGGGCAGGTAGAAAATCCCTGTCCAAATCCACATGGGAATCGAACCATCTTAACAGGGATTTTTGCCCATCCCCAGTCCCACCTTCTTTTTCTTCTTGAGTCATGGCCTGGGAATTTGTCAGACGGGTGCTTTAATTAACCCTTTGACTCCCGCACCTTTTCCACCCACTGCAAAAAACGTAAACACTATGACTTTTTTACACCATCCACCACAGCTTCATGCAGGAAGCTGGTAAATAGGGTGAGGGAAGTCAAAGGGGGTTAAGATTTTTCTTCGCTAGCATAGTTAACAATGCAGACCAGGACAGGGTCGGGAGTCAAAAGGTTAAAACCAACTTGGCCCTAGCCACACCCGATTAGACTTGAGCTGCGCGATCAGGATGCAAGAACGTTAAACAGTGTTGCCATGCCAAACGTGAATCCCTGGCGGGAGTGCATTAAACCCTGCTGACACCTCTCGCCGGGGGCCTGCCAGCTCGCCCAAAATTCGCGTATACAGACAGACAAACAGATAAATGGACAGATGGATACACACGTGTTAAAGCGCACTAGCACGCACATGCATGGTAGACAGGGGCACGCAAGCCCTCAAACAAACATAAATAAAATGATACTGATAATATGAACTATTATACATAGCATGATATGACA
>JAPXFY010000012.1:53445843-53450843 GCA_030674185.1 Monoplex corrugatus
CTACCCCAGAAGGCCACAAACTCTACTTCAGTGGCAGTGAAGACAAACATGAACATGGAGTTGGATTCCTCATTCACAAAGACACTGTGAATGCCATCATGGGATGCCGACCAGTCTCTAGCAGACTCATTACTATTCGGCTTAAGGCTTCACCTTTTAACATCACCGTCATCCAAGCTTATGCCCCAACAACTGACTATGATGACGAGGCTGTCGAAGATTTCTATGATCAACTGCAGGAAATCGTAGATCAGACGCCAAAGAAAGACATCATTATAGTGCAGGGCGACTGGAATGCGAAGATTGGAGAGGATGAACACAATAACTGGAAAGGGATATGTGGCCAATACTGCAACCCTGAGACCAACGAAAGAGGTTTAAGGCTCCTAGAATTCGCCAGTTACAACGACCTGAGGGTGGTGAACACGTTCGGTCCACACAAACCATCTAGACGCTGGACATGGCACAGCCCAGGAGAAAAATACCACAGTCAGATCGACTACATCATGGTTCAAAGACGCTTCCAGTCAAGTGTTAACATCGCAAAGACCAGGAGCTTTCCAGGAGCCGACATTGGAAGCGATCATGAGCTTGTAATGATGACCTTCAAACTCCGCCTCCAGAGGATGAAGAAACAGGGCAACATAAGAATTAAGTTCAATCTTGAGAAGCTCAAAGACCCCAACATAGTTGAAAACTTCCAAGCAACGATAGGAGGGAAGTTTGCTCCTCTCCTCGTCCTTGACAATATGGACACCGAAGTAGACACTCTGATCAACAACTTCAACACTGCCGTGACCGAAGCAGCCAACGACATCCTTGGAAAACACCGACCAACAAAGATGCCCTGGGTCACGGAAGAAGTACTAAAGCTGAGCGACAAACGCAGAGAACTAAAGCAAAAGAAGAGTACGGATGAAGGTGCTAAACTATACAGAAAAGCCAACCAACAAGTTAAAGAAGGCATGAGGAAAGCAAAGGAAACATGGATTGAAGAACAATGCCAAGATATCGAAGCAAACCTGCAGAAAAATAACAGCAAAAAAGCCTACCAGCTTGTGAAAGAACTAGCAAGCTCAAAACAAGGCAGAACCACTACCATACAGAACAAAGCAGGGAAATGTCTCACAGAAGATCAAGAGATTCTGCAGAGGTGGACAGAGTACTGCTCCGAATTATACACACACACAACAACAGGAGATCCCAAGGTGCTAGACGTTCCTCCACCAACCAACAACGACAGCTACCCCATCATGCGAGAAGAAGTTGAAGCTGCAGTAAAATCATTGAAGAAAGGCAAGTCGGCAGGAATGGACAACATTCCCTCAGAACTGGTCCAGGCAGGAGGAGAGGCCATGATAGATATGTTACTCATCATCTGCAATAAGATCTGGCGGACAGGTGAGTGGCCAACACCTTGGACCCAGTCCCTGATCATCACTCTCCCGAAGAAAGGCAACCTACAACTATGCCAAAACTACCGTACCATCAGCCTGATCAGCCATCCAAGTAAGGTCATGCTAAAAATCCTTCTGAGTAGACTGAAGCCACAAGCTGAGGAGATAATAAAAGAAGAGCAGGCAGGTTTCAGACCAGGAAGAAGTACCACAGAGCAAATTTTCAACCTCAGATTGCTCTGTGAGAAATACCTGCAACACCAGCAAGGCCTTTACCACGTCTTCGTGGACTTCAAGAAGGCATTCGACAGAGTTTGGCACGCAGCCTTGTGGGCAACCATGAGGCTGTACAACATCAATGCCAACCTGATCAGAACCATAGAATGCCTCTACGAAAAGGCGACCAGTGCAGTCTACCATGACAACAACATAGGCGAATGGTTCCGAACCACAGTTGGAGTACGCCAAGGATGCCTGCTCTCCCCCACTCTCTTCAACATCTTCTTAGAGAGAATAATGGCTGACGCACTTGAAGACCACGAGGGAACAGTCAGCATCGGAGGTAGAACAATCACAAACTTGCGTTTTGCCGACGACATTGACGGACTAGCTGGGCAAGAGCAAGAGCTAGTCAGCTTGATAAAACATCTTGATGAGGCCTCCACATCATATGGCATGCAGATCAGTGCAGAGAAAACCCAGTTGATGACAAATAATACCAATGGCATCAGCACTGACATTACCATAGACAACAAGAAACTTGAGACCGTCCATAGATTTAAATATCTGGGAGCTATAGTATCAGATGAAGGATCAAAGCCCGAGGTACTTTCCAGGATTGCACAGACCACAGCTGCAATGACCAAGCTAAAAGTCATCTGGAACGACAAGAATATTGCAATCGGCTCCAAGATCAGACTGATGCGTTCCCTGGTCATGTCAATATTTTTGTATGCATGCGAAACATGGACCATAACAGCAGACATTGAAAGAAGGATACAGGCAATGGAGATGAGATGCTTCCGCAAACTCCTTGGTATCTCGTACATAGATCATATAACCAATAAAGAAGTGAAAACCCGAATCGAAAACGCCATCGGGCCGTATGAAGACCTCCTGACCTCAGTGAAAAGACGCAAACTGAGGTGGTACGGGCACGTCACACGATCATCTGGACTGGCCAAGACCGTCTTGCAGGGAACAGTTCAGGGAGGGAGACGAAGAGGCAGACAGAGAAAAAGATGGGAAGACAATATCAGAGAGTGGACTGGCCTTGAATGGAATATCATTCTGCGGAAAGCTGAGGACCGTGAGGAGTGGAGGAAGTTGGTTGCAAAATCTTCAATGGTGCCCCAACGGTCAACCAGACTACGGGACTGATGATGATGATGATGATGTGTTTGTTTGTTTGCTTGCTTGCTTGCTTGTGTGTGTGTGTGTATGTGTTTGGTTTTTGTTTGTTTGCTTGTTTGTTTATTGCTGCATAAAACGATGAGACAAATTTGTGCATCTTCAATCAATATTTCAGCACTGAGATTGTCATTTGTGGTTGGCTGGGCCATCAACGACATGAATTGATGCCAAAATGAATCTCTTTACAATCATTCCTTAAAAGATACCCATAACCAGACTAGTGTTTAAAATGTTCTGTACGATCGGTATGGAAATTATAGAGATCCATCCTGGCTGTATCTGTCCAAAGACAGAGAAAAAGACGCCAACCGGTTAATTTGTAAGCACTCTGTTAATACCTGCCTCCCACCTATTGTTTTTGTAGAGATGTTGGGTGGATTGTAAAAAATTGAAAAGTGACCAGAGAAGAAACACACTGTGTATATTCAAAAAGATCCACACACACACGCATTTTGGGTGGTTAATTTCTGTTAATGTTTTGTTGGTTGCATTCTCAAACGGAAAGAAACTGATACAGCTGAAAGGCAAACGACAAGACATTCAGTCTGAAAATGTGTTGTGAATTTTTATACTGGAAGAACAACCTTCGACGATAATGTATCTGATCCAGCAGAAAGGCAAAAGACAAGACATACAATACGAAAATGTACTGGGATTTTTTTTTACAGGGAGATCAACCTTCGACATCTTCTTGGTCTCGTAACTCGGTATTATGAAAAGGGCAATAACCGAAGTGCCTGGTCATCCATTGGTTTCTCTCTCATACTAACGCGATGGTAGGTTCGAAGGTTATGTATCCATGATTCATGCAGCCCTTTACCTGCTGTGTTTGCCATTCGCTGTGTCCTTGTCTGGATTGGCTGAAAATCCGATCAGATCATGTGCATGAGGAGCGATCGATTGACGTGGAGTACCGAGATTCTACCAAAGCTTTTCTGTCTCCATCACAGCCTTCTCAACAAGACAGAGAGATACAAAAGCGTTGCCATAGTTGAGACAGCAGACCAGAGAGAGAGAGAAAAACCCTAACAAGTTCTGGACAGATTGGAAGATCGAGCAGAGAAGTGCAAGTCTGGTTTCAACGCTAGTAATTGCTTAGTAAAACATTTTAGGTGAAGGTCGAAGAATCCCAACCTATGACTTTGTATGTTTGTTTTAGCGTTCCTATTTTTTCTTTTTGTCCGTGTGCATGTAAGCACGTCATTTGACCACAGTAAGCGGTATGCTGCTTAGCAGTCTGCATACTCTCTCTTCGGTGGGCATACATCGTTTTTGTTGGTTCCCCCCCCCCCCCCCTCTCTTTCATTTTTTCCTCATGTTTCCATAAGCCACTGGATATTGACATGGCTTATAGGATCTTTAACGTACATATTTTTTTATGTCAAGTTCTGCGTGCGTACACACGAAGGGGGTTTAGGCCCAGACAGATCTGTGCTAATGTTGACCTGGAAGATCTGCAAAAGCCCCAACATTTAGCTCTGCAAAAGCCCCAACATTTAGCTCTGCAAAAGCCCCAACATTTAGCTCTGCAAAAGCCCCAACATTTACCTCTGCAAAAGTCCCAACATTTAGCTCTGCAAAAGCCCCAACATTTAGCTCTGCAAAAGCCCCAACATTTACCTCTGCAAAATCCCCAGCATTTACCTCTGCAAAAGTCCCAACATTTACCTACCAAGCGGGAGGTGCCCAGGCAGGATCGAACCCAGGCCCTTAGGTTTAAAGTCCAACGTCTTACCCACTTGGCAATGGGGCCTGTCGACCTTTTTATTTATGACGTGAGGACACAGTATGAAGAGAAGACAGCTTAGAACCTACAGAAACTGAAAAGCGCTGGAGAATGAAGGTGTTTTTTGAACTGAAGTATAGTAAGATTAGAGAATAGTACATACTGAAAGGTAAACAGAATTCCAGGTCTCATTAGACTTTCAGTGCGATTCCTTGATACTGAAAGCTTACTTTTGTAAACACATTGTTAATCGACCGGATGCGTCCTCATCATCAGTCTGTAAATGTTATATAAAATATGAATAAATGAGTGAATAGATAAGTACAAACAAACAAACAAACAAACAAACGAATGAATAAACAAACGAAGTAAGAAAGAAAGAAAGAAGAAAAGCAGCGAGAAACTTCGGGGAGAGCCGGTCAGCAGAAGGTCCTCAGAGAAGAAACGCCTATCAAGGAAGTGTT
>JAPXFY010000012.1:53453343-53465843 GCA_030674185.1 Monoplex corrugatus
AGAAAGAAGCAGAACACAGGCTTGATCTCGAAAGATCAGATTAAGTGTAATTGCCTAATCAGTTTGCTTGAATATCGTATCATATCATATCATATCATATCATATCATATCATATCATATCATATCATATCATATCATATCATATCATATCATATCATATCATATCATATCATATCATATCATATCATATCATATCATATCATATCATATATATCATATCATATCATATCATATCATATCATATCATATCATATCATATCATATCATCATATCATATATCATATCTCATATCATATCATATCATATCATATCATATCATATCATATCATATCATATCATACCATATCATATCATACCATATCATATCATATCATATCAGATCATGTCATAATAATGCCATGTGATCAAAGACCATGATAGATGAAATGTTATCGAATTCCATCTCTTACCCACTGGACGAGGCGGCAGGGAAGTTTTTAGTCCCGTTTTTATTATCCATTGTTTGGTGTCTGTGATTTGTCTGTGACCGTGCGTTCCCGCTTGACAAAGGCTAGTTGGCCGAAAATTTGCGCTTGTTTTGTTTTGTCTTGTTGGAGACGCGCTTACATTGGTTTTCTTGTTCTTCTGAATCGTGTATGTTTTTTTCGTCTTTGGTTGTAGAGACCAAAACATGTCACATACACACTTAACAATGAGACAACTAAACAATTAAGGAAACACACACAAAATAAATAAATAAATACATGACAGAACTGAACACAAAATATGGCGTAAATGTAGGCTTTATTACATTTGCTGGATGTGTATCATCTATCAAACACTATCTTAGACAATGTAACATGGAGATTAAGACAACACATCGTTGGAGACAACCCGTGCATTGAAAACATTCTACTCGCTGTAAAAACGCACTAAACTATATTACGATATTCAAATATCAAAAGACGGTAACCCTAAATGTTGTTCAAAATAAAATGAAAAACATACTGTACAACTGTATGGTCAACCGTCTTTTGCAAACTGCACAAAATTAAGGACACGAAGCTTAAATGGTTTCAATTTTGTATTGCACACAGATTCCTTGCCACGAATATCGTTTTGAAAAAAAATGTGTCAATGATAATCTGTGCAGTTTCTGTAGAGAAGGTAAGGAACATTTCGTGGAGGTGTCTTCATATAGTACAAATTTAGCAAAATTTTCAAAAATCGTTGAATGAAAATTGTCCTGAAACGTCGTGTAGCATGAAACTCAATGAAAATATGGTTATATTTGAAGCAGATGTTGGATTCAGGACAGACACAGTTCTTGACTTCATAATATTTTTTGCTAAAATATATGTTTATAAACGTAAGTTAGATAATATTTTATTAAACATTTCTGCTTTAAAAAAAATGAGGAATACATTGCAAAAATCAATGACAACTATACCAAATTTCAAACAGATTGGTTATCTTATTCTTCATATATATTGATTCCTCCATTGGAAACTAATCATTTCTGACTTTTCACTGCACATAATGTCTAATTTGTCGGTGGCAATGATGATGTAATGTTTCTATTTGTATAAGTCTGACAGCTTGGTCTTAGTATGTTGTTGACAAAGGAAATGTTGCAGTTCACTGGTTGTTCTATATTTTGCTTCTTGATATGCTTTATTTCGTATTTCTTTGTCCCTTCTTTTGCAGATTCTGATTCTTCCCTTCGAATGAAATATGTTCGATATTATATTGTAAAAGACATTATGCATTGTCAAAAAATAATAGAAAGAAGTTTAAGGGGAAAAACATACACACGAGGACTTTGTGTTTATGACTGCGGCCGTAAGTGATATTTTGACAGTTGAATTAACAATTCCAGATTTACACTGACGATGGCGTGACAGTGCCAGACAACATTAGGAAAAAAAGGAAACTGTTTTGAAAAGACTAGTAATAGTTTCCCATCTATCTTATAATAACTAACAATTCCAAACCAAAGGGCAGCAAATTTTGGCTGTATCATCAAGTAAGTGTGGTGCGACGAAAAGAATCTCATTGATCAAGATGCATGATCGACAGCATGACAAGCTTGATATGACCCTTTGCGACTGACGGGGCAACACAAACCATGAAATGAGAAGAGGATCAGCTTAGGAATGTGGCCGAAGAGTCATGATGATCGAATCACACATGTTAAAACTGTCACAAATGTCCCCATTGTTCCAGACCTATTCTGAAAGAAATCCAAAACAAGCGTGACTGCCTTTTCTCACTCTGGACGAAGCAGCATGGAAGTTTCAGTCCTTTTCTCCTAATTTGTTTATTTGGTGTTTGTTCGTTTGTGATCTTACGTCTACGCTTGACAAAGGCCAGCTGGCCGAAAATTTGCGTCTATCTTGTCAGGTTGTATTAAACACACGTTCTGATTCTTTTTTCGGTGTTTTTTTTTTTCTGGTTTCTATTCTGAAAGAGACAACATGATTCAAATTTACCTGTAACATCTTGCTGATCAACATCCTACAAATGAAAGTGATTCAGATCAAGCTATGGCCTCTGTTTCGCAGTGTGTCCGAATGTTAGTGTCAGTAAGGGCTTTTCTTCAGCTTGTTCAAGGGTGGATTTCTAGCAAATTTGTCTTATAGAACCATTTCAACAGGTGGCCTTGAAAACAAAAGAGTATGGTCCACATAACTGGGTCAGAGTGGAGAAATTTTGTCGTTGTTATTCTGCTTTACTAATAGTGTTTGTCTTTATATCTTATTATAAAAGGAATATATCCCCTAAAAATATATATATATATATAAATATAAAAACAACTATTTTATGATTGTTTTAGTTGATGAAGAGTTCCACTTTTAACATCAGAGAAGGGACAAGGAAATTTTGTCAAAAGCACAATGGACGGTGTTCAGTTTTGTGCGCTTAGTGATCGTAATGAAATGACGACGGGTTCACGTATTGTGCTGTTTAGTGCATCTACAACTAAAACAGGTCATTTCTTTAGTGCACTACAACTAAAATATTGCCTCTGTTGCTGCTACTAACATTACTACTGTATTTTCTATTATCATTATTGCTGCTGCTGCTACTATCACTACCGCTGCTATTACTGCCACTACTACGACTGTATGTACATACAAATACAACTACTTGTATTAAGTTCCTCGTGCTATTACTATTGCTGAAAAGAATCTGTATAAAGGAAATAGGTATATATGTTACATTTGTACCATCGTTCAATGTAAAGCGCTGTACGGTTGAAGGTCTCGGAAATCATATTTCAATTTCAATTACATGCATGCTACCTGAACAACAAATTCTGAAAACGCCATTTATTCTCATCGTAAGCTGTTATCACAAATCTAAATCAGAGTGACAAGAAATACACGAAAATACAATCAGAATACGTATTTAATATGACAATGTATTGTCTTCTTGCATCAATATGCGTTCTGGTTAGATTTTATAACTTTTCGATTGTGCGTAATTTTACACCTCAGAAATAGTTTTGATCTCTCTCTCTCTCTCTCTCTCTCTCTCTCTCTCTCTCTCTCTCTCTCTCTCTCTCTCTCTCTCTCTACTCTCCCCTCTCTCTCTCTCACCACACACACACACACACACACAAACGCACATACACACACACTCACACACACACACGCCACACACACACATACATACATACACACACGCGCGCGTGCGCGCACACACACACACACACACACACACAACACACACATACACACACACACACACACACACACACACACACACACACACACACACACACACACACACACACACGGCACTGTAACCAAGACAACGTTTCACCTGTTCGTGTCGCTGAAATCCCTCCCTGAATCGACTGCCACTGTATCCCACAAGAGAGAACTTGACTGACCAGGCTACAGATACACACACACATATATATATACATACACCACATACATGCATACCTACATACAGTACCCCCCCTGTGCAAACATAAAAACCCAGGACAAAAAGGCTCCCAGTTTCACTTCACCACAAGAACACTCGCGCTTTCGCCACAGCGGGGGGAAGAAAAGAAGAAGAAGAAACCTATTGTTGCGACCGAATGGTTGAGAGAGATCGACTGACTGACACGGTGGGACAGGAGAGTAGGGGATAGAGGGGTGGGTGGGGAGGCAAGAGGTGTGACTTGGGAGGGGGGGGGAGGGATTGGTAGGCAGACCCAGATCATATATACGCCACTCTTTGGTTGTTGCGTGAGCAGAGAGATCGAAGTTGATCGAAGCAGAATTGTAAGTGGAACAGTCACTGACTGTTTGTATGGTTGATCGATTGATTGATTGATTTGGTTCAGTTTTTACGTCGACACCCACCTCGAGTCATATGGCCGACGGGGATAACCATCTCAGGGAAGCGGGGTAAGGGGGACTTATCTGATCCTATACTGACACCACCAGAACAACAATAATGTTAAGATGGGACAAGGGAGAAGGCCAGTTTTAATGTAGCGCACCAACCCCGGGATTCGAACCCACAACCATTAGCATGTAAATCCGACGCTCAAACCAACTGAGCTATTGGGGCCTGCTGTTTGTATGGCGTTTTGATTGAGTTCAGTTTTTAACGTCAGCACCCATCTCTGGTGATATGGTCGACAGGGATAATTATCCCAGGGAAGTGGGGGAAAGGGGAGTTATCTAATTCTATACTGACACCACCAGAACAGCAATGATGTTAAGATGGGACAGCAAAATGGCCAGTTTTAATTAATGAATCGCACCCCGGGATTCGAACCCACAACCATTAGCATGTGAATCCGACGCTCAACCAACTGAGCTACTGGAACCTGCATGTTTGTATGGATCCTGCCATCCAATTGGTCACACACTCACAGAACCCCTTTCCCCCCTTCAGAGACAGAGAGAAGAGGGGGATCTAGGCGGAATTAGGTGGACAAGAGGGAAAATAGAAAACTGCGCGACTACTGCATTGGTTCTGCGAGATGCTGATGTATTTCATTCTATTTTATTTTCCAATCAGGGAAATACAGTCAATTAAGCTTAAACGTCTGAGAGAGACAAGATAAGATGGTATTCTATATTCATGAGCCCTATGCACAATTTCACAATAAAAAGATGAGCTTGAATGCCATTTTGTAAAATTTAAAGATTTGATACACTTGAGAACTTATATTCATAATCGAGTCCATGCTGCTATAAACCGTTTTGTTTGACAGCACACAACACAACATAACACACACACACACACAAACACACACAACACACACACACACACACACACACACACACACCACACACACACAACACACACACAACACACACAACACACACACACACACACACAACACACACACACATACACACACAAACACACACGCACAAACACACACACAACACACACACACACAAACACACATAAACACAACACACACACACACACACACAACACACACACACACACCACACACACACAAACACAACACACACACACACACACACACACACACACACACATACACACACTCACACGATACTATGGTCCGTCACTGTTTCGGGTGAACAGGTGTAAAGCTAAAATATTCATGCACGATGTAATCTGTTACGAGGCACAAATACGGAGTAGGACACTATCGAACATGTAGGTTCCCGCTGGACTTGTCCTTGTTGATACGTGCAGTTATCGATCGGTTACCTGACAAATGACATAGATATATAAACAGTGATATAGGTTTGGCAACTCAGCGAAAGTCTGGTCAGTAAAAGCCTCAGTCTTGATTCTTACTTATTTTGTCAGATCAACGATTTTATGCCTCGAAATAACGTTTGAGAAAGTTCAAGATTGTCGCTTAGTAAATAACATTGTATTCATGTGGCGAGAGTTTGCTGGTATTTGTGTATTACTGACCAACATGGAAGCTCTCTCTCTCTCTCTCTCTCTCTCTCTCTCTCTCTCTCTCTCTCTCTTCTCTCTCTCTCTCTCTCTCTCTCTCTCTCTCTCTCTCTCTCTCTCTTGTTTGTTTTTTTGTTTGTTTGTTTTGTTTTGTTGCAAAAAATGTTGAGCCGTTTTGGTCGTAAATTCTCTGTTGTTTTGTTGCAAAAAATGTTGAGCAGTTTTGGTCGTAAATTTCTCTGTTCAGAGTAAATTTTAGGTTGACTGCTTAGCATCTTCTGTTTCTCGTTGACAAAGAAATTGTCCTTGCGGCCAGATGAACACGAATATTTGCCTTAAAACACAAAGTACAGTACGTAGTTTTATTCGTTTCGAGCACTTGTGTACACGAATATTTGCCTTAAAACACAAAGTACAGTACGTAGTTTTATTCGTTTCGAGCACTTGTGTTTTAAGTGAGTTCTGAAAACAGAGAGAGAAGTGGTATTTCGGATTGCTGATGGAATACAGTTCCAGATGGCAGCTGCCTGTTCATTAAATGATTTCGATTCATATGTTTCAAAATTCGGGGATTCCCCCTCCCTACCCCTTCAACCGCCGTTTCAGGAGTTTCGTAGTGATGACTATCTCGATGATTGAACTTACGTGTGATATTTGCATTACGTCGTGTGAGTTTGTTCAAATATATGCCAGACTGAAACTTTTTTTTTCTATGGCCGAAATGGCCTTGACAAGTGGTCGGATGAACTCTCTGGTGATGTAAATAGGAAGTGACACAGTTGGGAGACGTGTATTGTTGGGTCATTCGGTTGACTGGTAGCTTTCTCCAGCGGAGTTAATTCCTAAGTCAGTAGACCCTTGGCTTGTTTAATCATCCATTTTCCGAGAGAGTTGCCTCAGACACAGGTTTATTAACCCAGGAGGTCAAAGCCAACCAGTCGCCGTGGTAAAGTGGTTAGCACAGGGGAATAACGACTGGGAAAGTGTAGGCTCGAATCTCATCCGTCCTGTCAATCTTACGGTGGGATTTTTCAGCTTCAGTGGGTTCTTGTCCAGAGCTGAGTGTGCTGTGTGCCTCCTTGGGACGACTGGGGTCACTCAGTCGAGTCTTTTCCACTTCATGGTTGCGCTGTTAAGTGTGTTACTCAAAATTGTGTCGTCGTCGTCATCAGGTCCACCCCGTTCCATCTAGTTTCGTAATCTAGTTACGTTTCCAGATGATCAGTCAGTCGTCAGTCGTTTTTGTTGTTGTTTTTTAGTTGGTCACGTTAGCATAGACAAACATGTTTATCTTGTGTGTCTGACTCTGTGCTGAAGCATTCAAATACATGTATGGTCTCTGACACGGAATGAAGGAAGTCAACATATTTACCGTAAACTGTAACTTCGCAGGTAAATGAGTATAGACCCCATAATGATAGTCTGTTTTGCCAGTCTCTCTCATTTATGTAACCTAAGAAAACAAATCGTCTTGGTCAGTGACTCTGAAAGAGTCAAACTCTGTTCTGTTTGGGTCATTTACGGTTGGGTCGTAACACACAGTGTAGTGCCGTGCTTGTTTCCATCTCCTCTGTTATATACTAATGAGAACTTTTCTCGGTGTGTTTTTGTTGGCGGGCATTGTATTGAACCTGTAGCCGGATCAGAGACCAGACATTCAGGAACCACTACTGACCCAGCTTGAGGTTCTTTGAGATCCAGGTTCAGGTTTTATATACATACATATACATATTAATATACATGTACATATACATATGCATATACACATAATATACATACATATATACACATACATAAAATACACATATCCCTATATCTATATCTCTCTCCATCTCTATCTATCTATCTATCTATCTATCTATCAATATATCAATCTATCTACCTATCTATCTATATGTATATGTATAATGTAGCGAGTTCGCAGAAAAGGGATGACAGCCAATAGACCAGCATCAGCATACACATGCGACCGCTGCGACAGAGACTGCCTCTCTCGCATTGGTCTGTACAGTCACAGGCGACGCTGCTTGGACCAAGCAGACAGCCCATCTAGACATTAGAACGGATGTACTTTGTCCATGGTCAGTCATGACCGAAGGAGGCCTACTACTACATATATATAGATATGTATATCTGTGTGTGTATATGCATATGATAATAATGTATTTTAAAGTGATGATCGTATCTTTTAGAGTCATAATCATACGAACAACATTCATGTCATGTTTGAATGTCACAGTTATTATTGTTCACTTGACTTTTGTTGTTGTTGTTGGTTGGTTGGTTAGTGTTTCTACTCTTAACGATTTCTTTCTTTCTTTATTTCTTTATTTATTTCTTTATTTATGTAGTGGGTTTTTAGTCTTTCTTTTGCATTTTTACGTTGACCATGTTGACCACATTTCTAGTTTCCATTTGAAAGATAAAGCTGACTTGACTTGACTTCATTCACATCAGCTGCACATAATGTCTGTTGATCAGGACGCTTGCAATGAAACACAAGGTCCACACAGTCACCGGCATCAGTCCACAATGGCGTTCGCCCCTTGAGGTCCCTTCACAGTAGAATAGCACCGAGTTCTGCTGTGCCTCAACAGGGAAGTCGTCAGAAAGTGGAAAAAATGGCCGTATTCATTGCTAGACGTGACCTGACCAGAAGAAGAAAAAAAAGAAGAAGAAGAAGAAGAAGGAAGAAAAAGAAGACGAAGAAGAAGAAGAAGAACAAACAACAACAGCAACAACAACTACAACAACAACAATAATAGCAACAACAACAAGGAGAAGAAGAAGAAGAAAGGAAGGAAGGAAGGAAGGCAGGAAGGAAGGCAGGAAGGAAGGAAGGAAGGAAGGAAGGAAGGAAAAAGAGCACCAGGTAGACCCAAGGAGAAAATATTGTACGGGCTTGCAGAGTGGATGAAGACAGGGCCATGATTGCCAACGCCATGCGGCAGAGCACATGATAATGGTGATGCACACCTAGTTTTACAGAACTGAAAAGTATATGGAAAAAAAAGAGAGAGAGAGAGAGAGAGAGAGATAGATAGATAGATAGAGAGAGACAGAGAGAGACAGAGAGAGACAGAGAGAGACAGAGAGAGACAGAGAGAGAGACAGATAGAGAAAGGGGGAGGGTGAGACAAACACAGAGATTGAAAAATAGATTATCAGGATATACATAAAATCAATGGGATTTTTTATGTAATCATGTATTCGTAAATCCAATTTCTATAAAGTCAAGTAGTTTCGTTTAACTTACGGAACATATAGATCTGTATTTGGACTGCGTTGTTTTAATTCATTGCAATCAAAATGATGACGATTTTTTAAAACAATGATGAGAAAAAATATATAGACAGATATACAGATAAAGAGAGAAGAGAGAAGGGGGGGGGGGGAGAGAGAGGGGACAGACAGACAGATAGACAGACAGACAGACAGATAGACAGACAGACAGAAGGACAGACAGACAGATGGCTAGATTAATTTGCCAACGATTCTATTCTGTATATGATATTGTATTGTTTTCGGCCAGGCGAAATTCTGTGTGAGATTAGGAAAATGACAAAGCACTGTAAGTTCCTCGGACAGACATACACGCTTGTTTGAAAGAACCGTCGACCAGTTATGTGACGAACAAAACACGCTCTGAAAATCTTCATTCAGACAAAGAGAAACAAAATAACAGGAGAAAAAAAAAATGAAAGAAAAGACAAATGACAAGTCACAAACTCTGTACGAAGAGAAAGTCTGTGAATTGAAACTTCGTTTCTTGTTGTTTTTGTTTGTTTGTTTGTTTGTTTGTTTGTTTGTTTGTTTGTATGAAATTTTGTCACATCATGAAGTTAGCACAGAGCGTAGTCAAAGATCTGAAGACCGTACCGGAAAGAAGAGAGAGAGAGAGAGAGAGAGAGAGAGAGAGACAGACAGACAGACAGACAGACAGACAGACAGACAGACAGACAAACAGACAGACACACACACACACATTTACACTCACACACACACACACACACACACACACACACACACACACACACACACACACACACACACACACACACACACGCACACACACACACACATTTACACACACACACACACACATGCACACACGCACATTTACACATACGCACACACAAGCGACAGACTTAAACAATCGCTTGTTTAGAGCGGGTGTAGCATTCGATAATAAGCATATGCTTTCAGCAGGAGAGACGTTGTTAAGTCATCAGTGAATGTAGGCTACCCAAATATCAGATCTACGGTCATTCGGTCTAGCACCACTCTTTACTGTCAAAGAAACGCTTATGGTCTACAGACGTCTGAACACCTGGTACCCTGACTGACATGATAATGACTTAAAACTTAGAGAAACAATTCTACAGTTCCAGTAGCTGTTACTGAAAATACATATTGGTTACACATATTCAAACTGAAACATTGGCGACTGTGAAACCCGTTGTCTGACTGTGGTCTGATTAAGTTTTAAAAAAATCCATTATAAAGCGGCTGAAAATCAATGCTATGTGATACGAGTTTTATGTACTTACACACACATACACACACATACTTTTGTTTGTCTGTTTGTTTGTTTGCTCCGAAGAACGTGTTGGCTCGAACATACATACAAACACGCAGCACATTATCCGATTCCCATTCACGATTTAACAGTCAGCTATATCAAACCCAAGTAGCAGGGCATATTTTTCATAAGGGCTTCACACAGCTACTGCCATTGTCATTTCAGAAATCACAAAGAGATTCTGTAGACCCCGTGTGGAGAATTACTTAGACTATCAGTAAATGTACCCAAGTATCAGATCGACAGTCATTCGGTATAGTACCACATTTTACTGACAGAGAAACGCTTATGTCTGCAGACTTCTGAACACCTGGCACCCTGACTGGACACAATAATAAGTATGACTTAGAGAAACAATTCTACAGTTCCAGTAATTGTAACTAAAAATACCTATTGGTTACACACATTCAAACTGAACCATTGGCGACAGTAAAGCCTGTTGTCCTGACTGGTCTGATTAAGTAAAAAATCTGTTATAAAGTGGCTGACAACCAATGATATATGATATATGATACGAGTTTGACGTACACATGCACACAAATGCTTTTTCTTCGTGTGTGTGTTTGTTTGTTTGTTCTAAAGAACAAACAAACAAACACACACTGGACGAGGCGGCAGGGAAGTTTTTAGTCCCGTTTTTATTATCCATTGTTTGGTGTCTGTGATTTGTCTGTGACCGTGCGTTCGCGCTTGACAAAGGCTAGTTGGCCGAAAATTTGCGCTTGTTTTGTTTTGTCTTGTTGGAGACGCGCTTACATTGGTTTTCTTGTTCTTCTGGTTTGTGTTTGCTTGGGCGCGGGCAGTCACTCTTGTTTTGGATCTAAAGAACGTGTTTGCTCGGATTAACATACAAAAAACACGCAGCATATATCCGATTCCCATTCACGATTTAACAGTCAGTTATTTCAATCCCAAGAAGCATGGCATATTTTTCATAAGGGCCTCAGACAGCTACTGCCATTGTCATTTCAGAAATCACAAAAGAGATTCTGTAGACCCCATGTCTGGCCGAATTTTCAGGCTGAGCAGCCAAGCAAAACCAGTACACTGAGGGGTGAAATGAACCAAAATCAGGCCACTGATAAGTATCAGCCATAAACAATCGAAAAACACAATGGAAACCCCGATCATACTGGGGCTGATCGGAGCATAATGGTAGACACTTAATACGAGCAAAAAGGTTTTTGCTGCTCAGATTTTTACCGCTTGGACTTGCTTCTCTGCGTTTCTCTGTATGTGGTGTCAATGTCTATTTGTCAGTAGCCTCTTACTTTACAACAGAGAGTTGTTTTGTTGGGATCAGATAATGTTCTCCTTGTAGGGGGGAAATATCGTCTGGCGAGAATGTAAGAGAGTTGACCTCCTCGGGAATGAGATTTTACTGTATGTGAAAAAGTGTTCACGCACACTTAACTAATGAAACAGGACAAAAGCGGATTTTCGGTTAACTAGTGTCTGTCCAAGATATCAAATACACAAAGAAGAAACTAGACTACTTCAACCGTAACGATGCCGGGAGCTCTTTCGGTGTAAATGGTATCCCCACTTTCTGGAAATTCTGTGCCAGAAATGTCCTCTTCCTGTCACTCTCTTTGTTTCACCCTTGCTTCTTTGCTTTCTGTCAGATCTTCTTATAATGTTCTGCCTCGCTAGTCCATTCACCTGTATGCTTTTTCTAAAGCCTTACATACTTTCTATTAGGACTGATAAATGAGTTCATGCGTTAACTACGTTTTTGGCTTCAAGGAAATGTGATGTGTAGAAGCAACTTTAGGTTTTGTTTAGTCCAGTTTCTGTGTATTTTTTACTGTACTTAGTTATGGAACACGCATTTGTAGTCCCCACCCCACCCCCCCCCCCCACCCCCCAGCCAGTGATAAATTGGACGGAATGGTCCATGCCAAAGACATATCCGTCGATGATGTGCACGATTGCGTTAATATATATGATTGATTTTCTTTTCCAAGTGTTTTTTCACGGTGAGCGAGGTGTTGTGTGTGTTTTGAGATGGTTACAGCCCTGATGTGGCTCTGCGTGGTTG
>JAPXFY010000012.1:53470843-53508343 GCA_030674185.1 Monoplex corrugatus
TCCAGTCAGCCTCTGCATAAAATCCTGACCTCACTCAATCCCCTCTGCAGCCTGTCTCCACTCGGAGGGGAATCGCATTGTAATATATAATTGTATATAATATTCTTTCTATAATTTTCCATTGCTTTTATTCTTTCTCCCATTTATAGCCGGGTGTGTGGTGTGTAGTTGTGTGTGTGTGTGTGTGTGTGTGTGTGTGTGTGCGCGTGCGTGCGTGCGTGAGTGCGTGTGTGTGCGTGCGTGGTGTGTGTGTCTGTTTTAGCGCTTAGATTTGATTTTATCAAGATTTTGCGCTATATAAATAAATTTGTATGATTATGTATTGTATTGTATTGTATTGTATTGTATTGTATTTTATTTGATTGTATGATGTGCCGTTGCAAGCCACCGAACCAAATTATGTCTCTTTGTGCGTGAAGGCGTCAGAAATTAAATTACATTCGTTTTTTTAATGGGTAAACATGTTATAGTCATATGTGATCGCATACCTTCTAAAATCAGTGTGTGACCTAAAGTAATCTTATTCTTATAGGGGGAGGGGGGGGGGAGGACAGTGATAGGCATACGCTTTTAGATTCATCATTAGCGGGGAGAGGAGCCAGGGGGGGGGGGGGGGGCGGAATGGGAGAAGAGTTCTTTTTCTGGGCATGGAATAAATTTATTAAAAATGTAGAAGTGCTTTTCAGTACATATATAATATGTAAGAATCAAAGTTGATTCAGGCAGTAATGCCTGAACTTCCATGTGTATATTCAGATTTAGTTTCTGTTGATAGTGAAGATGCTAAAAACCCTTCAGTTGTTGTACTGTGGTGATATTCTTCTTCGCCGCCGAGGCCAAACCGTTGCAAATCAGTAGACACATATAAAAAACAAAATCTGATATAATCATAAATATAAACTTTTGTTCTTAAGCGTACGCAGAAAGTCGATTTCTTCACGTTTTGACATTGTAGCGACTTCCTGTGACCTAACAGTTATTGTAACCAGGAACTGAGAGTTATGTCCCTGAGTTTAGTCCTTTTCAAATACTGGACGAAGCAGCAGGGAAGTTTCATTCTTTTTCTCTTAATTTTTGTATTTGGTGTTTGTTTGTGATCTTACGCTTGACAATGGCCAGCTGGCGAAAATTTGCGCCTGTCTTGTCTGGTTGTATTAAATACGTGTTCTGATTCTTTTTTCGTGCTTCTTTCTGGTTCCTGTTTGCATGGACGCGGGCAGTCACACGTGTTTTGGATTCAGGAACTGAGAGTTATGTCCCTTCAGTGAGTTTAGGTCACCGTTGTGTTTGTGAAGATCGTAACATTTCGAAACGATTAAAATCTTGGTCGCTGCTGTTCAGTCTGCGTCTTTCTTCAGAGTTGTGTGCAGCTAATTTTTGCAACTCTGCAACATCATTTTGTTTCAGACAGTGTTATCATAAAAATACAGATGATCCATAATGTCAGTCGCTGTGATCTTGAACTTGAAGACATAATATGAAAAAAAAAAATCTTGATGTTCACCCAAGGCAGAGAGGTAGATTGTGACAACTAGTGACTACGAAAACATGTTTGAAATGTCAGAATTTGAACAATTTCCAAAAAAAGTGCTGTGCACATGTCTTCGTCGAATGAGTTGATTCAAGGCACTCTTTTTGGTCTTGTGGTCTTTTAGTTTCAATTTCAGTTTCTCAAGATGACGTCTCCGCTTTCGGAATGAATTCCATATGTGTTGGATTATGTCCCTTTAGTTGCTTTATATGAACAACTCTCGTGAGAAGGAGATCCACTCAGACGATTAAATGGGCCAACACAACTGACATTGTCTCAAGACTGTTATGTGCAAGAATATCACATATTGGCGACGAGGATGGGATTTGGAGCTCACGCAGGGAAGTAAAAAAAAAAAAATTTTCGTTTGCAAACATATTTTCTCACACAAGATAACTAGTTCTTGGTGAAAACCGAGTGAATTTGTCTTCAGTCGTTCGACATCGTCAGGCCGTTTAATCGTTAGCCAGTGCATAGAGTGATAGACAGGTTACACTTCGATTTCGAAAGTAAAAAAAAAAAAAAAAAAAAAAAAAAAAAAGAGAACAAATGGTTGTTTTCTTTTATCGATATTGTAAAGATGGCAAATAAGAATAGATTTGATGAATTCAATCCTGCTGTGGAAGATTTTGACTGTTATATTGAGCGCCTCGACTTGTATTTTGAAGCAAATGATGTTGTTGATGCAAAGAAAAAATGCGTTTTCTTGTCTGTCATTGGTGCCAAGTACTATTCTTTGCTACGATCACTGTGTTCCCCGATGCTCCTTCAACAAAAACGTATGAAGAACTTGTGGCTACCCTCAAAGGACATGTTTCACCCAAACCATTAGTCATTGGTGAAAGATTTAAGTTTCACAATAGACGTCAGTCTGAGCTAGAAACGGTGAATGATTTTGCTGCAGAACTGAGACGTTTAGCATCAACATGTGACTTTGGACAGTTTCTTCAAGAAGCGTTGAGAGACAAATTTGTTTGTGGTCTTTCTGACGCCATGATTCAAAAAAGACTTTTGTCTGAAAAGGAACTTACCTTCAAGAATGCAGTTGAAATTGCACATGCCATGGAAGTAGCAGCAAGTCATTCTGCTGTCCTTCAACCATCTGATACACCAGAGGTGAACGCAGTTCAGCAGGATTCAGCAAAATCAAAAGCACCTGACGGCACCAGAAGCCAGCAAATCCAGAATACCCGGTGTTATCGCTGTGGCAAACCACATCTTGCTATCAGCTGTCCATTCAAGAACTACACTTGTAACAATTGCAAGAAAGTCGGGCATTTAGCTGCAGTTTGCCGTTCAAAAAAGAAATCATATGCACAAAAGTTTGTTTCAGGTAGTGAGGAAGAAATAGGGGCTATACTTCACAACAAACCGTCAAAGAAAGGGATTGACCCATATACAGTTACTCTCAGTGTTGCAGGCAAGCCACTGTTATTTGAAATCGATACTGGAGCTTCAGTGACCCTGATCACTGCAGGTGTTTTCACTAAAAATTTTAAGAAAAACATATCCCTAGTACCCTGTGACATGGCGCTGAAAACCTACACCGGACAGCACATTCCTGTCCATGGGCAAGTTGAGGTTCATGTTTCACACAGAGAGAACTCCGCCATGCTACCTCTCATTGTAGTTGGTGGAAGAGGTCCAAATCTGCTAGGCAGAAACTGGATCCGGGAATTGAACATGGACACTGCTTTTATGGTAAATCAAGTAAGCGAGAAACCATCATGTGAAGCAGTATTTGACCAGTTCCCCAACCTGTTCAAGGAAGAGTTGGGTCTTGCAAAGTCATTCCCTGTCACACTCCACGTTGAAGAAAATTGCAAACCAAAATTCTACAAAGCTAGAACAGTTCCCTATGCACTAAGAACCAAAGTTGATGCCGAACTTCAAAGGCTTGAAGATGAAGGCATAATTGAACGAGTGAAACATTCGGCCTGGGCGACACCAGTGGTACCTGTACTTAAACCAGATGGAACAGTGAGGCTGTGTGGTGATTACAAAGTCACTGTGAATATGGCCGCCAAGGCTGATGTATACCCCTTGCCCCGTGTTGAAGATCTTTTCAACAAAGCTGCTGGTGGAAAATCTTTCACAAAATTGGACTTGAAACATGCATATCAGCAGTTGCCTCTTGCCGAAGAGTCCAAAGATCTCACTACGATCAACACACAAAAAGGGCTGTTCAGATACAACCGTATGCCTTTTGGGGTTTCAGCAGCACCTGCCATTTTCCAACGCACAATGGACTGCCTGTTACAGGATATTCCGGAAGTGGCTGTGTTTCAAGATGACATACTAGTCACAGGTGAGACAGATGAAAGCCATATTCAGCATCTGAGAGAAGTTCTTCGCAGACTTGATGCAGAAGGTTTCCGTTTAAAGAGAAAAAAGTGTGAGTTCATGTTACCTGAGGTCACATACTTAGGTCATCGCATCACTGCAGAAGGAATCCATCCCACTGCTGACAAAGTGAAAGCTGTTCAGGATGCTCCCACGCCCAAAAATGCATCAGAGCTAAAATCATTTCTGGGGCTTGTCAACTTCTATGGGAAGTTCTTACCTCGTTTGTCCACAGTTTTGTCTCCACTGAACAGTCTCTTTCGCAAAAACACTGTTTTCAGATGGGGAGAGCAACAGAGCCAGTCCTTCAAGAAAGTGAAGGAAATGCTTCTTTCAGCTGATCTGCTGGTTCACTTCAACCAAGAATTGGAGGTGACGTTATCATGTGATGCTTCCGCTGTGGGACTAGGAGCAGTTCTGGCCCACAAACTGTCAGATGGATCAGAGCGTCCCATTGCCTATGCATCTAGATCTCTTAACAAGGCTGAGCGGAATTACTCCAATATTGAAAGAGAAGCTCTGGCTGTCATCTTTGGAGTAAAAAAATTTCGTGACTACCTGTTTGGGCGCCATTTTTGGGTATACACAGATCACAAGCCTTTGATGTCCTTGTTCAATGAACACAAACTCATTCCAACAGAAGTTTCACCAAGAATTCAGCGTTGGGCAATGCAGCTGTCATCATATACGTACACCATCAGTTACAAGTCAGGGTCTACCATGACTCATGCAGATGCCCTCAGCAGGTCACCGTTACCAGCCACCAGCTCAAAATCAGAGATTCCAGAGGAGTTTGTCTTCTTGATGGACCATCTGTCAACAACTCCAATCACTTCAACTCATATTGAAGAGAAAACAAATTATGACCCTGTACTGTCACATGTCAAGAAATACACTTTGTCTGGGTGGCCATCAGATCTTCCAGGAAAGTGGCAGACAGAGCTCAAAATGTACAAGAGCCACGAAACCGAACTATGTGTTCAGAGTGGTTGCATTCTCATGCGAAACCGAGTTGTTGTACCTCCAAGTTGTAGAAGAGCAATGTTGGAGGAACTTCATTCGTGTCATCCAGGTGTCTGCAAAATGAAATGCCTGGCACGTTCGTACGTATGGTGGCCAGGCATTGATCATGACATTGAAATCACAGTTCAAGAGTGTGAAGCTTGTCAACAAGTCCGTCACATGCCAGAGAAAGCTCCACTTCATCCTTGGGAATGGCCTGAAAAACCTTGGTCAAGACTTCATGTGGATTTTGCAGGACCATTCATGGGCCACATGTTCCTTGTGTTTGTGGACTCGCATTCAAAATGGACGGAAGTGAAAATGATGACCAAAATTACTGCAGAAAAGACTATTTGCTGCATGAGAGATCTCTTTGCAACACATGGGTTGCCAGACACAGTTGTTACAGACAATGGTCCCACTTTCACATGCAGTGATTTCAAAACCTTCATGAAAATCCTTGGCATTCGTCATATTCTGGTCTCTCCGTACCACCCAGCCTCAAATGGTCTTGCTGAGAGAGCAGTTCAGACATTCAAAGAGGCTATGAAAAAGATGTCACCCAAGTTCACCTTGCAGCACAGACTGGCAATGTTTCTACTTGAGCAACATATCACGCCTCACTCGACTACTGGCATTCCACCAGCAGAACTTTTGATGAAAAGAAGGCTCAAGACTCGCCTAGACTTGATTCAACCTTCTCTTTCCAGCAAGGTTGAAAATGCTCAGTCAAAGCAAAAGATGTACCATGATCGCAGTGCAAAAGACAGGAACTTTGTTGTAGGTGACAAAGTGTATGTACGCAATTTTGGGTCAGGCAAGGCTTGGTTTCATGGAACTGTTGTTGAAGTTACTGGACCACTGTCTTTCAAAGTCCAGTTGGTGGATGGCCGCATTGTAAGACGTCACATAGATCAAGTCCGGAAGCGATGGATTGAAGAGAAGACAACTGAGGACAATACTCTTCCAATGATGGTTGACCCAACACTTCCAAGTGAAAAGCCACCTACTGCCATTGCTATCCCAGAACCAGAACCATTTCTCCAAAGTGATTCTGCTTCCTTGGAAATTTCCCCACCAGTGACTATTCAGGACTCGATCACACCACCACCACTTGGTTCCAGTTCATTGCAGACAGGCAGAGGGTCCCCAGCTTATGCTACGCCTATCCCTAGAGCTCAAAATCAAGAACAGATTTTGGGACAGCTTCCAAGGCTTGGTGCTTCTTCATTGGATACACCAGTGCTCCACAGGCCCACCCCTGACCCAGCTCAACGCCCGAGAAGAGCCCGGAAACCTCCAGATCGACTGGATCTGTGAACTTTTTATCAGTTTCCTTCTCCAGATATTGTTTTGCAACGCAAAATTAACATTTTAATTTGTGGTCAACAAGTTGAACTGTTTGGAAAATGTTTATTTCAAAAGACAGTTAATAAGTTTTGTTTAAATTGTGTGTTAAAAGTTGAAAACCATGTTAAAACTTAAAAGGGAGGGTGTTGGATTATGTCCCTTTAGTTGCTTTATATGAACAACTCTCGTGAGAAGGAGATCCACTCAGACGATTAAATGGGCCAACACAACTGACATTGTCTCAAGACTGTTATGTGCAAGAATATCACAATATGCACTAACGTCACAGGTGCCATGTGATCGAATAGATCCAGAATGATCACGGCACAAACCTTAAGCCTGCACATAAACCCATGAGCTTGCCAGATTGGGGTCGTAGGGGATGAGGTGGTAGAGATCTCAACTTTTCTTGCGGCTAGCACCATGAGGGCAGTCATATTCTTTTTGTTTGTTTGTTTTAACCAAGATTTCAGGAAGGCAAGGAGGTTAATTGGTTTTCAAGGGGTGGGACCTGGGCAGTCAACCTATCCGACTCCTTAACAGTCAACACACTAGATCAAAATTTGGTAAAGCTCAGCCATGAAGAACAGAAAATTGTGTCTACACACATCCCCTTCAGGCTATTTAAAATAATCTCCCTTTAAAAGAATGTGAATGCTGAAATGTGAATCAGTAATGTCATATTCTAATGTTCAGGTCAGTTGGAGTTGGACTCACATTATGAAAATGGAATTCGATCTCACAGAGAATGGGTTTGGGGTAAAATCTAGTGGTAAGAGAGAGAGTGTGTGTGACTGTGTTTCCTACATGTCGGGTAGACTACTTTGTTGTAGCTTTAGCCAGTCTACTTTGTTATAGCTGTAGCCAGTCTACTTTGTTATAGCTGTAGCCAGTCTGCTTTGTAGCTTTAGCCAGTCTACGTTGCTATATCTTTCGCTAGTCTACTTTGGAATGGCTTTAACCAGTCTACTTTGTTGTAGACAACCTACTTTGTTGTATAGCTTTAGCCAATCTATTTCGCTATAGCTTTAGCTGGTCTGCTTTGGTATAGCTTTAGCCAGTCTACTTTGTTGTAACTTTAACAAGTCTACTTTGTTGTAGCCAGTCTACCTTGAAGCTTTAGCCAGTCTTTGTCGTAGCTTTGTCTGTCAATCCACATTTTTCATAATTTGCGCCTGTGTGGCCTAAAAATCAGTGTGTGACATTACTCACATTTCAGCATTAACAGATTTTTTTAAAGGGAGACTAATTCACACAGACTTGAGGTGTGTGCGCGTGCATGCGTACTTGTGTGTGTGGGTGAGTGGTGTGTGTGTGTGTGTGTGTGTGTGACAAAAACGTGTGGACAAACTTTTTCATCTTTTAATGTCCAACTATCTCACTATCTACCTATTTATCTATATGAAACAGGGTGAGGTTGTATCAGCAATGATTTCTCTGGAGTGTATAGACAGACCATCTTACTTTTGACATAGTAGGAAGTTACAACTTGGAATAGACATGACTCATTAGTCATTATCACCAGATCAAAAATTTCATTCCATAAACATTTTTCAGTTGTTTTTTTGCATACATACTTGTTTGAAACCATATTTGGATGAAATGGTTAGCAGTAAATAGTACTGCACAGTGTGAAAGTTCTGGTAAGTAGGCCTACAGTTTCAAGTTACAGTTTGAAGTCATTAAGCAAAAATGCATACAGTCATGGGGAATATAGTGACTTTTACTGTTTTAGTATGGATTGATCATCCTTTTGTTGCCTATTTGCAGATTGCGTAAAATGTCCATATTTGTAAATAAAATTGTCAGGAAATAGATAAGCAGATGGTCAGTATGGCTTAAGAATCAGATTATTCATTGTTTGTTCGTTATTTCTTTTAGCGTTTATTCACATATGTGCTTTTGTTTGTTGTTGGTTGTTGTTGTTTTGTTGTTGTTTCATTATGTTGTTTCATGTTGTTTATTTGCACCATTATATCATAATGATGTTAGGTGTCACACACATTTAAAAGAAAGAAAAGGAAACAAACTTGAGGTAAGCACAACCCACTGTTTTAATCACCAAAAACGCTGCTAAGAAACCGCTAAAACATCAAGATTAGCCAAGAGACTGTTTGTGTCATATATTTCTTGAAATGAGTAGTCCTGTCAAACACCATGTAATCTAATTAACATCACTGATATTAACCTTCAACAGACTGATGAAAAAACAATAACAACAAAACAAATTGTTTGTTTCCTGTAGTAAAAGCAGATGAAAAGCATTGAAGAGAAAGGAAGGAATGAGGATAGACAGACCACAAAACTAACGGGCAGAGACGTTCGATGTGAAACTTACAGCTCGTTTATCACAATTATACATTAGAAAGAAGTTTAATATGTGTTATCAGGCAGAAGTAAGCCACATTCATTGCTTATCATAACACCTCTTCTTAACACACTGTATCACAGAAAATATTATATTCACACACAAACAAATAAATGAAAATGATAGATAAACAAAATAAATGGCATCATCATACTGGATTTTTTTCTGAAAACTTTCCACTGTCCACAAAATAGCACCAGTACCTTGTGAATTTTGAAACTATGCAGCAACAAAATCTATTTAGTTGTTCAATACACAAGCACAAGCGTGTGTATCTATGAAGTACACACACACACACTCACACGCACGCACACACATACGCACACATATAGGCCTATATTATTTTGTGTGTAACTGTATGTGTGTGACACTCCTGTCATGTTCTTTTGGTGAGCTTAGAGCAAACTGGCAGCACCTGATTTTTTATGTACTGCAAGAAAGGTTATGCTCCTCAAAGTCTAGGTGAGGCAGAATTCCCAGGCTCTCTCATTTCATACCTGACCTTAACTGCAAGATCAGTCTCACATATATGGAAAAAGATCAACACCTTGATGGGCCCACATGAACCTCTTTTTCCAACAGGAAAACTATCCAAGCTTGCTTGCTTTGTGACATCACATGTCACAACACTGTCCAGGACCGTCTTTCAAGACATCATGTAAGGACACCATCGCTGAGATTGAAAGAAGAAGGCTGGGTGAAAAATACCAAAGAGAGGATTAACCTCAACATGCCTGAATGCTTGTTGCTGCATGGTTGTTGCTGCACTTAGAAACAGAGATGAAGGATTCTGTCTTGCTACTGTGTCCTTCGGTCCTTCCAGTGACCATGTTTAAGAAAGGTATTAGATGAGATGATGGAATCAGTGTGTGTGTGTGTCAATAGGTGGGAAGGCTTTGAATGAGAAATATGAAGACATATTGCTGAAATTTAACATTGTTCCATTTCTATTATAAAGATATATATTGATTCAAGATTACCTCTTGCTGAAAAAATCTTAATAAAAAAATCGATAGGTTCACCACACTGCAAGAACCCAAAGTGAGAACCCAATGTATTCGATTTCAAAGACAATTGTGGCTCACTGTGGTCTGAAGCACTGATGTCAGAAGAGCAGCAAAATGACAGCAAACACACACACATACAGACGCAGACACACACACACCCTTGTGTGTTTGTTGATGTTTAAAGTTTTTCTTCCATCCCAATGAAGTGTAGATTTCACACTTACACAAAATCGTTCATGATTCAAGCATACCTTGTTGTCCTAAACAAAATCACTTTGATCTTTTGGTGTTAAAGATATTCTGAGCTACCGGTACTGTCTTCAGATCCATCTAAACACATACAGGAAATTCTCCACACATTTCCTTTACATATATACATACTGGCACAAACACACCGAAACCAACACACAGCCATCTAGCCTCCATTCCCCCACCAAGCTCAGTTTTAAAGGGATAATAAAACGTCACAAACCAGCAAAGCAAGTCTTATCAGGAAACAGTATTGTTTGAATATTTGAGATATTTGTAAATCAGTCCAGTGAATCACAGTATTGGTGAAAATGAAATCTGTGCAATGCCAAGTAATGATAAAATACTTGAAGTATACTGGCACACTGAATGTATTATGTAATGAAGTTGATTTATTAATGACTGTAAACAAGAACAAAAGATGAAACTTGCACCAAACCGATACATTTCTTGCATTTTCATATATCACTCTGTTAAGTATCTGTATCAGAATTTAATGTAGAAAAAAAGTTCAGTTGAAATCAAAGTTGCAAACAACTCCCCTACCCCCCAAAAAACACAAGACCTATCAGCTTGACTTAAAGCCATTTCAACCAGTGTCAGTTCACTAGAATGAGTTATCCATGCACCAGTGAGCCTTGAGGTATTGCCTAACGTGTGGGTGCCATGATTTTTCATGAAATATTTCTGTCCATCCCCACCATCCTCTGTTAAAAGTCTACACTATCTGTACTGAAATACATTTTTCTACTACCAACTGCATCCAATGCATGGGGGCTCCCCCCCCCCCTCCCCAATCATCCTTTGTAAATTATTAACCCTTTGACACTCGCACCTTGTCTATGCACCCTGTCTACCAGTATCCTGCAGAGTCAACCATGATAGCAAAGCAAAAGCTTTACCAGTAGACTCCCTCACCATATCCACCAGCTTCCTGCAGGAAGTTGGTGGATAGGGTGAGGGAGAGAAAGGTGAAGTTTTTGCAGTTGGTGGATAGGGGCAGGAGTCAAAGGGTTAAGAATATGTTACCCACTTGACAAGTAAGTCTAATGTAAGTCCACTTATACACTACGAAGGCTCTGAACCATTTCACAGCTTAGTCCCTCAGTTCTGTTTATAATGGTCTAAATTCTATTATGGAAGCCAACCAACCTTACCTAAGCTAAACACCTTCACTTCAGATCTGGGAAGTGATCGTGGCATAGACTAATTGTTTACAATATAACACTGATCTCTTCAACTAATGTATTAACTTTCAGCATAGCTCATGAGCTTGATAAACCCATTTTTCTTGTTGAAAAGTCAAATATTTTTCGTAAGAATGAATAGAATTTCTTAGTACGCCTCATTTCCTCTTTGCAATCAGCTATGCATAGTTTCATTAACTTTTTTTTTTTTTTAATAAATCGGAATAACAGTTTTTAACAGTCCCTATCCTTGTATCACGGGTCACACAGTCCCACACTTTGTAAAAAAAAAAAGCTCATCATGTCTCTGTTGTGGGTGCTAAAATAACATACCTCATTCCTAATGTGTGGCTTTTACAGACCCACATTTTCTGATGCTTTACTATCTCATAGAACACACAAGCGGGTTAGCCCAGTGTGAAACATGGCATGCATTGCTTTTATTGTGAGTCACCATTTCACTTGCACCAGTTGGATGTCTTTATTAAAGTCTTGAACCAAAGAAGTAAGTATCAGCTAATATAATGACAAAAACAAAAAAAGATATAATGAAGGATCAGTCTCTAGCATGTTTCCTTTTATTTACACAATTAGCTGTTTCCTGTGCAAACTTATTTTTCTCCAGCTGCTTTTGGCAGTGCAGACCGGTAGTCCATGGAGCTGTGATTAGGGTACACTGACATTGTCTGTGGATTAGGGAAGGTAAAACACAGGGAGAGAAAATGGGCAATATCCTTACAATGCTTGACCCCCTCGAGATCTCTAGTGCTTCAGCCCTCTTCAACATCAGGATTATGGAACAATTTTTTGTTGTTGTTTTTTGTTTATTTTATTTTTTTTATTTTCATTTTTTAAAATTTCTTTTTTTTTTACTATTTCTGACCAAAATAATGTTCCTTGGCAGATTTGCAAAAACATGAAATTATAAAGCCATTCTCATGTCTCTAACAAAAGTATGCACCTGCAAGGGCTGCATCCATTTCTCTTGTAATTGGATGCACCATTCTGTAGCATGCGGTGTGGTACCATGTACTGTATGCTATTGTATTTGTTTCTTGTTACAGTGGAATTTTCTTTATCAAATTCTGAATGCTCTCTCCTAGGAGTGAGTTTTGCAAAAGTTAAAAAACCCATATCACGTTTCTAAGCTCTTTCTCTGTATTAATGTATACACTGAAGAATGGCTGAATCTATTATGGACAGGAACCATGGAAATTAGATCTGATGTCTTCATTTAAATCATAGCCTGTGGCCAAGTGCTCCAGTAATTTAAATAATGTCAGCTTGCTGTTTCTTGTCCTCATGTCCACTTCCCCAACAGCCAGTTGCAAGACCTTGTCAGCACACAGGTTTTGTGCAAGCTCAACATATCCATCAGATAATTGTAGTTAGATTTACATAGAGCACCTAGGAAATTGTCTGAGTGCGATCAATCTCTCTTGCACAAACTCCACTCTCTCTCTCTATATATATATACACACACACACACACACACACATATATATATATATATATATATATATATCAGGGTGGGGAACACTTGGCAAGAGTTTCCTCTGAAAATGGTGTGGGGTCCAGGGGCCGCCAGGCCCTGGTGGGGTGCAGGGGCAACGCCCTGCTGGGGGTGAGGGGGGCGAAGGCCCCCTGAAGCTGAAGCATTTTTACAATTTTCAGATGTTTTCAAGGCCTCTCCATGTTGTCCAACGCACAAGATGGCGACTCTGACCGGAAGTCAACACTACCGGTACATATCAACCCGGAAGTTGACCGAAACTAACCTAAAATGCGCAAAACTCGTCGAGGTTTTTTTTTTTTTTTTCGTTGCCGATTTTTTTTCACCGCTGAATTTTTTTTTCTGCCGCGGAAATCCTGTCGTTTTCCGCTGAAAATAACGAATCCGCTGAGAATTCCCCTAGTGAGTATGTGTGTGTGTGAGTGTATTGTTTTTTTATTCATAAGCACTCACTGACTCAGTTCATGCCTTCCACACAACCTTAGTTTACTGTGTAACCCCAGGAAACTGATATCCAGACCACCACACGAGGTCTAGTGGAAATGGAAGATTCACCCCTGCCTTATCTGAAAAAACAACCTCAGAACTATTACCAATCAAAACAAAATTTTTCTATTAAATGCAAATGGAGTACCCCAGGAGTCCGAAGGTATCTATGCATCAAAGTTTATTAGCCACATTTTTCTAAAATTTTCAGAAAAAGATTTAAAGATGAGCTTTACTAAGTGCAAGAAAGCATGGACAACACAAATGATTGGCAGCTGTATAACAGCTTTGGATTTCATAGCAAGACACTGGCCCACACATGTTTCACATAAAATATATGTATGGAAATGAAGCATTGAAAGCAAAGATTTTTTTGCAGGCTTCAGAACAAGAAGAAGCACAGACACAACGATGTCAACAGTGGTAAAATTTTAATGACGAAACATACCATATTAACAATAATACCTCACAAGAAGAAACCCGCTTCATTACACACAACATTTTTATTTTAAATAACTAAAAAAACACCCACATCAATTGTCAATCAACTGACTACGTTTCATACAACAGATGACACTTTACCAGTCAACAAATATAATATTTAGGATATCACACCGTAACATTTACTAGTGAACAATGACACACATCACTTTCTACTTTGATTCTGGGACAATCCAGTGTTCTGCACCAACTTCACATTTAATATAAACACACAGACCATTCACGTCCAATATTTTGACAGTTTCACAAATCTTGTCCATGACCACAATACAATGGAGTCAGTAACACAGTTGTACTTTGTTTTTTTCAACTCTAAAATGTGGACTAAAGCTGTATGACTGAGGGTAACAAGTGTATATATGTTTCAGCAATTTCAAAGACTGCCTAGCCATTACCCGGTACGTCACGAAATGGCTGAGCAATCTGTGAAATGGCTGGAATCGAGGACTGCCTGCAATATACATATATATATATATATATATATATATATATATATATATATATATATATATATATATATATATATATATATATATATATACACACACTTATATATATATATGTATGTATACACACACACATGTATTCTATCATCACTTTAGCTCTGGAACCTGACAACCTCCAATTCGGCAGTGGAGCAACCACCCCTTAGCTGGTTGTGGCAGGCGGCAGATAGCTAGAAGGCCTCCAGATATGGAGATAATCTGTGAAGTAAGACAGGCTTGTCTGATTGAATAAACAGTCCCGGACCAACTGGCAACATTCCTATCAGGATGGGGTGGGGCAACAGGTAGCACTGTTGCCCCCACTGAAACACCCCATGTGTTCCATCACAGATTCATCATGCGGTCGAGAGGTATGTTACAATCTCCAGCCTCAGGATGGGATCCCTGGCTAATCATTACCCCTGTGCTCCCAGGGCAGGACAGAAGAGCTAGGGGCTAAGGGTGGGGCAGCCCCTACAAAAAACCTAGAAACCTGAAGATAAGTGGTACCAGGCCAGCTTGTGCCTTCTAACAAGCCACAGCACCAAGCACTATCGCATCATGGATAGACAATCAACTAAGCTGAAACGGAAGCCCTCTTGCAAGTCGCCTCAATAGTCCAGGCTTCAAACATCTTCAACAAGTTGTTTTTCTGTCTGAGGCCCTCTCTGTCCTGCAGGTACATTAGAACAACAAACTGCCATCCCTGACAAAAGCACTACAAGAAACTGCCATCAGCAGAAGACTGGTGCTGCTGTTGATTACGGCCCACAACGATGTCCTTGGGAACAAAACAGGCTGATCACCTAGCAAAGGAGGATGCTGTGGGAGAACAACTTAACAATAGCATCAGCTACAGTGAAATGTGAAATATAATCAGGGCACTCAAACCACAAATAATGTCCAGAAATGGCCACCACCTGCTGTCCAGAGAGCAGCAAAATGTTCTGATGAGGTTCCACACCGGGCAAAACAGATTGAACAATCACATGTATTGGAAGCTGAAACTGGTGCCCTCACCAACTTGCCCTTGCAGACAGAAAGATCAAATTGCAAAGCATATGTTCCAGAGATGCCCCCTTTATGAATGAGCAAGACAAGATTTCAGGTGCTTTTCCTCAGGAAAATTAACTACAAAAGCACATTACAAATTTCCACTTTTAGTTTCAAATGAATGGCCACAGGACATTCTAATAACAACCAGGCTCCATGGCAGCTACCAGGAGCTGGAGAAGATGGATTCATTTATCATTTGAACAGGACTCATCATCCAGCCAGCAAACGAGGACAACAACCACTTTCACAGATTTTTATAAAAAGTAATGTGTATTCAGTTTATCAAATGTATTAATTCTAAATTTGTTCCTCTGAGTATAGGATACCACAGTAAAATTATTAAATAAGTACAATTAGTTTCTTTCATTTAATATACTGCACTTCTCAATGGTGTTTATTTATCACAAGGAATTTCAGGTGCTTTCCCTGAGGAAAATGAACTACAAAAGCACATTACAAATTTCCAGTTTTAGTCCCAAAATGCCACAAACACATAAATTCTTACTCATCCATCTTATCTGAAGGACTAGCACTTGTAGCACTATAAGCCATGTCTTACAGTCTCATGGAGATGGAAGAAAATGCCTGCACTTTGGGCACTAAGACGAAAATTTTCTGCATCTTTGTCAAACACACTGTCACTACATAAACACTCAACCAGGTTTATTATGGCGCTGAGAGCTAAAGAAAGAATACACACAGTGACACTCTTTTGGTAGACCCAAACATGTTGATTTAACAATAATATCAAAACATTTAATGATGTACTAAAGCTTTGAAAATAATGTCAAACTGCCGTGTGCATTTGTATCATAGTGTTTTAAGACCAATACTAGATATACCATACCATGTGTACAAGCAATCATAGATATACCATACCATGTGTACAAGCAATCAAGTTTTAACTTCAAACAATGCCAAATGTATGGACTATGGAGCTTTGAAAACAATAAAAATGGCATTCATGTGATATCAGTTTAAAAAATAATGCCATACAACGTATGAGCAACAGAACATTTCACTGAAAAATTAAAAAATCTTTTCTGGTTATGATTGCAGTGGATTTAATTACCCCGGTAAGTAAAATTTTTACATCTGCTTGTTTCAATATAGTATTTTAAATAAAGCATTAGTCACTCTTTATTCACATGAGTTAAAACATATGTAGGAAACAAAATGATATGCATACACCAGACTGCACTGAAAAAAAAAAAGCATACAAATGCATTCACATACAACATATATACACATACCTCAATGACAAATATCATTCATCACAGGAATCACAAAAGTAACTGGAACTGTTTCAGATGAAAAAAGAAAGAAACAAAAACAAAAAAAAGCAACCACTGATCTATATGTGCAGTACATTCATTTATAGTCATTAAAATGGCAAATAAATCCTCAAATTGCTTATCACTTTTTCAAAACATCAACACAAATCTGTGTAAAATGAGAGTTGGTAATCATTTTTGAGAAAGCAGAGTACACTTCTCATCTGATCCAAAACCCTTCCATCTGATCTGAAACAGAAAGTCCCTGGAACCTCCTTCAAAAAATTACAAAGTTTCTCTGTGAAAAATTTCAGGGTCAACTATTCTGCACATGAAAAGGTTTCAAAATACCACTCACTCACTAATAAGACTACTTCATTTCAAAATCAATGAAGTACAATTTAGATGGCAGCAATACCACTGCACAATCAAGGAAAGAATCCTCATGAAGCCTAGGGCTCTCAAAAATCCAACCCAGGTCAGTGCCAAGGTCAGTCATGCTGACATTTTCCCCGACTTAAAAAGTTATATAGACAAGTATTTGAACAAGCTCTTCAGGAGGAACGATCTGTGCATCCCTGGGATGTATTTACTTGAGAAAAATCTGTGTCCTTTTTTTCTTTCCTTTTGAACAATAAACCCTTAGTTGTGCATTATGTGGACTTTGTCTTCCTTGTGTGTAGTCTGGGTATTTGGTGATATGTAAGAGGAGTGAAGGGGTCAGTTAATTGTCTAAATTATTTAGGATTACGGGCAAATATCATGTAACAGATCATCAGAATTAATCACATGATACTCCAGAGTTTGATCTGTTGCTTATAATATTTCTTTGAGTCATAAGAGATTTCAAAAATACAGATCATTTCATTATTCCATCCCTTTCAGTCTAATTAGATCAGCAGATACAACGATTTCAGAACAGCTGAAGTGGGACTATGGTCAGGATAGCCAAGTTGACTGGGATGGCACACTTCTAACTGGAAGGTCTGAGTTCAGTTCATTTTGTCTTGCTCGCTCCCAGCAGACCATTAAGGCCATATCAGGGCTAACACCATGTTTGACCTGCCAGGTAGCACATGGTAAGTACTGGGTGGACATTTTTTACAATCTTTCAGGTCGACACATGTACAGGCCAACTAGTGCCTTAGCTCCCTTTGTGCGTATACCCATATAGAACACCAAACACACAGGTTACAGATTCTGTAAGCCACTGTCTGTGTTCAATGGCTCATGGAAACAAAAATATCCAGCTTGCACATTCTCAATAACAGAATGCCACTGCTTAAATGTTGATGTGGCCATACATGTAAAACTCATTAATATACGACTGCATATGGCAGTTGCAGCTCATGAACACAGAAAAAAACTGGGACTGACAATTTTCTGTCTTGTTCAACTGTAGTTCCCATTATGTGTGATAAGTCTATATACAGGTATTCCATACTTTGCAGAAAAAGTACTCTTCTATTTGTATGCATATGAGCATGTACTCATACACATTGCATAACCAATATGCACTGACAGGACCATGCCATTATGCTTGTTAATTTCTCAAGACATCACGACACAACATTCTAATTCTGCAGGAAAAACACAAAACAATACAAAACAAAACACCATTTTGAGGGAAAATAAATGAACAAATGAGACAGCAACAGAAGCAATTTTAATCCTTCTTCTCCCTCCCCCTATTCAACAATTTCTTGCAACCCTCACCCTATTCACTGGCTTCCTACAGGAGACTTGTAGACAGGATGAGGGAGTGAAACTGTTGAAAAACACACACACACACACACACACACACACACACACACACACACACACACACACACACACACAAAAGCATACACACACTGTCCTGCAGATGCTACACTTCTCATACTGCAATCAAACTACACATTCAATAGCCATTAATGTTCTTTATGAATACACATCTATGACAAGATTTCTTCCACCTGTTCATCATTAAAATGTAATGTGTCAGCTATGAATGAGCACAAGAAAATCTGTTCATGACTATCAAAACCAAAGAGACGAAGTATGACAACAATCAAGACTACACAGTCTTTTTGTTGTTGTTGTTATATTTTTGGTGATTGTTATTCTTTGAGCAGGATGTCAACACTGCAATTAATGAACAGACACAATGAACTCTTCAGTCAGAGGTCAAATTGCACATTTGTCCTTTATCCCTTATTAACTTGTTCTATGCAAATAACCTGAGTGATGTTCTGATAAAATCAACTATGCTATAAATCATATTACTATTTATAACAGTAACAATTTCAATAACATCAATAATGATCATAATAACGTTTATGAAAACAATACTACAGAACCATACCCTTCAAACTTTCATAGTATCGGACAACCCTGCAAGCACAACTTCCAAATACTGATGATGGCCACTTACAAATATTGCACTCTATGTGCACACAGACCTGCAGACTCCAAATAGTCTAAAAAAAACATAAGCTCATCATTTGTTAAAGAAACATCAAATTTACTGCACAATGAAATATAAGCTGAAACATCAAATATACTGCAGACTGAGATATAATTGATTATTTCAAACAATCAATAGCAGCAAAATAGCTCAGAAGAAGTGATACCATTTAGTTAACAAAACTGACATTGATACTTTGTTGTCCAAAATTTCGCTCTGACTTCACAAACATGAACACCACATTTACAGAAGGTTACAGTACAAGAAAGAAGACAATAAGGCAAAAAACAACAACAAAAAAACAGACAAGGAGAGACAAAAGCTAACCATGGACACTGAGGGAGGTCTCAGACTATCAACAATAGGCACTTAGCATTAGGTTGAGCCAATTTCTGCTGATAACAAAGTGCACCATCCAGATGAATGGAAAAGTCACCAGACACAATATACAAGTAAAGGGCTTACAAATAATTAAAGCAACTAAAGACACTTTCAAAAGTCCCAGCCACTGAACACAAAGTATGCAGACTGAGCAGCAACAGTGTGGGCCAACAACAAGAGCAAAGCATCCGACACAACTTCACTTAAACACAGAATAAACATATTTTTAACATATTATTTTACCCTGCTACATTCTGGAGAATGAACCAGTTCTCAGATAAGTCCACAGCATGACAGACTGCCCTTCGCTTTATCTATGCAGACTTGTTGAGGCTGAAATCAGCATGAATCAGAAGAAAAGATAAAACTGATCCAAGTCAACAAGAACACAGATAGATGAGAGAGGGGAAAGAAAAATAAATCTGATCTGTTCAACAGGCCACAGTAAAAAAGAAATGGGATGAAGACAAACAATGTCAAAGTATAAATACTAATTGCTGTTGAAAAAACAAAATAATAACTTAAGTACTGGATATGAACACAGGACAACAAACTGGCTTGGGGAAAAGGAAACATTTGCACAGGACAGAGAAAACTTAACCACCAGGAAAACAGATAAGCCTGGGGCACAGAAAACATCCTGGATACAACAATCTCAACAAAACCAAAACTTGTCACCTACACATACAGCACACAGCACTGCTATTGCCTCCATCTTCTTTGAAGACCTAGATCAGACAACAGCACCAGTCAGAAAAGAGTATGGTTTATGTAAGAATACAGTTCAATGAATACATATGTTTGACATTTCTGTACACTGAAAAATAAAAGCTTTCTTTACCACTACATTTTCCTATGGAAATGTAGTGGATGCAGGTAAGCATATGATTTACTGAAAATTTGACTCTGTTGCATATTCTACATATTGAAATAAAGTTGTTCATGATCATTGTTTTTGCCCTCTTTATGAACTGAACATTCTCTGTGGCAAAGAGTATTACTTTCCAATGATGAGATTCTTGTTAATATTCATGTAGATATAAGAATTAATGTGTAAACATAGATACAAAACAACTTAAAGTGATAATGTGTAAAACAATCTAGAGTAACAAGAACAAAACCTTGTTGATCAAAAGGAAAATACTCCACTATCCACAATAATTAACTGACTGCACATTTAGTTAAGAGTGCTGTGTGCTGCATGTTAGCAATGGGCTTAACTAAAACAAAAGAACAAAACTGGGGAAAGGCAACACACTCAAAAAGCAAGCTTGGAACCAAGCAAACTTGGAACCAAACAATTTCCAAATCCTTTCCAAGCAATTTCCCTGTATCACCAAAAAACAGTTCCTTTCAATTTGTCTTATAAAACGGTTTGCTGCGCCCAAAACCCTCAAAATCAACCAGGCAAGTTGAAGCTCCAAAATGGTAAATATACTCTTGGAATGATCTGTAAAACCCCAACACATATTTCTTCATGTCAGTCACAAAACGTCAATCTTTCTGTTTATCTTGAGTAATACACTCGGTAGTACAGGGTTTTGGAACGCCAGAGGGAATAGGAGTTGTCAAACTTGAGAAGGTAGACGCCACGACCAGGATAGACATGGCTGCCGCAGTACACTTCCTCATGGCAGTCGCGGCGATAGACTGGGATGATTTCATCTGTGGGTGGTTTATTATCTCCTGCTGATTTCCCTCCTTTCTCTACATCATCTCCCTTGCCTTCTGCAAACAACAAACCAGATACACATACCTTTGTCATTAATCATAAACAAATAACTGCTTTTCTAGAGGTGAGTGAGGTCTGGAAGAGGATGGGGCTACTGTCATCAAACAAAGCACAAAGAATAGGGGTTGATTGTAAAAATGCTCATGCATCATTATGATATAATCATGTATAAAAAAAAATTCTTCTCGCACACGCATATATGCATATATATACCAACACATCACATACCAACTGGTTCATCGTCTTCATATTCTTCCTCATCATCGCTGCTCTCAGTGATATGCACACTAACTGTGTTGCTGGGTGATATTGTCCATTCAAAGTGCACACCAAAGCCAATGTCATAGTGGTCTGTAGCAAACTCCCAGAACAAGCAAGTCCCATCTTCATGGGTCGGTACACGTACCTAGCAAGACACAGGAAACGAGATGAGCTGGATGGTTGATACAGAGGTGTAAGAAATTAAAAATTAACACACAGGATGGAGACTCAAAGACAGAAGCCTCTTCTTAAACATTTAGCACAATACTGTTGTTGAATTTGTCTTATTTATTTCCCCCATTCCATAATCATAATGAACACAGTTTAGCATTACACTGGATAATGATATTAAAAAAGAAAAGCCATAGTATTCCTAGATAATAATGTTGATATTATAACTCCAAATTTGTTTATTTTGCTGCTCCTACTAAATCAAAAAGGATGCTAAACTATATTACAATGTAAAAAGGTGTATTCTCTTCTATATATGGGAATGGAAAAAATCTAAAGCTTACATTTCAGATCCCTATGCTGTGCAGCAGTATTACACATAACAGTAATTTCCCTACATTTTAGTTTTTAAGATTAACTAATCACTGACAATACTCACATTAGCAGCTGAAAAAAAAACCCCTATTCCTGAATAAATGGCATACTGCATATAACTGTTTCTTAGGAAAGAGTAAATAAAAAGGTGAAAATGAATACCATATGCTGCCAATACATTTTTCATATTATATATTTTACTAACAATTACGAAAGACATCTCCCTCTCTCAAACAAAAACAAACATACAAAAACAAACATACAAGATTCAAGTAAGTTTCATTTTTCTTGTGACACTATCAGCCTAACACAGACCATATGGTCAGTTACAGAAACAAACACAACAGATGTCCAAAAACAAATAAGCATTATCATCAGAATTCAGTACAACCAACAGGAGAAATCAAGCAGAACCTGGATTAAGAGCTTAAGAAACCTTCACCTAGTTAACAGTTACACGATTTGGATGAAACAACATGCTCAATATGTTCACTATGAAAGAAGAGCCAAGCACATAACAAAGATACCACCAACAGTTTTTTGCCCTCTTCTAAGCAACAGTAAACATTCTCATTTGTATCTTTCTCAATAATAGACATACAGCAATCACTAAGCTATGATTTGCATTTTGATTTCCCAGCCTATGACTGGGGTTTGAACCGTTTAGCACTTCAGTTGAAATTCACTGTGGGACTTTCCAATACATCATACAGCTTTGTACCCACTTGTACATTACTTCATTTAACCCTTTAACTCCCGCACCCTATCCACCAACAGCAAAGACAGAACCCATTGACTCCCTGGGAGCGCCCTATCCACCAACTGCAAAAACATAACCATTTGATTCCCTTATCCTATCCACCAGCTTCCTGCATAAAGCTGGTGGATAGGGTAAGGGAATCAAAGGGTTAAGCTTCAGTTTTTGCTTGCATGGTTAACAATGCACAATGCTGGTGGACAGGGTGTGGAAGTCAAAGGGTTAACAGACTTAAACAACAAAGGAAACCTTGTCTATTTCTTTTTATATCAGTTCAATTGACAGATAGTGTTGGACTTTATAACAAGCCATCCAAACGTATACGGACATTCACTGATTTATACATCAAAAACATTAAAAAGCAAACAAACAAACCAACAAATACCATGATCCACTTCAAAGATGACAACAAAATGTATTTTGAACTTAACAGCAATTTTAGCTTATTTGTGACCCTCCACCACGGAATGAGTCGGATTGCACTTGACACACTTTTTCGCTAGCAGCAATAGTTCATGTAGGGGGGTCAGGGTACCAATTTTGAGATTTTCACTGAAAATGATTCTGTGGTCATTATTTTATGTCTTGCTAAAATACTTGTGCTTATTTGATCTTATAAACGGATGAAAAGTGTAGCTCTATTAGAAGTACCTGGTTGCTATGGGCATAAGTGTGACATTTTCAAACTGCGATTTCTCAAATATGCATTTTTCCACATATCCAACTTTAAAAGGTCATAACTTTGAAAAGGAATGCCCGATTTTAATAAAATTTAGATCTGTGCGTTTTTTGCTTATTCATTTCATTTAAAAACAAAAAAAATCACCCCAGGTGCATTGCGACTCACTCCGTGGTGGAGGGTCACATTTCATGTCATAACTAGTAAACTATGTTTAGGAACCAAATAATAGAAGAATCTGCACATTGTCTGCAAAAGAAAACCTCAAACTGACTGACTTTACAGAAAAAAATCCAAGCATCTTTACTTACTGTAAGTGATTCTCCTGAGCCTATGTTTACCACAGATTCTTTATCGTTACGCAGGGAGTCCTTGAATTGCTTAAAATCTTTTCGGGTCCACATGGATGATGCTGCAAGAGGGGGCATACTATCTACAACACCAACAACAGAAAAGAAAAGACCCAATCAGACTGCATATCACAAACATAAAAGAAAACAGAATGATTACATCACGAGGCTCCTTCACAGGCTGTGGGAAAGAGAAAAATAAACAAGAAAAGAGACAGCAGCAGCAAAAAAAAAAATATATATATATATATATATACTGCATGCTCAGTCAGTCAGGAAGAAAGTACACTGATGTGAGTGTGAACTTTAACAGAAGTCTTGATAACACCAGGCCATCAATAAGTGCATCTGTTCATGTTGTTGTCATGTCACGACGGCATTGGGTGCTGTTACAAGTCCGCAAATTTTTCTTTTTTTTACAGTTTTAGCGCTTCTTGCAGAGGATACTTATTGGAAGTAAAACTATGGTCATTTATGCAGGAACTATTTTCCTTACACCATGTTCCATAGTCATTTAGGCCTTGTTTGACTGGGTTTCAGTTTACTACAAAGCAGCAATGTTTAGTTACATTCCCAAGATGGCAGAAAGAAGTGCATATAGTCAAAATGTTGTTTTTTTGGGTTTTTTTTTTTTTTACTTTGGAAGAAGCTCTCAAACTTACTCATAAAGAGGATTTGGACAAAGAATCGGATATTGTGAATAAAGTATTCCCAGTGGAACAGAAAAAAGAATGCATATGGTACTGAACCTGTGTGAAAGGATGGAATATATTATGTGTACCAGAAAAAGTTTCTGTTTTTTGGTATATGCATACCTTTTTGGATTACATATAACACGAACGCTGTCAGAAATATTCACTTCTGGTAAAATCATACAATAGTTGATTTCTTCTATTTTCCTAGTGTGTCTGTTTCACGTCTACTGTCTGTGCTCTGTTGTTATAATAATTTTTTACACTTTGGTCAAAATGACATGATTTGACGAAAAAGCTGCGATCATCTGACAGCAACTCCACTGAATTCATTTTAAGTCTACTGTTTGATCACAAGGATAAAACAATTTCCAGAGCTCATAATTGAAGGGAAACAACTGGTGAACAAGCTATTTTCAATATGCATATTATTTCTCATTATATTTTGAACTTATGACAGCATATATGGCTTAGGCCATGATCATTGTGGATCTTAACGGTCACATGGTATGTATAGCCTCAGTGCACATCTCCAAACCCAGAAACAACATCTTGAGAATCTAAAACTGAATCTGAACTCAAAAGGAACTAGGTACAGCCCTCTTTGAAGGCCGGCCTGCCACAATGGACAAATGAATATGAATATGAACAACTTCTTTACATTTTCATTTTTCAGCTGCACTAAGCTTCATGAACTTATGTTCAAACAACTTGATCACTTTTTCACACTAAGACTTATCTTCTGAAAATCTGTATACTTGCAGCAAGTCAAGGCCACACTGGTTTCAACATGTTTCATACTTTTACTATAAAAATTGCGAGAAAAAAAAAAAATGCTGGTGCAAGACAATTTATGATTTTTATATGACAGCTTTAAAATCAGGCTAAGAAAGATATTAAGGATGGGAGAAATATCATCTCCAGACATGCAGCAGCATCCATCCCTACAAAACAAGAAACAAAGATTTTTTTTTGTTGGAAAAGTTAAACTATCCAAATGATCAGCATATGCAGCTGTTCTTCCTGACTACCATGTTCAGGAACAGCAAAACAAAGGGACACGAAGCTGAAATGAACATATTCAGGAAGAGCAAAACAAAAGGACACAAAGCTGAAATGAACATATTCAGGAAGAGCAAAACAAAAGGACACAAAGCTGAAATGAACATATTCAGGAACAGCAAAACAAAAAGACACAAAGCTGAAATGAACATAATCAAGATCAGCAAGACAAAGGGACACAAAGCTGAAATGAACATAACAACAACAAACAAAAAAAGTATAAATGCAACTCCACCAAATCATGTAATTTAAACCATACAAGTTGGGGGAAAATGCAGCTAAACAGTCCGCTAGCCCACTAAACCATATCAAAGTACCCATTAAGCTGAAAGAAAAAAGACAACAACCAGTAAAAAAAAAACATTTCATGAACAAGACAACAGCAAAGTAGCCCATGAACAATGAACTGAAAGCAGAAAAACAAGGTACAGCAGCCAACAGCAAAGCAGCCCACAAGAAAAGGAGTACTGCAGGACTCTGGGAGAGCTGGGAGAGCAGGTCATGCCAAGGAACAATATGCAACATTACATGACTCACCGTGGCTGTGGCTAGGGATGACACAGTGATCATGTTCTCTTTACTTTTGCGCATACTGTTTTTAAATTCCTTTAAATCTTTACGAGTCCACAGAGAGGCAGGGACAATTTCCGGCATGGGTGGCAATGAGGCTGAAAACATCCCATAATAGTTCAATAAGTCAGAACACAAACAGGCTATGAGAGAGAACTAGACAAGTGCAACAAACATAGCCCATGGACAGACTGGTCAGTATAAAGAATGTCTTACCTCAGAGACCAGTGATTCAGATGTTCACCATAAAATAAATTCTGCTGTGAAAGTAAGCCCAAACTGAGCTGGATGACACAGAAACTGTTCTGATCAAGCAAACCATACAACAACTACATAAAAACTGAAGAAAATGTAAATGTTAAACCTGTACAGGACATGTCTTTAAAAAAAAAGAGCTTTCTGGCCTTTTTCTTTTAAAGTCTGCCTGTAGATGAATTTAAACTTCATGTAAACAAACAATTGCTATAAACTAGATACGGTGGGCAGGGAATTTAGAAACAGAACAGCAACAGCCCAGTAGTAAGTAGCAAACCATGGATGACACTAGTGAAAGAAGTGCAGCAAACCTATCCTAATCCAAAAGTTTCAGGTCTGGTGAAGAGTGATTAAGGACAAAACACACACACACACACACACACACACACACACACACACACACACACACACACACACACACACACACACACACACAACCACAAACCCAAAAACAGAAATTCAGAAAAAAAAAAGACGGCATATGCATGTAGGCTGCAATTCAGAGTAAGGGTTAAAATAAAGCACACTGATCTAAAATGATTTGGTTCGGTTTGTTTTGTTGGTGATAGTAATTGTGATTTGGATGCTTGAGTGTGTGTTCCTTTTTTTTTTTTTTTTTTTTTTTTTTTTTGAGGATCATCACACTCAGGGATGTTACCTTTGTGCTCACCTTTTTTTTTCCGTCCCGTTTTCTATGCCACTTTAATGGCCACAGAAGCTGGCACAGTTTTGTTTTTTTTAAACAAAGCAATGATGATGAGGTCATCATGATGATAATCATGATGCTATGGAGTTCCATCTAGGATTGAGACATTGTGACACGGCTGTACTCTACATTTATTATCATAACATATCCTGGCGTCAACCAAGCCTGAGAGACTCAGACACCTGTGGTGCTAGTCACAAGATTTGAGCAACACCCTCACTGATGCATCTGTAAAGTGGACGAAACTCAACTGTGTGGTCCCAGTCTTCCCAATGACTGAATGAGCCCATAACAAGCCTAACTCTGCCTAGGAGCCAGTTAAAGTTGAAAAATCCCACAATGATTTTTGAAGGGACTGATGGGGATTTGAACCTACAACCTTCTAGTCGACAGTCTGTTGCATTAATCACTACACCACAGCGACTGATCGAGTGTGTGTGTTCTTTTACTCCTGTAGTTAGTGGCGGTGTTCTGTGTCTATGTGTGTGTGTGTGTGTGTGTGAGAGGATCTTCTTTTCTTTTTCCTTTTTTTAAATTATATACCCATAAAGAAATCTGAAATCAACCAGAAATGTATCTGATCAGGCTGAACTGTACAAAGCTACCCCACTGTGCATTTCACGCTCAACATGAAAAAAAACCCACAAAAATCAATGCAAACTGTGATGCCCAAACACATACAGCGTTGATATATATCTGAAAGGTACTTTATGTAAACTAATTATAACTTGTAATATTCAGTATTACAAGATTGTGGTGGTCAAAGAAAGGCACAAGGTCAAGTTAACTTTACAGTCTCAAATGAGAACTTATGATATGATCATCATGATTTCTTTAAACAGCATTCAACATCAATGATTCAATATAAACATTTTCATACAGAAAATGTATGTACACACACAGGCGATATTGCTCTGGGGTAATCTTCATTAATTTTCCAAAGTCAGAAAGAAACATTCAAAAACAGAAACCTGACCCAAAGTTTAAATCTGCCTGTGACGTGCACACAATGCACTTGCTACTTGTTACACATACAACACACATGCACATGAATTGAATAACGTACCTCCAGAAGCCTTCATGGCAGCATCACCACCACCATCATCTTCACCACCCTCATTCCCAGTCCCATCCCCTGAAGCGTCGATACCGTTTGTGATGGGTAGTGGGGAACTGCTGCTGCTACCCGGCTGCTTCTCATGCATCTTCTGCAGCTGTTGGTACTGCTGCTGCTGGTGAATTACCTGCTGCTGATACACTTGCTGCATGTACTGCTGGTAATGCTGCTCTTGGAGGTGTTCAATCATCAGTTCTTGCTGCAAAACAGTGTGCCATTACATTTCTCTCTAAACAGGTCTGAGAACATTTAAAGTTATGAACTGTTCAGGTAAACTATGCTTATGCCATACTGCTTCGTAAAGATTACTTAAAGTTCTAAAGTTTCTGGTGAAGTATGATTAATGTCTCCATCACTGCAGGCTAATACAGTAATACAGATGAGGAGGATCAGTTTCCATCACAATATTTGTTTAAATATCACTGTAAAATATGATTGCATCACTATCTCAATCAATGCATGGTCTTATTACATTCACACTAGTCACCGTTTTCTTGTTGTCACTGGGGTTTTTTTCCTTCATGTTTTATCTATGATAATTACAACCATCACAATCACACCCATAATCATAATCAAACCACACTACTTCCATCCGCCAGCATTTATAAACATTTCCTTTTGAAAACAGTACAAGACCCACATTTATTATTAACTGCACAGACTGAGAAGACACAGAGACAGAAAGATGAGGAGACGGTGAAGTATACGTCTGTTCATAATGTATGACTCACCAGCTGTGGGTTATATGGGTACTGTTCAAACACATACTGACGGAATTGCTTTGATGTTTGCTGGTTCAAGGCAGCACGGATTTGCATCCTACAAAACAGGCACAATACATGATCACTTCAAGACAGACTTTTAATGGCATCAACACAAAAAAGTTCAGGTCAGCTTCCAAGCTCTGGTTTTTATATGGATTGTTTCAACAACGACAAAGTCCACAGAATAGTGTTTCAAATGGAAGACAGGATCCCTCAGAAATGACTCTATGATGAGTTTGTGCTGACTTGTGATTCATGAATGTCTGCCAGTGCAACATGAACAAGACATTTTCAACCCATGCTAGCAATTCCCCTTTTTATCAATTAAAAACATACATCCAATTCACTTTATGATCATGACCCCCAAAATGGGTTACATTCAGATACAGGCACCTACAGGGTTAAGCCTCTTTCCATCTTTCACTATATTATCATAAAAAAACAATTGTTTTTTGTGTTACAGTGAAAAAGACGCTGATTTTTTTTTCTTTCTTGTGTTGCAGTTAATGTTCCACTGTATGATGATTAAACATTGTTACTAGTAGGTCGGATTTCAAAAGTTTATAGAACAGTCTCCTTTCTTTTGTTGCACTCCTCTAACAAATCTGGTGGTAATCTGTATGCACTTGAGAAATCCTTGGTGACAATTTTCATTTGTACATTCTGTTTGATACAAAAAGAATAGGCCATACAGACTTACAATTACAAACTATATTCTTGTATTTTGCAACACATTTGGTACAGCGCTTAGATTTGATTCTGTCGAGATTTTGCGCTATATAAATATTGTAATTATTATTAATTATTATTATTATTATTATGATTCATCCATAAATAGCCAAGAAATCCTTGCACAGCCAACCCATACTTATTAAGGAGGATGGGGTGGGTGGGTGGGAGGAGAAGGCATACACAATGAAAAAATCAAAGTGAAACCACCATTTTATCCTGTCGGTCTTCGAAGTATTTGTAATTTCTACAAAACGAAAAAAAAATCAACCTCACAAAAAAGTCACAAATTTTTTTACACGCTCAAAAGCATATATCATATGTATGTTTCATCGAAGAAAAATGAATGGAGAATACAATTACCATATTTTCAAGGTTGACAGGCGATAACTCACAATCACAGAAAAATAAACATGATTTTAAGAAACAACCATGCCTCCTCTGGTGATGTACTCGGTAGGGTGTACTCATCATCAGGATAATTAGAATCACTTGAGTCATTGTCAAATTGATCAACTAAATCACCTTCATTTTTTACCATGTCTTCATTTTTTACTATCATATGGCACACACAAAACAACAACAACAACAACAACAAAACAGTCATCTCTTCTGCAGCGCACTTCCTGGTAGCCATGCTGACACACTCAACACTTCTCCTTTACAAAAGAAAAAAAAACAACCTTAAATCAAAATCGAGCCTAAACTTGCTGAGAATCACTGTAATGCAGTCACCATTTGAAGGGATATAACAATCAACGTGTGACCAGCTGGACTATTTAAATTATTTGATGACCACTAAACCTTGGCTTTATCTGCAGTCAGGAGTGACAGGCTTAATGCAACTATGCAAAAAAAAAAAAAAAAAGTTCTTCACAAGGAAAATACAAGCCTCAAAGAATGAAAAACGTTACTACTTTCATACAGTTCAGGTCAACAAGAACCTCAACTCTACATGTTCATGTGAAGACCAAACTTTCAGAAAACATGACAACTCCTTTCCCCCATTCAGGCTACTGTTTCACATTGTGAACTACAGCACTAATAATTATTGTCTGTCAAATGACATTCAGGACCCACATGGTTTATGGTCTCCCAATGCCTACATTTAAATGACCAATCCATGAGTACTGACAAGAGAACAATTGAGAACAACAAAACCAAGAAACTGTCACAAAGACTCGTTGGCCTTTATCCAAGAATTATATATTTTTTAATGCTCTGAATCAGACAACGTGCTTCTTCACCCTTGCACTCTGTCACTTCATCTATCAGTTGCAGGAAGCTGATGGACAGGGTAAGGAGCAAAATGACTGTATTTACTTTGCTATCAAAACTAATAATACAGGAAGTTGGTAAATAAAGTTAAAAAAAAAAGTCATAAATAAAATGAAAAAATGAAAGGGTTAACCCTTTTGCAATCAAAATAACCAAAACTGGCCAATAATAGAATGGCCACTAATATTCAAAATGACCAAAACAGGTCTTAATACTTTAGGGTTAGAACATTTCCACATCATACTGATCTTCAATGGTTTTGCAAACAACTGTTTGAAAACCCTCAAGCCTAAGGCTAAACAAAACTTTAAAAACACAGAAGCTCATGAACACAATTCAACACATCTGCATTTTCAAAATAACTATCAAAATAACCTAAATAGTAGATGACAGCATTCAGCAAGTAGGAATTCAAATGAGAACTGGTCAAATCACATGCAGAAAGGAAAAATTAATCAATGACACTTACTCTTGATCATGTTTGCGCTGCCTTTCTATTTCAAGCTGTCGCATCATTTCCTCCTCTTCCAGGCGACGCTTTTTTTCCTCGTCCTCCTTCTTCCCTTCCTCAGATTCCTCTCTGGAAAAAATACACTAGATAAGAAAAAAAATTATTTTACTGAATTTGGATTTAACAGGTGCTTATTTAGATGAAAATTAATCAAATGCTAACTTGAATAAGAAAGAACAATCCATCCACTTCAGTTTAGTCACTTTCTTCACACACTTCACGATTAGTTTAATAATAATAATAATAATAATAAAGAGCATTTATATAGCGCCTAATCTGATGAAAACAAGAGCCCTAAGCGCTTACAGGTATCACGCAGACACAACCAAACACACACACACACACACACACACACACACACACACACACACACACACACACACACACACACACACACGCACACACACACCAGCCGACATTCAAGGCTCAAAAGACAACAAGGGGGGATTTGGGGAAGTTAGGTGGTAGAGTCTTTATAAGTATCATGAGAGGGACTGGAAGAGATGGGTTTTCAGAGAGGACTTGAAAGAAGTGAGAGTTGCAGAGTGGCGAACAGAGACAGGGAGCTGATTCCAGATTACAGGGGCCTGATAGGAAAAGGAGCGTTGACCATAAGTTTTAGTGCGACAGAATGGTATGCGGAAGGTACGAGTATCAGCCGAGGAACGAAGTTGACGAGAGGGGGTGTACAGATGGAGGAGGTCAGAGATGTAAGGGGGTGCAAGACCGTTGAGAGACTTAAAACATAACAAAGCAATCTTGTAGCGAATTCTCTTTTCAACAGGTAACCAGTGAAGAGATTTTAGAAGAGGAGTGACATGAGAGGAACGAGATTTTCTGAAGATGAGCCTAGCAGCATTGTTTTGAACTTTTTGAAGCTTTTGAATGAGAGAGAAAGGACAGCCCGAGAGGAGGGAGTTGCAGTAGTCGAGACGAGAGAGAACAAAGGCACAGAGGAGAGTTTTGGTGGCTTCGACAGAGAGGATATTGCGAATAGAAGAAATTCTGCGTATCTCAAGATAGCATAATCTGCAAACATTCTGGACGTGTTTTTCAAAGGACAGGGTGTTATCAAGAGTGACTCCAAGATTGCGGACAGTGGAAGATAGTGGAATGTCAGATCCAAGCAGAGAGACAGACAGAGGAAGGGAAGAACACTTAGCCAATGTGGTGGGAGAGATAAGGCTAAGTTCAGTTTTAATGGGGTTGAGTTGAAGTTTGTTTACAGTCATCCAGGAGTGAACATCAGAAATGCAGCCTTGGGTTTGTCTGATTATAGAGGGCAGTTGTGGGAGGGAACCAGAAGTATAGAGTTGGTTGTCATCAGAAAAGCTATGATGGGACATAGAGTGAAGTCGCATAATTTCAGAGAGGGGTTGTGTGTACAGCACAAATAGGATGGGACCTAAAACAGAGCCTTGGGGCACACCAAACTGGAGGGTAGCGGGTGCAGAGGATGAACAACAGACAGAGACTGTTTGAGTGCGATTGGAAAGGTAGGACTGGAACCAAGACAGAGCGATGTCAGAGATACCGAACACTTTATGGAGACGTGTGAGCATGATAGAATGGTCGATGGTGTCGAATGCAGCCGAGAGATCAAGGAGAGATAGAAGAGAGATTTGATTTTGATCAAGAGCAGTCAGAATATCATTTGCAATTTTTACAAGAGCAGTTTCAGGGCTGTGTCCAGTGCGATAAGCCGACTGATAAGGGTAAGAGAGGTTGTTGGCGTGTGATATGATCAGAGATCTGTGCGAGAACAATTTTTTCAAGGACTTTGGATAAGAAAGGTAGGTTGGAAACAGGTCGATAGTTTTTGAGGTTATTGGGGTCAAGACTGTCTTTGCATTTGCTAAGACAGTACAAACAACCCTTCTGCTTCAACTGTCTATTTAAGTGCAGACACCAAATTAGATCCAGAAGTATGTCGATTTATCAAAAAAACATCTGTACCAGAAAAAAACTATTAAGTTTGTTTTCCTACTCGATACCCAACTTTTGAATTATGCTAACAGTTTCTGGTTAAGTTTAGTGCACATAAATGGATTTTTAAAAAAAATCCAAACCTGTCTAATGAAAAAGGATGAGTAAAACATATTTCTCTCTTTAGGAAGTCAATAAACTTGTTTAACACGATCCAAACAGATGTGCCTGACTTGTTTTCCAGTCTTAAAGCTTGAACACACTTTTTTTCCCCCAACTGATTTTACAGTAACAATAATTCATTGCTTTGGTGTAAATGAGAATTTGAAATCACGCACTCTTTCTCCTCTTCAGGTCTTTCCACTTGCTGCTGACTGTCAACCCTATCTCCAAGTGATAACCAAGACAGCACAAAGGGACAGAAGAAGAACTGCTTATCTGGTCTCTTGTAGTATTACTCTTAACCCCCACTTCCATCCCACACACTTCTTTACTCTCTATTACAAACAGAGGCATACCGCTTTCGTTGCACAGCCCTCAGTTCCTGAACATAAGGTTTAAAGAGTTTGCTCTTGGCATCCAACTGCTGGACAAACTCTGCCATGGCTGCTGTCTTGGATAGGTCTCCCAATGCTTGCCATGCCTGCCTGCATCACACAAAGACACACACACACACACATCATACCATGCACAGTTAATATCTCTGTCATATTCATATCTGCATGCTACCTACCTACATTACTTCCACAAACTTGTACACACACACAAACACACATACATGCATGCATGCGCACACACTCACACATACACGCACACATGCGCATGCACACACATTTATGCACATGCACACATACGCACACACACACAAACACATTATTCTGCATCACACCATACTGTGCAAAGTCATCATCTCTCGGTCAACATCATACCTTCATTTTGTCTGCATGCTAACACTAACAATAAACACACAAAGTTGTTGATTTTTCTGCTGGATTCATAACATTATTGATATCAATGTTATGAAACTGTAAAACTGGATCAAGTTCTGTACACCAATATCACTGTTATTCTATCACAAAACTGGATCAAATTCTACATAAAACATGTACATGCACTTCAACAAGGACAGGAATGTGACTGATGGAAAACTGATTCATACTAAAATAGTAAAAACGAAACTCAAAACATTAGCATTACAGTAGCAAGATCAGTAAGCCATGGAGCACAGTTTCAGTATCTCATGACACCATAGCACCTCTGCACTCTAAATAAATTCCATAAATGCGGATGCCACTGATGCCATGGGATGGACAAGGTTCAAAACAAACATGACGTAAGCCATTAGCCTACAAATAACCACTATCACAGCACTATCCCAAAGTCCTATCCAGCATATGGGTCTAATGCCTAAAGCCCTACACATGTCAAGATACTGAAATCCTACCTAGTTTATGGGTTTAATATCTATCTTTGTATCGATCTGTCATCATAGATCACAGAGAATCAGAATAAATATCAGTGTAATATCTTTAGGAATGGGGAATGGGCAATGAGGGTGCTGTCACTGTTGAACAAACTCCAGACAGCTATCATTTATGTGTGTTAGACCAACACTACAATACCGAGTACATGTGCTATGTAGTCAACACATTCATCAAAGTGCCTGCACTGTTCCAGAATTACAATACAAATAATATTTTCATTAACTAACAATGAACTTGATCAGATATTAGCTACTGGACTCAGAGTTGTCACCATGGGTAAATCTTCCATACAGCAGCCTGCAAAAGTACACTATTATACGATAGAAATATACTTTTATCTCAGAGTTCATACCATTACCAATCACATACAATCACACAACTTGGGATCTATGTGTGAGAGATGTGGTAGTGTGTGTGCAATTAAATCAGATATTACATCAGTTTCATTCATACATCCCTGTCGGTCAATATTCCCATCATTACCTAGTTGAAAACTGGGGGTGGGGGTGGGGGAAGGGGGTGGGACTGGCAATTCAGAACATAGATCTGTGGTCAATACAACATGAAATGACAAACTCTCGTGAGAAATCACACTGGGCATGCCCCCTATGTCTTAGTATTTGAACATGTTAAGACACATCACAAAACAACCACTCTGACAACAGTGAAAGTGTTCAAGCATGTTCCTAATTCAATTGTGCATATTGGTTAATAAGTAAAGAAGCGCAGTGCTTTTTTCTGTTTGATTGTTTGTTTGTTTTTAATATCAGGTTTGGTTTTTGATGTTTTATTTTGCTTTGATTTTTCCCTTCTGCTTATGTATGATGAAAGAGCACATAAATCTTGTTGTCAATATTCCACAACTTGATGTAAAAGTCTGCACATTTGTCTTCTGTATAAAGTGGGGGCCATTATAACAAAAACGTTTTGCCCTATTCTCATGCTTTGCAATGTGCATATAGCATATCTTTGCAACATGACTCATGTGTCAATGCGTATATTTTACGATATACATGAAAGTGTTTCCTCAGTGGTGTGGAACCATCCATAAAGGAGAAAAGGGGGGGGGGGGGGGGGGCAGGAGACAACATCAAAAAGAAATCTCCCCCTCTCTCTCTACACACACACAGACACGTACACACACACACAAACAGGGACACGCACACACACAGAGCAAAGATTTCCCATGGTATATAGTACAAGCATGAGAATATTTACTGTGTTATTTGACTTGCTTTTTACTGTAATTAAACTTTTACCAATTACAATCAGCATAGTCTAGAAATGCAGTTCAACATTCATAATCTGCTGTCCAAAATGAAATTTCAGGATACAACAGATCACTATCTGATCTGCTGTTCACTACACTACATACGACACTGGCTGTAAAGGATGACAAATTCAACTTTAAAAAAAAAAAAGCTCTAATCTTTGTACTGGTAAGCAAATTTCAAAACAATCCATACACACCACTAATCAAAGCACACACAAAAAGAAGACCCAAAAAAATAGTTCATTTTCAAACAACTGGGCAGAAGAGGCTGTAAACTATAAATAACATGGACGGTGAAATAACTGCTTTGTCATGTCTTTTCATGTATATATTGATTATTTTTGGAGGAGAAAGATAGGAAGAGGGATTGACACAGAGCAAATATAATGTTAACATTTAACAAATCGAAAGGAACTGCAACTAAAAAGGTCAAACAGACCTAACAGCCTTTAGATCAATATCATTGCAAGAGTAAATGTAAAATTAGGTCAATGTGACTCCAAGCATAAAAACAAAATGTATACATTATGATAAAAAAAATCAGTATGTACATCAAAATTAACTATCTAAAACTAGTAAAAGAATTCAAAATACTTTTACAGATTTTCTGTGTAACTATTGCTATTCATACAAATTTTTTTTTTAAATCTTTAAAATCGTGTCCCTTAAAGTTACAACTTTATGCGACATTAAATTAATCATCTGACAAATCTGTGGTTAAAATCTGTCTTTAAAAAAAATCTTTTGGAAGCGACAATAAGTCAAGGTCCCACATGCAGTGTGCATATGATGCATGCAACACAACACAACTTGCACACATAAACAGAACTACACACAGAACAACAACAACAACAAAACTGGGTGGTGCTGCACTGCGATGACGCACTCTCCTGAGGAAGAACAACACAAACTTTCCACGGTTAATCAGTTGTGACTAAAAGACATCAAATTATAAAATACAAAATGTATGAAAAAACCCTTGTAAGATTTCAGTCACAGTCAGTATGATCAAAATGATACAAGTTTATATTTTCAACTGACTTTTGCTGCTTAGATTTATGATCCATATCTGATATCCATCCATTTATAAACAGCAAGGAAAATTGTCTCTTTCTTACCCACCCACTCACAAAGGCTTGAAAAAGGAACACTGGACACACACACAACATATGCATGCACTCTTGCACACACACACACACACACACACACACACACACACACACATATATATATATAAAACACACAACACACACATACAACACACACACACACACACACACACACACACACACACACACAACACACACACACACACACACACACATGAGATGCATTTTATAAAAGCAGCTAAACAAAATTATTTCAACCGGAGTCAACTTTCTTCAAGATAATGTTTCTCCTTAAAAGAAATAACAGGAACAAGAAACATGGCAGACTCTAATATGTTGCGCGAGTTACACTACTCTTGTTATTATGAGTTTAATGCTGTCCCAACAGCATTTCCATGCATCTCACTTAAGTTAAAGGGCATTAACCTATGGAGTGGTCCTTGTGCCTTGTTAGGATCTTGTGATAAAGTCTAGTGGATTGACATTAGCAGAAATGTTTTATTATGTTAGTGACAGCAAT
>JAPXFY010000012.1:53513343-53543343 GCA_030674185.1 Monoplex corrugatus
ATTTTTAACTTCTTGGACAAAGCAGACAGGGAGACACATTTCAATGTGATATCACCCAAGCTGTCTTAAATGATGGACTGCTACAAGGATAGACACAGAATCTATACATTAGGTAAGACCTAAAGACCTTGCCAGCACGAAGGGTTTGTGCACAGGCTTATTGCTTATGCCAATATCATTTTGGCTCTTGCCCAGCACATGACATCCTCAAACTGACAAATCAAAGACCTAAAAAACTTGTGTGAATTTCCCATCGAAAGAATGAAATTTATCAATCTGTATGTCATTGCTGAAATTCATATCTACCAATTTCACCTGAACATCAAGTGATTTTTTCAACAAAACTTTTTCTCGCACAAGGTGTGAAACTTTTTACTTCTCATGTAAATTTTCCAAGAAATGGGCAGGATCATTTCCACCACATTGTTCCTCTGCCAAGAAACCAATATACTGACAGTAATAAAATGCGAAAAACATTGAGAAAGCTTGATTTAACTGGTTCAAAAACAATCTGTATGTCAACAAAATGGCATGGCTTCTAGTTCCACTGTGTAATCCAAATGAATCATTCATCCTGCATACTGTTGCTTTTTTCTGAAAAAGTATGTGCTGGTCTCAGTGCACCACTCACTCAGATGCTCTTAGATATCTTTGCCAAGACACAAATCACAACAAGGTGAAAGATACAGCATATGTAATCTAAACACAAAGGCAGTGTATGAGTGTATAGAGAAGTCATACTTTATACTCAATGCTGAACCAACCACTTGCAGGACTCCTGTTTTTTTTAATGGGGTTTCTCTATTTAGTAAGAATAAGCAAGGCATGAGAACAGAACCAGTTCCACAACTTGTCTGCACAGAAGATCCATGACTGTTGTGTGTAAGGCCTAACCTGTGTTGCAACTACTTTTATGTTGTACTGAGAAGGGTCAAGCATGTCTGTATGGATTAGCAACAATTTCACAGTATCTACAGTTACTTGGATCAAAAGTAAATTAATAAAAAGCCTTTACAAAAAAGCATTATAACCAACTTCTTTTATAATATTAATACTATTATGCATAACAAGTTTCCAATCAAGTCAGAATCCTTTCAACTCCTGCAGACCCTGACTTCTGGAAGAAGAAATACCTGTATGTAATTAAACCTAGACTTTCTTGTGTCCAGTTTGACACTATAGTCTCACTTGGCACTGTGTTCTGAATCAGTACATGACAATGGCAGTGAATCTTTTAATGAAAATTGGCAAAAAGACTTTCCTTAATATTTTCCGTTCAGTGTGAAAAGCATGAAACCACACTACAGAAAAAAAATTCTTCCAGATAAACACTTCTTCTTTAAAAGAAGTTCAAAATAGAATGAATAATAAAATAACTTATTTTATTAAATAAATCATGCTTCACAACAGAAAAGGACAAACAAACTGATTAACACATCAATAATAAGAACACATGATTATGAAGACTCCATTAATCATTTGCCCTATTTGACAGGCACTTTAATCTCACTTCATGCAGCCTCCATTAAATAAACATCTGTCCCACTAACCACTGTCACTATAACCTCACTTCACAAAACCTCCATTACCCACTCGCCCTATTCAATTATCACTATAATATCTCACTTCATGATGCCTCCATTAACCCTTTACCATATATACAATTGTTACAATAATCTCACCTGGCACTCTGTTCTAAGTCAGTGCATGACAATGGCACTGAATCCTTTAACCGTTTGATTTCCACACCCTATCCACCAACTGCAAACACTTAAACCTTTTACTCCACCTACCTATCCACCAGCTTCCTGCAGGAAGCTGGTGGATAGGGTGAGGGAGTCAAAGGGTTAAGTTTTTGCTTTGTGATCACTTGTTGACAGTGCAGGTTGCTGGTGGACAGGGAGTGAGAGTCAAAGGGTTAATGAAGAATGGAAAGAGACTTTTCTTAACATTTTCCATTCAGTGTAAAAAGCATAAAAACCACACTAGAGAAAAAAACAAACATTTTGTTTAAAATGGACTTCTTCTTCTCAAACAAATTTAAAACAGAATGAATATTGTAATCATTCATTCTATTACATGTATCATGCTACAAAACAGAAAAGCATGATAAAACTGATTAGCACAACAATTACAAGAACAACAATAATGACAATCATAATGATGAAAATGATGACAATGACATTAACAATTATTTTATTCATCATAATTTAAAACAAACTGAACCAAGGCTTAGCGATATCATGTGTTTACAGACAACAATCAAATAATTGTTGCTCTTATAATCAAAATGGACAAGAATCAAATAATTGTTGTTCTTATATTCAAACACAGAAACGCAATTTCAACATAATCAACAGTGATTTTGATATGATAAACACACATCAAAACATCTTCACCCTTCTTTCAGTAACAGAGCTGACAACAAATTTACATAACAAGCAGAATCCCAACATGACAAAACAGTGATGAGACAAGGAAATAAGGTAATTTTACTGTAGTACTATTTGTAGAATATGACCAGATGGTGGAATATATAACTGACTACACTGTATTGAGTATGTATCTCCAACACATTTCTCACTTTCAATCCCAATCATCAGGTCAGTTTTACAAAAGTTCAGCATACAGTTCTTTACTCCCTCCCCCCACCTCATGTGACACGGATGTAATCTTAGTCTTACACTACATCAGATGACCTCTGTTTTTTTCCAACTTTCATTTCTAGCATGCTGGAAATGAAACGATTTTTCTTCCACTGGAAAAAAAATGAGGTATTAATTTTCAAGTAATATTTGATACACTCCACAGGATATCAATATATTTGTACTGATTTAAATTCAATGAAAACATTCAAACGAAACTGGGTTAGTCAGTTATTGGGTGACCTTCCACTTCATACTCTGCAGAAAAATGTTCATGTCTTCACTGCCTCCTCAGAGAAAGATGGAAAACCCCATCCCAATGCTTCCATCCCCCCCTCCCATTTCTCCTCCCCCATATGAAAAAGTCTATAAATTTATATACTTGAAAATTTCAACATGAATAAAGAGACAAATAAAGCAGCAACTTAAATAAATAATACTTGAATGCTTGAAAATTTCAACATAAATAAACAAATGCATAAAACAAAATAGATAATAATCTAAATAAATGCATAAATTTTATTCAAATTCCCCCACCAAAACCAAAAATAAGAAATCTGATATTCAAATAAACAGGTTTTACACAAACACAAACCAAGACAAACACACAAATAAAGTACTACCAACAAAACAAACAAAAACAAAAAAATTAGGGGGAGAAAAAAAAATCAGGGGTAATCACAACACCTAATCAATAGGACATAAAAGTTCGGAATATAACCATTCCAGCATGATGCAACAAGCAAAGAACAGAAGCTCAAACTAACATGACCAAAGATCACAATCAGGTGAATAAGCCCCTTTCATTTTTGTCACAGTCGTTATCAATACAGCTCTATTTTGCAACATAAAATAAACAAAAAATGCACAGTTAACAACTAGCCACTAGGACAGACCACAACACAGGCAGAAAGTTGACCAATACAGTTAATCCTCTCACTAAATGCAACAAATGATTCAGCCAATAACAATGTGATAAACAGTCAAAATTCAACTCACATGGCAAGGACAAATCAATGACAAAATCACTCTAGAAAAGCAATATAAAACAAGAACAACTGAGTTCAATCGCTAGTTGTTGTTCACTGCAACTGGGAATGCAAGCAACAAAGTAACAAAGAATGATCTCATATCCTAAAACCAGCAGCCATCTGTCAAGATTTTCATCATCTTTTCCCTCCATGTAGGAGCAAGTTATGCTGTTTGTCTATGATTTTTATGAATGGTGCATTTCAATCCATTTATTGCTTTCTACATCTGAGAAAATTCAAAACCTACAAGCACCAAAGTCACTGAAAAATTTACTCTGAGATAGTGAACTTTATACTGTCAACCCTTTTAAACCCTACCAAGAAGTTGAAGCTGCTGCTGTTCAGTGCTATTAAGTATTATACATCAGAAATGACGACGGTTTTTGGCCTTTTCTTGTCTTTTGTTTTTATTTTACTTAACCAGTGATCATATGTCAAAATCTAGGTACCGTTGAGTTCTTTTTATCAAGACCTTGCCAGAGAATAGGGTTTTGCACAGACTCAGGGAGTCTGCCAGATAACTGCCGGCAGATTTGGGTGGTGTGCATATGAAATTATATTTGAGCGCAATGAATTCCTCTTGATGAAACTGAACTCTATAACCTTGTTTTCCTCTTTGAAGTTTTCTAAATTTTTACTTTGTTTTCCTCTTTGAAGTTTTCAAAATTTTTACTTTGTTTGTAACTGTTGAATAGTTGTTTTGCTCTAGCTTGCCTGCTCTGGTGGTGGTGTATTTTGTTTGTTGGTCTCTTTTGTTTTTTTTTGTTTTTTTGGTTGGTTGATGTTGTTACTGTTGTTGTACTGGGGGGAGTTGCTTGTTTTCTGTTTTTGTTTAATCGATTGCAAATTTGTCTATTTCATGTTTTTTGTTTCTGTGTTTGCTTGTTTGTTTGCAGATCTGTCTGTATTTCAAGTCTGACAATTAGCAGGCTGAGTAAGAGAAGAAGATAGTTTCCTCTGAAAATTGGCCGGGGTCCAGGGGCAACGTCCCTGCTGGGGGGGTAGCTGAAGAATTTCTGTAATTTTGAGGCATTAGGGATGCATTTCCTGATGGCAAATACAATAATTCAGTAATATTTCCTCTGAAATTTTTTTTTTCCCCCTCTGAAACGAGGAATTCATCCGCTGAAATTAGCGGATCTGCTGAGAGTTACCCAGCCTGAATTAGTCTACCTACCTGTCCATCTGTCTGTCTTTTTGTCTTGTTTCTTAATTCTCTAATTCAAGAAGTAACAAAGGAGCACAAGCCACTAAAAACACACTGATATTTTCCTTTCCTTCTTCCCCGCATTTCTTCTGCCTGCTATGCACTCCACTGGGAGTTGGAGACAAAAAGGGATCACATGCAGTGAAGAGGAATGAACACTAAAAGCTGTGAACATCCATAAGATATGAACAATGACCATAGAACTCACCATTCCAAAGGATCGTCATCACTGGATGGACAGTGAACAGCGTTATATTGTTAGGCTTCCATTAATTATCAGATAGATACTTTCTGATGATACCCAAGCTTTCCAGACCAAAGCTAGTTCTTACAGTTCTTACACTGCCATGGGTGAAATTTCTGACAAGTGCTTTGATTGAAATAAGGCCAGGCTTTAGATGCCATCCAGGCCTTGATGGAGTACAGGGGCAGTGCTGCTGAGGGTTCTAGGGAAGGTGCAAAACCCCCTGGCAGAAATGTATTTCCTAGATTTTTTTATGGCACTTTGGTTGATTATACCACACAGAAAATGCTCAATTTCAGCATAGTTAAAGTGAATGTTTTCATTGATTTTGTTTATTTTAAACTGACGGAAGCTCCATCAAGACAAAAAATTCATTTTGACGGAATTCCATCTACAAGATAGCAAAGTTTCACCCATGCATTACAAATAAAAATATGATTATTTCTTGTTAAAAAAAATTGCTTCACAATAAATATTTCTTGCAAGGAAATGAACACTTACAAAACCATCTCTGCTACTCCTAAATGTACCTTTTTCCTTTCTTTTCTCTGACTCTCGTTCCATGGTTCCATGACACCCTCCACCTCAGGTCTATCAATTAAGAAAGCATGTAACTGCCATTTGCATACATGCCTGTCCATGAATGATATTTTGCATACATGTCTGTCCATGAATGATATTAAGTTGTTTTTTTTCACCACAGAAAATAACAGCTACATTTTACAGTGTCCATTCCAAAGGGAAATAGGCAGTACTCTTTTTTTTTCTTCTCATGCTCATTTTTTTTTTCCCCCAGTGACATTACTCCCTTTCAGAAAATATTTAAATTTTACTGTTTTCTATAATTCGATATTCTGTTTTATGATACTAACAGATCCACCAAAAACTATTAATATTGCTGCTACTTGTTTATTTGCAAGAATTTCATATAAAAACTTTTCAAATTTTATTATTAAAAAAAAAAGTTCTAGGAAGTGATGAAAAACAAGAGGGAAAGCTCATAACAAAGCTCTACTCAAATAAAGGGAGTTTTGTCCAACTGTTTGCAAATCAAAGTGAAGCTGGTTGCAAATAACAAACAATGAAAACATTACTTGTCTGTAACCCTGCAAGTCCGTGCAAAGTCTAAAAGGAAACAGAAAAACACAACAATACAATTAGAATGCATATTTAATATACTAAAATGCATTCCAATTCCATTTTTGCAATTTCTTTTTCTGTTTCCTATTTGAATGTGGGCAGTCACTTTGGTTTGGACTTTGTGCAGTCTAGTTTTCTTCTAGCATTCCAACAAAGCATGTACATGTATCTCATGAACTGACACTAGTGACACATGTTGGAAACAATATATATTAGAACCATCAATATAAATAAATAATTCAAGCATCAGAAAACAATTACACAAAGAAAAAAATGGACAACTGAACAAAATCAAATTAAATACAAAACTATGGTACATCATACAACTAAAATAACTGAAGATACAATCTCCACATAAACTGATTAAAAAAAACAACAACATTGTCCTATACAAACTAGATAAGTTGACAAAACGTCATACCCTGTCATACCCACTTCTTTCACCCAGCCTTTGATCTGATTCCAGCCTTCCCAAAGGGTAGTAAACCTAGTATTATTATTTTTGGTTGTACACAAAATGTTAACTAGAAGTAATTACCATTTAATTCTATGGGGAAAAATGATAACATATAATGTTTTGAAGTCAGCTAATACCTTCAATAAGTGGAGTCATGGATTATATATTATCAAAGTGGTCAGAATACTTACATGGGAAATAGGAGGCCTGAAGATCAACAACAGGCTGGCACAAGGATTCTATCTCCTCCCTCACTCCCTCCAAAACCATCCCTCTCTCCATGACCTAAACCTTGAGTGGTGATCTAGGTGCTATTCTTTCACTCAGATATATTTATATTAATAATTATAATTTATATAAACCAAAGTATCATGTGCAACACAGTTACAGCACACATATGAGAACCCAAGACAACAAAAGGGTTGTCCTCAGCAAATTTCTGTAAAGGTAAACAAAAAGTCACCCCACACACACACACACGCACACACACACACACACACACACACACACATACACACACACACACACACATACATAACACACACACACACACACACACACACACACACACACACACCACACACACACACACACACACACACACACACACACACAGAGAAGGGTGCTGCTTTGTGGTAGCTCCCTGTTAACAATAATTCAAATTTCATGAGGGAATCTTTTCTGATTAGATTTAGATATAGATAATACAAAATCGTGTATGGGAAGACAATGAATGCATTAATTGGTTAATACGATAACGGCAGAAATCATGAAAATGACAGAAAAGCTGTGTAGCTGTGACAATAAAAGACAAGACTGAGGGGGAAGAAGGGGGAGATCACTTTCAGTTGGTATATATATCATAGCCCAACAAAAATTTACATAAATCACGCAGCTCACTGACTCGTGTGGGTTCAAACCCTCATTAGTCCAAACATTTATTTGGGATTTTTAGCACCAACCGGCTCCTACCAGGATCTAGCATGCTATGGGGTTCAATGGAAAGAATGGAACCAACAGTCAAGTTTCATCCATCTCATGGATGTGTCAATGAGGATGAAAGTATGAAAATAAGTGTCAAGTACAGCCCTATCACACAATCTCTATCTGAAATAGAATTCCAGAACATCATCACTATAGTATCATCCTATCATTTCATCATCATAGCATTGTGAAAACTGTCCTATATCCTGTGGTGCCTCATAGCCTGCTCTCATGATGACCTCAGTTTCAGTGGATTTGGAGCAGTGTTGAATACCCAAAATGAGCAGTTTAGGGTAGTGACAAATGAGCAGTGCAAAAGACACTGGGGGGGGGGGGGGGGGGGAGATGATATACTCATCTATCTCCTTTCAATGTGAAGAGAGGCCAATTATGATTTGGTCTGGTCGCATTTTCTCCTTCAAATTCTTGCTCTTGCAATTTTCTTTCAAATAATTAAGAAATCATCTACCTCCTTTAATTGTTATCACTGTAACTGTAAGTATCCAATGATGATATAATCTGGTTTTTCTTCTTCAAATTCCTTATTTGCTATAAAAAAAAAAAAAAATTTTAAAGTTCTGCAACGGTAGTTGGACCAATGTCAAATGGGTCCACGCATCACAACAAGCAACCAAAGCTGGTGGTAAACACTCTTTTAAATCTAAGTTTATAGTAATTGTTCAGACTGGTGTAAATGCCATCCTTAGAACATACTACAGCTGTAATTTGAAACCAAGTATTGTTACTGTTAGCAATGATCAAATAAGAATATTCCGAAAACAATAATATTAAAGATGAAAACCTAATGAGAAAAGACAAGCGCTTGTGTTACTATTATTAATCAATAAGAATTCTCTTTGACATTTCTGTGTTATTTGTGAAATAATCACTGGCTGCTTAACCCCCTTCCCCTCTCTTTTCCTTCGTACTGTTTGCAAAGCTATTTCACCTTTATCTTTAAATGCGTTTTTCTGGACAGTTAGTTTAAACATCTTTTAATCTCATGACGGTCTGGTGTCACCTGCTCAGCATGACTTCCCCTACAGGACGAAGGTGCTCCAGAGAAGCCCCTAATCAAGTCATTCTCGAAGGTTCTTTTGATGTGTCTGGCTATGATAATCTGGAAGAATACAATGGTGGTTTCCTCTCCACTAGACTTTGTTGTTCCCACTACTACCTATGAGGCAGTAGGTACAGATTTTCTGTCAGAGTTTACTCCCTTAGCCTTGGTCTCTCCTGAAACAACCACAAGGTAGTGGTGACTCTTAGGTTTTACTCCCCTAGCCTTGGTCACAGTTGGTGAAGTTGGTCTCTCCCGAGACAACCACAAGGCAGTGGTTCTATTAACCCATAGCTGGGGGTCTGGTTCATGGACACCAGGGCGTGTCAACACACTTGTGGGCCTGTGTGCTGCATATCTGAGGGCCAGACATCCCCTGAATCTACAAATGCAATTTCAAATATTTCAGAATAAAGCTAACGGGTAAGTGCTAAGCCAGTCAGCAAACTGAAAGTGTTCAGGAATACAATGTATTACTCTGAACAAATCAGAAAGAATATCTGTCACTTTATCACCATTATTACTATTACTTTATTAGTACTAACACAGCAGACTGTATATTATTACGGCACCAACAAACAAATCAACAACAACAACAAAAAACCCAACAAACAACCAATCAAGAATAATAACAACAAAAACAATTCATCTGAAACTGTATTACATTCATGAATATTTGAAAACAACTCACCTTCTGTCATTGCCAACGACATCCAGAAAGCCCACATCTGGCAGAGCCTCTGCAGTGTACTTGCCATGGGTCACTTGCTTAGTGTAGGCCACTAATCGTACCTTGTCATTGTACTTCAGCTGTAGTTCTTTACCTTCTTTTTCTACACACAAGCAAGATTTTTAATTTTTATGCTGTAATTGATTTTACTCAAGAAGGATTTATCACACCCAGACAATTCTATATAGTATATATGCTAGATACTAGTCTCCCAGCAATTATCTGGCAGACATTCTCTTCAAATTGTCACATCACAGACGTTACACATGGATATCCCCCAGAAAGAGGTACACAAATCAAGCAGAATACATGACAGATGACAAAACACACACACAAAAAAACAGCGCTTAACTTAAAAACAGACCAGGTGTGGATTGTGATTCAGACCAAATACTGCTGACTGCAATTTTTTTTAATTCATAACTTAGATTAAAGTCATACCAGTAAAACAGTGCAAAACAACAAACCAAATTTGACACAGACAAATTGAAAGACCAAGAACCTACATCATGACAAATTTAAAGAGCAAGAAACTACTGCTGCTTTCTAAACTGAGACTGACAATCATTTTCAGCTCTTCTGGAAGATTGGTCAGTCACCCAAAAGTATCCATGGGTAAACGGTGGAAAGGCATAAAATGAATCTGAACAGAAACTGCTGATACAAAACTAGGCAGAAAACCAAGAAAGACCCCTGTGCCAAAACCTAAGTGACATAATTAGTGACAAAGTAATAGGACTGGCTAAAAAAAATGCGCGCTACACTAACAGATTGCCTTGCTCTGTTACAATCTTTTTCCCATTTATCTATGATGCGCAAAGGCAACACAGTGTAGTGTCATTGTTTAGATCAAAAACGCCTAGTGTTCTCTCAGTCAAATTGTACTTTTATTTTACAGCCTCTGCTCATCCATAGCTACGCACTGAGCATTCAAAAGACCTAACCAATATATTTCACATATAAGACACTGTTGTCATATCTAAACAATGAGCAGATCTACAATGAGTACATGTATTCTAAAGCTGGGCCTACAAACTTTGGTTGTCTTTATAGTCCCAATCTTCAAACTGTCACACACAGTATTACGTTGTAGTCATATAGAACCTAGAGGAAACTGTCTTTATTCCACACCACCTTCGGTACATGGGCAAACAAACATTGCGTAATAGCCAGTATATTGCGGCCCACTAAAACACCCAGACAATGACTTGTACACCAGTTGTGTGTACCGATGCACTGCGCTAATTACAACTGATGTTAGATGTCCATTCTTTTCTATAAAATTTAACTTTCAGCACACACCAAGTGTTCATTGTGTAGATCACTAGATGATATTGATAACAACCAACCACACCTTATCATTTGACAGTATGATCATCACGCTTTATCCCCACCATCGCACTTAGTTCCCGAAGAATATAAATTGACAAGGCGCGCCATAGCACATCCTCTCTTGACGCCATTCTCACCAGAAGTGAACGACCTCACATCACGTTAGATTGCTGTCACTGCAGTACTGTCTTCTTCTTTGTCTTCATCTACTTCTTATTTCTCTTCTTCTTATGAAGAAGTGCATTGTGAGAACTCGTAGTCGTACACATGTAAATAAAGTTTGGGAACCACCATCCTGGCTTTATGTGTGCTTGAGTAGAAAATTCCCCAATCTGCTTCTGACCTAGCAATATCCCCCTAAACCTTTACCAACTCCGGTTACCTCCCCTTCCCCTCCATCTCTCTCTCTCTCTCTCAGTCACACACACACACACAAACACACACACACACACACACACACACACACACACACACACACACACACACACACACACACACACACACTCATATCATTATCACTATATCAGGCTGGGTAAGAGAAAAAGATAGTTTCCTCTGAAAGTTTGCCAGGGGCCAGGGGCAACGTCCCTGCTGGGGGGTAAGCCCCCCAGAAGCTGAAGAATTTCTGTAATTTCAGGGCATTATGGATGCATTTCCTGATGGCAAATACAATATTTCAGTAATACTTCCTCTGAAAAAAAAATTTTTCCTCTCTGAAACTAGTTCATCTGCTGAAATCAGTGGATCTGCTGAGAGTTACACAGCCTGTCATATATATGTCAAGCAAGTGTTTCGGCCTTTAACATATATATAATACAAGTTACAACAATCAATAATAGACAAAATAAGAGAAGTTGCAAGTTTAGCCACTGCTGAAGCTGAAATATAACAACCAATAGTTCTAACTGACAGTAACATGACTGACAGGTTTAGGTTTGAATTTCAGATGGAAAGTTAAGGATCAAGAACAATGCCAAGGTTCTTGAAGCAATCAGGAAGTACAATAGCACTGTCCCTAGTTGGATAGAACAAACTTTATAGTGCAAAGCTTGTGCCTGTGCCAGCACTGCTTCAGTCTTATCTCCATTCGATTGTCGCTTATTCCGTAGGTATCACCCAGCTCTGGATCTCAACATAACAGACAGATGCTCCAGAACTTAGATGAGTTGAAAGATTTTCAGGAGGTGCACACTCACTGAACTGGGAGTCATAAGCATAAAAATGACACTCAATGCTGAAACTAGTGAAAGTGTAATGCACTAATGGGCGAAGCATTTCACATGCCCAGACTGACCATTACATCAATTGAGCTAGTAGTCTGTAAGTGTAATTGCTATTGAAATCATACACTGTCACTCTAACCCCAACAAAAAAACTTCACCACACATGATGGCAACTCACCAATGGCTATTACATGGCTGATTAATGAGACCCTGTATCACATAAACTTTCCTAAAACTCTGCAACCACCTTATGGATTATGTCATTGTATACACCATTTCCAACTGTATTATGATTTAATCTATTCTGCTCTCCATTTCCCTTCCCTCCTCTTCCCTTTTCCCCCTGTGGGAACAAAACATTAGCATGATAAATATACATGTACCAGTGTTGCATTCAACTTCAAGAAAGCATGGAGATTCAAGAAAATGTACTGGTTTAAAAAAATAAGAGGACGTGGCTGATACTGATCTAACAAATATAACAATAATATATATATATATATATATATATATATATATATATATATATATATATATATATATCGGGATGCACTAGACAAATATAATGATATACAACAGGATGCACCAACACATGATCTATTCATATCAGTCAAAGTAAGAAATGGTGATTCAAACCAGCTCTTGTTAAAGTACCTTAAATGTTCACTTCAAAGACTGGTGGAGAGTCAAAATGACAGATACAGGGGTAATGACACTGCAAAAGATTAGGCAGAAAGAAAATCCATAACCAGGAGCAGTAGTAGTAAGAAACTGGGGACAGCCAGACAGCAGATGGTCCTCAAGGAGAAATCCCTGACGGGAGAAGGTCCTCAGAGGAGAAACCCCTGTCAAGCAAGTGTTTCGGCCTTTTACTTCTGACACTCTACTGGGGCTGGGCTGCATCCAGATCATGACTCCTGGATGCCCTTCTGCTATCGCCATTAAGAAAAGAATCTGGGCGGGAAAAAAAATCTATAATGGGTATAAGATCACACAAGATGACTTCAGTGAGTTTTGTTGCTGTTAGAACTATTCTTATTTATATTAAAATGTTGAACGACCCTGCAAGCCAACAGTAGAGCATTCAATCCTGCCATTCTCACCAATTCCAAACACAATTTATGCACCTGATTTTCTCAATTTTTGTCAAAGCACTCTGAGTTAATATCACACAACGACACACACTGCTGCCCAAGTGAACTGTACACTGACAAAATCAAACTGACCTTTGCTGTTATGCGTCAGCATCAACTTGTTTAATAACTACACTTGCTCAAATCTTCCCAAGCCAGGCTGGGTTTGTTGCCTTTCATTTGCATACGATTTCTAAACTTTTTTTTTTTAGATTCCATTTAAATCATAATTTTCATTGGCTGATGTTTACACTGGATACGACAATAGCAATACTTTAGTAATGCCCTTCAAAAAATAGGAGTAAAATCTGGTTTTGACATTAAAAATTGTAGTCCTAAAACAAACTGACCCTATACACAATCAATGCGCTGGTGGGACTAGGACCTGAGTGAGGCCTCTATTTTGCTATAGTGCAGTGCTAGAGTTAGTTGGACTGGTGTTCATTTCACGACATTTGGAACAAGGACATTATTACTAATAATATTAGTGCGATTAGATCTAGTCAGTTAACAGGCCTGTATTATAATTATGATTCAATCGAATCAATGGAATACACTTTTTTATACAGTGTATAAAAAAGTGTATTCCATTGAATCAGCGTTTTGCGTGTCTAACTCCAGACTGCTGTTTACTTAAGTCACTGCCATACGTTCAACTAGTCCTTCATCATAAACTTGTAGATCCAGATTACACATCATTACATCTATTAGATTAGGTCTAAAGAAAAGCGGACGTTTTTACCGGTAATCTCTTTAGTTTATCTTACATAACATAACAAGACAAACCTTTGAAGAATTTCAAAGCAATTTTGTATAAATTCTCCAACTTGTAGCCCCATTGCTGACGGATAGTTTCTGCAAGATCATCATCTGATGGGCTGTCTCCTACTTGCAAATTTTGCATATCCTTCGCAAGAGAGTCGGCAGCAGCCATGTTTACAATGCTGAGCCACGTAAAGTGCGAGTCTTCGCCGTGGCCTCGTTTTCTCCGGGGAGTGGCGTATTGATTTTATCGTCTGCTGCAGTTTTGCATAATGGCTCTACAGACTGTCTTTATTTTATTTAGTTAAAAATAAAACAAGTCATTTTATTGCCAGTATTTTTTGCATTAGGTTAATCAAATGTATAAGTTAACCTTCAGAAAGTTTCGTGGATTTTTTTCAAGATTAAAATTCACTGAAACGCCTTTGCTGAAAATACAAGTTACCATAAGGTTTTATATACACAGCAGACCACCATTTTTGCAACTAATGTAAATAGTTCTTTCTGACATGATGCGTGACGACGTGAAGGATTTGGACAAACACGCAAATAAAAAATATATAAACTCAAGCTAACAACAGAAAAAATTCACATGTAGGTATTATCAACTGACGTCAATCTTCGATGTCACACATTGACCTAGTTTTAAAACTAAAAATATTGAATAAGAGTCAAAGAAAGAAAGAAAGAAAGAAAAAGAAAGAAAGAAAGAAAGAAAGTTTGAATCTGATAGAATAAGCAAAAAATGCTGGCTTCCCACCCACCCACCCTTCTCCTACGTTCCCAGGATGATTATCTCCATCGCCTTAGGAGGATGCTGATGTAAAACTGAACCACTGAAGAGTAGAATAAATCAAACACAGTTGGCCGAATCACCTGAAGTACCAGGGGTGATGACTTAAACTTCAGTCAAACAAGAGCAACAACAACAGCCTTTTTAAAAATCTAACCTTCACCCTAAAAAGAGTGAAAAACATGGGTGATACAAAAAAATCAGTCGAATATACATAGCAGTCAGACTACTCAAGCATAGGACAAAGACAGAAAAACAACTGAAAGTAAGAAATAAAAGCAAATTAAATATAAACACTGATCAATAGAAATTGTGTCTGCCTATACACACACACACACACACACACACACACACACACACACACACACACACACACACACACACACACACACACACACACACACACACACACATACACACACACACACTGCTAAATCATTGCAGTATTCCTCGTTATATCATTTGAGATTAATTGTTATGAAATATTTTCGCATTCAACTGAACGCTTTGAAAACAAAATATTGTAACAACGTTTTATGTATTTGCGGCAAACAATTCACATTGTATCACTGTTTGTTTTACTGCAGAAAGCTTCGTTCCTTTTTACCAAAGTCGTTTACACAAGGAAACTATCTTGAAACGCATTTTAAAGAAGTAGTATCGGATCAAGTTTTGTTAGTTAAAATTTCAGAATCATTGGTTCACAGTCCTGTTAATGCGTTACTTTAAGATTATTATTATAATTATGATTATTTTTGTTTTGTTTTGTTTTGTTTTTATGACGATTTTTCTTTTACATTATTGATGTTAGCGTTGTTCTAGTTTCATTTCTCTGTTCATCCATATCCTTTTTCTTAAGACCTTACCGCTTCCTTTTAATTTTTTTACGTCCCTTACTCTGTTCCCATCTCCCCTCCCCCCCCCCCCACTAATTTCATCCTCCATGCCATTTTCCCCCGTCTAATATCACTTATAGTGAAAAGACGTTAAATCAAGCAACCAACGAACTGCTAAATCATGGATCATTTTGCATAGGCAGGAAAAGAGAATTTTAAATATCTAGTCATTTTGTCAGTTTATCCTTTTATAAAAAAGAAACTGTACAGAAAATACTGATTTTGTGTTTTTGAATATCACTGTGTCCTTAAAGAATTTCAGTAGAAGTAAAACTTGACGTTCACTGAAAATAGTGAAGACAGATAAATGTTGCCAGAAATTCCTGAAAAGCGCTGTTCACGTTCATCTTCAAAATCTGGAACTTTCTTTATTTCCAGGTGGGCGATTGAATGATTTTACCACCTGGTCATCAATCTACCACTCTCTTGGAATTTTAAGGACTATGTCTCGAGCGCACGGGTCGAATCGTGTGATAGGTTACTTTGGACGCCGCATACAAAAATAACGTGTGCTGTATACATAAACAGAAAGTTTTCGGTGTCAACTAAACATTTCACACCGCTAAAAAAAGAATATATGCATTATTTTTATTTTCTGAAATATACATTTCAAAGCAAGGGTAAATAACGCTATAAATCAACTGAAACGCAATTATTAATTTCATAGGCCATTGTATAAAAAAAGAATGATTACAATTCTTAATAATAAACTGCAGTACGTTTCTTAGGGGGTAGGCTCAAATGCTCAGCACCTAACATCAGGGCTGTTGTGTTATGGCGGACAAATTGCCACAGATTGTAGACGCGAGCAGTTAAATTCATCAAAATGCCGAAAAAAGAGCCTGGCCCCCTGGCGAAAGCTACGAAGGAGATAGATGTTTTAAAGAAACACGTGAGATGCAAACAATTAATTGCCAGTGTTTTTGATTTCTCAAGCTTTGTTGTCAGTTTTGCTTCTTAAGTGACTTGTATGGACAAGTTATCTGGAACTACTAGATCTTACTAGATCTAGTACTAGTAGTAGTAGTCAATTTAATCTAGAGGCCTGTCGATTATTATTCACTCTTGTTGCACAGCGCATCCTCGATATGATATGTGCTGAACAAACGACAGATCTATGCATTTTAAGCAGAAAAGCAATAGAATTAAGACCAGTTCATAATTTTTGACAAATTCGTGCAGTGACATGAATGTGCAGCATAAAATATATAATTTGTTTTATGATGAATCTGCAAGATCCAGCTGAATAGATTTTGTGTGTGTGTGTGAGAAAGAGAGAGAGAGAGAGAGCATGTGCATGCATATATATATATATCTGTTCATGTAGACACAATATGAAGTTTCAAAATTATGTCATCAATCTGGTACCAGAATCTCTGAACAACAAGTTGCCTATGTTGCATCAGATCTGTACTTTTTACCATGCAGCACTATAGCCATCTGTTTTTCCTCAGTGTGCTTTGATGAACATTCCCACACGTAAACACACATATTCTCACATGCATGTGTGCTTTAAGCACACATGCTCACAGACTTAGTCACTTACACACAAACACACACACACATAAACACACACACATACACACACACACACACACACACACACACACACACACCACACACACACACACACACACACACACACACACACACACACACACACACACCACACACACACACACACACACACACACACACACACACACACACACACACACACACACAAACACACACACACACACACACACCCCACACACTCACATACACATACACACACACACACACATACACACATGTACAAATGTTAATTAACTTTATTCTGTATTTAGTGGGGGGTTTTGTTTTTTTGTTTCGACTCTACCTGTCACTATCAGTTTTTTCTTCCAATAATCATCTTTGAATACATTATCGGAGAGGTAGAAGTTCTTGGCTTTTTGAAGTCTTGGTCAAAAGATTAAAAGAAAAACTTTCAATGAGTGATACTGCATTGCGGCAATCAAAGTATTTAGTGCTTTCCTTTTTTTTAATTTCTTTTTTTTAAACAAAATGTTTATTTATTCATTTATTCTTTAAAAATCTGTTGCTATCTGGTTTGATTCCAGATCGATGCTGCAGTCAAGGAATGCAACAAGACTGTGAGCACCAAGAAATTGAAAACAGAGGAAAGGTTGAATACCTTGTACAGAAAGTAAGAGGGTTGTCAATTGTCTACAAAACATTTACAAATACTATAAATACTGCAATCTTGTTGAAAATGTCATAAGATTAAAACATTGTTTAGAACCAAGAATACATGATCCATGCACATAAATTCATAGATAAATAAATGAATGAATAAATAAATAGATAAGTAAAGAAAGAAAGAAAGAAAGAAAGAAATAACAGATACAAAGTGAAAAATGAAAATGTAAAAGTTTCATATTCATTTTTTAAAGTCAACAGTATGTTTTGTTTTGTTTTGTTGTGTGTGTGTGTGTATGTGTGTATGTGTGTTTGTGTGTGGTGTGTGTGTGTGTGTGTGTGTGTGTGTGTGTGTGTGTGTGTGTGTGTGTGTGCTTTTTCTCAGAACAGAACAGAAACCTTTCATTTTATGTTAATATCAGTTATCATTAGATGTGTTACCAGCCTATAGATTTTGTAAATCTGTTTATTTGGTCTTCTTATTGCATTAAGTAGACAGTGGATCACATTTTAAACAATTCTTTGTTTTAATTGAGGACTCAAGAATTACTTAAAGTTAAACATGTATTAACTGCTTTGCTGATGAAGATTTTACACTGCAGTTGGTTCAGACTTTAATCATTCATTTAAATATAAACATACAATATAAATTTATGACCATAGGTTATGCGTATGAATGGTTAGACATTGTTAGTACACATTCATTTGTGCATGTGTATTAACTATTATATAATATGTATTCTGATGTATCTGTATATCATGTGACGTCTTAGTATTTTGTGTAGTGTATGACATTCTGTCATGTAAAATGAATAATATGCAGTTTATCTAGATATGTTTAGAGAACAGCAGTATACAAGAATATTTTCTCCTTCTTCTTCCTCTTGTTGTTGTTGTTGGTAGTGGTGGTGGTGTTATTGTTTTTTGTCGTTGTCATCGTCATCATCATCATCATCATCGACATCATCATCATGACCACCACCACCATCTCCACCACCACCACCACACCACCATCATCATCAGAATCAACATCATCATTGTTGTTGCTCTTCTTCTTCTTCTTATTGTTGTTGTTCTGGTTGTTATTAACAAAATAGAAAATCAGCCTTGTTGTTATGATATTGTATGTTAATGAGACTGCTGTCCTCTTGATTACACTAATCACTGCTCAGTACATAAATGTTACTTTTCTTTTCTGATGGTAAAGTGGATTTTGATTTCTGATGGAAAAGTGCATTTTGATCAATATTTTATTTCTCTGAAACAGCTGCTTTGACAGAAAACAAGAACTGAACGTTTTACGCACCACAGTGGATGATCTGAAAGAGGTACTTTTGTTTTGTTGTGTAACTGTTGTAAATAATGATGATGAGAATGGCAGATTGGCACCTGTCAGTATCATTGACAGAATTGTTATCATCAACATCACTATTCATTAAAAGAAAAAAAAAAGAAGCAGAAAAAAAGAAAGAAAGTTCCAATCCCTATTCAGCCCCAAGCTTTACTGAAGGAAATCTGTTTTGAAGAGGTTTAATCATCAGTCAGGATCATATGATATAATCTTAAGCCCATTAGTTCAGTTGATAAGAGCACCATGCTGATAAAGTGGGTTTTGACTTTCAGATGAGCCGCAGATTCTGTGCAGCTGGTTGGCTTTTGCGATAGAGCTATGGATGAAAGATGTGATATCTTATCTTCAGTCCCAGCTAGAAACCCAAGAAACTGGTCTGTTTGAGCCCACCTGTACCCTTTGACTCCTGCACCCTATCCAGCAACTGTAAAAACTGAACCCTTTGATTCCCTCACCCTGTACATCAACTTCCTGCAGGAAGCTGATAGATAGGGTGAGGGAGTCAAGGGGTTAAGTTTTTGATTTGCTAGCATGGTTGACAGTGCAGGATGCTGGTGGACAGGGCGCAAGAGTCAAAGGGTTAATGCTGTGATCATTCTGGTGATACCTGTGCCAGATGATTATGGGCAGATTTGGGTGGAGTGCATATGGAATTGTCCAGTGTGATAAATCCTTGAACAAACTCTGAACTCCATGTGTTGTTGTGGTAGGCCAATAGCCAAGTAGTTAGGACATCAAGCGTCCACTCAGAAAGTGTGGATGTGATCCTGTCTGGATAGCACGTGGTGGGTAACAGTTGAGATTTTTCTGATCTCCCTAGTCAACATTATGCAGAGCTGGTAGTGCCTGAAGTCGCATTATGTGTATATGCATGCAGAATATCAAATATACATACTTATGTTAATGAGTCTGCAATCCATGCCCATATTCAGTGCTTATGGAAACACGAAACCACCCAGCATGCAAATCCAATGAAAATGGAATATGCAGGCTGAGCAGCAATTCAATGACTTCTCAGTGTGGGCTGGACATTGAACAATGTGCACACTTGCAACAGAGGAACTGAACATTTTTTTCACAATAGTACAGTCGGTTGATGGGTCATTAGATCCATAATGTGTTCGTGTGTATATTGGGTAAATGTCGTGTGTATATATGGGTAAATGTAAGTGAGTGTGGTACAGAAACATATGAAAGTTATGACTTTCAGTGAATTTCTTTTGGGAATTTGTTTTTCCAGGAACAAGAACCAGAAAAGGTTAAAAACTTCGATAACAAGAAAAAGAATGAGCTGAAGAGACTGGACACAATGATTGTAAGAACTTTTTTTATTTTTATCCATGTTGCTTAGTTGTGTGTGTGTAAAAATTTGGTTATTGTTTGAAAGTAAATAAATTCACAGGAATAATGCTTACTGAAAAATATCATAATTGCACTTTCATATGGTTAATGTATAAGTTGTTTCTTGCAAAATTATCAGTTATGTTGTTTTTATGCTTTTCAACTTTATTATTTTTCATTGCGAAATCACATGGTGATCATCATTTGCATGCATATGAAAAAAATCATTAATCAGTCAGTCAATCAGTCAATCAGCCAATCAGCCAATCAGTCAGTCAAATTCAGTAGAGATAATTTGTGGCAGTAAAACATTTATGACATTAAACATTAAGAAGAAGAGTCATACATAATTATCATTATACACACACACACACACACACCACTCTCTCTCTCTCTCTTCTCTCCTCTCTCTCTCTCCTCTCTCTCTCTCTCACTCACGCAGGCACACACACTCACTCATGCAGGCATGCACATCACATCTTCATTCACTCACTCTCATTTAAAAGCATGAAATTGCGTGCAGTAGAGAACATATAAACAAACATGCATTCAGGCACCAATGCATTCCCTTCTCACAGCCTAGTTGAATTTTTTTTAATTTACATTCATGAATTGAATAGAGATTGGGTAAAACTGGATTTTGTGCAAAAAGAAAAATTATTTTTTTCATTTCGAAGATTGGAAACATGATGTTAGCAGTTTGAAATGGTTTGCTAAGATATAACTTTTATCAGACAGGTAGCCAAAGTTAAGGATACATACTGTTTAATGTGAAATATGTAAACACAAAATAAAAGCTACAAAGAATAAATGTATATTCATTGTTGTGGACTTGGAAGCATCAGTTTAGAAGTGCTGGTCATTGGTTGATGTGTTTGGCAGTGCATGTATTTCACTTATTACTAAAAGTATCAAGTCTGCAAGTTAAGACCTCAAGATCTTGGCATCACATAGGGCTTTTGTGCAGGCTTACAGCTTATGCCATGATCATTTTGAGTCTTCTCCATCACTTAGATCATGGTGTCAATGCGTATAGAATTTATTCCGATCGCGTAGACATAATCTTGAAAAACTGAAACTTAGTGCACAGATTCATGCCCTGGCTTGTCATTCACCTCAGTCCACCCAGATATGAACAGGTGCCTGTCCATTTTACAGGGATAGGGGAGGAGAGAGAAGATGGGCACTGCCCTTATGATACTTGCCCTGGGAATATGAAGTATGTATCTTGCTCCCCTACAATTGCTTATGTTATAGAAAAGGCTTTACTTGACTTATGTGCATCCTGCCTTCTGTGTGGTGTCTGGCTTTGCTTTTTGATAAAATCCAAATTGCACACTCTGTGCCGTGATTCACTATTGCATTAGCCAGCAGCTATGTTTTCTTCCCTCCACGAGATCATGCGTATATAAGGATGTCTACAGACTACAAGACTGCTGCAACTGGGAATAAATTTGGTATTGTAAATGGCAGAGTCCTGGAAAAAAAATTTCATGTGTAGATTTGTGTATTAAAAGTTGTCTTTGTGTTTCACAGACCCAGATGACTCAGTCTATGGCCAAACTTTTGCCCGAGCAAAATGAAGAGGAGTTTGCAAGGTATCACAGATTAACGCAGTGCTCAAATATGATTTTGTATTGTAATAAAATTGATGAACTGTTTCTTTTGAGATCTCTGTATTTCTTGATGTCTTTCTTCTTTCCATGTTTATGTTCCTCTGTGATAGTGTGTGTGCTCTGTGTGTGAGAGTGCATGTGTGCGCGCACGCGTGTGTTTCTTTTTGTGTGTGTGTGTGTCTGTCTATCGCTGTCTTACTCTCAGTCTCTGTCTCTGTCTCTCTCTCAGTGTGTCTGTCTGTCTCTCCCCCCCCCCCCCCCCCCCCCAAGAAGTACCTTGCTAAAAACAAATGTAATGTTTAGTCTTCACCCATATCCTTTTTTCGTTTTTCTTTTATATTGTTATGGAATATGAAACATTCAAATAGATTTGAATTGTGTGCATATATTCTTCAAGTTTTATCACATGGTTTGGCATATCATTCATCATTCTAAGCAGGTGTACATTTGTAAGTATCATTTCTTGACATAGCAAGAGGGAGGTTTGATTGTATATACATATCTGTCTTGAGCATTGTCAGGTGTCTGTGCCATCACAGATTAAGATTTGTGTCAAATCAGGTCTTATCAACCATTAGTATTTTCATTCATATTGTATATGTCATCACATTTGCTTCTCCAGTATTTTATCATACAAATCTCTTGACAGAAAAGTTCAGGAAGAGTTGGATGAAGCAAAGAGACAAGCTGAACAAGAAGAGGAAGAAGATGAAGAGGAGGAGGAAGAAGATGATGAAGAGGAGGAGGAAGAGGAAGAAGAAGAAGATGAGGAAGAAACTCAAATTAAAACTCCAATACAAGGTATGGCGTTTTTGTGTGAGTGTGTGTGTGTGTGTGAGAGAAAGAGAGAGAGAGAGAGAGAATGCATTTGCATATGATGGCAAGTTTTGGAGTGTTTTTGGTTTCATTTGTTGTTTGTTTGTTTCAGAGCATTTCAGTATTTAAAGAAAAGTGTAAGAATTACAGCAACTGAATTTCAGGGAAAATGGCAGTGTTAGATATTAGTGTTGGAACTCTGTCTTTTTCTCATACACGTGCCCACACACACACCACGCATGCCGCACACACGCAGCATGCACGCACACACGCACACACATCACACGTTTTAGGTCTTTCCAAAACCATAGGTATCCTACATTGTCTTGATACAGTATTCTGTTTAGGTATAATCTGTAGATAGGGGAATTTGTTTCGTGCTGTATAAACTGATGGAAATGATTTTTTCAGGGAAAAAACCTGCTGAGGAAGAAGAAGATGATGATGAAGAAGAAGAAGAGGAAGAGGAGAGGAGGAGGAAGAAGAAGAAGAGGAAGAAGAGGAAGATGTTGTCAAGAAACCACCACAGAGGTATGTGTTTTCATCGAGTGATATCAGTTTAGTAGGTCATAGAAGAAGTTCACTGATATGTGGAATGACTAACAGAATACATTTGATGGCATGAATGTTGCATTGTATTGTAAAACTGCATGATAAAATTAATTATATTGTATAATGGAGGGAATTGGACATTTTGCATAAGGGCTTATCGGTTTAGATCAAAAACACAGTTTCTAACAGATAAAATTCCCATCTGTAATAAACTGAATTGTCTGTTCCCTAATTTCATTACATTTTTCTTGATATGATGAACATGAACTAATTTAGTTCTCCATGTGTTTCTGGCTGCTGACCCTAGTCAGTTGCTAGGCATTAGTTTATTCCTTCATAAATATTAGACCTCTCATAGCAGATATGGAAAGATGAATTCAAGCCACGGAAATGAGATATCATCTCAAGATTCTAAACATCAGATACAGTGATCATGTTTTTAATGAACAAGCAGACCAAACTGTCAAGCAGCACACTGGACCATAAGAATATCTGCTGACTTCAGTTAAGAAAAGAAAACTACATTGTCATAGCCATGTAACAAGATCCAATGGCTTTGCTAGTTAGTTATCCAGGGGCTTGTTGAGGAAAAGAGATGGAGAGGAAGTTAGAAAAAAAATGATGGATGTTTACGTTTTATAAATGCAGGCAAAGACGTGTGTGTTTGCTTGTATCATTGTTTTTAGAGTCTTAAAATGGCCTGGGGTGTGTGGCTGGCCAGTAAAATGGAAGGTTTCTATTCTGATTTCTGAGTTTTGTTCTGTTCTGAGAAAAGAAATAACAGTGTTGATTAAGAAAATCAAATTCTTTACTTGTGCCATTGAAAAAATTCATTCAGAAAAATTCCCATTTGCTGATATTTCAAAACTTGTCAGGTTAATTTAGAGTTCGTTTAATTTATTGAGAGTGATTTGAGTTCTCCCAAAAATGCCGCATCGCTCGTCAGCATCATCAAATTCGATGGTAGCTGCAGCAGCAGATGCCATAACTCTCTATTTATTCAGTCATGATTTTTCTGTGCTATTTTATAGTCCTTCAAATGTTGTGACATCTTTTGCTGGTTTTGGCAAATTTATGGTCAGTAGTTTGCCATTACTTTCTGGAAGCGCAGTGCACATACTGTACAGAGATCCCAACCATTGTTTCTGAAGAAATCATTTGCCTTCAACCGTGAAGACAACGAAAGCTGGTTCGAGAGATTCTTCAGACGACTTCATCCATCCCTGCTGCCAGGATTTCATCAGAGCCCTGTTGGCCAGCAATATTTTTGGGATGACCAGGTTGGCCTCCAGGGCTAGTGTAATGCCTCAGTGAGACAAAGCTCACCATGCTTTACCCAGACTAGGAATCTCTTACTTTGTCCTGCTTCCTCCTCCTGGGGCAAAATTTTAAAATACATTTTCTTTAAAATTGTTTGAAAAATACAGACTGACTGATCAAAGAAAGATTGGAAAACAGTTTATCTATCAATTTATTCATGCAAGAGGGGTCAGACGGTCAAAATTTGACAACAGCACCAGTTGTGAGCCTGCTTGATGAAGTGGGACTCGCAGTACCATAGTGTAGGTGCAGATCTTGTTAATAGCCAGCTACTACTCTCTACACAGTATGCTGGCTACTCTAGTAGAAACAGATGGGGGTACAAGGTTAAGTGAGTCTGCCCCATTCTGCTGATTAGAAAGTATGTGTAGATTTGACTATCAGTTATTGTCTTTATAGTAACACAGATGTAAGAAAAATAATTAACGTCTCCACAAATGAACTGAAGTGTATGGAGACAATGAACACAACAGACATATGTTCACAGTAATGAAGATTCTCCAGTGTACAACACGGTTTAAGGTGTTAGATCTGTATTTTGACATATAGTATCTGTATATCTTAAAAGTGTTTCAAGTATTGTGAAACTGCACATATATAATCAAATGTAAGTGTACATGTATGCATGTGTTGTGTATGTGAGTGTATGTGTGTGTATGAGACCATGCTTTAGAATATGTGTAGGCAATTATGTTATGTATTTGTACAATACATATTATGTAGTGTGTTCCATTGCATATTTTCATTTACTGGTTTGACAGAAAGCAAGAGAGAGAGAGAGAATGCATAACTCAACTGATTGTAAATTACTAAAATTAGAATTAACAAGTTTATTGCCAAGAAAAGGAAAAACAAAAACCAACAACCAGCCTGTAAACAAAAGTTGTTTCCAACAGTCAGACATGTAAAGGTGGGAAACATAACAAAGGATGTGTGTATAGATACTTTCTGTTTCGCTGTTGTATGTCTGTACACATATACATTACTATGTAAAAACACCATGCTGTAAAATTTGAAAATAACAGGTGAGTGTCCATCAGATCAGCAGATTGCATCTTGTTTTTTATATTTCTTTCTTTTTTGCTTTTCTAATTTCTTTCTGTCTTTTTCTTTTTCTGTCTTTCTGTCTGTCTTTTTTGCTCTTTTTCTATCATTCTTTGTTTTTGTGTTCCAAAGATAAAAAAGTTCTGATCTATTCCTTTGCAGTGATTCAGAATATAGTACTACATAAGGTGGTTTGAATCTTACAGCTGAGTCTCCTCCACTGTGTGGGTCAATCTGAGATAATAGTTATGTAAATGACTGGTACCCAGCTCATTGTTGTAGGTAGCACTTTGGTAGTGAGCATCAGGGTTGATAGGCGCATCAGGTGTTTGAAAACTGAAATCTGATTTTGTAAAGAAACAGTGGATGCTGCTTTTTTCTATACTAGAGGCAAGCAGAAGATAAAAAGTGATTGCCAGTAAGAATTATGCACATTGCAGCCTCTATCACTGTGATTCTGTACTGTGTTTCCTTTTCCAATATGCATGACAACAGTGTCTAGGCATCCACATGATGGTGTGACATCAGTTGGAAAATCTTCATGGGTGGTACAGATTTGATTTTTTGCTCTTACTGTGATAATCAATTCAGGAGACAGTTGTCACTACCAGACCTTATTCATGCCAGGATGTATTTTGATAATTTTTATAGAATGCCATCTGTCAGTTAGTCTCTTTGGTTGTAATGGACCATTGTAGAACCTGTCCAGCACCATCAACTTTGTAATATTGTCATAATTATCATGATAATTGTACAGGTGTGAGAGGAGGACCGTGCATGTCTATCTCTGTGTGTACTTGCATGAGTGTGTGTATGTGGTGTGTGTGGTGTGTGTGTGTGTGTGTGTGTGTGTGTGGTGCAGGTGCGTGTGTGTGTGTGTGCGTGTGTGTATGAGTGTTGATTTGTTATTTCTTTTAACATCTATTTACATATGTACTATGAGGCAAAAGAGAATGTGTGTGTGCTTGCAAGAATAGGTGAATGCATGCAGTGTGTATATGAAAGGGAGAGATGATTGCTGATGTTTTTAGATGTACAATGTAAATCTTTTTTTATGGGCCCAGTCTCATATCTTCATTTTCTATCATTTCTTTCTTTGTCTGTCTTGGTACTGGCTTGTAGTGTGACACCTCCTGTTGCTCTTGCAAAGTCTGTTTTTTCACACTGGATCAACTGTTGTTATTTTTTAAACTGTTCTCTTTTTCCATGTTCTTGAGCTTAGTGACTGTATTATTGTAAGATAGAGCTCTGTGTTTTACATCATCATCATTGTGTCATGATTGTCATCATCATCACCATCATCACCGTCATGATCTTATAATGACTATTATCATTGTAACCATCATCATCATTATCATTGCTACCACCACCATCATCATTGTCATAATCATCAGCAACACTATTGTCATGTTGGTCATTGTCTCATCATCATCGTCATCGTTGGCATCATCATAGCCATGTTGATATGTTGGTATATGCACTGGACATTGTCGTCCAATCTGTCTTTTAATGTCTCTGTCCTATCCATGTTTCTCTGATCATCTTCATGACCATCATCATTACTACACACTCTGTGATGAACATACCTCTGCTGACGTTGGTCCTCAGGGGTTTAAAGCCAGTTGCTGCCAAACGATTAAGATTTGAAAGTGTAGGAAGCTCAAAGACCAGGTACAGTAACTCTGTTAGTTGGTAATTCCCCGTAGCCTCCCCCCTATATCTTTTCTTCTTCCAGCTATTTTGTGCATGGCATTTTTCACATTTTGTGGTCTATGCCCTTAGCTATAGAGCTGTTGCATGCATGCGGTGGGAGAGTAGGATTGTATATTAACTGTATATCCATGCACTAGCTTTGTTTCCATTGATCTTCCACAGGTCTATATTTTGAGTATACTGTAGTCTCATATGTATTATAGTTACTGAAGTAGTTTTAAGATGTTCTGGGGCCTGTTTGTAAGGTCTCTTGTTTATAATGATGATGATAATAATGACAATTACCATGTAATAGTAATGGTAGTAATAGTGATGATATGAAATGGGGATAAAAACTGTTGTATTCATATGTTTTGCATTTTCCCTTCGGTTTCAGGGCACTTACATTCTGATTCCAATGTGCACTTTTCCTTTAGTTTCAGGGCACTTACATTATAATTCCAAAGCAGAGCGGCAAGTTCTTAAAAATGTGCACATTAGTACACATGTGCACACACATGCATACATACATGCACACACACACACAAAGACCCACAGATATACAGACACATACACACAAACACACACACACCACACACACACACACACACACACACACACACACACACACACACACACACACACACACACACACACACACACACATACACACACAGAGTCTTTGGTCTATATGAAACAATCTCATTTTTCTCTGAGAAAGAGAGATTAAAAAGATGATTCCATTCTTAGACATTATGGGGATCTAGAAGAGATTTAATCTCAACTTTTCTCCTGTTTTGTAACACTTATGATCTTGACACTTAGTACATCTGATAAAACTGAATACTTTTTTTTCCCCTATTTGATGTTACTTTAGTTACTTTCCAGTAGAGTTGTTCATCAGCATGAACATGATAATGTGAACACAATCCAGTGTCTTGTGCAATTGTTTCTCTCAGTAACCACTCTGATCATGTTTTGTAGGTGTGGTATTTCAAGTGAAAGGATGGAATGTTTAATTCATGTTCAGGGTGGGGATTGCCATTTTTGGATTTAAGTGGTTGGCTAATTGAATTTTTCACTGTAAGTAATTTAATATTGAGTTTTCACATGAAAGCAAAGATTACAAATTCATTACTTGGAATATGCGTGGTATGGCTATTTGCATCACAGTTAGTGTTAATAATCAGAATAATCAGTAATGACCACATATGTTAAGTTTTTATGTATATTGTGGTCCCAGTTAAAGCAGTCTAAACTTTGTCCATCCGAAACTTAGCACATTGTTTCAATGACAGGGTTGCTTTTAGCATGCACATGTGTGGTTATGTTGTGGAACTGCTAATGAAATGGACTCTGGGAATTGTGCTGCCAAGACGGACAGACCCAGTCAGTGTGCTTTTGGCAGTGCACATTTGTTTATTTGGTTGTGCAAGTGCTTGTGTGTTTTGCACCTACTAGTACTAGGAGAGACTGGAAGGGGTTAAGTGGAGTTTTCTGCCTGAGGAATATGGGTTGAATGTGAGATATTTTTTTGGATTTTTTTATTGACATCGGTGATGGATTTTACTTTGAGGAATGACTGGCGGTTTGTTTTGGGTAGCATGTCTTGAAATTGGGAACTGTTAATGTCTGCAAGCTGCTTGTGCTTTTTGAGAGCCTACTGTACTCTTGCTTTTTGTACCAACATTTTTTTCCACTTTTTTGAAGATCCTGTATCAACTGAAGTCAAGTCAAGTTAAATCAAGTAAATGTTTGATTTTATCTCTCAGTGAGAAATTACATTATGGTCATCATTCATACATATTGTAAAAAAAAAAAAAAAAAAGAAGGAATAAATCAGATAAGAATTGAGGAAATAAAATCAATGGCAACAATTTGGGATATTAAAACAGTAAACATTAAGTACACTTGTACATAGTTTACATTCTAAAATACATGAGTGTGTATATTTTCAAAAGTATGCATGAACATACATGCACGCAGACGCACACATTCCCATCTTTTAGCCTGATTGATTTTTTATTTGCATTCAAGAATTGAATAGATTTAGAGATAAAGTAGTTTTGTGCAAATGGTTTTGCATTTTAAAGAATGAAATGATGCCAACCTAAGGATCATGTGCAATTATACAAACTCATATTTTCTGTTTCTGACCATTGACTTTTCCCACTTACATTGACAACTTTGCCTAAAACATTTTTATATTTCACACTCAAGCCTCCATACTAGCTCACAAATAAAAGACTCAGAACAGATTTTAAAGAACGTTGATAAAAGATTTGAAGACTATAATACTAACATCAAAGATTTCAATTTACGCAAACAGTTAAGTCTTCATTGACTCTTCTTGTTAATATGATCTGTACTGGTGGTAAACTTAGTTTGTTATCTAAGACTGTTTTAAGAAGCTGAGTCACTCGTTTGACTTTCATGCCATTAAACAGTCA
>JAPXFY010000012.1:53548343-53593343 GCA_030674185.1 Monoplex corrugatus
GAGTTTGCACCTGTTTTTTTGTCTGTGCATATGCACTTATTTTGAAAAGTACAAAAATGCAGCTTTTCAATAATTTAGCTTCTATGTGTGTGTAGAAACCAGGAGTTTAGGCAACAGGCAAATGAATAATTCACATTCAAAAGAAGATAGTGATAGCCGTGACATACCATAAAGTTTCAGTTTCAGTTTCTCAAGATTGTGTCTCCTTGCTCGGAATAGCTTCCATATGCACTAATGTCACAGATGCCATGTGATGGCGAGGATCCACAATGATCATTGTATAAGCCATAAGCATGCACATAGGTCCTACCTAGCATGTGGGTTTTATGTATATCTTTGTATCATTCTGTTTCAGCAAACAAACAAATCATTGGCAAACAAACAAACCAGCCAGCCTTTAGGAAAAAAAAAAGAATAGCTAGACAGACGGAGAAATAAAGCATGCAAACACTCAACAACAACAACAACAAAATCCAACCTTGTTTTGATTTCAGCCACACCAGTGGATTACTGTGGATGACTATGAGGGTGAGGAGGGTGACCTGAGTTTCAAGAAAGGAGAAGTGGTCTTTGTGATAGAAACCAGGTATGAGCTGTATCTGTAATTTAGAAGATACACAGATCACGACATTTGTGACTCTCAGTGACAGAATGGTGATATGAATTTTAAGAGTTGTGAGGATGGACACGATAGCCAGATGGATTAGCTGAGAATGGTATCTTGATAAGTCGCATTACCCAGTGTTACTGCATCCTGGGGAGTCCTCAATGGATGAGCTCCAGTTTTGTCTGATGGAGATGATCTTGTAGACATTTGCATTATACTGGATGGGTACCATGGTTTGTTACAAGATGCCTGCAGACCTGATACCTGTGACTTTCAGCCTCTCTGGGTTTTCTGTAGGAATCACCTTACCCTTAGCACATGGCCAAAAGACCTGCCCTGTGAGCGCAGGGGGCTATGACGTTAGAAGGCCCACATCTGCCTAATGGCTCTTTTGTAGGACATGCAGGGCTTTTTCTAGCTATGTCCTTGCCAAGGGCCACGTCACCCCCATCCTGATACAAGGGCTGATCCTAAAATCTTGTCACATACTTCGTAAAACAAAAATAGAAAGACCAACATATGTGAAAATTTCAGAATCCTTCCAAGTACTCTCCTCTCTTCACTCTCAATACTACAATTTGTGTATTCATTAAATAAACATATTTTTGAACCAATTATATACTTGCAGACATCACAGAAGAATTATAGTGTCCACAGTTTGGTAGGTATCCAAGGCAGTATTCTTAAAGTTGATGCTGCAACATGACGTAATGATGTAAAGTTATTGTCCATGTATATTTGCTTATCACGGCTGTTTCAGTGGCTCCCTTTCTCGCCTTTTAGTTTGGTCGGCGCCAGCATGGCACCAGATGTCAGATATCAAACGTCCGCCCTTACCCCGTAGCTATGTTTCCGCATTCCTTAGTCTAGTGGCAAGGGAAACAGAGGATTAATACTGTGCTGTACAGTGATTAAGCCATTTTATCATCAACTTTGGCGTTGTGTAGAATGAAATTGTGCACACTTTGTCAATTCATTTTTTGGAATCCTTAATGTTTATTTATCATTTGACCGAGTGCAGCTATAAATTATTCATTTGGTTATATAGTTTGAGTTTGTGCTTCACTTATAGAGTGTAAGTGAGTGTCATCATTTCTCATTGTGGGTGTGTGTGTGTGTTTTGGTGTATTTCATCTGCCTTTCTATACTGGAATTATTTCATGTGAAACGGGAGACAGTACGTGAGTGAAAATATTTTTAAGTTGTTGTTTTCCTGTTGTTGTCTCTTTTGTTTTTGTTGCTGTTTTGTTTAATTTCTTTTGTCACTTTTGTTTTCGTTGTGTTTTAGTTTTGTTTTGTTTTGTTTTGTTTGCTTTTTTTGTTTGTTTTTTTGTGTATGTTTGCTTTTTTTTTTTTTTTTTTGTGTATGTATGTATGTGTGTGTGTGTGTGTGTGTGTGTGTGTGTGTGTGTGTGTGAGAGAGAGAGAGTGTGTGTGTGTGTGTGTGTGTGTTGTGTTGTGTTGTGTTGTGTGTGTGTGTGTGTGTGTGTGTGTGTGTGACTCAGTTTCGTCGTTTTATTTAGATTTTTTTTTATACTGAAACTGTTTTTTTTTCCTGTTATTCGTTGTTGTTGTTGTTGTTGTTAGTGTGTGTATTTGCGTATTTTAGTAGTTCTGCGTGTGTATCTGTGACGGAAGTGGTAATAAGAACTGGCAAATGGATGTCTGCTGGTTCTGTATTAAAAGACAGTTAGTGTTGAGGCTACGTAAGCCTGTATAGTCAGCCTCTGCATTGTGTGAAAGAAGGCTGCTGCCTTGTACTGTAGAGAAATCTGTGCCATATCAAAGTGATGGGATACTTACTAAACAAGCTGATAACGATCCTTGCGGACAACCAAATGCTTATTCGGTAAGTTTGGTGTTGTCCACACACATGCAGCTAACATCTCTGAAAATATGAATGTTGTAAAAGTGCAGGTGCATGAACAGTTTGTCATTTAAATTGGATTTTTTATTTTACATATGTGGTTTTCTTCTGTCAGTCATCTGATCTTTGCAAGCAAAACAGCTGTTATATCTAATTTTTTTCTGCATGTCTGATATCAGTTTCTACATGAGTCATTCCTGCGTTTGGTTATATTGTTCATATTTCTCTTGGTGAAACTCAGACTTTGTAATTGAATGTTTTTGCAACCTACCCATGTACTACAACGCTATAAAAAGTTAACTGGCCTTGCTACGAGTCTCGTATCACTGACACCTGCGGTTCCCTTTTTACAGCTCAGCGCGTTGCACTCGCACACTGCTCTGTGCAGAGCGCTCAACTGGCCAGCTGCCACTTGAGAGTCCACATCTGGTTATTGTTTATCTCTCCCCTCCCATCCCCCTCCCCTCCGCCACTCCTGCTCTCAAACTAAAATCTTGCTCGGGAACAGCCGTGTTATTCTAACAGAAAATCTGTATTCTTCATTTCTTAAAAAAAGTCAGCTTAATGACTTAAGTCAGAGGGCAACATTAACTTGTTAAGATACTTTGTAGCAGCAGTACCACTGTTAATCTGATTTACATTTCTGAAAGATAATAGGTAATTGTGTTTTGTTTGTTTTGTTTTTTTGGAAAAAAAAAAAGGAGAAATGAGACGCAAAAAACAGAAGAAAATAAAACCACCAGTAATGTGCTTGAACAAAGAAATCAAGATTTTAACAAAAACTACATCACATCTTCTAATTGTGATATTCTGCATCTTCTCAAGTGTTTACTATAGAAAACTATAGGTTCTGTTGCAGGACTTGAAATATCACCAAACAAGCCTTCACAAAAGCTAAAACTGTGATCAGTGACTGTTATTGCTTTTTCATCCCATGTAGTAATATACAGTCTGTGGTTTTCTGTTGATCTGTATCTTCTTCGAAATTTGGCTGTCAGGGGGCAGCAGTTTTAAAATGCTGATAATCAACAAATTGTTTTTATTTTGTGTGGGAAGTTGACCCTAGAGACCAATGCAGCAAAAAAAATTTAAAAAACACATGCTGAACTGTGTTGTTTGTGTGAACAGAGAGGATGGCTGGTGGGTAGCTGAGAATGACAAGGGAGAGAAAGGACTGGTGCCCAAAACCTATCTGCAGGTCGGTGGTTCTGTTTTTGTATTGTTTCTGTATTTTTTAATTTTTCTGTTCGTGATAGATTTGTTATGTGAAATTTGGACTGCTCTCCTTGGAGAGAATGCATCATCACAGTGTAATGCCATTTTGTTGTTGTTGTTGTTGTTGTTTTGTTTGTTTTTGTTTAACTGTTTCATCTGCAAGTTTTTTTTTACTTTTGTTCATTTAGATATTTCTGTATGATATGAAATATTAATCAAGGACAAGTCACTTATTGCCATGAGTTCTTTTATTTGTACGTATAATATTGAATAACCAAGGACAAGTCCTTTTTTGCCATGGGTTCTGTTACATGTACTAAGAGTATGCTGATTTTTCTATAAAATATTAAATAGTCAAGGACATGTCCTTTATTACCATGGGTTCTGTTATATGTACCAAGAGTATGCTGATTTTTGTGTGTAATATGAAGTAATCAAGGACAAGTCCTTTATTGTCATGGGTTCTTTCGTATGCCTATACTAAGACTATGCTGCACATCTGACTTTGGTTTATCATCTCATTCAAGAGACCAGTACCCAGACACCACTAGAAGTCTGATAGAATGGGGAGAAAATCTCTGTTCAGTAACTGCTTACTAGTAGTAGTACTCTGGTACTGTTCAGAAATGTCATTACTGTTATCAGATACTTATCTTCGGGTCAGTTGTCTGTCAGCATTATGATCTGATAACTCTGGTTACTTGAATAGCCATTGTCTTGATTCTTTATCTTTTGTTAACCCAAACTTGAAATGGCCTTTGCTGTGGACATAGCAAGAAACAACATGAAATGATCTTTTGTTGAAAACTCTTTTCAGTTGACTGTTTTCAATGTATTATAGATCTTGTTTTCCTGTTTATGTTGAAAAAAATCATCAGAAAAAGAGATTAAGCTACATGGGTAAGTACTAGAAAAGACCACTTCGTCATCTGAAAGAAATGTGCAAAACCTTGCGAAAGTCCCTAATGGGTCTTCTATTCTCTCTCCAGTAGTTAAGTTGTCATAATACAAACAAAAAAGCATTGAGGTGAGAAATAATCTGTTGTAAAATCATTAGAGGTTATCATCTGAGGTACTTGGCAGATCACTAACATTTTGTTTGATTTTTCTTTTTCTCTTTTTAGATGTTCAATAAGTATAAAGGCATTCAGCAGGATGATGAAGGAGGTATGTATAGTCCATTCCTCTCTCTTTCTCTCTCCCTCTCTCTTTCTCTTTCTCTCTCTGTGTCTCTCTGTCTGTCTGTCTCTCTCTGTCTCTGTCTCTTTGTGTGTCTCTCTGTCTGTCTGTCTGTCTCTCTCTCCTTGATTTTTTTCTTTGTATGCATTTCCCTTCCATTTTATTTTTTCGCATAAACAGAAAATGTCACAGTGACTGATCCTAATTCATTGGACTATGTATTACATAACAAGAATTCTGCCCTTTTTTTACAAGCACATGGATTGAAAAAGAAAGTGATGCTGAATCCAACTTTGATTAAATTACCTGAAAACATAATCAATGATATCTCTCCGTCTCTCTCTCTTTCTTTGCCTCTTTCTGTCTGTCTCTCTTTCTCTCTCTCTTTCTCTCTCTTCTCTCTTCTCTCTCTCCCCCCTCCCTCCTTCCCTCCCTCCCCAACTGCTTGCTGTTTCTCTTGGTCTGTGGTTCTTTTTGTATTCTTCCAATTGTTTGTCTGCAAGACTTAAATTTTCATACATGATAAATCTTGTGAGTAATGATTTTCCCATCCATGAGAGTGTACAGGTATATAACAAAAGAATAGTCACTGGAGTCTATTGATTGTAGAGTAGGCAGCGTTACTGCCTCTCCCAAGGTCTTTGTCAGATTGAGTGGCTGTTTGTGTGGCTGGTCCCATCTCTGCTGGAAGAGCTGTGATCAGTATTGTGTATGACTAATTAGCATGGCAAAGTGGTTAATGCAAGGAACTACTGACTGGGAGGTCATGAGTTCAAAGCATCATTAATTCAAAAGTTGTGGGATTTTTTGTCCCTGACTGGCTCCTACCCAGAGGTGAGTATGCTGTTGTCTGTTTGGGAAGACTGGCATCACACAGTCGAGCCTCATCCACTTTAGGGTGCATTATTGAGGGTGCTGTTCATATTTCCTGACCAACACCACAGGTGTCTGTATCTGTTGGTCCTGGTTGATGCCAGGATATATTACAAAAGAAAGCATAGAGTATGGCTTTGTCATCACTATCAGCTCCATTCTCATCACTGTTGGAGCCAAAATGAGCAGGGTGGGGGCAGTGACATGGCAGCAGTGTAAAAGTTGAGGCAGAAAATAATGAATAAAAGAAACTGTGTGAGTACCAGTTTATAGATCACACAGGTGATCACCACTCATCCATGAAATGGAGGGTCAGCCACAGAACCAACTGTTCAGCCTGGTGAAAGCCTCAGGAGAGGCCGAAACATTATCTTCTCAGTGATCAACAGTCTGCAGTGAGAATTCTTTTATCATGTAGAATACAGCAGAGCTGAGTGTCAACCTGCAGTCCCAGATCATATTGGTATAGTTGTCTTCTGTTTGGAGTTTGTTTGAAATTTGTTCAAGAGGGATTCATCACACTTGCATAATTCCATATGTGCTCCACCCAAATCTGCCAGCAGTCATCTGGCAGACTCCTTGAACCTGCACAAACCCAAATGCACTGGCAAGGTCCTGAAATGGTGAAGGGGGAGGGGGAAACAATACCCGTAAAACACTAAACTGACATCATCAGAATGATTGAAGCATTAAGCCTTTGACTCCTGCACCCTTTCCACCTGTATCCCCCATTGTCAGCCATGATAGCAAAGCAAAAACTTAATCCTTTCAGTACTTCACTCTGTCCACCACCTTCCTGCAGGAAGCTGGTGGACAGGATGAGGGAGGGAAAGGGTTAAGTTTTCACAGCTCATAGACAGTCTCCAGGAGTAAAAGGGTTAAGGTGTGCAGTAAACAAGCCAGCTTTTATGTTGCAGGCTGGGATTAGACTCAAGACAACATGTTTTGAGTCCATGGCTCTATCAAAATTGGATGTCTGACCTGGTGAAGTGTTGAAATTGTTAACTGTGTGCATTGATTGTTTCATTTTATGTCTGCACAGAAGAGGAGGAAGAAGGAGAAGATGAAGAAGATGGTGGAGATACATCCAGAAGGTGTGTGTGTGTGTGTGTGTTGTGTGTGTGTGTGTTTCACACATGCGTGTGCGTGTTTGTGAGTGTGTGTATGTGTGCGTGTGTATGTATGCATGGGTATGCACATGCTTACATATGAGTGTGTGTGTGTGAGAGAGAGAGGAAGATACTGCACACAGGTGTGTGTGTGTTTGTATGTATGTACATATGTGCATGCATGTGCGTGTGTGGATGAATGAAGAGACAGAAAGGGAGCCTAGCAAGCATATTAATGATCTCATGGCAATATTCTGTAGAAAATTTCACATCACATATATGTGTTTAAAAAAAAAAAAAAAGAAATGAGTGGCCCAGTGCTGTGGCGACTTGCTTTCACTGAGGAGGACGGCTTGCATTTCACAAAGTTGAATTCCATTGTGACCCAAAAATTCATCCAGTCCCGTACAGTCCAACTGTGTATACATACAGAGGCCTGGGTCTATCAACATATATAGCTGGGCAAGCATGCTTCAACAGAAAACCACAACAAAGAGACTCAAGCAAATCAGGTACTTAAGAAATCAACAAGTAACGTCCAGCAATCCTATTATGCAGAGGGTTTTGCGACTCTAAAAATCATCCTGTGTAATAATCCTTAAAAATCATCCTGTGTAATAATCCTGTTGCAGCAGTGGCAAGAAACGCTGGGGAAGCATCAAAAAGGCCATCACAGAGGTAACTGTCTTCCCCCTCCCTTTTTTTTTTCTATAATACGTCTCCCCCCCCCCCCCCTACTCTTTCCCCTGCTGCTCATCACCCCCTCCTCGCCCCCCCCATCCCCACCCCACCCCTGGTCTTACTTTCTTAGTTCTCTCTCCTAATTCTTACCAGCTCGTGTTTTATTTGAAAAACTGATTTGAAAGATTAAGGAGGAGATGACAGTGAATTATGTAGATTTTTGTTTTATTAACGTTTAGATTTTGTCAGATTCTCTTTACTTTGAAATATGTATAGTTGATTTAGTTTGATTTAAAATGGAAAAAAACACAACTGCTTGATGAACATTAATGACTATTTACAAGCTACATTATTGTTTGTTATTATTATTTTGATTTGGAGGGGGGGGGTTACTTTCTTGTTTGTTTGTTACCTAATATTCAGATTTTTTTGTTTTGTTTACTGACTTGTTTGTTTGTTCTTTAATATTCATAAATATTTTGTCTGTTTCTCTCTTTGTGTATTTCTTTTTTTATAAATAATAAAGTGGATGTGGTGGTCTGAAGATATCTCTTGCCTACTACATTATAATACATAGTCACACAGTAAATAGGCTAGTTAATCTAAACAGTAGCCAAGCAAACTGAACCCTTTTTGATAACATGGAACAGACTGGAAAAAGTAAGCAAACAACTATACAGGCAAATTCGCATGTAATAACTGGAGAAAGGAATGGTGGTGGGGAGGTCGCATCTTGCACAAGGTAGGTCACAAGTTTTCAATTGACCATTTATTGTGTCATGGCGTTGCTGTCATTTGCATTTAACCAGACTCTTTGCCATTGTTGCTTGTAGTGGCAACAAGAAATTTGAGGAAGGGGAGGAAAAGAGTTAAAAAGAAAATCAAAACAAAACAAAAAAACAACGTAAAAACAATCCTATCAACAAAGGAAAAAGAAATAAACACATCCTTGTATAAACGTCTTGAGGACCTCATACATGTAACGTGCATAGCTACATGAGTATTATGCAGTGTTTACAGCAAATGTCACATGTACCTTTTTTGTCGTTCTCTCATGCCACTCATATTTGTTTTTCTCTGTTCCTAGCCGTGTCTTCTCATATGCGTGTTTGCGCATTGCTTGGCCCACACTTCAAAAGTGCTATTTTATGGTACAATCTGCATACTCAAGTCTTCATTGGGTATTTTTTGTATTTCCAAAAAGACATGAAACACTGACATGGATTAAAGGCTCTTTAACATTCATATTTGATGTTCTGTATATGTGTACACATGAAGGGAGTTCTGACAGTAGTAGGTGAACATATTTTGACCTTGGAGATAAAAAGAAATCTCCATCCTTTACCTATTGGGCGCTACCCATGCAGGATCAAACTCAGACCCTCAAACATCCTGGCCATTTGGCTATCACACTTATCCACTCACAGTTGCAGGGAAACAATTTTATGCTATCAACCAGACTAAGACAGTTCAGCTGTATGCTTTGATTTCCCTGCTGGAATAAGTGTATCATTGGTTGAAAATTTACCAATAAATTCTGAGGTAACCAGAGACACAAAGTATGGGTGGGCAAGGTGTGTCCATACACACACTCCCTTAAACACAACAATGTGAGTTCAACTGCAGGTAGTGATTATAAAAAAATAATGGAATGCAACACTTGTACTTATGTTTTGTGTGATTTCTATCACACTTTGTGCTCTTTCAGTCTGCCCATCTGCATATATGCTTTGTGTGTTGATTGTGTCAGTTGTAATTGTTTATTTTTATTAACTCTTCAATGATTAACATTATTTAACAGTTTGAAATGTACCAGTCTTTCATATAAAGATACTACAGTGTATTAACATTCATTCTTGGAACTTGCATGATGTTCTAAACAAAATTGAAAGAATAAAAGGTAGTATCATTTTAATATTACAAATTAGAGTTTATTTGTGCACACTTTGGGAATCAAAATGGAGGATGAAATGCAGCCAGAAATAAGTTTAATTTGATGATCTTATGATGAACATGATGAACAAGCAAAAGAGCAATAGTGAAACACATTCATAACAAAAACTTAAGCAAACATGATTTGATTGTTAAACTTGATACTTTTTTTTCAGGAATAGTAAGGGGAAAAAAACGCAGCAATGTCAAATTAAACAAACAAATATGCATAGGCCAGAACTGTGGTTGGTTTCCGTTGTGTTTCTCTTTTACATACAAATTTTTGTGTGTTATTATCATTGCGTTTGGCATGATCCCATTTCAGCACACACCTGAAGATGGGGTAAGCTGTGTGCATTTTGACCTATGACCCCCCGCTGAACTGGGCAATGTCACCTATTCATTCTTATAGTAGGCATGGTACTTTTTCATAAAATCATGGATTTCGTACAGAAACTAAAGTGTCAGCAGAAAGCAGAATGTGTGAGATTTGGGGGGTTGGGAATATTACAAACAACAAGTTTGCCCTAACATTTTGCTGCTAATTTGCTTTTGAGACAAAGTTCAGAGTAAAATTGAAAAAGAGGTCTTTTTTCTAAGACAGATGGGCATGTCTGTATGTGTACTCTAGGTGATGCTTTCTTTGGCATTCTTTTTCTTCAGACCATGATTTCTGATGTACCATGCCTGTTTCTTAAAAACAGACTGATGTATGCCTTCCAGTTTGTTTATTCGTTCATTATTTGTTCATTCACTCATTTTTATTTATTTATTTATTTATTTATTCATTCATTTATTTTACTTATTTATTTATTTATTCATTTATTTACTCATTTATTCATTGATTATTTAATTATTTAATTATTTATTTATTTATATTTTATTTTATTTTGTCTGAAAGATTCATTCGACTTGTTTTTACTTAATAACCCCAAGCTTGTTTCTGTTAATTTATCAGAAATGCCACCCATTATTTTTACCCAGCTGTTCCAAGCAGAAATATTACACACAGTCAAGAATACTAATTGATGTGTTTTCTGAAGAGCACAGAGTTTGTTGTGGATCACATAAAATGCTTGTAAAATTGTATGTTTACAGTTTATGTGGACATCTTCAGGTGGTAGCGAGTCAGTAATTTGAAATTTGAGAATCTAGTGTTTGTCTTTCCCCTGCAGTATTATAATGCAGTAGTCAAGCTTATCATAGGTGACAGTTATTTTCTGATTGTATAAGGGACATAATTTGAATATTAGAGAAGAAAATTGCTGTTTTCCAGTTAGTAGCAATATTTAGAAAAGAATTAATTAAAAAGCGAGCACACAAACATAATAATGCACATTTGTATTCATTGCAAGCATGCAAAGCTGCCATGTTCAGGTACAAAACCAAAATCATCTGAAATGGAAAATATAAAGATGAGACATATACTGCTGAGACCTCAGAGAGAGGGGAGAAGGAAGAATATAAAAAAAAAAAGTTTTGAAGACCTGTTTAATGTATTACAAGACAAGCCAGTGTCAACACACAGACTTTGTCTCTAGGAAAAAGCAAAAACATGCATGCGCGCACACATGTGCACATACACATGTATGTGTACACACATTCAGGAGAAATTCTCATTTAATATGGGATTGCAAGGGAAGAGGATAATTTCTATTTGACATAATATGGGGGAGAGGAGAGATGGAGGAATGCAAAAGTAAAACCCAGTGGTAAAATTGACAGTAGAGCTGTTACTTCTCTGAGTTTTGCAGATTATTGTCTCATGACAAAGGTTCATTGCGATAAATCCCTCTTGAATAAACCCCCAAAATCCAGGACAGGTAGAAAGAAATATGAAGAATTTTGGTGTATTGGTTTTGAGTCTTCTTAGGACAGGATCATGAAGTGTAATGGGCTTTGGGTCTGTGCCTTTGCCCAGATGTGTTATGATTGATATCACTGCCCTTTCTGTCTTTCCCTAAACATTTACTATATTTCATGTATGTGTGTGTTGTTGTGTGTGTGTGTGTGTGTGTGTGTGTGTGTGTGTGTGTGTGTGTGTGTGTGTCTCCCTCCCTCTCTCTTTCTCTTTATCTGGCTGTGCAATGCATGCGTGTGTGTGTGACGTGTGTTGACAGTAAACAGCGGCGGATAGCAGCACGGCGTGATATTCGTTTAAATGATAACTGATTGCTGTTCACTGTGAAATTTATATATAGTCAGTTGAGAATCAGACAGCGAGGAGTAAAGACGAAGAAGCATTGCCCTGTCTTCCGAGTTGGCTGTAGAAAGAATGAAACAGTGTGTGTGTGTGTGTGTGATGTGAATTAATTTTTCCTCTTTTTTTCTAAATTTTTGTGCTGAAAGAAAAAAATGCTGGCAATTCCCTGATACTGTGATAGTTAGTAAAAATAGAAAAAAAGTAAACCTAATATACTTTGCAATATCATATATCCTAATTGAAATAATACATATAATTCGTAGTTGACAATTTTGAAAAGACATGAAAAATAGTTAGTAAAAATAGAAAAAAAGTAAACCTAATACACTTTGCAATATCATATATCCTAATTGAAATAATACATATGATTCGTAGTTGACAACTTTGAAAAGACATGAAAAATCATTTCACAGAATTTGAAGCCTGCTGTTTTGCATCTAAATTAATAACTTGTTGAATTATGTTCTCTGGTTTATGTTTTTTTTTCTTGATCCAAAGTATGGATTTTGGCTAATGTACTAACTTCAGAATTACTGCACCTTATACCACATGATTTTTTTTTCTCACCTTTAAATGCACTAATACAGAAGTGGGATTGTTCGATTCATTCAGTAAGCTGCACCAGTTTTAATGGGGATGCACTCTTACCTTTTCTTTTTGTTAAGCAGGGGGTGTAATATAATTTGAGCCCCATACACTTTATTGCTTTTCAGTTTTGGAGATTGGAAGTTCTGTTGATTGTCTGATACGTGTCTCTGTCTCTTTAGCCTTCCCTTTTTTTTTTCAATTTTCCTTCAAAAAAATAAAAGAGAGAGATTGTTTTACATTAACCAGAGAGAGGTGTGTACTTGTCTACCTGTCTGTTGGTCTGTCTGTCTTGTGACAGAAATGTGTTGGCAAGATTTTCTCAGCTGTTTATGGATGAATCTTTTTCTAAAGTTGAGTCAAAAATGTGGATCATTTAGGAATGCTCGAGTTTGGAAGTCATGGTGCCAAGGTCAAGGTCACAGAACTAAAAGTGTGCCTAAAATCAGCATTTGTTGAGGAAGGCATGTGAACATCACTTTCTCAAAAACTCTGACAATATTTACATTCTGTTAGCATTATTTTTGATAGTCCACCATTGTCAGCAAGCAAAGCCAGAGCAAGATTGAGGCAACTGAGATGTGGTTTCTAAGAAGAATGTTGAGAGTTCCATGGACAGCAAAGAAAACAAATGAGACAGTCTTGATGGAGGCAGACACAAGTAGATCACTCATAAGGAAGATTAGGAAAAGACAGGCAACATTTATAGGCCATTTTATGAGGAAAGGGGATTTGGAGCACCTGGTCACAACGGGAAAACTGGAGGGAAAGAGAGCACCAGGTAGACCCAGGGAGAGAATGCTGGATGGACTTGCAGAGTGGCTGGGGATGAGGAGGATGGGGGAGATGCTGGGGCAACGAGAGATAGAGATGGATGGAAGTCCATGGTCGCCAACGCCATGCGGCAGAGCACCTGATGATGATGATGACCATTGTCCTTGTTACACATCATGTGTTATTCATCTGATGCTTCTTGAAAATCACTGTGATCTTAAAAACTACAAAACTTGAATTTTTCATAAAAACTTTTGTATGAAAAGTGAAATTGTTAGAACGTCTTTCCCTCTTTAAATTTTTTCTCAATTTATTGATTTTTTTTTTATGTCTTTATATATTTATTTATTTTATTTTGCTATTGTATATTTTAGTTGGTTAGAGAGCCCTACTGATGATGTGGAAATCAAGGATTTGCACTGTTGATAATATGGAAGTAGACGGTTCAACCTTTTTTGTAAGCCATGCAGTATTTTGCATATGTGTGCTGACTAAGTTAATAGAACTGTGGACTCGCGATCTGATATCAAGTGTTCAGTAACAACCTACAACATAGGGACTGGCCTGTCACTAACTGTCTTCAATCAGTCTGATGATGTCAATTTAGCATTTCATAAGTCTTGTCCGCACTGTCCCTGCCTATTTCAAGACCTTGCCAGCACATACGTTTTGTGCTTGCGCAAAGATCCTGCCACATACAATGGCTGGCAAGTTTGGTTGAAGTGCATACTGAGCTGTTTGAGTGTGATGAATCCTTAAGTAAATTCTGATTGCAGTTTTTTCCTTTGTCAGCTCTTGCTGTCTTCTTCCTTCTCTCTCTCTTTGTCTCTATCTTTTTGCTTATTCGCTGTCATTTTTTTCGTCTCTGTGTATGGATGTGTGTGTGTGTGTGTGTGTGTGTGTGTTGCGTGTGTGTTTGTCTCTGTGTGTGTGTGTGTGTGTGTGTGTGTGTGTGTGTGTGTTGTGTGTGTGTGTGTGTGTGTGTGTGGTGTGTGTGTGAGAGAGAGAGAAAGAGAGAGAGAGAGATCCTCCACCTTCTCTTTATTTTTACCTTCTTACAACTCTCGAAGTCTGTATGCCTTTTTCATAGTAAGTTTCGTTGAGAGTTGAAATGGCTAATGCTCCAACTTCTCCTCTCAGATACCTATCTCCTCAATCTTCTGTGGGTGTTGCATGCATAAAGTTTGTGCTTTGACAAATGTATCAAGAGTGCGGTTACATCTGGTATAAAGATGTGTGTGTGTGAGTGTATGTGTGTGTGTGTGTGTGTGTTTGTGTGTGTGTGTGTGTGTTTGTGTGTGTGTGTGTGTGTGTGTGCATGCTTGTAGATGTACTTGAAACATTATGCATGAGATATCAGTGTAATGTTATAGAATCAGAGCCTGTGCATATCACTTTGGCTGTGTCAGCATGCATTATTTTGTACATGTAACCAGTTTATGCATGTCAATGATCCTGTATTTCAAAGAGAGAGCTTCAGATACAAGTTGTCTTCCAAGTAGTCTTTAGCATAAACAGCTTTAGCAGACATAAATTGTTGTCGTGTGTCACTGTTGAGATTTTAACTAGTTTATGGATTAATGTATGATTATATATATTTATCTGTGTGTAAATGCATATTTTTGTGGGTTAATTGGTTGCTTCTTCTTACTTTTTTTTTGTTTTTTGTTTTTGTGAAACATAAAGTACTGCTACCAGTATAAAGCTGCTGTCATATGGTTGTCTGTATCTCTCGGACCTGTCACCTAGTCTCGATTCTAGTCTCAGTCAAGCATCCTGATTATCATCCTTCTCCTCCTCCTCCTCATCATTGTAGCATTGTGAAATTGCCCCAGTACCTGTAGCCATTGATGTGGCATAAAAAAAACGAGACAAAAAGATTACTGTCATATACCAAAGGAAAATTCTCTCACAGTTATACTGATCTGATTTAAATTAAAAAGGGTGGTTAAATCAAACCAACCCTCTTATGTTTGGGATAAGGGGAAATGTTCGAATGTTATTTTCATTACATAGGTTCTGTCCCCCAGCCATCTCTTTTAACTCATTATGGTGCACTACAAGGGTCATCTAATAAATTATGAGAATGTCCTAATAACTTGAAAAGTAATTGTTACAGCACTTTGAAACTTTACATACACCTGCCCCATGATCTCATTAAAAAATTCCCTGCAAACAGATGATGTTATTTGTTATGAAGTCACATTGGGTATAATCAATTCAAATGTTATGGATCTATTTTCTTATATAAATTGAATTCTACAAAGGAAATTCTGGTGCAGATGTATGAAAGACTACAGATTGTATGTGGGACACAAGTTCTTTCACAGGCTGTAGTTTATAGCTGGATATCATTCTTTACAGATGGAAGAAATGAGTTTTTAAAGGCAGGCATAATCTGCAGAAACCACTTAAAGCTAGTGATAAGAAAAATTTTCAAAAAGTTAAGCAGTTTTGAATGAAATATATACTTTTTTGTTTGTGATTTGTAATTTTTTTTCCCGGTTGTTTTTCTATGCTGTCAGCAAATCGCCATTAAGCAGATGTATTTATTGGAATGCTGGAGACACGTGTGTTTTTTTTTTAAAGATATTTTTAAGAAAAATCCCCAATCCACACTGTCAGTAAATCTGTTTATAATTAACTTACTTATAGGACAATGTTAGACTGCAGCTCGCACTTGCGACTGTACTGTAGCTGTCATGTGTTTTGTCAGACCATGTTTTCATGCTGCAATCAAAATATGTATTCAAAGGAAAATGGACGATCATTATGTCATATAGTAGGTCTTTGGGTTGTTTTTTTTAGACCATTTTGGTTGGAATCTTGTTTTTGACTAACATATAGATTGTGACTAGTGTATTGTCATTTCCAGACAACATTGTCAGATGTTCTGCATGCTATGGGAGCTGTCCCATCTGGCTTTAGACAGTCTACTCTTTTCCGCAAACATGCTGAAGGTGAGTGTTTTCATTTTTCTTTTCTTGCTTTTTTTTTCTTTTCTTTTCTTTTTTTCTTTATTTCCTCTTTCCATTGTTTCCTTCTGTCTTTCTTTTGTATCTTTATTTCTTTCCATATGCCCCTTTATTTTCTTTATTCTTACCACTTGTCTGTATGTTTCTTCTTCTTTTTTTTACTGACTATTTTAAGTATATATTATTAAGAAACTGTGGAACCGCTTTCTTGACATTTGTACTGTAGAATTGTGCAGATCAGTTTGTAAGCCTGTCTGTGTGTGCTTTTTTCAGTTTGTTTGCCTTAAGAAATAACATGCAAGCAAAGTTTTCCTAGCTGTTTATGAATAGATGTTGTCTTAACTTGGCTAATATGTAAGTTGTAGTTAATGCTCAAGTTTAACATGTATAGAAACATTACTCAAATATGAGAGTCAAAGTCTGATTCAGTTGATAGTTGTAAATTTGTAGTATCATAGGTGACAGCAATCATACAGTTTAGTTTACCTTCAGTACAATTATAGTTTTATTTATGTTTAGCTTACCTTCAGCACAATTATAATTTTATTTATGTTTAGCTTACCTTCAGCACAATTATAGTTTTATTTATGTTTAGCTTACCTTCAGCACAATTTTAAAGAATACTTTAGAATTGTGCAGATCAGTTTGTAAGCTTGTCTGTGTGTGCTTGTTTCAGTCTGTTTGCCTTAAAAGTCTTTTGGTCATAAATGTTGAACTTTCAGCTTAACATGGCCCATTTCACTTTGACATGCATTGCCGATTATATGTGTGAGTCATTTGTTCAGGACGTTGATTACTATAGGCATGTTGTTGTTGATGAATACAGAATACTCAAAAGAACTGGCTTCAATTTTTTCTCAGTGAATGTTTTTTTTATCTCTGATACCATTATTGGATCCAGTATTTTTCTGTATACCACTAAGAAGAAATGGAAACCAATTCTTGTATCTTTCATTCGTCAAATTTGGCTAAGTAGCTGTATCAAGTAATCGTGTACATTCTCAGATTAATTCATTAATCATTGTCATTAATTCACTTTTTACTTTAATTGATGAACAGGTGACACCTTCAGGATGAGCAACTACCTTGCTGTCAAGCTCAGCCCATCCAATCTTATCTACAGGGATCTTTTCTTTGACCCTGCAACAAGCAAGGTAATATGTTCAGCTGCACTTGCATAATTTCCATTAGTCTGGTTGGCATACAGTTAAGGCTTTTGAATTTTAATCTGACAACATGTATTTGAGTCTGGCTCAAGAAAACTGTTGTGTACACAGCCTTCCGTCCATGTATCTGTGAATGACCTTGTTCACAGTTGGGAAAAGTAAAACCTTGAGGGAGAGAAGATGGGTACTATCATAGTGCTGGTCCTGCCATTGTTGTTTTGGATCTCCACGTCATGGTACTTACGGTATTGCATATGGAATGAGAGTTGTGCCCTCCCTTGTTTGTCCTTGTGGAGAGGCAGAGCAGAACGTGAGTCACATCCTACATTGCTGTTTTTCTCATTAGCTCTTTCTCCCCATGACAGCTTGGTATTGTTATATTTATCATTAGCTCTTTCTCCCCATGATAATTTGGTATTGTTATATTTATCATTAGCTCTTTCTCCCCATGATAATTTGGTATTGTTATATTTATCATTAGCTCTTTCTCCCCATGACAACTTGGTATTGTTATATTTATCATTAGCTCTTTCTCCCCATGACAACTTGGTATTGTTATATTTATCATTAGCTCTTTCTCCCAATGACAACTTGGTATTGTTATATTTATCATTAGCTCTTCTCCCCATGACAACTTGGTATTGTTATATTTATCATTAGCTCTTTCTCCCCATGACAACTTGGTATTGTTATATTTATCATTAGCTCTTTCTCCCAATGATAATTTGGTATTGTTATATTTATCATTAGCTCTTTCTCCCCATGACAACTTGGTATTGTTATATTTATCATTAGCTCTTTCTCCCCATGACAACTTGGTATTGTTATATTTATCATTAGCTCTTTCTCCCCATGACAACTTGGTATTGTTATATTTATCATTAGCTCTTTCTCCCCATGACAACTTGGTATTGTTATATTTATCATTAGCTCTTTCTCCCCATGACAATTTGGTATTGTTATATTTATCATTAGCTCTTTCTCCCCATGACAACTTGGTATTGTTATATTTATCATTAGCTCTTTCTCCCAATGATAATTTGGTATTGTTATATTTATCATTAGCTCTTTCTCCCCATGACAACTTGGTATTGTTATATTTATCATTAGCTCTTTCTCCCCATGACAACTTGGTATTGTTATATTTATCATTAGCTCTTTCTCCCCATGACAATTTGGTATTGTTATATTTATCATTAGCTCTTTCTCCCCATGACAACTTGGTATTGGTATTTTTTTCATTAGCTCTTTCTCCGCATGACAACTTGGTATTGGTATTTTTTCATAAGTTCTTTCACCCCATGACAATTTGGTATTGTTTTTTTATCATCAGCTCTTTCTCCCCATGACAACTTGGTATTGGTATTTTTTCATTAGCTCTTTCTCCTCATGACAACATTAGCTCGTTCTCCCTATGACAACTTTGTATTCTAATATTTTTTCATTAGCTGTTTTTCTCAGAAGAATGTTGAGAGTTCCATGGACAGCAAAGAAAACACACGAGACAGTCTTGATGGAGGCAGACACAAGTAGATCACTTATAAGGAAGATTAGGAAAAGACAGGCAACATTTATTGGCCATTTTATGAGGAAGGGGGATTTGGAACACCTGGTCACAACGGGAAAGCTGGAGGGAAAAAGAGCACCAGGTAGACCCAGGGAGAGAATGCTGGACAGACTTGCAGAGTGGCTGGGGATGAGGAGGGTGGGGGAGATGCTAGGAGCAACAAGAGATAGAGATGGTTGGAAGTCCATGGTCGCCAACGCCATGCGGCAGGGCACCTGATGATGATGATGATGAGCTGTTTTTCAACATGATGTTCTTATTTTTTCATTAGCTCTTTCTCCCTGTGACAACATAGTATTCTTTATTTTTTTTCATTAGCTCTTTCTCCCTGTGACACCCTTGATGATTAAAGCAGACAGATAAAAGAAAAGAGAAAGAATGAGTTGTGTGTCTGGAAAACTAGATTTTGGTAGTCTTTTGTTTAGTAGTAGTTCGGTGGTTGGGGGTGGGTTGTTTTTTTTTGTGGTTGGGGGTGTTTTCTTTATTTGCTGTGTTGTTGTTTTATTCCCCTTGAAAAGACTTTTCTTTTCAACAAGCTCCTCAAACTTCTGTCTCAGATCCGGCCTCGCACCACTCGGATAGAGCGAGTGATAACCATTACATCCTGCCAACAGATCCCACCTCCCAGTGCAGGTATTTAACGTATACAAATCACACAACACACATACGTATGCACATATGTATGCACATACATACATTTGCTCTGTTTCTTTTGTTCATGCTTGTGTATCTTCACATGTACACATGTGCAGACATGCACACATGCATGTACTTATACACACACATGTATGCGTACATGAACACATGTGGACAAATATGAGCAGGTATATTAATGAAGGCACATAGTAGATACACATGCATACCAATGCATGTAAACATACGGGACTCACACAAGTGCACATACACACACACACACACACACACACACACACACACACACACACACACACACACACACACACACACACACACACACACACACACACACACACACACACACACACAAACACACACATACGCATACATACACACATACACACTTACACACACTTACACACACATACACATGTACACACATAAACACACACATGCTGTCCTTGTTTTAACATCATATTTGATACAAAAAGTGAAGCAGTATGATGTATTTTGTCTTTGATGAATAACTATTTTGTCTTTGATGAGTATCTCACTGATCTTATTGCTGTAATTATCCTTTTTTTTTGGTTTTGCTTTTTGTTTATTGTCTAGTTGTGTTTTGTTTTGTTTTGTTTTGTTTGTATGTTCATGGCTGTCTTTCATTGTCTTTCATTTGCTTACATTCATGAAACACTCATGATTGATTGCAGGTGTGGAGGTGTTAGACCGTATAGTGCGGGTCTGCCTTTTTGATGGAAATACGGTAAGGATGATGAACTTGGATAACTAGGGATTGGTTGATATTGCAATACTGGTAGTGTCATGTAAGAATAAGTCATAGTCAATGTCTTTTTGACCAGAATATAGTGTCATGTTTGTATGTGGAGGTCTGGTTCTCATACATGTACAGCTTCCACCTTTCAGTCTGATTACAAGAGTTCAAACCTTACTGGGGAAAACTTTCCACATGCGTCCTGTCCAACCACCTGTGAGGTGGTATCTGGCTCTATTCAGTGGTAGGGAAGGTAAAGCAACAAGGGAGATGAGATGTACACCTCTGTCACAATGCTGACTCCTGGAAAAGCTGAGGTCCTAACCTCCTCATGCTCTTTGACCTTAGGGTTATGGGACACCTTTGTCTTTCAATATCAGATACTTGAAGTAGCGCATGCTTTTTTTCTGGAATGGCATTGTGGAGGATGGGCTGTTATTTCTAAACCCCTGGCTTATCAGTGTATTTGTTAATTATTTGCTTATTGCTGTGAAGATTTTGAGAAATATCTACTGAATCAGTGTATTTATGTTTATTGGTGTGTAAAATTGGAACAGTATCCACTGTATTGTCCCTTAGCATGTCACAGAATTTGGCAACAAACAAAAAATCTGTTTTCCGGAGGAATTTTCTCAAGAAACAGGTGTTGTTGGCAAAAAAAAAAAAAAATGTTCTGAAATAAATTTGACCTATCAAGGTACAAATAATTGTCCATTTTTCTTCCTGAAAATTTGTATTTTCAACCTATGTTAGTTTAGAATTCAATCCAGAATATTTGGTAATAGTGTTGAACCTGTTCAACTCTCTGGGTCAAGAGTATGAACTAGAGACTGATATTCCTCATCTTTCTAATCTTCCTCTTCCAAAGGATCATCAGATTACAGTTTAATGTTATGTTCATCAAGCATTCACTTTAATTCTCACTGAACAGCAGGGGTGTTTTTTGCTGCTCACAATTACGCTCTGGTGAAGTGTCACCATATTGCTTGCTTCTGATAGTAGTTAAATTACTTGAAAAATACACTTCTTCATGATTAGTTGGCTTCCTAGTTATTATCAGATTCAAGGGAATCTTGATGGGTCTAAAGCTATTAAGTTATGATTCCCAAATAGAATAAGAACTTTCATGAGATCAAGGTAAGTGTCCAATGTACCCAAACAGTGATTGTGACAGTGACCGAGATGTAAATTACCTGCTGTTCTAGAATAACTAGCATGGTGCTCTAAAGGTTAATGAATTCATTGCTGTGCAGATTTTAAGCAATATCCACTGAATCAGTGTATTTATTTTTGTTTATTGTTGTGCAGGTTTCAAGCAATACTCACTGAATCAATGTATTTATTTATTTATGTTTATTGCTGTACAGCTTTTAAGCAATATCCACTGTATCAGTGTATTTACTGATGTTTATTGTGCAGATTTTAAGCAATACCTACTGAATCGGTGCATTTGTTGATGTTTGTTGCGGTGCAGGTTTTAAGCAGTGCCAACTGAATCAGTGTATTTATTTATTTATGTTTATTGTTGCGCAGATTTTAAGCAATATCCACTGTATCAATGTGTCGTCTGTGGATAAGAGTCAGCATAGCTGGTCCTTCACAACCAAGGTGGGAACTTTTTTCTTTCATTTTTAATTTCTTTTTAATTCTTTCAGCTGTGTGTTTGGTTTTGAGCCTGTTAAAATGTTTCTGTTACCAGCTTCCATGTTTATTTGTGTGTGTGTGTTTGAGTGTGTGTATGTGTGTGTCTGTGTTTGTGTGTGTGTGTGTGTGTGTGTGTGTGTGTGTGTGTGTGTGTGTGTGTGTGTGTTTTGTGTGTGTGTGTGTGTGACAGTAAAAATGTAATTTTCATGTCTCACGTATAGCAGCATGTAAAACACCATAAAATGACTCTGTTTTCTTTGTAATGTATTTCAACGTATAAAATTACCTTTCATGACAGGTTACAGACACCATGGAGTTGGCTCCATATGCAGAATTCTTTGTCAGAACCAACAACATCGGTGACAATATCGGTAGGTTGATAAGAATACAGGTTTTGTGTGTGTGTGTGTGTGAGTGTGAGTGTGGTGGGTGTGGTGTGTGTGTGTGTGTGTGTGTGTGTGTGTGTGTGTGTGTGTGTGTGTGGTGTGTGTGTGTGTGTGTGTGTGTGTGTGTGTGTGGTGTGTGTGTGTGTGTGTGTGGTGTGTGTGTGTGTGTGTGTGTGTGTGTGTGTGTGTGTGTGTGTGCGTGTGTTGTGTTTTGTGAGTGAGGTAAAAAGAAAGAAGACTGGAGTGAGTGAGGGACTGATTTTCTGCTTGAATGAACATTTCAGAGAAGGGTATCTTTGCAGTGTGTCATTTTATTGCAACTCTGTGTGTGTGTGTGTGTGTGTGTGTGTGTGTGTGTGTGTGTGTGTGTGTGTGTGTGTGTGTGTGTGTGTGAGTGTGAGTGAGTGAGTGAGTGAAAAAGTCATCTTCAGTGAAATTGTCTGACGTTTTTATTTTACCTCCATTGTACTGTTAAGATCATGATGTTCTGTCTGCCAGAAAGTTATTGATAGTTTGACAATCAGTACATCTGTGCAACCATGTGTACTGAAACCATTACTGAACAAAAGAATCATTCATGCATGATGAAATACACGTTTTCCCCATCATTGTTGTTTGCCTAGTAATGAAATCATGAAAAAGATGGTGAAATGTATTTTGTGTTGTGTTTGCAGGAGTGTTGTTTGAGCTGTGTATAACCACTTTGAGAACCGTAAGTCTTGAGTTTCATTAACCCTTTGACTTCCGCATCCTATCCACCAGCTGCAAAAACTTAACTCTTTGACTCCCTCACTCTATCCACCAGCTTTCTGCAAAAAGCTGGTGGATAAGGTGAGGGAGTCAAAGTGTTAATTTTTTCCTTTGCTAGCATGATTGACAATGCAGGATGCTGGTGGACAAGGTGTGGGAGCATGTTTATTATTCAAATGGCAGCTTATGAGTATCTCCTCGTCAACATCAATTAACTGACCTGTGATTTGACTTGTCAGCATATATTTGACTTTGTGTCATGTTTCACTCGTAAATGTATGTGGTAGCATTGTTTTTAACTTTCAATGGTAAAGAAAACTAAGAGCGACTGCAAATGAGATGAGAAATTGGTATGAAATATACTGAGTGCAAGTGAGATGAGAAATTGGTATGAAATGTACTGATGCAGATGAGATGAGAAATTGGTATGAAAAAAAATTGAGATGTACTGACTGCAAGTGAGATGAGAAATTGGTATGAAATATACTGCTCTCACCTTAAGGCTGGAACACTGTTCACACAAACACAAGACAGGACGTATGTAACCTACTGGTTTTGATCTGTGAGTCTTCATCAGGGTGCAAAAACATGCATACACACACATATAGTCAGCACTTGTTCACTTGTTGCATCCCTTTTACTGTACACATTATCTCCTCTCCATCACCTGTTTTAAATCTGCACATTGTTTCATCTTTATCCTTGTCAATGAGTACATCTTTGTGTGTGGGTTGTTTTTTTTCATGTGTGTGTGTGTGTCTGTGTGTGAGGGTTGTTTTGGTTTTTTGTACGCTGTTGAACACACACAAACACACACACATCCACACATACACACACACACACACACACACACACACACACACACACACACACACACACACACACACACACACATACACACACACACACACACACATCCACACACACATACACACACACACACACACACACACACACACACACACATACACACATATGCACACACACACATGCGCAGATGTATGCATGTACATGAATAGAACAACAAATCCTATTTATGAAGATAAGGAATGTACAGCTATGCATCTGTGTTTATACTTGTACTATTCAGAGTACCAAGGAGAAGACAGAAATGAGTAGTGGCTGGGTACATATGCCGCTGCTGGATGAAAACGGGACTGCCATTCAAAACAGGTATTGTAGTACTATATGTGTGTGTGTGTGAATGTGTGTGCTCGTGCTTGCGCGCATGTGTATGTGTGTGTGTTTGTGCGCACGTGTGTGTGTGGGTGTGAGTGTTTGTGTATATATATATATATATGTGTGTGTGTGTGTGTGTGTGGTGTGTGTGTGTGTGTGTGTGTGTGTGTGCGTGTGTGTGTGTGTGTGTGTGTAGATGATTACTTGCATATTGTTATTATTATAATGTCCTTTGGCATGTGCATATTGTTATTATTGTAATGCTCTCTGACTTGCCTGCTTCTTCTTTCACTTGCCTCCAGCCCATCTAGTCATGTGTAAAAAGAAAAACCATAATAATAATAATAATAATAATAATAAGAGACCATTTATAAGCGCACATCTCTGCCTACGGCGGAGCTTATGACGCTTTACAATCATTCACTCACAATATTTCAATCTCTCGGACCTCACGTACATACACTAAATACACAATACAAAGTAATAGAATAAATCCATAAAAATACTACATACGCTACAATCATACACGGATTCTCACGCAAGTCCAAATGCACCCCACAACCCCCACGGCTATACCCCAAAGTACTGTGAGGCACATTGGGCTCTATAATCACCCACCCCCACCCCCCACCTACCTACTATAACATACACACACACTAACACACCTTTTCTACTATTAGGCTGGGGGGAAATGAGGTTGAACTTACTGATAATATTTTTGAAAGAGGTGAGTTTTTAGAGCTGTTTTGAAAGAAGAAGTCGATTTTAGGTGTCGGATTTCAAAGGGAAGAGAGTTCCAGATAGTGGGGGCTGCGAAGGAGAAAGAGCGATGTCCAAATGTTTTTGTGCGCACGCGTGGAACACGGAGCAATCTGGTATCAGCAATGGAGCGGAGATTTCTATAAGGAGTGTACACAGAGAGAAGATCAGCCAGGTAGCGAGGAGAGAGATCAGAGAAAAAAGAGTGGCATAGTGAGGCAAGCTTATAGTCAATGCGAGCTTGAACAGGCAACCAGTGAAGGGATTTGAGAATAGGTGTGACATGATCATGCTTGCGGGAACGAGAAACAAGTTTAGCGGCAGAGTTTTGTACTTTTTGAAGTTTGTCTAATTGATTTTGAGGACAGCCAGAAAAGAGGGAGTTACAGTAGTCTAATTTGGAGAGAACAAAGGCAGAAAGAAATGTTTTGGTAGCGTCTTCTGAAAGTAAGTGGCGAATATAACTAATGCGTCTAAGGTCAATGTATGCTTTGCGGCAGACTGTCTGTACATGTGTTGAGATACTCATGTCTTTGCTGAAGTGGAAGCCAAGATTTCGTGCGGTAGAGGAAAAGGGAATATCTGTTGATCCAACGGTAAGAGATGTAGGAGTGGTAGATGGCAGAGACTTAAAAGAGGAAGAACAGAGGACAGTTTCAGTTTTCTCGTCATTTAGTTTTAGCTTGTTTTCGAGCGTCCAGATTCGTATGTCGGTGATACAAAGTTCGAGAGAGGAAATGGCTGGGTTTATGTTCTCGGGAGGAGTAGAGAGTTCAAGTTGAGTGTCATCTGCAAATGATTGATGTTCAGGAGAGTGAGACTGTATCAGGCCGGCAAGTGGTTGTGTATAGAGGACAAAGAGCATGGGGCCCAACACAGATCCCTGTGGGACCCCGTACTATAGTTCTTCAGATGTAGAGTTGAGGTTATTGACAAAGACTGATTGTGTTCTTTCTGTGAGGTATGAACGGAACCAGGAAATGTCACTCCCTTGCTTCAGTCTCTCCACTGATTGCCTGTTACTCAAAGAATTTCATACAAAACTAGCACATTCTGCTGCAAGTTTTTTTTTTTAACCTACTTATCTCGTACTAAATCAGTAAGTTCTACTATGTGCTATTAATGGTTTTGCACCTGAAAATCTCTACAACCATTTCTTAACCCTTTCAGACCTCATGTCCATTGGAAAACAGCATCTATTTCCTGGCCTCCTGGGCAAAAAAATGGTTAAAATCGTAAAAAAAATGAAAGGCTGACTTTCATCTGTTATGTTATCTGGAATGTTCTTTGGTCCTGTGCTATCATCATTGAAATTCAAATCAACAGCAACTGCAGTGAAACGATTACTCCAACCTGGATCTGCACTTTGATCTCCGCCATCAGCTGTTTGCGGGCCATGCCTCCCTTCTCTAACTCCTCTCCATTCCCCTCTTTCATCGATACTTTCTTCATCCTCACTCAAATCACTCTCACTGCTATTAAGCATGTAATCTTTGTCGAATTTGTTCTCTTCATTGGAAGAAAGTGTCACTAATTCATGTACCTGTTGCGTTGTGAAACGCTGTGATCTTGCTGTCTTCCTAGTTGAAGTACTGGGTTCACTCGGTTCACATGACCGCTTCATAATTCACGAAAAATGAGAAAAATTCTGTGCACAACAAAGAAGAAAGCACTGCACGATTTGCCCGCCTTACAAGGAGAATTGGATGTGATTGGTTGCCTATTTTTAGACCCACGTGCTATCAATCCACATGGCTTTGAGAAGACCGGTTTACCGGGCATTCGGTATACTGACTTGATTACGTCAGCCCGGTAAACTGGGCATAAGGTGCATTAGGGTTAATGTACAACCTGCCCAACTTGTCTGTTCTGCTTGTGATACTCTTTGTTTACAAATTCCTTAATACAGATGTTCCATTGTCAGTCACCACTTATTTTGTGTGTATCTGGTCTGTACAGTTTGAATGAGCTTCCACTGTCTCTTAGACAGTTACAAACATTTTCTTCATTGAAGTCCAACTTGAAAAAAATATCATTTTATCCAGCAGTTTCCCTTTTCATCCCACTTCAGTTCATCTTACTCCCCTCCAGTCCTCCCCCACCTGATCTGAATGTGCTTTTTACTCTTAAGTAGATTTTTTTTTTTTTATCATTGTGAGTGGATGTTTGAGTGAATAATGAGAGAGAGTGTGTGCTTTGATTGTAATTTATATGTCAAGATTTAGTGCAGTAGAAACACTTTTAGTATCATTAGTATTATTATTTGCTGTATAAACATAATTATTATCATTTACTACTACTAGTATCATCATTTTTACACAGACATTTTTATGTTTGTATTTGCATGATGTTTCTCATTGTCTGTCAGTATGTTTACCTTTCTGCTTGTCTGTCTTTCTGTCTGTTGTTTTCTCTCTTTCTTCTGACCCTGACCGCTGCCCATTCCTTTGTCTGTTAGCTTGTGTATGTTTCTTTTATCTGTCTATTAATATCTCTATTCATAGTAGTAAATAACATTAATGAGGTGGGAGAAAAAACACACTTCTTCCCCTATGCCGTCTCATTTTCATCAACCTGTTGCATGCATATACATTCAGCTGATTCATAAATAATGGAGAATCAGGTTGTGCAGTCACTATACTGACATCTGTGTCTATCCAGGTCGATGGATTTATATGTCAATGGAGGCACACCCTATGAAAAAGGGGTGGAGGTAGACCCCACGATCAGCAGAAGGAGTGAGTTGCCTGGTTCATTCCAGTTTCTGCTTACGTGTACATGTACAGTGTAGTCTCTCAGTCAGACCTTCCCAATCCCAAATTCCTTTTTGACCATATTTGAGTTATTATTACCAAGCTTCTTCATAATAGAGATTAACTCTGTATTATGACTACCTCTGTAACATGACTATTGGTGGGATAATCTTAGTCTGGTGTAAATTTCTGCATAAAAATTCAACCAACAAATAGCTAAAACTGCACCCAGAAAATATACGGCACCAGTGGAAAATAGTTGCATTTCCATTTCCTTGGAAGTAAAAGCAGCTCAAAGTAAAAAAATTTTTTAAGGCAAATCTTTCTTGATTTTGGCTGAAGGTAATTGTTGTATGGAACATATATTCAGTATATAAGATCTTCACATGAGAGAAAGGTACATTTTTTTGAAGAGAATGATACTTTGATTGCATGAGATTCACAATAGAAATGTCATTTCCATTTAAAGGAAATCACAAATTCCAACAGTTGATAGGAAGTTTCAGGCTATAGTGTATGGCATGGTAGACTCTTTTTTCTGTCAAATTGTCTGTCAGATTCACTCATTTCCCAGTTAAGACCCTTGTCTGTTATAATCCATTTTTGGCTGATGTATGAAAGTTATTCTTGGGAGTTTGTACTTTGTATCAGTGTAGGTCTTGTCAGTTCATGTATGTGTTCATGGCTGCTTTAGGTTAATATTTGACTCCACAATGCGTCAAAGGTCCCCCACATTGCTTGTAAAATTCCTTTGCATATTACTGTTGTTCTGTATTTTTGTTTACCTGCTATTTACATCTTATTCATTAGTTTGTGTCTTTACACTCTTGTGGAAGCTTTTCAGCATGTATGGTCCCAGTGGAGTGTGTTTAGTAGTTTTATAGAAAATCAGTTGATGCTTACTTGTTATTTATGTTTGATTTAGTTTTGTTGATATTGTTTTGTTTTCTTTCTCTTTTTTTTTTCAAATGCTGCATTTCAACTTCTAAACTGGTTAAAAATTGTTACTTGAATACCACGGCAAGACATGGCAGCCTTTACCATTATGCGTTTTTTCATATGCTTCTCCTTCTTGATCATGGTGGGGTTTTGTTATAATTTTATTTCATGAACATGAGTCAGATTGTTAATTTATTGAAACATCTTGATTTTTGCATGAGCGTGAGGGTAAATTTATCTTGCCTGAGGAATGTGTAAGTCCTTGACCGCAATGTGAGTACTGTGCACTGTGTGAGCAAAGTGTGGATTTTCTGGGAGTTTCTGTTGGCCCTGTACCAACCTGTTTGCTTCTCTCTGTGGTGTATTGCATGTCTGTGAGTGTGATTAACGTGTAATCCATTGGGTCATAGATTCCGTATTCTTTGACTCTCCAACAACAGATGGATTTTCTGTTTTCTTTTCTTCGAGTTATTTCAGGGCAGGAGGTGTGTGTGGTTTTTTTTTTTGGTTTTTTTTTTGTGTGTGTGTGTGTGTGTTGTTGTTTGCTTGGGGGTAGTAGATGTGCATGTGGAGGAAAGAGGGGCTGTGGAATATCCCTTTTTAAAAACACATTGATTGAGATCAGCTCGTGTGTCTCAACACTTACAAGTGAAAATGCCTCAGCAGGTTGTTTTATAATTGATTTCTTTAACCTCAGATTTGTTGTAATGATTTGCTTCTAACAGATGTTTTTGAATGTATAAGATTATTGCCTGTTTTTAAAATCCAAGTAGCTTAAAATTTTATTTTCTGAGAAGGGGGAAAAGAGAAAAAAGCATCAGTAACTGTTATGGAACAGATTTAAATCTGAATTTGGCTTTGAATAGGGCTTTGGTTTAGGATCTGCAAAGAAATAAATTGGAATGTGGATAACACCATTTTGGGGGTCACAGAGAAAAATGAGAAATGAAAAAATGCCTCTGGCATATTTAGATCTTGAAAATTTTGTCATGGTTTTATTAAGCCCAGAAAGTGATATATTTGAACGATTTTAATCTTAGTTTTCAGCCATAAAAATAATTGAAAAACTAAAATATGCAGTCTGTGTTATCTTGGAAGTTATGTAGAAGAATTTAGACTCATGACTGTGAATGTTCAATCGGGCAAGCTTATAGTTAGAGTCATAGTTAAGCAGTGTATAGAAAACTGCTAAAAAAAATGGGGGATTGGTAAGATGGCTTGACCTTCTCTGCCTCTGTCTCTGTCTGTCTGTTTATCTCTCTGTCTGTCTCTGTGTCTGCCTGTCTTGTCTGTCTGTCTCTCTGTCTCCCTCTCTCTCGCTTTCTCTCTTTGTCACCATCCTTCCCTCCCCATCTCCTCTCTCCCTCCCTCTAAATCTCAGAGATGGTTTGCCTTATGGTTAGTGTTGTCTGAATCTCTAATGCATACTTTGTCATTTCTGCCAAAGATTTTAGGGAACATTTGCATGTTAAAATGTTCTGCTTTCGTTCAAGTATCAGTCAAAATCGAAATGATTGAAATGATTCCCAGCAGATTCTCATTCCTAATCAGAAGAGAAAGTATGAAATGAGTACTCTTTAGATTGTAACATAATTGCAAACTGTGTGTGTGTGTGTGTGTGTGTGTGTGTGTGTGTGTGTGTGTGTGTGTGTGTGTGTGTATGTGTGTGTGAGTGTGTGTGTATGTGTGCATATGCGTGTGAGAAAGAAAGAAAGTGATAGCAGTGTACCATGATTCTTAGTATCAGACTTTCTCAGTTTTATTCAATTATTTTTGTTATACATGTTTAAACTGAGTATTCCTTGTATACATTTTGTTAGATTGACACTGCATACAAGGAAAAGGAAAGAAGGAAAGAAAGAAGGAAGGAGAAACAAGAAAATAAAGTCATTTTAATTTTGAGAACAAGTTTATTCTTTAGATTTCTTCAGCATGTCCACCAGCTTTTCTGCAGGAAGCTGTTGGTCAGTCTTTGAAAGTGAAAGGTTATTTAATACATCTAGCCATATCCTTTTTGTGCATTAACCCCTCCCCCTCCCCACATCCCCACTCGCAGTTTTTTCCCCTCATGTCCTTTCCGATTGTTGCACTTCTGATTGAAGTATACTGATGTTGACAAATACAGTTTCTGTATCATTCACATAACTAAAGGGCAAACACACAGCACTAATGAAGTAACAGTGTATGAATAAAGACATTTCATGATAATCTTTATGGTGGTTAGTTGGTTTTGTTTTGTTTTGTTTTAACCCTTTTATTCCCTTAGCCTATTCACCAGCTTCCACCAGAGCCTCCATTTATGGTTAGTGGATAGGCTGAGGGAATAAACAGGCTGTTTCCTTCTAAGTCAGTCTGTATATGTAGCAAGTTGAAATCAAGATTGTCGTGTCTTCAGATCCCAGATGAGATTTGTGATGTAATAGATAGGTTACTGCATTTTGAGTGTCTTGTGTGGGCTGATAAATATGTTTACTGAAGTGTGGTACTGTCCATACATTGATTCACGGTGGCATATATATATATATATGACATCTTCTTGCACTTCTGAAATTGAAATAAACAAATTATCATTGTCTTACACAGCACATGTTTGCAATGAGCACATTGGTCTTCATTCGTCAAATAACATAGTGTGCAAAATCATACAGTTACATCAGTCTAATTGTCGTTTGATTTATATTTGTTCTGTTTTGGATTTGTATGATGTGAATTTTTTTCCACCGTATGTTTTGTTGAAGTATGAACTCTGTTGGGGGTGTTGTCATCATTTTTTTGTGGTTTTTTTTTTTAATCTTGAATATGGATATGCTCGGTTGTGGCTTTAATTTTACCATTTTGAATTTCATTTTCATGAAGCAATTCTTTCGTATGTACACTACAGTTAGCAACAGATGTGCTCTGTGAGTTGGAATTTTATTTTCAGTTATGAGTATACACTGCGCCCACCACATGTTTATTTTTTTGGGTGTTTAGTGTGTTTTCTGCATAAGAAATGCATTATTAAAGCAAATCCTTTCAGAATTACCATTTGCTGTTTGTTTGTTTTTTTTCTTCTCTTGATCCTTTAGTTGTTTTGTTTTCTTTATCAGCTGTAGATGGGGAAGTATTTATAATCACATTAATGGTTTTTACAACAAATTTGTAGAACTGACTTTTCAACCTTTGGTGAATTTACAGGTTTAGTGATTCTCCTCTCTGGGAAGTAGAGTAGTCTGTCTGTGTGCTGTGGGGGGAATAGGATGGTGACTGTATACTGTAGTTTGATTCTTTGAGGTGTGAGAGTCCAATTTTCATCAGTTATGGTTAGATGGCTGTGATTACAACAACGGTTTTAGTTTGCCCAGGAGAAAACCCAGGGTTTAATGTAAAGAGTAACATGCTTCCAGTGCACATATTCTTCTACAAGCTCAAGATTCTTTAGCACACTGTGTATCTGTCTGTTTCTATCTCTCTGTCTCTTTCTTTTGTCTGTCTTTGTCCCTCTATCTCTCTGCATTTGCATTTATTTGTTCTCTTGCCTTTTCTTTGACCAAATATGTACCATATTGTGTAGTGCATCACTGGTCATATTCCCTATACACTGCCAGAACAGTTTAATTAGGGAAGGGAGAGTGTAGTTTTGTTTGTGGTATTGATAAGTCACTGTTACTATCAGGTTTATGATGAGGTATAATGGAAGTGATTGTGATGACAGTAGTAACACAGTAAGCCACTGACATGTCTACACCATCATCAGATGATTATCATCCTCATCACAGATTTTACTAGGCTTTCATTATTTAACAAGAGCAAATTTTTAATGAACACCTTATCTCTTGATGAACAAACAGGTTTCAGTATGAACATGTTGTTGAAAAGAACAGATTGACAAATGGACTGCTTTTTCAAGCTTAATATACATTCAGCAGAACTGTTTTCATGTTTACTTGCTGTGAATACAGAGGCACCCATTCTTTTTCCATTGCGCCAAATGAATGATTTTACATAGTACAAAAAAAGGAATTATTTTATCCTAAGGAGTATTCTTGGTATGGTTAGGTGCACCTCTTCTTCTTCTTCTTTTTTTTCTACACCAATGTGAATTATTACAAGAGGAGGAAATCATTTTAGTGTGTGTTTACCTAAGTCACACCAATAATAGGTTATATCTTTTAAGTGCGAGGTAATCAACTTTGTAGAATTCAAGGGGGGAATTAGTGGGAAAGACATACGTCCGGGACTTTTAAACAGTCTGCTGATTGTGTTTGTGCAGTAAGCTCCAATGCTCTGGTGTCCCTCATGTCAGGAAACAAACAGCCACGTCTAGTGGTACGTCTGGCACTGCCCAAGAAAGAGTACAAAGATCAGATGGAGTGAGTGTTTTATGGCTTTGGACTATGTATATGTGTATGCATTTAATTTTATTTGATTTATTTTATTTGTGTGTGTGTGTGGGTGGGTGTGTGTGTATACATGTGTGTACACGTGTGTGTGTACACGTGTGTGTGCACGCGCGCGCGTGTGTGTGTGTGTGTGTGTGTGTGTGTGTGTGTGTGTTTTGATATCAGTCATTGAACAAATTCATGTACAGGTCATTTGTTGTTGACCTGCATGTAACTGAAGTGTGCAGTCTTAAACAGCAGTGGTGCTCCCCGTTGGTACAGAAAAAAGTCCTGGTTCCACTGGTGTAAATGTTGCTGCTTCCTTTCTCTCCTGCTAGCACTCACATGCTTGTACATTGATTCTAATGGAATTTTTTACTGTGACTGAGCGGTTGATCATTTATTAAATTGTGACTAACTGCTCAAGTCTTTCATAGATTATGACTATCTTCTTGAATGTATACTGATTATAATGGACTTCTTGTAATTTGACCGACTGTTTGACTGTTTATTATCATCCTTATCTTTTTGATTATTTGCGGATGATGGATGATAACAAATCCGGGTCTCATCCCCTTCCTTTCAAGAATATGTGCTTGCGTATTCTTGAAGAATGTTTCAGGTCATTGGTTGCTGATGCCACATTCTTTAGGACTCTCCCATCCTCAAACCCAAAACGCAGGGGCTGTCTGGAAGATGTAAATGTTGTCACAAAACTGTGACATACAAACTAAAAATGTGCAATCTTTTCTGAACAGAAATTGCAACCCTAGATCATCAGATCTTGTGCATGGCCAAATTGATTGCAGTGGAAGAAAAAAGCAGATTTGTGTCAAGTGCAAAGAAGATGTCCAGTTTCAGTGGATCCTTTCTTTAACATGCATTTGTGGTATTGTTTCATTTATAAGGTCTGATTGGCATAGATAAGAGCTCCTGCTTTTCAGTCTGATTGCTTAGGTTTCAGTCAGGCTTAAAACACAGACTTTCTCTCTGGCCCTACCCAGGGTTGGCGAAAATGAAGAAACAAGTTAGAGACGATGCCAACACACTTGGGGAAGGTGAAGAAGCAAGTTAGAGAAGATGCCCACACACTTGGGGAAGGTGAAGAAGCATGTCAGAGAAGATGATCACAGCGTTACAATGCTGACCCTGGCAGAAGTTGAGTCTCAATCACCTACGCGATTGTCAGACAGAGAGAGAGAGAGAGACAGATGCAGAGAGAGTGACAGAGACAGACAGACAAAGATAGAGAGACATAAAAAAAGAGAGAGACTTGCAATCGGAAGGTCCTGGGTTTAATCCACCTACATACCTATGCCTGATGGGTAAAGGGTGGAGATTTTTCTGATCTCCCAGGTGTGCAGACCTGTCAGTGCCTACACCCCCTTCATGGTTATACACATGCAGAATATATGCGCATTAAAGATCCTCAACAACATAATGGAATATGGTCAGCCTACCTCCATGTTCCACTAGAAAGTCTAATAATGTGTAGTGAGTCTGGAAACTAGCACTATGCAAGAATGATTTACAATCATAATAGTTATAACAATAGTAGTAATAATGATAATAGAAATAATAATAATGCTGATAATGATACTACTAACAATAATGTATAATGATGATAATCATCATAATCATGCCCATAATCTTAATAATGATAATAGTAATAGCAGTAATTTCCATATAACCACAGGGAATATAAAAAGCCATTACCATTTTCCTGGGGCATGCAGACTGGAATCCGTTTTACTTGCCTGTCTGTTCATTAGAATATCACTGTCTGTTTGATCATGATACTGATTATGACCCACCTTCTGCTGCATGGTTATGACAGAGGGTTTGTTTTCTTTTGTGTGTGTGTGTGATAGCTTGCTTCCTGACCCCTTGGTGGGCAGCACTGTGTTGCTACCACTCTACAGCTATTACCGCCAAATCCTTGCTGACGTCTTGCTGCGTGATCGCCTGGATCTTGCTTCCACAGGTTGATGGGTTTGATTTCATCATGTGTGTATGTGTGCATGTGTGTGTGTGTTCCTTTTGTGCTTTCTCTTGCAGTCTCTTTCTCTTTCTCTGTCTCTGTCTCTGTCTCTCTCTTTCTCTCTCTCTCTTTCTTATGTCTCTGTCTTTGTCTGTCTGTCTCTGTCACTCTCTCTGTGTCTGTCTGTCTGTATCTCAGTCTGTCTGTCTGTCTCTGTCCCTCTCTCTCTCTCTCTCTCTCTCTCTGTGTCTTTAACCTGATGTATTGGTTTCATTTGATGGATGGCACGTATCTGTTTGTCATTTTAGTATATTTTACAAAATGCTGTTAATGGTTGCATTCCACAAAACATGTATACACACAATTTGATTCCATGTTCAGTAAATATCTCAGCTTTTCCTTAGCCCCTTGTGATTATTGTTTATTGTTGCGCTGTGTACATGTTGTTGTTGTTGTTTTTGATGTTTTGTTTTGTTTTTGGTATATGCCAGTGTTATATTATGTGAGTGTGTATTTTGGAATAGTTTGCAATACCTTGGGCTAGATTTTACCTGAAACCTGAATTGTAGAAAGACTGCCAGCTATGGTGATCACAGTCTCACTTGATCGATGTCAGCGATTAGATGGTGAGTCATCATACGTTTTGGAGCTTTTAAGATCTGTGGTAAGTACTGTACCTCTTAATGCTCCACATGCCAAAATACAAGCTGCTCCTTTGAGACACATGACAACTAGGGGCTGCAGATCAAGTCAGATGTTGTCTTTGTTTATCTCTGATCTCACTAGGCAGGATAGAAGTATATTGATTATTATATTACATGATTTAATTATATTATTGAAATGACAGACATAAATGTGTGGACTTCTTCATAACACAGTCATGATGAATGGTTAAAATTTCTTCAGTTCACCATGTTTTTTCAAGCCTATGATTGAATATTGTCATGCTTGCCATTTGACATGGCTTCATTAGGGACTGTGGTGTAAATGAACGTATCATGAGAGTGTGAATAATGGTTTATGGATGCTTTGCAGAGATGATCCACCATCCCTTCCTGACCTTGTTTCCCTCTGTGGCAGAGCAAATGGATATGATGAAACTGCTTCGGGTATTGGGTTCTGTTTTTCCTCTTCTGTCCGTCTGTCTGTCTGTCTTTCTGTCTGTCTGCCTTTCTGTTTGTCTGTCTGTCTTTCTATCTGTGTCTGTTTCTCTGTCTGTCTGTCTCTTTCTTTCTCTTTCTTTCTCTCTCTCTCTCTCTCTCTCTCTCTCTCTCTCTCTCTCTCTCCTCTCTCTCTCTCTCTCTCTCTCTCTCTCTCCCTCTCCTAGAGTAGTAAGGACTAACTGTAAGACAGGTCCAGTGGGACCTAAAGCCAGTAATGACTATCCTTGAGTAATAAAGTGTTTTTGGGTCTCCACAATCTCAGTAATCTTACGCTGTCTGTGCTCTGTCCCTTCTCTCCTTCCCACTTTCCCTGTAAACTCCTATCTGTCTGTCTCTGTCTGTCTGTCTGTCTCTTTCTACCCCTCCCCCCTCCCCTAGAGTAGTAATGACCTGTAAGACAGGTCCAATGGGACCTAAAGCCAGTAATGACTATCCTTGAGTAATAAAGTTTTTTTGAGTCTCTGTAATCTCTGTAATCTTATGCTGTCTGTGCTCTGTCCCTTCTGTCCTTCCCACTTCCCATGTCAACTCCTGTCTCTCCTCTAATTTTCTTTTTCACTCACACATTTCATTGAAAGTAGAAAATTCTCTTCATTTCCTTGATAGCTGTACTACGAGGTTCATCCAGTAAATAATGAAAAATTCTTTATGACTTAAAAAGTGGCTGTTGCAGCACTTTGAAACGTCATACATTCATGATCTACTTACATGGAACTGCTGTGATTAAGGTGCAGATTGACAGAACAACAGTCACCTGATGGTTTAAATTCTTTGTTCTGTTGATGCAGCAAAGCTGTAGTCGTGTGCTGAAAAAAAAACCAATTGCAATAACTGTGATCGTGTGCTAACAAAAAAAACAGTTGGAGTCGATTAAATGTTCTCCATGTACTTCTGCTGAATACAGAACTGATGATCCAGCTAGACGCTAGCACTGAAAGACTTCCACCAAATACAACTGAGATCCTTATTTCTGTCCTTTCAGTTTTTGTATTCTTTATGTTAGACAAGTTTCAGTTAAGAAAACATCACGACACATATTGGTTATAATCTAATGTTGCCACATGTACCGTACCACAAATGTGATAGGATCGGAACCACCAAACTGAGCATGTGTGTAGAGTCTTTATGCTGGTGGAGTCTTGAGATAAATAAATCGATGACCAGAATAATTGAATAATGTAAACTGAGAAAGTTTCATGTTTGTTATATGAATGTCTTTGGACTGAGTTAATTACAGAATACTACAGTCCTTTTATTTTCCCTCTTCTGTCATCAGACTTCTTGGCTGGACAGACTACGCAACATCCGTCGAGTGGAGAAGGTAGGTCAACAGATTAGACAGTGCTACATATATTATTTACATAGATGTCGTTTTTATTTTCATTGCTACAGCTTCTTTAAATTGTTTATCACTTAGAATTTTCAGAATTTATATTATCATTAGTTTAGCAGATCCTCTGCTGCCATCCCAGAATTGCATTTAGTACAGCTTGAATCTATGTGCAGCATGTGCCTTTTCAGCATGCAAGGCATTTTTTCAAAGGTATGGCTTCCTACCTGTTAGCATCACAGTCTTCATGCTGGATGGAGACTGTGTTTCATTGTGGCTCTGTTTTTGTAGGGAGAAAGATATGCTTTGGATCATCCATGGTCATTGCCTTTGGTACAGGATAGATCTCTTCACCATTTTTATCATTTTACTGCTTCACCATTTTCATAATTTTACTTTCTGGTTATGACCCTTATCCCTTAGTCTGTGGCTGTTTTTGTGTAGAGCTGAGTCATACATGGATGTAATGTTGGTAAAGGGTAGCACTGGCCATCACTATCATTTGTGCATCTTGTTGAAGAGTCTCGGTGGTGTTAGTAGATGGAGCTACTGCTGTTGATGGTGGTTATTGCTGACAGTTATGGCTTACCCTGCATTGTAGGAATTTTTGCTTGGATATTTTTTGTTTTAGTAACAATCCACACTCCCATCAGCACTTTCATGTATCTTTTTTGACTCCCCCACAGTGCCTGTAACTCAATTGCAGTTATTTGAACTATGTGATCTTGTAAAAACTGTTGATGTAGTACAAAACATACGTGTGAATGAATTTGCATGGGGGTGTGTGGGTGGGAGGGTGTAGATTTTAATCTTTTTGTACACTTTTCAGATTTTCTTTGATTTTATTTTGTATACTGACATTCTTATCTCACAGTTTTGCCCACAGACATAGTCTAAACTGGAATGACCTGTGGTATATGGCCCCTCTCAGAATTAGTTTCATCCTCAAATCTGTGTATGACCTCCTGTCATTGAATGCTAATCTGATGAAATGGGGGAAATCAGAGACCCTTTTTGCCCGATCTGCCAGAGCAAGCAGACAGAGGAACATGTCGTAAGCTCATGCAAGGTAGTGCTAACCCAAGGAAGGTACACATGCAAGTGATCAGTACTGCCAGGGGGGAAAAAGTTGTCATGAGAATCTCCAACAATACTTCTATAATGTACATGGCAGGAGCTAGCAAACTGTGGCCTAAAAAAGATGTGATGCCCAGAGCATGGAAGCAGGGTCTGTTGGATAGAGCAGATGACTGGGAGTGCACAGCAGGAAAAAACACCCAGAAGTCATCAGTAGGTTTGGCATAAGACTGGACATAGTTCTCCACTCCCATTCATCAAAAACAGTGATTCTAATCGAATTCACTGTACCGTATGAAAGTAGAGTGGAGAAAACCTATATAGTATATCTACAAGACTAAAAAGTATGCCAGTCTAGCCAGCAGTTTGAGGACATCTGGCTTTTATGCCAAATTCCTTGTCATAAGGCTGGAGCAAAGGGATTGATAGGCACATCAGCCTGTGATCTCATGAAACAGCTCTCAATTTCTTGGGGAGAGAGAACCACAGCCCTAAAGACAAATGGCAGAAGTAGTAGAAAATATTTTCAGCTGTACCTGGACCAGAAGGAACAAAAGTGAACTTCATAGGCTTAAAATTCCTCTGTATGTTGCTGGTGTCTGACAAGACATCCGTTACAAGGGTGACTTGGCCTTGAGATGCATGACCACCTTGGACGTGCAGGTTCGATTCCAGGTGGAGGACAAAAAACAAACAAAAAAGTGAGAGCAGAGCAGAAGGGCATCCAGGAGTCATGACATGAATGCTGCCGAGCCCTCTTAGAGTATCAGGAGTTAAAGGCCAAAACACTTGCTTGATGGGGACTTCTCCTCTGAGGATTTTTGCTGTCTGGCTCTCCCCAGAGTTTTTTGCTGCTGGCTTGATTTTTAATTTTCATTAAGAATGTTTTTATTTTTAGTGTCACGAATTACTTGACTTGCATCATGAGTTAATTGATTTCCATGATGAATACTTTATTATGTCATAGGTTAGGGTACTTCATGCTTTGCACAATCGTTTTTCTTTGGGTCCTGTTCATGCACACATACACATGCACACACACACACACACACACACACACACACACACACACACACACACACACACACACACACACACACACACACACACACACACACACACACACACACACACACACACACACACACACACACACTCACTCACTCACTCACTCACTTATGCTCGTACACATGTAAACTTATGCACACACATGAAGGCACTCATACCCACACATCCACATACAAACATGTTCTTATATCACTTATAGTGAAAAGACGTTAAATCAAAGAACGAACACGATGCTCATGCGCATACAAATGTGCACACATGCACATGCACACACGCACTCATCAAAATTACACACACACATCAAAATCAAACAAGTTTTCATTCATGGTTCAGTGAGAAGTATTAAAAAAAGAAAGTTTAGGCTTCACTAGACGTAGTATTTTTGATAAAGTATAGGCTTCACTAGACCTAATATCACGGTAGTCCATGAGAGCACTCAAAAAGTCTCAGGCAAAGATCTCAGCTGTCCTGAAACATCTTTAAACTATGGCTCAGTTCTTTGACCTGTACTGTTTGTTCTCTATACTAAACCAGTAGCTGGTGTCATTGCCTCTTTTTCTCTGTCAAGTGAAAGTTTTGCAGATGGTATTCAGTTTTTTCTCTGTACAATTTGACAGACGTTGATCAGATCTTTCTATGACTTGGTATTGTTAGATAAACCTCAGTCTCCGATGAAAAGAAAATAAACTCCAGTTAAATGGTGATAAGACAGAAGCAACATTCATCGTTCCACTGAAGCTTCAAAAGCATCATCCTCGTCCATCTGCCATGTTTGTCAACGGGTATTGACATTCCATTCTCACCACATGTAGCCTATGTGATTTTGGTGTCATATTTGATGACATTATCCTTTCATTAAATAGCACATTTCCCAAATTTGCAAGGTGACCTATCTAGAACTCATGGAAATCAATGTTGTTCATTATTTTCTTTCCAGTGATGTCACCAAAGTACCTGACTGCTCATTTACTTTGTCTCAACTTGACTATTGTAATGCATTTTTTGGGTGATCTTCCAACATATCTTCTCTGCAGACTCCAGAAAGTTTAGAGTAATGCTGCAGGGCTCGTTTTCATCTTTTAAATGTGAATATACCTCCACCCTTCTCAAATCATTTTCTTGGCTTCTTTTCAGTCTTTGTGTCTGGAACAGATCGTTAGTATCTCTCTGACATTGTTAATATCTAGGCCCCACGTAGCACTTTTTCAGATTCCAGAGTTCCATCTTTCAAAGCAAAATCTAATGGTCGATGTAGATTTTGTTTATCAAGGTTTTTAGAGTGTAGGGATGAAACACTTGCTTGAGGAAGGCTTCTCTTCTAAAGACTTTCTGCTGTCCGGCTCTCCCCGATGTCTTGCTGTTGACCAAATCTGCTCTGAAGACTCATCTTTTTCAACGTTAGTTAGTTAGTGTGTGTGTGTGTGTGTGTGTGTGTGTGTGTGTGTGTGTGTGTGTGTGTGTGTGTGTGTGTGTGTGTGTGTGTGTGTGCGTGCTTGGATGTGCATTAGCACATATGTGTGTAGATGTGCCTATTTAACTAGGTGAGGGTGATTGTATGTGTGCTTAAATTGACATATGAAGTTGTGTCTCAATACAATTCATAGTCAGTGCTTCTTTAAGTTCATTGTTATAGTTCACCTGTTTTCTTCATAGCAGTAGAGACTGAATATATTATTTGCTGTACACGTGTCTGCTTTTGTCTGTTGTACGTTGTCAAGTGCTAAGGACTCTTTTGGGATGAGGCAATGTATAAGTAGTCATTACTATTATTGTTAAGTGTGTGTGCAAGTTGATTCAAGTGAGATGTGGAATTTCATACTTGCGTAATGAGTGGTTTTAACTTGATGATCCTATGAGAAATTGAAGTTAAAATTATGCAAAAATTGTTCAGATGAACTGGAAGATAAAAAGTGTCTATGACTCTCCTCATGATCTTTGTTTTCTTTGCTTCCTTCTTTTCTGTGTTGCTTCTTCTTTGGGTGGTCTTGATGGGTTGATATTTCGCATTATTCTTCTCAGATTCTCTCCAGTTCTCTTCCCCTTATCAGATTGCATCTTGAATGATTTGTTCATTATCAGTTAATGTTTTTCTTTTGTGTGTCTTTAGTACACTCATAATAGATACTGATTTGGATTTTTTTAAATCTGTCAGTAACATTTGTTTGGGGTTTAGATTTTTTTTTTTTTTAATCTATCAGTAGACACTGATTTGGGATATGGAATGTATTTTAATCTGTCCTAACGCTAACTCTTGATTTCCTTTCTTCAGACTCGTTTTCTCACAGGATATAACCGAGCGGTAACTTTTCAGTTTTGATAACTTCTAAGCAAAACCCCATGAGGATGTGTGTCAGACATAAATGCAACTGTCAAAAAAAAAATTGGAAGTTTTCTGTGAAAGGCATCACTTGGCATAGAACTATGATTTGAACTTTGTGCCTGACCCAGTGCTAGACATTGGAATGACTTTTTTTAAGACTTTACTTGAAATGTCTTCTGCAGGTTAATTTGAGTCTACATATTCTGTGAATCTAGATAAAGCTTTGTTTGTTTTAGCATTCCTGTTTTCTCAGATGCATATTGTACTTTTGCCCACACTTTGCGCGCAGTATGTTGCTGCATAGTCGTATACTCCATCTTTGGTGGATGTGCATGCTGGGTGTTTTCATGTTTCCATACGCCAACCACTGATATATTTGGATATTTAACCCGCATATTTGATATTTTGCATGTGTATAAATTGATATTTTGCATGTGTATAAATTGATATTTTGCATGTGTATAAACAGAAAAGGGGTGTAGGATCTGGCAGGTTTGTAAGCGATGACTTGGAAGATTGGAAAAAGCTCCACCCTTTATCCACCAGGTGAAAGTGTCCACGCGGATTGAATCCAGGATCTTTCAACTAAGAATCCAATGGTTACCTGCTTGAGTACCACAATAAAATGTATTGTCATTATTGTCATAAATCCTGGTTTTGAACACATCTCTTTTAAAGGTCTGTTTATTCAGGTCCTTTTTGAAGGCTTTAATTTCGCCAGTATTCTCTGTATCTTGTGGAAATTTATATCAACAGGATTTTGGATGTTTTTACATAATTGTCAGAAAGTGAAATTCGTAGTTTCCTTGCCAAGCGATTCATTTCACAGTGAAACAGCAGAAGTCTTTTGCCAGTGAACAGTTTGTCAGTGGAAATTTCTGTCATTTGCATGTTTATCATAAATGGAAAGTAAAGAATTCAAACAAATACATGAATTAATTAATAAAATCAAAAAGAAAACTTTGTTGTCAAATTTTTTTGTTGTTTCCAACCACATTATGATAATTTGAAAAGTGTACATGTTTTCATGGCGTTTTTTGTTAATGATACAAATTTTTCACTGAGCAGTTCCCTGTCTCTGTCCTGCAGAAGTGGCTTATACTTGGCTACAGTACTGTTGTCTGTGATGAGCCTGTTTTAAACATTTTATATACTACACACTGTCCTTACACTCTGTCCTGTATGTAGGATTTGTGAATTCTCTTCATTAAACTCTTTTAACTGCATGCATATGTAGGCTACTTTTCCTTTGAGAGCATGATTGTATTCTTGTACTGTACTTTGGGGCAACTGGTTGCAGCTTACCCCACCCACACTTACAGACTTTTGACTTTGTTTACTGATATTGCTTAAAAACAGGTGGGTGAACTTTAGAAAGCAGAGATCATGATGGTAGATGACTGGGAAATTTCTTTAAAGCCTGTGTGAGAAATTGTTTTGAAGATCAATTTGTGACCTTTTTGTGCCTATGGATGTGTGATTTGGAGCTAAACAGTGCTGTTTTGTGGAATTCAGAGAGACTCCTTTCATTCCCTGACACCGAGCAGATGCTTTTAATTACATGGGTACTTGGTTGAGTTTGTGGAGTTCTTTGCTGGAGTTCATTGAGTTTAATTCGGCAGTTTCAAGTTTGCATCCCTCCCCCACCATTTGGTTACATTTTTTGTTTGGTATGCATATATATGCTGATGTTCATGTAAGTGGATGTGTGTGTGAGAGAGTATGTGTGTTATTTTGGCATGTTTTCAGTTAAGCAGTTGGAATTCTGTCTTGCACATACTTCATTAATTGTTTGAATGTTATCTGTTTGCTTATTTTATTGTTTTTATGTTTTCTTTCTTGAAGATTAACTTCATGAATTTGCATAGAATGTTTTCATGGTAGAAAGTAATATTCACAATAGCTATGGTATTAGAAAGCAGTATTCACAATAGCTATGATATTTTGATATGTTATTGTGATGATTACCAACAATCAATATTAATTCATCAGATACTCTTCATGTTTTAATGATGATGTCATCTTGCTTATATGGTGTATAGTCATCTCATTTCCTTTATCATGCTTGTTTCAAGTCTTTTCATATCATGTTTAAGAGCCAACAGTCATTGTCAGCATTTAGTTTTTAGCCTAGCATGAATCTTGAATTGTTGCTAGATGATATGTCCAGTGTAAACTTTATTCTTTATTAACTTGTCCTGCCTCACTATTATTATGTATCAGCCTGCCCTACCTCCCCGCCATAGTTACATTGTTTTTGCATATGTTTGTTCTTTGATTTGCTTTCATTTATTTGTCGTATTTGAAATGCATGTTTTGGTTCCCTGTTCGTTTATTTAATGGGATTTTCATTCACATGAATATTGGATAGGAAAAGCTTGTGAGTATCATCTTTAATCTTTTGGAATTTTTGTGTGTGTTTTTTTTGTTTGTTTTTTTTTCATCTTGGCTTGTGCAATCTTCATCAGAAAGCACTTATTAATATATTACTGATTTTCCTGTTTTCACACGGGATGGGTTTGAGATAATCTGGCTTTTGTCGTCTTTACCACACAAACTGGGTCCCTGCTTCATTTGTTGACTAACATCACCCATGTTGTCCGCGAGACCTCGTTATACAAAGGAGGGAGCAGATTTAAACCTCCTGGCCTCTTCCAACCCTTTTCTTACTTGTATTACTTTCCTTTCAAGAGGAGTGGAGTGATTGATCTAGAGTACTCAAGATTTTGTACATGTGGATGGTAAGTTACACATCATGCTATACCTTTGGCTTATGCTTTTCTTGAGAACAGGTAAATTGTTTAGAGAAAAGATGGGCTGTTCAGTTTTTGTATCTGTTTGTCCGTTTTTTTTTTTTTTTTTTTTTTAACTGGGATTGTGTGTATTTTTTATTTTTTCGATCTCCATTCAGAAAATAGGATTGATCGAGATCAATACAAGTTAAAGCAGGGAAAAGAGAGAATGAAATGTAATGATAATAATAATTACAATATTTATATAGTGCAAAATCTTGATAAAATCAAATCTAAGCGCTGAAACAGACACACACGCATGCACGCACACACACGACGCACACACACACAACCACAACACACACACCCACACACACACCCACACACACACCCACACACACACACCACACACACACA
>JAPXFY010000012.1:53598343-53605843 GCA_030674185.1 Monoplex corrugatus
TTTTTTCCCTCTCATGTGAGCAGAAAATAATGCTTTTAACACACAGGAAAATGATATGCTTTTTTTTCCTCTCACATGAGCAGAGTCCATGTAGGAGGAAAAATTGTTCTCAGATTTTTTTTTATTAAACTTTTAAACAAAGAGAAATATGTGACCCGTTCTGACAAAAGGTACACTGAGTTGGGCGAGGCCTTTTGCTGCTGTGGGCTGAAAACTGAACAGGGACACATTTGTCAATTTTGAGTTTTCTGCATTTTCATGCCCTATAACCTCTTTTACACCATGTCCTAACACAATAAAGTCAAATTCAATCGATACGTATCATTTTTTCGTGTTTTAATGTGTGGTAAGTGCTACTATCTCCTTTCAAAATATTCACAAGTTTTGTTACATTTTAGTGATTAAAGTACGCTTTTCTTAAATTTATTTTTCTTTTTGTTGTTTTGGATGGATGGACAATTAAGTAAACAAGGGAAATATGGAATTTCAGCTGATTTGGTTGATATTTAATGCTTGTTGCTAAGGTGTTTCTGACCATACTCTTTCAGTTCAGACCTATTCTCTTCAACACTGTTTTTCTCAAAATGGCTGACTTGACCCCTCTCATTTTGAAAGCCCATAACGTTTTTGTTTTTGTAGCCTGAAACTCAACTTTAGTACCATTTGAAAGCTGAGATTCTAAACTTTATAGTGATACCAAAACCTAAAAATGCCTAAACTGAGACTTATTGTGCCTTTTGTGAGAATGGGTCACATATGTTGCAAGTAAAAAGAAGTTCATTTATTCACAAACCTTAGAATTTAAGCACATCCATATCTTTGGGAACACACAGATAAAGTACTTTTTTTTTTTAAGAGGGTTTCAGTTTGTTTTGGAGTTTTTATTTTGTTGTTGTCTGTTTTTGTCTGTTGTTTTGTGTGTGTGTGTTGTTGTGTTGTGGTGTGTGTGTGTGTTGTGTGTGTGTGGTGTGTGTGTGTGTGTGTGTGTGAGCGAGCATGTTTTTCCTTGCACTTTATTCATGTTTTTAACAAAGGATAGATGCATATTATCAACAATGCAGAGTTGCAATTGAATCACAAGCCATAGAATTCAACATATGAGTATATGCTGTATGCTAGACATCAGTATTTTTAACAAAAGACAAACTCATACTATATATCAAACACAGTCTTACCAACAACATAACAGTTAGATAAAAATGCAAATGAAGAAGTCAAGAGTCTTATCAGCAACAGGAAAAATACATTTAAACATAAAAAGGTAAAACAAAGATAAATCAAGTAGCCGATATTTTATTCTAACTTTTTTTTTAGAATGCACAGGGGAAGAGAAAGATCATATGCATGGCTGTATATGGTTTTTGGTTTTTCTCTTAAGAGTTTGTAGGCTCATCCACATGACTTGTGAGTGTACATTTGGGTGTGTGCTTGTGAACATTTGTGTATATGTTGTATACAGATTATCTAGATTTCACTTCTGTTGTTTCAAACACATACTTACTATCCACATCATTCAAACAACTCCAGGCCCGCAAGGAAGAGGTGAACAAGTTCCGTGAGATAAAGCAGCAGCGTCAGTCAGCAGCTGCTGTCCTGCTGTCCTCAGACATCATGTTCCAGCCCTTTAACCTTGATGAAGTCACCTTCAACATCATCGGCCCTCATTGTCTGCCCAAGCCTGTTTCTGTCAGTATTTTCATAGTTAGTGCACTGTTGGTGTTGTTCTGTGTGTGTGTTTGTGCGCGCGCATGTGTGTGTGTGTGTTATCTGTGTCTGTGTGTGTGTGTGTGTGTGTGTGTGTGTGTGTGTGTGTGTGTGTGTGTGTGTGTGTGTGTGTTCAATCTCCATAGAGAAATGGTAGGTAAGTAAATGATGGATGTACCAGCAGCATGTGTGTTTGCGTGTTTGCAGATGCAAACATGTCTATATGTGTCTATGTGTATCAGATGGCAAACATGTGTATAATGGTACAGTATCTCTATGTTTGTCAATGTGTTACCTAAGAAAGTGTTTGTGTGAGAGAGGTAGCTTTGTGTGTGTGTGTGTGCGTGTGTGTGTGTGTGTGTGTGTGCGTGTGTGTGGTGTGTGTGTGTGTGTGTGTGTGTGTGTGTGTGTGATGTGGTGTGGTGTGTGTGTGTGTTTGTGTGTGTGTTGTGTGTGTGTGTGTGTGTGTGTGTGTGTGTGTGTGTGTGTGTTTATCTTCCAGCATTGTGGTAGTGTACATTCTTCATGTATATGCATACATTTTGTGAAAAAAAAAAAAAGAAAACTGCATCAGGTGTTTATGTCCTTACTTTACTATTGGACATTCAGTACATTGTTTCTGTCTTTCTGTGTGCAGGCATCGCAAAGCTAGGCCTTTAAGACCAAGGTTTCCAGTAAACTAACTCAGATGGCGCCTGTTCCGTAGACCGGAATGATTCCTGATCCCTTTAGTTGGGGTGTTTCCTCTTTTAACCTCTGGGGATGATTTTTATCCATCAAACTGCGATCTTCCGTCCATTGTATGACTGTAATTCATACTCATAGAGAATATATCACTGTGACATACTGAGGTTCTTTCTTGTTGGGCAGTCAAGAATCTCCAGCTGTATCTGATGGTAATGAAATTGTATGTTTGAAAGTGAAGCTGGTTGTATAAGATTCTTAGTGTGTTTGTCTTGTGTCAGTTTGTCTCACCAAGAGCTTCTGTGTGTCTGGCTCATGGAGTACATTTGTTTTGTGCTATATGAAATAAGAATAAAGAGCTAGGAGGCATGTCTGTTTGTGTTGTGTGTGTGTATGCGTGTGTATATGTGTGTGTGTGTGTGTGTGTGAGAGAGAGAGAGAGAGAGAAAGAGAGGGGGGCACAGAGAGAGAGAACGATGTGTGTGTATGTGTGTGTGTGAGAGAGAGAGGCACAGAGAGAGAGAGAGCATATTTTCATTTCATTTAAACTGATCGCGTTCTGTATTAAGTCTTCATTTTTCTTTTCAGATGTGTTTTTGAAACATTCGGTAAATGAGGCAAGCAACAGTAGGATAGAGAAAGACTGATACATTCTTTTGCATAGATGAAGGTGTGTAAGAGTCTTACATTCACTGCCATTGAAAGAATAACTTGTAATTTATGTTATCAGTTATGTGAGAATATGGGGTCAGTATAGTGTTTTGAATGTTATGTAATTATATCTGTTTATTTTCATGTATTGTCTTTTTTATGTTTTAGGCAAATATTTTTTAGTTACTATGTGTTTTGTTCCTACTTTTGCTTTCTAAAATCTGGAAATACTTTACTTTCATTCTTTTTGCGTTTTGTAATACAAGTGTCTGTGAGAACTTGTTTTTATTTATGAATAAATTATGAAAGAGATTTGATGATATTGTATTTGTGAAAACCTGTCTGTGATATGCAGAGTGTTACTTTTGTACATGATACGACTTAAGATAGGCCTTATGAGGTGAACAGATGTAGATGAGTGAGTACAAATGATATATAATAAAAGGTATGACTGTATAAAACACTACTGTATTTGGTGTATGTTTTTCATTGTGTCTGAATGTTTTACTGGTGCGAATATTAGAGAAATATGGAGACCTGCTGAAATTGTACAACACACTTGTCATCTCTTTACTTCTGCTTGGTTGCAAGACCTGAACTGCCCATCAGTGAGCGGACTGTTGACCAGGCTTTAATGTGCAGTTACCAAGGCAGGGTTTGTGCATCCCCTTATGTCTTGTTGATTAACTGTGAGCTGGAACAGGCATGGTTTTTACCTTTGTGCTGTTTGTAGTCATTGTCATACCAGTTTTAAAGTTATGCACATCTATGACACACACATGTGCTTGCATGCACGCACATACTCTCTCACACACAGACACAACCACACACACACACACACACACCACACACATACATACACACACACACTCATACTCACATACATGCACACACACAATACACACAGACACACACACACACACACACACATACTCACATGCACACACCCCACTCTCTCTCTCTCCCTCATACACACTCACACACTACAGCTCTCATGATCGTCATCATCATGTGCCCTGCTGCATGGTATTGGCGGTCATGGCCCTTCATATGAATCTTTCCCTTCTTGCCGCAAGTACGTCTCCCACCCTCTCTGTCCTCAGCCACACTGCAAGTCCGTTGAATATCTTCTCTCTGGGTCTGCCTGGTGCTCTCTTCCCTTCTAGTTTTCCTGTTGTGACCAAGTGCTCTAATTTCTCTTTCCTCATAAAATGTCCTATAAACATTGCTTGTCTTTTCCTAAGCTCTATTGAAAATAAAAGGTAAAATTTTCTCACAACCTCAGCAGTCATCGAGAGAGCAAGACATCAGACATCTCATTTCTGTTGAGGCCAGCATAATGAGAACTGTGCCTTGTCCCTCTTCCTCACTGCATTATCTGCCCCATTCTAGAATAGGGGTGTGCTCTCGCCAGGCTTGAATGGGTGTGCAGGAGTCTGGTCACCCATTTATGTTGCAACCACACTGTATACTGAACTTAAGCACTTGGGAGTGAGTGCTCTGACCATCATGTTATCCCCTTTTTTTTTTTTTTTTTAACAATCTATTACACAGAAATAAAGCATTTGGGAACGAGTGCTCTGTCCAATTATGTTATCCTATCTTTGTTGTTGTTGTTTGTTTTTTTTCTTAGCTGCACATTGGTACCATCAGGGTTTAACCTGGAGAAGATTTGATGGTCGGCAGCAAACTGAAAAGTCTGCAGTGGGTAAAATGTTGTGTGACATCAATGTTTCTATCATGCTGTCGATCCAATTCATTCTTGGTCTGCATTTCGATTTAAATCTAGACATCTTTTTATTATATGTTAGTTGATCCAGATGGTGGGGTTGCCGTCTGGTCAGATGACCAAACCACTTAATTCTCTGTAGATGAATATGACGGTGGATTGGTGTCGTTCCCTTCATTTCCGATCATGTCACGTCTGGTCTTGTTGACAGCTCCTCTGAAACAACACGTCTCACAAGATGGTAAATTTGTGTTCTAGGGGGTTCTGCCAGGATCCACATCTGGACCTGTTAAAAGTTATGACATCTACTGGCGAAATTTTGAGTATGGGTGGACCGTTTTGCTCACCGTCCTTTTAATAAAAATGATTACATGCAATGTATCTGAGAAGGGATATCAATGGAAGTTCTTTCTCAGTTTGATAATGACAGTGTCTGTAAGGTGGGGGTATATGGGGCAGAAGGGGAGAGAGCAATTAAAGAGAGATTTTTGGGAAGTGATGGGTTCGACGTGCCTTGATACCAGCCGACGGTTGAAGGATGGAGATTTTTCCTATCTCCCATGTCAACATATGTAAACCTGCAACTGCCTCAACCACATGTGTGTGTGCATACAAACAGAACATCAAATGTTACAGATCCCGTCAGCCATGTCAGTGTTCTGTGAGTTATAGAAACATGAAAACAGTCCGTATGCACGCCCACCAAAGACGGAGTGTGAAAACTGTGCAACAACATGATGCCTACATAGCCCGGGCCAAACAGAACACATACACTCACCCGAGAAAGAGAAAATAACATTGCTCAGAACGTGTGGGGGAAACACAAGAAACTGAGATAACAAATCTGTATAAGTTTACAAGGACATGAATACCGTGGAACTGTGCACTTACTTTCAATACACAAGCACACAAGTAAGGAGATTATGACCCCAGATGTGAAACAGCGAGAACCGAATTGTGATGCGATGAATGCTGACAAGATTAATCAGACACTTGAAATATCTGTGTAAGAGACGTGCTGTCATTGAATCAGACGGATGAATAGAATAGCAGAAAGCGACTATAGGAAAAGAAGGTAAAGCCATATAGACCAGCTTCCATTTGACACCAAGTTAATACGTTTCGTGTGGTATTTCGTCTGAAATTCAAGTAGCCGGGGTAAAGTTTTCACAATGAGTTTCCTAAATGTGTAGCTAAAATTGATTCTTATTGATTCGTAAATGATAATGGATTCTGCTGTTGGTCTGAAGGATGAGTAACTTCCTGTTTATCAGCGTCTGGCATGGGTCTTCATGTAGGATTAAAGACCAATCCTATAGGTAGGCCTACATGTGTTTCCACAGGAACTGTATGAGAAGGAGATCTGAGGCGGTTTATTAATAGCTAAGTTATGAATATTTGATTTTTATATAGTTTTGTTTATATCCCAGTTGTCCAAGTACTAGCACGTTTGTTGGACGTTATGTCTATAGGACGATACAATGAACTAGATTTGTGGTCCAAGTTTGATCAATGTTGATGAAAGACACAGAAATATCTGCTGAAATTTATGAACTTTTTTTTTGCGTATATTTGACTTGAATCCTTGACCGATCTCAGTAAAACTTGAAAAGAAAAACAGAAAGAAAAAAATTAAGAAAAGAAAAAGGACATTTGTTTAACAACACACACTTTCATCAAATGTAGTTTAAATCTGCTTTCAGATAGCCAGGATAATTCCAATTAAAAGTGGTTTTTCACTTTGGATTACCACACAGTTCATCAAGTCGTTGTCACAGAAATTCAGCTCAGATCTAGAGGAACCTTTCATGTCATACTTGAAGAAATTACAAAGGAGTTAGCGAGCTGGAAGAGGATTGTACAAATGCTCATGACTTACTCGAGAAAGATCAAGGATACGAGCAAACAGACTTTTTAAAATTCCAATTCACTCACAAGAGTGTTGATAGTTGAAAAGACCTACGAAACGAACCAACATTTGAAAAAGTTTTTTTTGACTATTCTATTCACAGACATACACAGACCGAAACATACCCGAATCGACGTTAAATATTACAATCTCCCTTCGAAAAAGCAAACTAACCACAAAAAAAAAGTTCATTATGACTTAAGCATTGGGATCTGCCTCTTCATGGATAACGATAGAAAGATAAAACTAAACAATGGATAACAAATCATGAATAATAATTAGGTCGTGTAAACAAAAGATAAACGAGTTTTAATCTGAAGACCGTGATTAGAACTATCACGCAATCTATAAGTGCACGATTACAAAGGGACCAAGACAAACGTGCTACTGGGGGGAACGTTGCATCCACAGTCTGGCTCCACAAGTGTAAATCAGTTCATACTGCTGTTAAGAGACTGACTGGAGTGTGTGTTTGGTGGGGTGGATGGCAACTGGCTGGATTGTGTGTGTGGGGGGGGGGTGGCAACTGGCTGGAGTGTGTGTGTGAGGGGGTGGCAACTGGCTGGATGTGTGTTTGGTGGGGTGGATGGCAACTGGCTGGATGTGTGTGTGGGGGGGGGGTGGCAACTGGCTGGAGTGTGTGTGTGAGGGGGTGGCAACTGGCTGGAGTGTGTGTGAGGGGGTGGCAACTGGCTGGGGGTGTGTGGGGTGGGTGGCAACTGGCTGGAGTGTGTGTGGGGGGTGGCAACTGGCTGGAGTGTGTGTGGGGGTGGGGTGGCAACTGGCTGGGGGGTGGGTGCAACTGGCTGGAGTGTGGGGGTGG
>JAPXFY010000012.1:53613343-53630843 GCA_030674185.1 Monoplex corrugatus
GTTGAAGCATTGTATGTGTTTTGAAACAGTTATAGCCCTGATATAGCTCTACGCAGTCGGCTAGGCTTTAACAAAAATAACAACTCTTCACCCCTGTTTTTGAACTTTAGGCGGAAAACGAGAGACCTCTGTCCTCTACTTTTGATAAGCTCCTCAGACTATGTACTACTGCATTAACTCTGCTTGCAGCTAGCAAATAATATCATCATCAAGTGCCCTGCCGCATGGCTTTGGCTATCATGGCCTTCCATATGTATCTATCCCTTGTTGCCGCAAGCACATCTTTCACCCTCTCTGTCTCAGCCATCCTGCAAGTCCGTCCAATATTTTCTCCCTAGGTCTACCTGGTGCTCTCTTTCCCTCCAGTTTTTCTGTTGTGACCACATGCTCTAATTCCCCTTTCCTCATAAAATAGCTTATAAATGTTGCCTGTCTTTTCCTAACCTTCCTTATGAATGATCTTCTTGTGTCTGCCTCCATCAAGACTGTCTCGTTTGTTTTCTTTGCTGTCCATGGAACTTTCAACATTCTTCTTAGAAACCACATCTCGGCTGCCTCAGTCTTGCTATGGCTTTGCGTGTTCACTGTCCACGCCTCACAACCGTATAACATTATCGGTTTTATATAACATTCAAGAACTCTCTCTTCCTGATGTGAATTGATAGGCATTTGTTGGTAAGAATGCTTTTCATCTTCCTGCAGGCTGTTTTGGCTTGGCCGATTCTGCTGGCTAATTCTGATGTGCATCTGCCATCTGGTGAGATGATTGTTCCCAGATATTTAAACTTATCAACCTGTCTCAAAGTTGTGCCGTTTGCTGTTATTTTGCATGAGGGTGTTCCATTAAACAAAATTTTTTTTTTACTGATTACCATGGCTTCCGTCTTCTTGCTATTTAGCGCCAATCTTTTAATTTTGCTTTCTATTTCTAGCAAATAATCCACACAGATAAAAAGAATATATTAGAAGAAAATGTTCAAGTTATTATCGTTACCTGGTACGACAGCATCCCTGGGCAAGCTTTAGGCCACGTGTAAGAAAATAACATGAGAAGGCTGAGACTGTGATGACTACGCCTGTGCACACACAGATTCTTTCTTTAATTAAAGCCTTCGGTTGTTTACTTCTATCTCTACAGCAGCGCGTTGATCGATGTGCAGTTGTTAAAAATATCACAAGCTGTGGTGTTCGTGGCGTGGTTGTGTGAGCAGCTTATCCCACGTTTTCTGCAACGTGGGTTGGCGAACTTACTCAGGTTATCACAAAGCGTTCCTAATTTTCTCATATTCAAGAGTGCACGTTGTTGTCCACACTGTGCAGGCAGTGTGTTGCTTCACAATCTGTATATTTAGTCTTTGATGGGCGTGCAGGCTGGGTGTTTTCATGTTTCCACCATAAGTCACCAGACACTGACTTGGCTTTCAGGAACATTAATGAGGCAGTCTTGAAGGAGTGGGATACAAGAAAAACATTAGTGAAGAAGATTATGAAAAAGACAAGCAACATTTATTGGACATTTTATGAGGCAAGAGAAATTAGAGCACCTAGTCACAACAGGAAAGCTGGAGGGAAAAAACACCAGGTAGACCCAAGGAGAAAATATTGGGTGGCAGGGTGGCTGAGGACAGAGAGGGTGGAAGATGTACTCGCAGCGACAAGGGATAGATTCCGTATGGAGGGTCATGATCGCCGACGCCATATGGCAGGGCACATGATGATGATGATGAATGTGTATAGGCCTGTATGGTGCGTATATACACACGACGAGGGTCTAAGCAGTAACAGCTTGATCTACATACATGTTGACCTGGGAGATCGGGAAAATTTCCATTCTTTACCCACTAAACGGGAAGTACCAGGCATGCCGCTCAAGTCGGACATTTTATCTGTGAATTGTGTTTACACCTTAGCCTACTGTGTTCGCCCAACGCTACAGCTTCCAAACCTTTGTGTTCTGCGTTCTCTGGATTTTAGTGTTGTGAACTGACCAACCCACACACCAACCTGCAAGTGTCTTCCTCTCCTGCCTGGCTCGCAATTATGGACCCGTCTTTTATAAAACAAATTGGACTGACACTTTTTAAACACAGCAAATGCTACCTCGGTGGAGGCGTCTACCAGCGCATACGTACATTGGGGCTGTGTAGCAAGCCCCGCACTGCGCGATCCTGTCGTGGTGGACGTCTCCACCGTCTTTGGCACAACCTGCCTCCTGCCCGACGCCACTTTTCGTCTCCTGCTTCTTCTTCTCCTCCACTGCCCCTGCCCTTGACCTCGCTGCTGCAAGCTTTGTCTCCTCCTCTGCCGTCTTCGCCTTCGCCTTCTGTCCTGATGGTGCCGCCTTCGCCTTCTGTCCCGCCGGTGCCGCTCTCGCCTTCTGTCCCGTTGGTGCCGCCTTCGTCGCCACCTCAGCCGCCACCATATGACTGTGATAGGCTGAAACTATGCCTTTTTAATGCTCAGTCGGCATGCACTGGTGACAAAGCCGATGTTATTGCTGACTTTGTCGCAGATGAGCATGTTGACATTGCTTTTATCACGGAGACATGGCTTAACCCCCTTGGTCACGAACCTATACTTGCTAGCCTCACTCCGAATGGTTACAGGCTTGCTTCTTTCCATCGCTCATCCCGAGGTGGCGGTATCGCCATCCTCTACAACGACTCACTCCATTCCCGCCTATCTTTCTCGCAGTCTCTGCCTTTCTCCCATCCTTCTTTCGAGCACGTTGAAGTATCCTTCCAATCCACCCCTCACCCCATCACCTTCTCCTGTGTCTATCGACCCCCACCTAGCTCTGCCAACAAACTCACCACATCCATGTTTCTCTCTGACTTTGACCAATTGCTTGACCACTACTGCCTCTTACCTGGAAATCTCATCATTCTAGGTGATATCAATGTCCACTATGACAACACTCACCGTTACGACACAAGACATATCATCAACTCTCTGTCCAATCATAATATGACTCAACACATTTCTGAACCAACCCATCAAAAAGGTCACATTCTTGACTGGATCATTTCTCGTGATCATCACAATTCCGCTACTGACAACTGCTTAGTTCTTTCTACCCGTCTAACTTCAGCCCTTCCATCTGACCACTCTGCAATTCTCTGTTCTCTCGACATTTCTCCTCCTTCCCGTACCATGTGCACAGTGACTCGACGCAATCTCAAATCTATCGACCTCTCCACATTTTCATCTGATGCCTCCCGTCTCCTTTCTGAAAAGTCACATAACCTTGCCGATGAATTCTATACTACTCTCCACCATCTTCTGGACACTCATGCTCCAGCCACAACCCGTCTTTTACCTGACCGCCCCCCTACCCCTGGCTCACTCATGAGATCGCCTGTGCAAAACGTGCCCGCCGCAGAGCAGAGCGCCGCTGGCGCAAATCCAAACTCACTGTACACAGGCAACTTTTCCAAGCCTCTAAAACAAAAGTATCCACCCTCATTGCATCAGCAAAAACAAGCTATTTCCAAACCAAAATCCTGAATGCCTCTTCTTCAAAAGAACTCTTTACAACCATGAATCATCTCCTTGGCACACGAAAAGATTTACCTCTCCCAACAAAACATACAAATGAAGAACTCCCATCTGTATTCTCCAACTATTTCACCACCAAAATACAAACTCTTCGTGACAGGCTTGACAGGACACCCTGTCAACCATGCCCACCTGACCCTTCCTTCTCTGGCACACCTCTTACTACTTTTACCCCAGTCTCACAAGAAGAAATTCTCAACACAATCAGATCCATGTCGTTCAAAACCTGCGAACTGGATCCTCTTCCAGGTTCTGTCTACGCCGACTGTCTCCCTACTCTCCTCCCATTCATCACTGACATCATCAACACTTCTTTTCAAACTGGAACTGTCCCAGATTCTTTCAAGTCTGCTATTGTTCACCCTCTCCTCAAGAAACACAATTTAGATCCAAATGAACTGAAAAATTACCGGCCTATCTCTAATCTCTCTTTCTTGTCAAAACTCCTTGAAAAAGTCGTCCTCAACCAGCTGAACTCTCACCTGTCTGCCAACAATCTCCTCAATCCTTTCCAGTCAGCCTACCGCCAGTGCCATAGCACTGAAACTGCCCTACTACACATTCTCAACAATCTCCTCCTTGCAACTGATACTGGCAAAGTCTCTCTCCTCACACTCCTTGATCTGTCTGCAGCCTTTGATACCATTGATCATGGTATTCTCCTTTCTAGACTTCATCATACTTTTGGCATCTCTGACATTGCTCTGTCTTGGTTCACTTCATACCTATCAAACAGAAAACAAACCGTTCTCATCAATGGCACTTACTCTCAACCTGCATACCTGACCTGTGGTGTTCCACAAGGATCTGTCCTTGGCCCTGTTCTTTTCACTCTTTACACCTCCCCCCTGTCCACCATCACCAACTCCCATTCTATAAAACACCACTTCTATGCTGATGACACCCAACTTCAAGACAGTGACTCACCTGATAATATACAGCACCTGTTGACTCGCACCACTGAGTGTTACTCGGACATTAAGAACTGGATGACACACAATAGACTTCAGCTTAATGACGACAAAACAGAAGCTATCCTCATTGGCACCCGTCAGAAACTTTCTCAGCTGCCTCCTCTTTCTCTCCCATTATGTAACACATCAGTCCCAATTTCTGATTCAGCTAAAAACCTTGGTGTCTGCATTGACTCTACCCTCTCCATGAACAACTTTGTTTCTCAAACTGCCAGATCCTGCTACTATCATCTCCATCGTATAAAGCTGATCAGGAAGTATCTCTCTGTCGAAACAACTGCAAAACTCGTTCTCTCCTTCATAATGTCTCGCATTGACTATTGCAATTCACTCCTGTCTGGTCTTCCTGCCTCCACCATTCACATCCTACAGCGCATTCAAAACAATGCTGCACGCCTTGTACTCAAAAAGAAAAAAGCTGACCACATATCTCCTCTCCTGGCACAACTTCACTGGCTCCCTGTATCAAAGCGCATACAGTACAAACTAGACACCATGTGCTACAAAAGCCTCAATAACGCAGCCCCCGATTACCTGTCAAGCCTACTTGAGATCTATGTTCCCTCACGTACCCTCCGCTCTGCCTCTGATCCTCTGACTCTTCGCTTTCCACGCACTAAGCTCAATACCTATGGTCCACGAGCCTTCTCTGTTTCTGGTCCACTCTCCTGGAACAAACTTCCTCTCTCAGTCCGTCAGCAACCTACTTTTGTCTCCTTCAAGTCCGCTCTCAAAACTCACCTTTTCTCTCCTGCATAAAATCCTAACCTCACTCAACCCTCCCCTCTGCAGCCTGTCTCCGCTCGGAGGGAATCACATGGTTATAATATATAATTGTATACTATGCTCTCTATAATTTTCCATTGCTTTTATTCTTGCTTTTATTGCTTTAATTCTTTCTCCCCATTTATAGCCATGCGTGTGTGTGTGTGTGTGTGTGTGTGTGTGTGTGTGTGTGTGTGTGTGTGTGTGTGTCTGTGTGTGTGCGTGCGTGTGTGTGCGGGCGTGCGTGCCTGCGTGTGTGTCTGCTTCAGCGCTTAGATTTGATTTTATCAAGATTTTGCGCTATATAAATATTGTAATTATTATTATTATTATTATTATGCGGCAGGATTGAACCCAGACCTTTTGATTGGAAGTCCGTCCGACGTCTTACTGACTTGTCTGTCTCGCTCGTCTCTCTTGATCATGAAATATTTGGTAAGAAGGTCGCAGAAACCAAGACTGGCATAAATGCTATGGAAAAAGGTACTCCGTTTGATGTGTTAGCAGGCCAGGGTGTGACCCGTGGGCAGAAGCAGTCAGCTGATGGTACTGTGGCCGTTTTCTCTTCCAGATGGTTCCAGCCTGTTAGTAGTCCCCCCCCCCCCCCCTTTTTTTTTTCTTTCTTTTTTTTTTTTTTTAATTCTCTCGTGGGGATACTGAGAGTTCTTTCGGTATAAACAGTATTCCCACCTTCTCGGATTCTGTACTAAATTTTACTCTTTTTTTTCTATAACCCTCTTTGTTTCTGGCTTTTTTTTAATTTATTATTATTATTCAGTTTCTCCTTCCAAAACAAAACAAACAAACAAACAAAAATCAGAACGATTGTTCCATATCGACCGGAGATAGGTGGAGGCTCTGTATCTGTGTCTGCGACAAAAAACAAAACAAAACAAAAAAAACACCCACACACCCCCCACACCCCACCCCCCCCACCACCCCACCCCCACCCACACACACACACGCACGCACGCACGCCCCACGCGCGCACACACACACACACATATACATACACACATACATGTGTGTGTGTGTGTGTGTGTACACACACACCCCGTGTTAAATAGTTTAAATCAAAAGTGTGGGTGGCGTTTAGAATTGCGAATGCTTAATTTTGAAAGTCATGTCGGCCAGGTCAAGATCAAAGAAAAAAAACAAACAAAACAACAACAACAACAAACAAACACCAAACATACCAACATACCAAAACAACAACAAAAAAACAACAATAAAATCCTAACAAAGTGTATGAACAGCATATTCTCAGAAAACTATGACAATACATACTGTTCAAGTTCACTGTTGTGACAGACTGCCATTGCTCTCGCTTCAAAACTTTCAAGTTTTACAATATCTGATGTCATTTGAATGTAAGCTTGCTCTGTCTTTTTTTTGTCGTGCTTGTTTCCAGGTCGCAAGGGTTTTACAAAGTATACACTCTGATCTGGGTTTGTGTAATGACATTTTATGAAAATGGTAATAGCTTGACCATCTTGTCTTTTCTTTCTGTCTTATCATGACTGCGAACTTTTCAACGTGCTGCCCTGAACGGTCCATTTAACCTTGCATTTTCTAGAAAATCCTCGTATATTTATATTCTCCTGTTCTCTTTCCGCTTATGCAGAGAGCGCAGAAACATATGTTGCCTGCACAACGTGGACACACAAACACACACACACACACACAAAAAAACACACACACACACATCACACACACACACACACACACCACCACACACACACACAACACACACACACACACACACACACCACAACACACACACACACACAACCACAACACAACACACACACACACAACACACACACACACATCACCTACACACACACACACACACACACACGAACACGCACATAACACTCACTTGCACACACACACACACACACACAACACACACACTACATCAACACACACACACACACACGCACACACATACACACACGCACCCAAACACGCACACACGCGCACACACAGACACGCACTCACACGCATACGCACGTACATGTATGTGCGCACTTGCACATGCGTTCAACTCTCCTCCTCCTTTGTTTGTTAATAAAAGCCAATAAAAGGTGTTTATTTATTCATTTTTAATTCACTCATTCACTTTTTATGTCTGTGTTCTTTAGGACCTAATGCTAATTCGGTCATTTTGCATAGCAGGCAAGAAATCGAGTTCGTGAAGATTAATTCTCAGTCAAACTGGCTGCACACACGCAAGCCACGATTCGTGACCACGCCCACAAAAAATTAAACCACAGGGGAGATCAATCCCGCGAGCCAACGCAGTCCGACATGACTCGGAATCAGCGAATCAAGGGGGGCGACGTTGTCCAAATCGATCAGCCATCTGTGATATAATTGGATTATTGATGAAGCTGCACTGTAGATACGATCAGCATCAGAAGTGGTGATTCACCTGTGAACTCCGAAATGGAAACTCCCCTTGAGGCAACGCTGAGGAAGAGAAATATAAAACAGAACTCTGGTCCGATTGGGCACGAATCGCCCAGTCTCCCATCAACGGACCCATCCCGTCCAGTTTCGTCGTCGACAGAAACAACAGTAGGACTTTCCACAAACCTGTCCGCCGGTGGTTCGGTGGCTTTTGAGACTGAATCCGTCAAAATGTCAAAAACGGAACAACAAGTGCCCAGTAACTCTGATTCATGCTCTGACTGTGAGAGCAAAATGGATAAGACCGCGACTAAGACTAATAAGAGTAAGACTCGTAACATAAATCTGAAGCCCACAGGCACAGCAGCATCAGAAACCAGTTTTAGTGAGAGTACGATTGGAAAGGCTGAGGCTAGAACAGTCACTAAGCTCACTGATTGTAGTATAAAGGATGAAAGGTTCATTCAGACAGCGAAAATGAATGTCAAAGTGACAGTTGTGAAAAAGAGGTGAAAAAGACTAGTCCAGTGCACAACACATCTACCACAAAGGAGACAAAACAAGATACAAAAATGTATTATGTGTGTTTGGTGTTTTTTTCTTTATCTGCATTGTACTCAAGACTGCTCAACATAGACATTCCAGAACATGTTTGGTAAGACACTGTGTGTGTGTATGGAAAGAGAGGATGATTATGTGATCTTTCTGGTAGTGATAATGTTACTTTAGTCTTAATGTGTCATATTACTCATATTCTTGTCAAATTCTGTTTCTTGTCCATTTGTTCATCTGTGTTTATGTCTTGTCTGCTTAGCAATTGCAGGTCTCTAAGTTGGCCTAGATGTGCTTATACACATGTATGTATCATAGATCTGTCATCGTTGTATGCCTTACCGCATGACATTGGTGATATGGCCCTCCATACCAATCTATCTTTTTTGTTGATGCAAGTTATCTCCTGCCCTTTCTGACCTCATCCACTCTGCAGAACTATCTAATATTCTTTCCCTGGGTTTACCTGGTGCTGTTTTGCCCTCTAGCTTTCCTGTTGTGATATAACTGATAAGTTGCTCAAATTTCTCTTGCCTCATAAAATGTCTTCTAATTTGCTTGTCTTCTTGTTAGTTTTCTTTGCTGTCCATGGAACACTTAACATTCTTCTTAGAAACCACATTTCAACTGCCTCAATCTTGTTCTGACTTTGCTTGTTGATTGTAATGTATAACAGTACACTGAAGAACTCTTTTCCTGGTGTTAACAGATCATAGGCATTTCTTGGTAAGACTGATTTTCAATTTATTGAATGCTGTTATGGGTTGGGCAATTCTACTGGATTTCTAATGTGCATTTGCCATCTAGTGAGATGACTGTTCCCAGATATTTTGATGAATCAACTTGTCTCAGTGGTGTGCCATTTGCTGTTATTTTACATGAGGGGATTTCTTGTTTTATACTTATTACCATGACTTCAGTCTTTTTACTGTTTAACTCTTGCCCTATATCCAATGTTTTGAAAAGAATTTATTCATTTTCTTCTGTCACTTGTGCTGTTTGTTCCCAATACAAAAAAAATGAATACATGTCTGTATCATTCTTAGATCTTTTCCATCAATATTGAGCGTTTGTAGATCTGTGCAGTTAGTAAATAAAGATTAATTTCTTTCTCTCTTTCTCTACAATTCATTTTTATACTTGTTTCTCATTGTGTGTGTTATGATTCATTTTTTTTAAGATGCTCAAGTTGTGTGTGTAGAGTAGCAATGACTAGAGCTCTGTAGGACAAATACAGTGGAACCTGATGCTACTAATACTATCCTCGGTCATAAAGTGTTTTGACATTTGAAGTTCACCCTCTCACTATAAACACACACACACACACACACACACACACACACACACACACACACACACACACACACACACACACACACACACACACACACACACACACACACACTGTATACACACACACACACACACACATTGTATACACACACAGTGACCACACCAACACACATACTACCAACAATACTGTTCTTGTCCAACTCCAGGTTTGTCTGCATCACTAAAATTGTTGTACATAATATTTGAATTGTGAGAGTGCGCAGGAAAATCAAGGATATTGCTGAGTTTTCAGTAAAGGAGATGTTTTTACTTTTTCAAGAATATGAGTAAGTTAAAGAGATGATGCTGAACAAAAGGCAACAAATGGAAATCATCTTTATTCTGAATTATACAGAGTTGAAAGGTCATCAGTTACTCAATTTCTGAAAGTCTGCTTTAAATTTAAGTTTAGCAGTATCTAAACACCTGTATTGGTGTAGCAATTCCCATTAGAAATAGGGCAAATGAAATTTATATATAACTATCACAAATTTGCATTTCATTTAAGAATAATTGATTTGATGTTGCTGGATTTGTAAGGGAAAAAATATCAAAATTGCTATTTATAGGATCAGCTGGGTTTTCCCATCATACTCAGTCAAAACTAGGGCTATTGAATTGTTCTTGAAAATGAAAATCATATGCTGTGCCATGTGTGATAATCACTAAATGAATATGTAGGCAGAAATAAACTTTTTTAAAAAGTAGTAGTACTTTCATGCTGATTCCAGCACCCAAAATACACTCATGTTCACTATCTCTGTGAACGGCAAATCAGTAGCATTTGTAATATTACCAAAGTTAACAATAGAATTGACAACCACACAATTAGAATTGTTGAAAATCATCTTGAGGAGACTGAGACGTCAACCAGAAGAAATGATCATCAAAGACCAGGCTAGATTCACAATTAAAGCAGTACAAAACAGCAAATAATAGTCAAACCCTAAATTCTCAGTAAGAAGTACAGTCAACATTGACAAGATAAAGGCATTTTATTGGGATGGATGACTTTGTAACAAGGACCAGAAGTTGATCCAGGTCATTAAGTAGCTCTGTCAATCCAGGGAACTCTCAGAGACTGTCCTTTAGGGAAAAGTACAAACAGAGAGGAGAAGGGGTAGATAGAGAAAGAAATTTAGATAAGATAGCATCACACTATTCACAGACAATGACTCTGAGTCTGATACTGACACATGCTTTATTGTGAAGACAACCAACCCAACACTAACCGTGTATCGTTTGGCTGTAATGTATGTCGAACAGCTCAGATATCTAGGTGATGACCCTTTAATTTCAGTTGAAGTTTTTCAAGATGGTAACTTTGTGCTTTGAATCAATTCCTTATATATAATAGTTAATACATGCACTCACATTGCAGATGCCATGTGATGGAGAAGATCCAAAACGACTCTATTTCATAACCCATAATCCTGCACATACTGACAGTGACATAGCTCTACATGCTGACAAAGTTTTGAGGTTCGACATAGTGTATGAGTTTTATGTCTATCATTGTAACAGACTCTCATTGTAAAAACTTTGGTTAATATACTTTAATGAAATGTATCTCTTCATCTGTGATGTAAATAAATTGTGGACTGCCCAAGAATCCTTGCATAATGAACATGGTTGGTGCTCAAACCAAGTTACCAATTGAGCTGATTGTGACAAGGTTAAGTGTAGCAAGTAAAAACTGTAAGGTCAGATTATTTATTTAATATTCAATTATGCTAGTCACTTTGTTTTTACAGTTGGGATGAAACTCACTTTGGCAAGATGGGAAGCTGGTACATAAACAGGACCTTTTTCTTTGATGTGCATCCTCCTCTTGGAAAGGTAAGTTAGCAAGTGAACAAACAAACAAACGAACAAACAAACAAACACACAAACAATGAAACATAGTATATATTTTATTATACAACAGTTAAAACAATTTTATTTTTAATATACATTTAATATTCCATTTCATTTTAAAAGCAGAGAGATTGATTCTTATCTGGGCTTGTGATGTTCTTGTGACCACTAACTTATATTTAGTTATATCATAACTATCTGCTTGTGATGTTCTTGTGACTACAGATCATGTCTGTAGATAAAAATTTAGTGTCAACATTCACACAAGAAAACTTAGTCTGTTTGGGTTGTACATGTATGTGAATCAAGTGAATGGATTTGGGGGCAAATTTTGATTGAAACAGGTCTGTGTAAATAGAACTTTACAAACCCACACATGAAATTATGCAGTTAACAGCTAGGGCTTGTTTTCTTCACAGGGCTGCAATTGAAAAAGAACATTTCACTCAACAACACTTCAACCTTTTTTCTGCTTTTTTTGTTTGTTTATTGTTGCCATCGGTTAGACATGTGGTAAGAGGAAGTAACTAATTATAACTTTACATTTGCGTGGGATCAGTTATTTTGTGCAAGTTTTCTAAATGATTATTTTTAAATAAGGGAATGTGTTTTAGTTTGAATTTCTGAATTTGCCAGCTTTTATGACAGATGTCTTTTTTTCCCTTTTTCCATCTTGTGATAATTGATAGACAATTTTATTAGGTGAATGTTAGATCAACTGTGACAAAGTTTAAATGACTTTTTTGTAATGTGTGTATTATTATAACTTATTTTAATCAAAGGGATGGCATTTAACAAGTTTATCATATACAGAAGAGTCCACCTATAATGATCCTGCTTTACATAATATATGTATATATTATATATGAAAAAAAAATATATTAGTCTTGTTATACAAAGCACAAACAGTCATATATATACAAGACAACAAACTAGAGTTTTGAGCCCAGTACTTCGGACAGTGGCCTTCCTCAGGGGACTGTTTATTCAGGAATGAACACACACCTCAAACATTTTTAAATGAAAACTTTTCACAGAGTAATCCAATCTTTTTTCTTTTCAACAACACGAGACGCCTGCCCATTCCTCCCTCCCCCACCCCAATCCCAACGCCGAACACCAAATCTCATTCCTCCACCCCAGCGTGCCCCACCCACATGAACACAACCGCACGCACTCGCATGCACTCGCACGCACATATATACAACATTAAACAAACACAAACACTCATTTATATGCACACACGCACTTACCTACAAAAATGGTACACGCACACATACGTGTACACACACACGCACACACACACACACAAACTACACTACTTTAAATTTGAACAACTACGAAGTAAACAAACTTACACATTATTTTCTAAGTGGTAACATAGATGAGCTTTTATAAATGACACTAATAATTGTAGCAGAGAGAACAACAGTAATGGTAATCACTTTTATTATCGCCATATTGACAACAACGACAAATAAAGCACTGACTAAGATGAAGACGACGACAACAACAGCTACAACCACAACAACAGTAAGAACAACAATAATAGTAACAACGACAGCAATCATCATCGCCATCATCCTCACCATCACCGCTGCCATCACCATCACCATCACCAACATCTCCATCACTATCATCGTAATCGTCACCATCATCGCCGCCATCCCCATCATCGCCATTATGTGTCCCACCACATGGCACTGGAGACCAGACCCTAAGTGAATCCATCCCCTGTCCCCCGTCACCACAAGCACATCGCTCACCCCCTATATCCCCAGTCACCCCACAAGCCCGTCCAATAACAATGATGGTAATACAAAGAATAATACTATTAATAATATGAATGATAGTCATAACTACAACAATGACGATGATGATAACACCTACACCACACCACCACCACCAACAACAAAAATAACAATGATAATAATAATACCTAGTAAAAAATAAATGATCATATCAACAACAATGGTAGAATGACATTCCCAACGTGTCAAAACCCAAAATAAGGATCAAACACAAACGCACACCCACCAGTCACCAAGGTGGCAAGCCAATGTCGTGCAAACAGCACACGCAAATTGCTGGGGGGGGGGAGGGGGGGGGACAGGAGGAAAAAAGGGCAAGGAGGGGCCACGCAGAGGGTGAAACTACCGTCGGACAAAAAGGCACAGCCCCTAACCGGACCATTAGGAAGATGGAGTATGTGATTGCCAAAAAGACAAGGGAATGTTGTGCAGGTGGTACAATGAGACACCAAGAAGGAGAGGGGATTGTTGGTGCAACATTCTTGCATATATATATGTGTGTATACACACACACACGCACGCACGCACGCACGCACGCACGCACGCACGCACGCACGTACGTACGTACATATATATATATATATATATAATATATATATATATATATATATATATATATATATATATATATTAGTCTTGTTATGTAAACCACACACACACACACACACACGCACACACGCACGCACACAAATACACACACACAGAGCTTTAAAACAGGATACGCTGTTGGACTGGAAGACAACCTCATCCCAAAACTCTTGTACAGAGCTGAGACAAGGACACCACGACCTGGGAAAGATGCTAAAGTAATACAAGGATGCTCTGAAGGCCAACCTCATCAGCTGTGTTATCAGCGCAATCAACTGGGACGACATTGTCCACGACCGAATATGGTGGCAACTGCAGTGGACACAGGATACGTTCATATGTGAACAAAGCAGGGACTGATTGGAAAAAGAATCTAAGGCTGCAGGACTCCTGTCTGTGCATTGCGTGTGAAAGAATGTGTGCTTCCAGGATTGGTCTTGTATCCCACATGAAGACCCACAGCAGGTGATGAGGACCTGTATGCCTACTCATCCATGGGAGCGACAGGACAGCCCGTGTCTCACACTTGTTGTACATGTCTCACCTGTCTCACCTGTTGGCATCACCAGGTTCGTTGTTGGCTGCTCCACACTTTGTCACCACCATCTCCCTCCAGGCCGCTCTGTCTTAACTTTTGTGGACAGTTTCTTGAATAGTTAGGCCACTAATGTTGGTTATGTTCTCGATGTATGAGGTTGAGGGTCTGCCTTTCTTCTTTTTTGCCATTGTTTTCCATTGAAAGATGGTTGCCATGAGGTCTGTGTTCTTGCTGCATTACAGTTGACACATGGCCAGTGTATTGTAGTCTTCTCTTGTTGGTGTCTGTTAGTAGTTTTCTGGTGGTATCAAGTTCTTCCAGGACACTCATTAGTTTTTGTATTTGTCCATTTGACACATAGTAGTCTCAGGGAAAACCACTTGTGTCAAAAGACAGATAGAGGAACTAATGAACAAGTTGTATATGTATGAATATTAAATAGTGATGTCCGTGTCTCTCATATATGTTGCATTTATCATATTAAGTACTGAAATATTCTAAATTCACTGTCTGCAGATGCTGGTTGGTTTGTCTGGGTATCTGACTGGCTATGATGGGTCCTTTCACTTTGCTAAACCTGGAGATGAGTATGGTGACACCAAATACGTGGGCATGAGAGTGGTATGCTGTTGTGTGAAAATTGATGGGTTTTTTTTCTCCAGGTTCATTTTGAATCATAAACTTCTTTATTCAGTGTGTGTGTTTTTCTGATTCATTTTGAATCATAAACTTCTTTTACTCAGTGTGTGTGTGTATGTGTGTGTGTGTGTTTGTGCGTGTGATTGTGTGTGTGAGTGTGCATGCATGAGTGCGTGTATGCATGTATGTGTGTGTGTGTGTGTGTGTGCGTGTGTGTGTGTGTGTGTGTGTGTGTGTGTGTGTGTGTGTGCGCGCGCGTGCGTGCTTGCGTGTGTGTGTGTGTTTTAAGTTGTGTGGGTGGAGTGGTGTACTGTACATTGAATAAAATAAAACAAGTGAACAAGTGGCTTACTTAGCTGTCTGACCTGAAAACATTATCGTATGTATTTGTTTTTTTTATCTTTTGTTATTATTATGATCTTGTTATATGCTTCAAGTTTACTGTTTTTAATCCTCCTTCATCCGTCCACCCCCCTCTGCCACCAACCAGTAAACATTAAGAATATATGAGTTATTGTAAGCTGAAAAAGAAAAAAAAAAAGGTCAAGTTGAAAATGGTCAGTCTTTATAAATTATCTCCACAAATTTGTGTAATATTACTTTTATTTTTCAAAGTGCCAACTGATATTATTGTGAAAGAGTTACAACAGGTAAGTTCCAGCAGCAGAACATAATAGTAGCTTATGAAAATATCGCATGCTGTTTGTGGTTTGTTGACAATTATGTATGTTCCAACAGCAAAACATAATAGTAGCTTATGAAAATGTCACATGCTGTTTGTGGTTTGTTGACAATTCTGTGTGTTCCTACAGCAGAATATAATAGTAGCTTATGAAAATATCACATGCTGTTTGTGGTTTGTTGACAGTTCTGTGCACTCCTGGGGTCAGCATTGGTGCCTTTCTCATTTGAAATTGTGTGGCTGTTGACACAGTCTGTCTTGGCTTCCATCCTGGCTGCCACCTTTGTTTTGTTAGGTACAGTACTTGTTTATTTGATTGTTTAGGGTTGTTTGTTGGTTTGTTTAGGGTTGTTTGTTCTTCCCACATGTGTTGTTTCAGATGCCTGTATGCATGTTGTTCTAGTTGTTTGACCCATGCTATGGTGGCATTATTGTGCTGCACAGTCTGCATTCTCCAGTTTTGGTGGGTAATCTTAGTCCAAGCAACATTTATAGGACGTTTTATAAGGCGAGAGAAATTAGAGCACAACAGGAAAGCTAGAGGAAAGAGAGCACCAGGTAGATCCAGGGAGAAAATATTGGAAGGACTTGCAGAGTGGCTGAGGACAGAGAGGGTGGCAGATATACTGGCAGCGACAAGGGATAGATTGGTATGGAGGGCCATGATTGCCAGAACCATGCGGCAGGGCACATGATGATGATGATGATGAATCTTTGTGCATTTTCAGGAAGTCTGTAAGATCAGAAAAATACCCATCCTTTTTAATTAAACATCAGGCACTACCAGTCATAATCTGACCTCAGACTTTCACATTAATAATAATAATAATAATAATGTTTATTTGTATAGCGCATATTCCATATAAAAACATGCTCACCAGCGCTTTACATTTCGCAAGAAAGGCAAAAGGTGATAAAAAATGTTCACAATTACATACACAATAAGATAACAACAAACATTAAAGCTATACAAGTAAGAAGACACATAAGAAACCACAGAATATTAAAATTTAAACACTGACTTATGTAATGAAGAAAGATTAACAGATTTTTCATATGAATAAAGAGGCATACTGTGTTTATATATTGCTGCGTGTGTGTGCTTGCGTACGTGTGTGTACATGTGTGTGTGCGTGCATGTGCGTTGCTGTGCGCGTGTGTTTGTAAGAATGTGTGTGTGTGTGTGTGTGTGTGTGTGTGTGTGTGTGTGTGTGTGTGAGAGAGAGAGAGAGAGAGAGTGTATGTGTGTGTGTGTGCGTGTGCGTGTGCTATGTTTGCATGCGTGTGTGTGTGTTTATGCATGCAATAGTTGTACATAAAATTATAATCAATATTTTGAATGAAGATAAAAACAGAAAAATTCTAATCCATATACAGGAAAAACATTACAACTTCAGTATTACAGCATTAATACCTTGACAATCAAAATTCCTCACAAATTATGAACTATTCGCATATCATACATCACAATTTACATACAAACAAAGATTTGAAAAAGTTTCTTAAAGTATTTCAGTCTCTTTCCCACTCAATTTCTCCCCTATCCCTTCCTCAGCTGTACACATACAGTGATACACACACATGCTCACTCAAGCACACACACACACACACACACACACACACACACACACACACACACACACACACACACACACACACACACACACACACACACACACACACATACACACACATACACACATGCACGCACACACACACCTTGCTCTATAGGCCCTTATACAAAATACTGTTATACAGGCAGGAGAGATTAGTCTGATGACAGACTTGC
>JAPXFY010000012.1:53635843-53673343 GCA_030674185.1 Monoplex corrugatus
GTGTGTGTGTGTGTGTGTGTGTGTGTGTGTGTGTGTGTGTGTGTGTGTGTGTGTGTATGTATGTGTGATGTGTGTGTGTGTGTGTGTGTGTGTGTGTGTTAATGAAAAATGAGCTTTCATTGGTCAGTGACAGAGAGTGATTGGTTTGGGGTGTGTATGCATTTGTATGTATGTTTCTGGGTTTAGTACAGTATTCTAGTATTTGAATATATAAAATGTGTATGTGTGTGTGCTCACATGTGCAATGCATGTGTGCAGTTGTGTTTGTGGTACATTGTATGGGGTGTGCCTGTGCATCAGAGATGTTCACAGATGACACATTATGTTGACAGATATAAGTAATAGAAACGTGTGAATTTCAGAGCCAGGTGGTAAAACATCTTGTCGCCAGAGCTGTGTTCCTCATAGCTCTTCCTGCTGTCTGCTACATTGCCTTTTTCTACATTCATTTCTTGGTGCTCAACCACAGGTAAGGGTCCACTCTTCATAATCGTTGACCATGTTTGTCATTAAACCTGTAACCTTGCAATTTCCCACTGTAACACTTTCACGATAGAAACTTGCACAGTTTTGGTAAATAGATTAATGAAATCAGTTCATTTTATTATGTATTTGTATCAGAATTATTTGTAAGGAAGACCTTTTCAAAATTAAGAGCTGTGTGACTTTTGATTATTAATGATGTGTATGATTTTTATTTTGGGAAGACCGTTTGTTTGCATTATATGTGTGTTGTTTTTTTTTGGGTGGGAGTGGGCTTATGGAATGGATGAGTAAGTTCGTGAGTTTGAAGGTGATATTTTAAGAGGGAGAGAATATTAGTGTCTTTTTTCTTTTTGTTTAAAACATAAATAAACAGTCAGCTTAATACACTGAAACTGTACGTGTCCTTACTTGATTTTACTTAATTTCAACCATGGCATGATATATGGATTGCAGATGTGATGCTGTTAGTTTGGATGTATGTTCTTCTGTGAATTTGAGAGATGCATGTTTAGGGAGTGTTATTTTAGATTACGACAATTGTGTGTGTTGTGCAGGAGGGTGGGATTTTTTTATGTCAGTGTTTGAACATGTAAATATGTTTGTCCGTAATGTGTGTGTATAAGTGTGTATCTATACATATGTGTGTGTGTGTGTGTGTGTGTGTGTGTGTGTGTGTGTGTGTGTGTGTGTGCTGATTCTTACTTTTCATGCTCTAATTTTATGATTTTGTTTTGACAAAATTTTGCTGTGTTTTAATACTTCCTTTTTACATGATTTGTTATTTTGATTAACTTGTACTTAGTTAACAATATTACCTATTCCAAGTTGGACTAAACAAAATGGTTCATTGGTAACTTGACAGCTTTTGTCATTGCAACATCAGCTTCAGATAAAGAATGATACAAGTGAAAACTCTCTTGTAGTAAACTAATCACAGGAAAGTATCACAGTTCAATAGAATAACTTTGGAATGTAAATTTTAAAGCCTAAAATGTCAACAATAGACGATAACAAAAATTGCGCCAGTTTACATTTTCAACTTTTTGTATCGAATAATGCATAACTGATTTTATGAGATGCTGTGTGTGTTAAGCTGGTTTAATGAGATGATGTTGTATATGGTATTATGTTACAGTGGCAATGGTGATGGGTTCTTCAGTTCAGCTTTTCAGTCCCAGCTGATTGGCAACAAGCTGTACAATGTCAGCATGCCTCAAAGTAAGTGTGGAAATTTTCTATCTTTGTTTCTTAGAACATTCAAACAATTATTGTTTACATGTTGTGAAAATGAATATTTTCTATTCTGTCATATTCACATGTTGTGAAAATGAATGTTTGCTATTCTGTCATGTTCACATGTTGTGAAAAGGAATGTTTGCTATTCCATCATGGCTAGATAATCTTAGTTTTTTCAACTGCTTGATTGTCTTTGATGAACCCACTTACTGCTTAAGAGTGTTACAAAGTTAGGATTAGATGTGACTGACAAGCTTGCTTCTCATATCCACTCTTTCTTAAAGTATCTGTATTGTAAAAATTCTATTGAACACGATGGAATAACTTAAATTTGGTGAGCATGCAGAGGATTTTAATTTGTTACTGAATAAATAAAAAGCTGAAGACAGAAGTACTGTTAGTCATTGTCACTCTTTATGTCTTGAATTTCATGGCCTTGTTTTCTTGTTTTGTATTTCCTTAACAATGGGCACAAGAACTGAATGGTTAGAGTGTTTGAATTGCAGTCAGAAGGTCTGGGATTGATCATGCCTTGGTTTCATCTGGTGGGTAAAGGGTGAAGATTTTTTTAATCTCCTGAGTCAAAACACTGTGAGGATGTGCTTGTGCCTGAACTTGTTTGTGTGTATGTACACACATAACATTAAATACACACATTACAGGTCCTGTAAGCCATATCAGTGTTTGATGGCTTATGGAAACATAGAATATCCAGCATGCACACCTGCTGAAGACAGAGCTTGCAGACTGTGTTGTAACAAAGCATCTGCCCAGTGTCACTGAACAGCAGCCTAATAGAGGCTATTAGTGTTCTTACTCAGTTTTGTCATGTTTTTGTTTCTTGGTCAGTTTGGTCAAACTCAGCTATGTTCTTTCAAACAAAACTTACAGTGGCAAAAAGCTGTATATCCAGCTATACTCCATTGAGATGGTTATCAGTCCACCCAGGAAACCAGAAATCTTTTATAAGGTTGGTGTTCAGTATGTGTTCACCTGTAAAAATGATGATGATAAATAACAGCATAAAGCAAAGTAGTCACTGTACTGACTAAATAAATGGCTTTGATGACTTCACTGCAGTTTGAACTGTTTCAGACATTGCATTTGGCAGCATGATAACACTCAAACAGAGGAGGACAGGGGGAGCATATCTTCACTCTCACCCTCATCTCTATCCTGAAGACCTGGGGCCTAGGCAGCAACAGGTGTGATGTAGTGTGTGTGTGTGTGTGTGTGTGTGTGTGTGTGTGTGTGTGTGTGTGTGTGTGTGTGTGTGTGTGAGAGAGAGAGAAAGAGAGAGAGGGGGGGAGAGAGAAAGAGAGAGAGAAAGAGAGAGAGAGAGAGAGAGAGAGAGAGAGAGGTAAATTTCTTTAATACAAATGTGAGCAAATAAACATGTATATGTCCACATGCATGTGTGATGACTGTGTCAGCGTCTGTATGAGTTGTGCATGTTCTAAATATTGGAGAGGTTTTTTTAACCTGAGTTTCAAACATCTTTCAGACAATTGTACTGCACTATATGTGTTAATTCAGTTGGATTATAGTTTATATGCTATTGTCCTCCATGTCGTTTTTGTGGTGAATGGATCTGTAGCATTATGCTTTGAAGAATATCAAGAGATCTGGACTTCAGACTGAGAAGAATTGCAATAAGCATAGTTATCTTCCATGGTTTAACATGAACAAACTGACGAGGCCTTTTAGATCAATACTTGCATAACAGAAAACAATAGGACAAATTTGAAAAGTTAAGCCAAATTGGTAAGGGAAAAGACAGATTTAATGTAGACATTGATGGATAGACTGGAAACTCACACTGTTGTACTGAGTGATATGAATGTGTCCATCTCCAACAGGGCTTGTGACTGGAAGCTCATTATTTTGCACTCTGTAATATATCATTGCTGTTCTAGAGGGCTTATTACAGAGATGCCACACAGGAGCAGTTCTGATTTTAGGACTTCTGCTCAGATCTATGTCCTTTTTTTGATTGGGGGTTGGTGGTGGTGGTTGCTCTGATTTCAATGTTTTGGGATAAAAAGCAGCGATAACAACAACATGAGAGCATCGATACAATGTCTGTGAAGCTCTTAAGTTATGCTCAGAATGCACTAGACTGAATAGATTTTAGTCTGCTTTTTGAAAAATTACAGGTTGGTGGTGGGGGACAAATTTCCGGACCTCTATGCTGTGGCATGTCTGATGTGCAGATACGCACTTGTGGCATTTCCATTTGGGTCACGGTGTGTCATGTGTGGATGCTCCATTTTCTTTTCTGTCTCAGGAATGTGGCATCTCTGCTTGTGTGTGAGAGCATACCCTGTCTGTGGTCTTTTTTGTCGATGGTGATGGTCGACAGTGGAAAATTAGTTATCTTAAAACACAGGGACGCTTATGGCTAAAACAACCAATGCGCGATCGGCAGTTTCTGACAATGACTACAGTAGTAGTATCCTGTGGAGTCATCCACCGTGGGGCATTTGCGTTTTTGTCTAGCCTCTATAGCGTGCTCATCTCTATCCTCTTCATAGCTCTTTGCTCCCGCGAAAACAGCAGCTCTCCACTCCACTTGATCCTGGGCAACCGTGTCCCAGGTGGCAACATTGATAGAAAATTCCATCATGGACGTTTTACACTGGTCCTTGAAGCGAAGCTTGGGTTGTCCAACGTTACGCGTGCCCTCAGACAGTTCCCCCTACAGTATCTGCTTGGGGATTCTGGAGTTATCCATGCGTGCAATGTGACCAAGCCACCTGAGACACCAAGAACATACAGAGCGTGAATAACATTCTTGTGTCATTCAGCTGGCTTTATTTCAGATTTGTTGCAGATTTCTGTTATCAGATATAGAGAGAAGGATTAGAAATCAGCTGGCAAATTATTCTAAATGGAAAGATTTAGTATAAAACAAATGCCAAAACTTGAAGCTGAGAACAAGAAACTTAAAAGCTGCCATTTTGGGCAATGATGTACAAATAGGAGCAAACTATCACCCCAGAAGTACTGTATTATTTACCAAGCAACAGTTTTTAACTTGTCTGAAGATTATTTCAAGGTATAGAGATGTTAATCTGATAAAACAGATAAAAATTAATGCTGAGGTTGTCTTATCATGGTGCTCACTGAGTTGCTAGTCTGTGTACACAGATCAGTGAGCCTGATGATCTGTGAACCTGATGATCTGTGAACCTGATGATATGTGAGCCTGATGATCTGTAAGCCTGATAATATGTGAACCTGGTGATTTGTGAGCCCAATGATCTGTGAGCCTGGTGATCTGTGAACCTGATGATCTGTGAACCTGATGATCTGTGAACCTGATGATATGTGAACCTGGTGATTTGTGAGCTTGATGATCTGTGAGCCTGGTGATCTGTGAGCCTGATGATCTTTGAGCCTGGTGATCTGTGAGCCTGATGATCTGTGAGCCTGATGACCTTCTCAGTGTGTCTGTCAGGAGTTTAGGTCTTACACCACGAAGGTCTGATTTGACCCCAGTGCAAGTGACAGTCATTTCAACTTTCCATCAGATTTGCAACCGAGGATGTCAGCTGTAGAGAAAAATCAAGATATACATAGAGCTGGCCATGTCGAAGTAAAGGCATATCTGTTTATTGATTTATATGTTTATTTACTTATGTGTATATCATACAGGTGACCACATACAGTCACAAAGACGAAAACAACTTATGGAAGATAAAGCCGGCAGACCGTGATGCGAATATGGACGAACCAGTGATACTGGTGAAAAATGGTGATCTTATTCGTTTGGAACATGTCATGTAAGTCTGTGTCGACTGAGTTATTATTGGTTTATTTGTTTTGACTTGTATACCATGTATGGTGAGTGTGTGTGTTGTTTGGGTTATTTTTGCATGTGTGGTGTGTGTAAGCATGCATGTGTGTGTGTGTGTGTGTGCATGCGTGTGTGTGTGTGTGTGTGTGTGTGTGTGTGCGTGTGTGTGTGTGTGTCTGTGTGTGTGTGTGTGTGTGTGTGCACACGTGCTTGCGCGCGTGCATGCATATACACGTACATGCATTTGTGTACTATCCATGCATAAGTGCATATTTACATGTGTCTATTCATGTATATGCAACTGAATGCTTTCCTTTTAGTTTGTGATTTTTTGTTAATTATTGTGCACATATGTATGATGTTCTGGAAGTGTGAGTATGGTTTAGTGGAGGAAATGAAAGGGTGATTGTGGTGGAGCAGGGGGGAGGAAGGGATGAAAGTATGTGACTTGGGAGAGAGTGAGAGCATATTCTTTTATCCAAATCATTGTTTTGCTTCAACTTTCCTTTAGAACAAGACGCAACCTACATAGCCACAAAGAACCGGCCCCTCTCAGTCGAAGACATTTCCAGGTCTCAGGATATGGAGTGGTGAGTGATACCTTTTTCATGTTTTTTTTCCCTTCTTTACTTCAACATTTTTTAAATAAAAAAGAAATGATTGCTGGAGGCTAGATTTTTGTTTTATTAGACTCTTTGTAGTATAATTTATCCAGGACCAGACAGTATTACTGTGGAAACTATTAATGCCATATACATCCTAAATAGAGAGAGAAATATCAGTTGAGTTGGATAAGGATTTGTTTTTATGTTTAGTTGATTATACTAAGGCTTTTGATCAAGTAAGACATGAAGAATTGATTGACCAACTGGAAAAGCTGAATATTGATGGAAAAGATCTAAGAATAATAAGAAATATGTATTGGGAACAAACAGCAGCAAAGAGAGTAGAAAATGATATGCGCTCTTTCCAAAATATCAAAAGAGGGGTTAGGCAGGGATGTGTTCTGTCACCAGATTTGTTTTCACTTTACAATGAAACCATCATGAGAAACCTAGAAAAATGGGCTGGGATAAAGGTAAGAAGAAAAATGATAAACAATCTTCATTGTGCAGATAACACCGTTGTGATTGCAGAAAATGAAAAAGATCTACAAAATCTTGCCAATATAATGGAAATAGAGAGCAGGAACAAAGGCTAGAACTAAATAGCAAGAAGGCTAAAGTAATGGTAATCATTAAAAAACAAGAAATCCCCTCATGTAAAATAACAGCAAATGGCACAACATTGAGACAAATTGATAAGTTTAAATATCTGGGAACAGTCATCTCAGCAGATGGCAGATGCACATTAGAAATATCCAGCAGAATTGACTGAGCCAAAACAGTAAATGTCTATCAGTTAACACCAGGAAGAGAGTTCTTCAGTGTTATATAATACCGATACTGTTGTATGGATGCGAAACGTGGGCAGTCAACAGCACGATTGAGGCAGCTGAAATGTGGTTTCTGAGAAGAATGTTAAGAGTTCCATGGAAGGCAAAGAAAACAAACAAGACGGTCTTGAAAGATACCGATACTGTTGTATGGATGTGAAACGTGAGCAGTCAACAGCACGATTGAGGCAGCTGAAATGTGGTTTCTAAGAAGAATGTTAAGAGTTCCATGGACAGCAAAGAAAACAAACAAGACGGTCTTGAAAGATGCAAACACAGGAACATTACTGATGGAGATTAGGAAAAGACAAGCAACGTTTATAAGACAATTTGTGAGGCAAGAGAAATTTGAGCACCTATTTACAACAGGAAAACGAGGGAAAAAGAGGTTTCCCAGAGTTTTTGGAGGACTTACAAAGTGTTTTTAATTTGGAGGACTTACAGAGTGTTTTTAAAGAAAAATGACAAGATACAGGTATTTGCAAATCACTTTACATGCAGATGTAGAAAAGAAAGATCAAACCAAGTATAGATCACTTTTTAGGTGATTTAATTAAAAAAATTATCTTTGAAAAATGTATACATTTTTTGAAAATGCTATAGAGTGATTTCTACCACAGTTGGTATCCATATCATGCACTTATAATGATGAACAATTAGAAGTAAAGTGTACATCTTAGTTAAATTTTTCTGTTGTGTTTACACATAAATCTGTAGATTTCCATATATATGTAATATAATGTACATTGTTCTTGCTGTCATTTACCAATGTGTTTTTTTCATTTGCATTTGTCTTTGTACTATGTTCATTTCATGAATTCTCAGTGTGTTGCTTTCCATTTGTGCCACATGAAAAAAATGAAATCCCCCCCCCCCCCCCCCATTTTTATACATGTGTCTTCTTAATTCTCTCACCATGTATTCCATTATCTATGTACATGTCTTTGTTGTCTGTCCTTTGTTGTAGACTGGAAAAAGTTGTAAATTACAATGTAAGATAAGTTTATGCTTGCTGTTTTCAGACATTCTGCCCTTTAACCCTGTAATTTTTGTATCCTCTCTTCACATTTGCTCTTAGCGTTCTAATAGGTTGTAGGAAGTGATAAATTTACTAGAGATAAATATATGGATTTTTATTTTTGACATCCAGAATGGTTCAGGGGATGCCAATGATGTGTGGCTGGTAGAGTTGATGGACGTGCCTCAGGGAACACCAATACAGACTGTACGCTCCCGGATACGACTGGTTCACTACTATGTGCGCTGTTCTCTCTTCTCCCATGAAAAGAAACTTCCCAAATGGTGAGATGTTGTACTGGTGGTTTATCTTTATAATTTCAGTTAATGGGGAACTAGGGAGCTAAACTCACCAAATGCACAGCAACCCAAGGTAAACTTGTGGAAAGGCTTTGGTTTGGATTTTACAGTGTGTGTTTTGAATAGGCAAGCAGTTTGTGATCATTTTGCGATTATGAATTGGACAACTAAACAATTGGTAAGAATTTGTGACTGGTTTGTGGTGAATTGGACAACTGAGCGGTTGGTAAGCATTTTGTGATCGTTTGTTATTATGAATTGGACAACCGATCTGTTGGTAAGAATTTTGTGATCGTTTGTTATTATGAATTGGACAACTGAGCTGTTGGTAAACATTTTGTGAGTGGTTTGTTACTATGAATTGGATAACTGAACTATTGGTGAGCATTTTGTGAGTGGTTTGTCATCATAAATTTACTCTTATGATGGTTTAGCATTCAAAAGAAATGCTTAGCACTTATTTGATGTAGGCCGTCTCTTGCTTGATACTTTCAAAAAAGGACATTGGCCTCATATTTAGGCCACTGATAACCTAAATATTCAAGAAATTGTCCACAAAAGTCAAGACAGAGCAGCCTGGAGAGAGATGGTGATGTCCAGGTGTGCAGCGGCCAACACTGAACCCAGTGACGCCGACAGGTGAGGTGAGGTTAGTCTCATAGTAGCTTCTGAACATTGACTGCAATGAGCAGGTATGGGATGGGGATAATGGCATTGCAGGATGTGAAGGAGGGGGCATCAAAAGCAACTAAGTGAAAGTCTGCAGCAGATGTAGTATGGATACACTTTCTGGGCAAATTACCTCTGCGAAAGCTATGGCATGAAAAGTAACACCAAGACAAGTTATATCAGTAGGACAGACACCTGTATTAGAACCAAAGGGCAGCAACTTCTCCGAACTTCATAGTGTAGATTCTTTGGAAGCTTATTTAGTGAAGATGATTAAATGGACATAGAAAAATGATGTCTGAGTTCAAAAAGCCTTTGAGCCACCAGTTTTCGACCTTCTAAAACACCAAGGCATCTGCATGAGAGCTGAAGTCAGGCTTATTATTACAATATTTATACACACACTGGCTTACTAATGCCAGATTTAGACATAAACCAAAACTCCTGAGAAAAAGATCGCAACCTGCAAATGAAATGTCCCAGAAAAGCAAGCAAGACCAAAAGAGACAAGATTAAAAACAAACAGATCCAAGCGATAGTTGAAACAGCACCTGTTAATTATTGCATTGCACAGAGTGGATCAACTGTTTTGGCCACCTGACCAGGATGCCAGTCAGCCAGTAAGCCCTTTGAGCTTACAACACCACCACATGCTTGAGTTTCAGAGCCAGAGGAAGACCACAATGACACTGGATAAATAGAGTGGCAGGAACATTTAGCAGCTACAGTATAACTGTGTACCAGGCTTTCTGTCTAGCTGCAGACCTCCATCTGCTTATCCTTGTGACAGCTTCTAGTAGAGGCGGATGGAAAAAAGAAAGAAAGAAGGCCGCTGCTTTTATACTGTCTTTTCTCCTGCAGGGGCTGGGAGCAGTTGGAGGCCACATGTACAACCAACACACGTGACCACACTAGTCTCTGGAGTGTTGAGGAAGTGCGTGATTCCAGATGTAAGTGAGAAAGAAAAGCAGAGAATGTATCACCTTTGTGTGTGCGTGTTTGTGAGTTAAGCATGAGAGAGAGAGAGAGAGAGTGAGAGAGAGAGAGTGTGTGTATGTGTGTGTGTGTGTGTGTGTGTGTGTGTGAGTGTGTGTGTGTGTTTGTGTGTGTGTGTGTGTGTGTGTGTGTGTGTGTGTGTGTGTGTGTGTGTGTGTGTGTGTGTGTTGTATGTGTATGTGTATGTGTGTGGATTGGATGTGTTCGTACTTGTACATGCCTACTCATACTGTTGTTAATTTGATGCATGTGGCCACTTTTTTTGTTTGATTTTTGTTTTGTTTTTGTTTGGTTGGGCTTGTTTTGTTTTAATCTTTTTTTTTTTTCAGAGTTTCTCTTAAAGTCTGTGTGTTAAGACTCTATTGTCATTCCAGATGATGATAAAAATTATGGCTGTGATACATGATATGATTATAACAATAATGATAATGGTAATAACACTGATGATGATGGTGATGATATCATTAAATATGATAAATAACAATGAGTAAAGTGGAATATATGTATCATACTTGCATGGCTTTTCAGTTATGCTGTAAGGAAAAGTGGAAACAAAAAAAGGTCTTACCAGACATTGCTATAGTCAGTGCATCAGTCTATATGAACTCTTTGCATTTGTGTAAATATGTCTGTGTCTATGGGCATGTATAAATATAAATATGTGTGTGGTTGGATGATTGTATGTGTACACATGGCCATGGGTTCATGCATGTGTGTGTGTGTATGTATGTGTGTGTGTGTGTGTGTGTGTGTGTGTGTGTGTGCACTTATGCATACATATGTATTATGCTACGTGTTGTTCACCCTGTTGCAGTACCAAATGTGAGTTTTGAGTTGTACTCCCCATCATTCGTGGAGAAATTCATGGAGAGTCATGCAGTGATGATGCAGGTAGGTATCAATGATCTTAATCATAATAATGATGAAGATGATTGATCGTTTTGATGATGATAGATTTTTCAGTTCCAGCAGTTGAAGTTTTAATTCTAGTAATAAAGATTGTAATGATCATACCATAATGATTATAGTGATGGTTATAAATAGTAAATGTGTTTTGATGAAAATTATGATGATTTTTCATGATTTGTATGTCTTTATTAAACTAAGAGAGTAATTTTTGTTGAGTATTTTCTGTGCATTCTCATACTGAGCAGTGTATGTCAAGCTACTTTAATGATATGTATCTTTAAAGCTGTATTAGCAGTCTGTCAGGAAAAAGATTACCACAGATTGTCTGCATCTGGTGCTGAAGAATTCTTTAATGGTATAAAAAGTCAGTATTTTAAAAACCACAACAATATATACTCGATAACTTGCTAGTGGATCCATAGTATGAGGTGCTCTTTCTTTGACATTTGATCATTTATATAGTTTGATGTATCATTTATTTGAATAGCTGGACTTAATATATATTGGTATGACAGTTAATATCGTTGCTGTTTGTTTGGAAATGGAGCGGGTCAGCTGTGTTGTGTTCTCAGCTGCAGAGTGCTGATAGTTCATTGTTTCTGACAGGAATTCATGTTGTGGTGTAAAGACTGATAACCAGTTGTTCCATACTTAATAAAATATTATTGATCTTTACCAGAATTTGTTGTCCACATTTTGACTACTATATGATGTCTTAATGAAATCTCATATTGAGGTTGAACCATTGAGGACAAGTATGAAAAACACACTTAGCAAGGATCAGAATTATTTTATACATCTTCTTGTTTTTCTTGATGAACAAAAGCTGATGACTCGATAATTTTTCATGACCAGGAATAAACCATATTGAATTGTTTTCAGGGCAACAGTGGTCTGAAGCCAAAGGAATGGGAAGTCACTTCTAGACCTTGGCAGTGGCCCATTAACTATAAGGTCAGCTCCATTTACTGATCTGAAGCGTGCATTAGTTGTTATGTCTTTTGTGTTTGACACTGTTGTCTTATGGATGCATGTATGCATACTGTTTGGTAGTTTGGCCCGCAGTGCAGGCAACGCATGTTGCTGTGTAGGTATGCAGTATCATTGATGATTAGTGAATGTCAGCCAGATTGAGATATAAAAAGTATGCGTTTCTTCAGAATTCAAGAGAAGAAGGGACCAGAAAGGCAGAAAAAGAGGGCAGAAGAGGCAGCAGGAAAAAATGTTGAAAGAGAGTGTTGTACAAGAAAAAGAAATTGCGGAAACAAAGAGCCGAAATTTATTGCACAGAATTTCCAGAAGGTGGGGATGTTACTACACTGAACAAGTTCCTAGCATTACCATTGGAACAGGTGTGTTATGTTTTGTACATAGAGACTGAATTAGTATCTCACCTGTCTCACCTGTCGGCGTCACCGGGAACAGTGTTGGCCGCTGCACATGATGTCCTCACAAGTTGCCTCCAGCACTCTCGATCTTGGCTAAGTCTGACCACCTCCTGGAGTTTCTTGCCACTGATGTTTGTGATGTTTCTAGCAAGTGATGCAGGTGGCCGTCCTCTGTTTCTCTTTCCTTCCACTTTACCTTGGAGGACAGTGGACATCAAGTCTGTTCTCTCATTACGGATTGCGTGTCCAACATATTTCAGTTTCCTCCGTTGTATGAGTACTAGAAGCTTGCGTGTAGTACCCAACTCATTCAGTATGCTTTCATTTGAGCGCCTATCCGTCCATTTGACCCTCAGCAGTCTTCGGTAAAACCACAGCTCTGCTGCTTCCACTCGTCTTTCATCCTCTTTCTTCATTGTCCATGCCTCGCAGCCGTATAACATCACTGGCCAGACAAGACATTTTAAGAGTTTTATCTTAAGGTCTGCTGTTATGCTGTGGTCTTTCCAAATATTGTTCAATTGAACCATACTGTTCTTGGCCATTCCAATTCTCATCTTTATGTCTTTTGAGCATGTTCCATCGTGTGTCTTGACTGAACCTAAATATCTAAAGTCCTTGACATTTTCTAGAGGGACTTGGTTTAGCATGATCTGGTCCTGTCTAGTGTTATATTTGCCTGCAACATGCATAACCTTTGTCTTCTTTGAATTTAAGTCCAGCCCAGCTGCCTTTCCAACCCGGTCTACCCTGTACAGGATCCTCCTAGAGCCTGTAATGTTGTCTGCCAGTAATCCTGTGTCATCTGCGTAGCGTAAATTTGACAGGTTTCTACCACCAATATTTACTCCCATGTCTTCTATGTCTGCTTCTCTCATGATATGTTCAGTGTATATGCTGAAGAGATGTGGAGACAGGATGCAACCTTGCCTTACCCCTTTAGTGATGTTAAAAAATTTGCAGTTTTGATTATTCCATCTGATTGTTGCTTTTTGATCATTATATAATGAAGCTATGAGGGAAACCAGATGTCTTGGAAAACCCATTTTGATCATGAAGTGGAAAAGACTTTGGTGAATCACGCTATCAAATGCTTTGCTGTAGTCAATGAAAACGATGAACATCTCTTGGTCTGTGTTTCTAATCTTTTCTATCAATATCTGGAGTACAAACAGCATATCTATTGTTCCCCTGTTTTTCCTATAGCCTGCCTGACAGTCGGATAGCTCTTCCTCTACTTTTGGCTTTAACCTGTTTAAAATTATTATCAGCAGTATTTTACTGGCATGACTGATCAGTGCAATTGTTCTATAATTGTTGCAGTCTTTGACATTTCCACTCTTATGTAACATGACAAATTCCTGGAGCTTCCAGTCTGTAGGCCACTGACAAGTCTTCCATATCTTGCAGCATAAGTGATGCATTACTTTGAGTCCACCATCACCTGAGTGTTTCAACAACTCTCCAGGAATATTGTCAAGACCAGGAGACTTTCTGCATTTTAGATCTTTAATGGCAGATTCAACTTCGCTGAGCAGAGGTTCAGGTTCCGTATCTCCAGGGATCAATTCCAAATTTGGCTCTAAATTATTTTCATGGCTGTCAGGCTTGCCAAAAAGTGATGTGCCATATTCGTTCCACCTATCCAAGACATCATCTGGTTCAGTCAGAGTGTGACCATCCTTGTTGTTGATGCATTGGTTTGTTGCTTTGAAATTTGTTTTTTTCACTTTTTTTATTTGTTTGAAGAGCTCCCTCGACTTCCTGTTTTCGTTGTGTTCATTGATTTTACTGCATTCTTGTGCCAGCCAATTTGCTTTGTCTCTTCTGACTTTACTTTTTATTTCCCTTTTCAGTGCTGAGTATTTTTCCCGCTCTCCCTGCTTTCGAGCTTGACTTTTCTTTTCTGCCAGATCTATCACTTCCTGACTTATGTAGGGCTTAGCTTTTTTCCTTTTTTCTTCTTTTCCTAGTTTTTCTTCAGAGATTTTGGTCAGTGTGTTTTTTATGTCTGTCCAGATTTCATCAGGATATGAGTCATTTTCATCCCATACTTCAAGTAACTTTAAGAAACGATTACTTGTTTCTATACTGAATTCTAACGCCAGCTCAGGGTTTTCTAATTTTGATATGTCGAACTTTGGCGTAGTTTTGGTTTTAGGCTTCTTCAATATTTTCATTCTTAATTTGGTTGTCACAAGAATGTGATCCGTGTCGCAGTCTGTTCCAGGCTTTGTTTTTGCATTGAGGACAGTTGATTTCCAGGATCTGTCAATGATAATATAATCAATCTGATTACGACACCTGTCTCCTGGAGAGATCCATGTGTATCTTCTGCGCAGTGGTTGTTGGAAAAAAGTATTTGTGATGTTCATCTCATTTGCCTGACAAAACAGAGCCAGCATGTCACCTCTCTCATTTCGTTCTCCTAAACCATATGGTCCTATTCCACATTCTGTGTCAGCCCCCTCTCCAACTTTAGCGTTGAAGTCACCCATCACAATGCATATTTCCTTTTTGGGAATTTTGTCTCTGATAGTTTGGAGGTCATTGTAAAAATTTTCTATTTCTTCTTCTGAGCTAGTGGATGTTGGAGCATAAGCTTGAACTATGTTCAAAACAGCATATTTGGTATTTATTTTGACAGTGAGAAATCTGTCATTAATTGGATTATAGCTTTTCAGAGCTCCAGCATGCTTTTTGTCCAGCACAATTGCTACTCCTCTTGAGCCACCTTTTTCATTTCCACTATATACAACTGTATGCTCTCCTACAGTAAAAAGTCCCTGCCCACTCCATCTAACCTCACAGAGCCCTGTTATGTTCATCTTGCTCCTTTCTAATTCTTTGACTAGTAGGTAGAGCTTTCCTAATTCTAACATAGTCTGTACATTCCATGTCCCTATATTCAAATCCTTTTTTTGCATTTTTTTCTTTTTGTGGATTTTGCATTTTTGAGGAGTTTCTACATGTCCGCTTCCAATAACCTCCGTCGGGTAATTAGTATAAATATGGTAATTGTTGAAATCTGTATCGGTTATGATGTTCTGAACACAGGAACGGCTTCTGTTTGTAAAGTAGTTTATTTACAGTGATAGTTTATTAAGAGTAAAGAGAGAGAGAATAAATCACAAAAAATATGAGCTTGTGTCTGTGTGGATGTTTGTGTACTTCAGTTCATTCATATTGAAACTAATTTCATAAGTTTCAGTACCTTACCTGGTTGATATGCAGAGCTAGAAGTATGCAGCACCTCACAGCATGCAGGATTTACACATTTTCTTAAGGATCTACTGTAGTTGATTTTAATTGGTAAATGTGTTATTACTATGGAATCATCTGCTTGCACAATACCTTCTGCAGGAAGCTGAACCTAGATCTCTTTTGTGGTGAGGAATCAGATTTTTTTCCAAGTTAGTAAATTTGAAATCACTTGACATTACATGCAGTATTGAGTGTAATTTATGCTGTGATGGTGTATGTCAGGGTCAGACATTTTCTGGAAAAGGGCACAGAGTCTACTTGTTAGGCAACCCTGTGCTGTTTTGGGCAGCGTTGGCTCTCAAGCTGGTCTTCCTTATGTGTTACATTGCACACACTGTCCGGAGGAAACGCAGCATCAAACTACATCCAGCACTTGTAGGTAAGTTGTTGTCAGGAAAAAAACAACAAATTATTAAAATTACAAGAATAAGAGACAACTTGTTGTTGTGCTCACATAGAAATAGGTGTTAATGAGTAGAGTTTTGTTCACATAGAAGTGATTGTTTAACATAGATTGTTAACATAGAAATTCAGGTGATTGTTCAATAGGTACAGTTGATTGCCTTTAACTGTCATTTATAATTCTGTGTAATTTGGTTTGATAAATTTTCATTGCATGTGAGAATTTGCTTATGCAAATTTTCATTGTATGTGAGTGAAATTAGAATTGCTTGCATATTGTTGATATTAAATTACTGAGTTGGGATATTGTGTGGTGATTGTTTTAAATCCTTATTTCCATCACATGGCTTTTGTGGCATTAGAGTATATGAAACATTCCAAGCGTGGAGATGCTGTGTTGAGAAAACTGAAACTGAGGTATTTCGTGCAAGTTTGGGCAAGTTCCATTTACTTTGGTTTGATTATCTAGTTCTGATAATATTTTATCTGCAAGTTTAATGATGATTTGTACTATTAGAAGAGGCGTAAATTCCAGTTGAAATTTTGAGTAAAACTGTGTGCCTTGTTCCAAAGTTATGGTGAATGCAAGAGGAAAGAAATCATGTAATATTTCAAGGATTCATCCGCACTGAAAATTTAACGTCACTTGTACTTTCTGACAAGAAAGTTATGGCTCTATCAGTCACAACCTTTAGAGACTGATACATTCTGAAAGGAATAATTAGTTTGTTAGCCTTATTCAGTTACTTTGTGTCTGTGACCCTTGTGCCTTACTTAGCCATCTTAGTGAAGGTAATGGGGCTGTGGAGTACTCACTTCTTCTAGCTGAGGTTAAATTTGAATGGGTGTGGTTGCCAATCAGATGGATAACCAGCAGATTCATGCCCAGGCTTGTGCATTCCTGATCCACCCAGCTGTGAATGGGTACTTGTCCCTTTTTAGGACAGGGAAGATACAGCAGTGAGGGAAAGTAGACGAGCATTGGGCTTACACTGCTGGCCTGGGAAAAAGTTGTGGTCTCTTGTTCCTCCACCCTGCATCACTCAGTTTAAGGAAAACTTGACGAAGTTTGATTTGATGTGTACTTCATATCATTAGCTTGATACTTTATATCACTGGCTTGATGTTCTTTGCAGAGTACAGCGAGAAAACGTTCTCAGCTGCCTGGTGGTTGGTGCTGGGCTGGGCCCTGCATTACTTCCCTTTTTGGGGCATGTCTCGTGTGCTCTATTTCCATCATTATTTCCCAGCTTTCCTCTTCAGCGCCATGTTTTGTGGTAAGCCCTGCATTCTTTAATTGTCTGTCTGTTTTAAAGTTTTGGATTGAAATGGTTCATGTTTATTGGATGGTATTTTTTTTTTCTTGTTTTGTTTTTAGTGGATATCTGTTCAGCATGTGGGGACAGGTTTACTTATGTTGAAAATCTCACTTGTAACTACAGAAACGTAGATAACAAGCATGACAGCCAAATGAAAAAAACAACAACAACAAAACAAACAAACAAACAAAACCCCAACTGCATTAAGTCAGCTTAAACAAGAAATATAAAGAAAGGAAACTCATTTGTGCAAAGATATTCTATATTAGTTTACAGTGCAGCCTTTAGTATGATTACAAAGCCTAGCACCTGTATGACTGCAAAACCTGGTGCTTGTGAACAAACCAGAGAGGAGGGTCAATGCACGGGATTTGTCAGATTGACTGAATGAGAGAGTGTGTATATATGTATGTAATCAATATATATCAATGTGTATCACTGTGTAACAGGTGTGATCTTGGACTACTTGGTGACACAAGTATGTATGAGTGTACCTGAGAGTCTGTCTTTCTGTGCCTTCTACTGGTGTCTTGGACTTATCATGGGATCTGTATTGTACGGGTGAGCATTGATTCTTCACAAGTTCAAATGTACATGCACCCTCACTGTTTAGCATCCAATAGTGATGTCTGATTGAAACATAACAATAAGAAAAAGAATAAGAAGAAGAAATCATTTTTGTTCTGTACTATTCTCCAAGCTGATGTGGACTCCCTGTGCTGTACACATTTACAAGACACAGAACATACTATGTAAGTACTGATACTGCACACAGAAATGAATATATACTGACAGGATCTAACAGTGCTTACACAGACATACAGGTATGAACATATGCTTATATGAATGTTTACGCATTTATTTCCGGGTATTTTGATTGTCTGTTTGCAGTGATGAGATTTTGATGTTGATGGCAGCAGAATGAAACCAAATCACGACAAGACATGATAGTTGAATGGTTAAGACGCTTGACTTTCATTTGGAAGATTTGGGTTGGAACCTGCTTATGTACAGCCAGGTTCTGATCTCCCAGATCAGCATAATTATGTACTGACCTGTTAGTGCCCGAAGCCTCTTTGTGTGTATAGGCATGCAGAGTTTCAGATATGCATGCTAAATATCCTGTAAGCCATGACAGTGTCAGGTGGCTTAAGGAAAATTGAAAACACCCAGCATGCCTGCCCGCAGAAGACAGAGTATGCAGACTTTGCAGCAACATTGACACCTGCAAAAAATTGCCAAACGAAACACATACATGCATCCAATGAATCATTGTATGGAACACTTGGAAACTAAGGCCTTTCCTATCCCAAGAACTACAAGAACTTTAGATTTGGGTTCCTCGTTTATATTGATAGTGTTTCTTACATGTGGGTTCCTGCTTTACTGTGACTTTTAAACTTTTTTAAATGTTCTGTATCATTAAACATATGGCTGTATGATGGAGGCCAGAGAAGAGATTTTTTTGCCAGATGACTACAGCAGATCTATGCGATCATGTCAGTTCCTCAGTAACCTGAAATCTGTTGTCTTGCCATACCTTACTTTGAATTCCATAACTTTTGTTGGAGTCAGAAAGGCATCAGGTTGGAGTTACAGTCTTCTCCATGCTTCATAAATAGCCTAGGACAAAGCAAAACTGTGACCTCGCAGCATGATAGGAAGAAGCTGAGAGTAAGGTTCAGATAGGTAGAAACTGAGACTGAGTTTTTCATTTTCATCTACAATAGAAGCTGAGACAGAGTTTTCATTTTTATCTGCATTATCTCTCATGAAGCTGCAGCATCCAATGCTTAAGATCCAAGATGTCTGAGAAAGTGTGTAAGAATAGTAAGAGATGTGAAGTGATGGCCCTGTGGTCAGAGAGCCAGCCTGGGTATCAAGACAGTTCTGAGTTCAATTCTTTGTTGGACAGAGATTTCTCTCTCTTGTCCACCAGACCTTTTTGACGAGGTGATCATTTGAAGTCCTCTGCAGTATGCTTGCGGCGCATGTAAAACTAACCAACAATGACAAAAGTATTGCCCTGGCAAAATCATATAAAGAATTTCTTTAAAAAGTCATAAATGTAAGGTATGTGAAAAGGTTAACGTACATGCTCACCTTCAGGACAAAAATGTGATTCTTCACCAAGATAATGCAGAGTTTATGGAGAGAGCAACAGGAACTTCACATTCTAAATCTGTTATAAGACAGAATACAATCAGAAATAAATAAATGAACAACACAGAATGAACACACACACACACACGGCAAACAAATGTTTGGAATTCTGAGTTCAGTTCCTAGTTCTCACACAGGCCACATTCAAATGTGCATTAATTGTGGTTAGTTTTGTGGCTGTAATCAGATTTCACTTTCAGTTGTGTGGAACTATTGGGCTGTGCTTTCACTTTTGCAGTTTTTACCTCTTCTATCCCCTGACGTATGGCATGCCAGAGGAATTACCCAGCGCAGAAGGGGGAATAATGCATGGTTTGCGATGGCTGGAATCATGGGACTTCTAACATGGTTTTGTTGTTTTGAAGTTTTAAATTTTTTTTCTGGAAATGTTCAATATGCTCATCATGACATATGAATACATATCAGTCTGGTCGTATAATATCTGGTCATCTGATTGTATCCTTTTTTTTTAGTCAGGCACTGAAAAATTCAGGTTTTCATTTTGTGTTATTCTTTTCTTAATTATTGTTTTACTGGGAGAAGAGTGGCAAAATGAGTCAGATGTTTTCCTGCCAGTAAGTAAACTTGAGGTTCCAGGGTTTGATCCTTGTTGAGGCCTTGACTTTTCTCCTCAGTTTGACAGGAAAATCAAACTGAACGTCTACTTGTTTGAAAGGGGATGAAAATGAAGTCGGACCCATGTGCCTTTTAGCCTGCATGGGCTGAAGATTCCATGTCAGTTGAAAATCATGACGAGCAGGCATTTGCCCACCTGCCCCGGTATAAAACATTTGAGAGAGTGGTTGGTTCCCCAGCCCCCCCCCCCCCCCTCTCCCCTGAAGGCCACTAGCCTTCTTGCCTTTCTGAAGTCTTGGTCAGAAAAAAAGGGTGGCGCTGCACTGCAGTGACGTGCTCTTAAATGGGAGGGCAGTTCGAGTTTCATATGATAAATCCACTGTAACAAAAGAAATGAATATGACTAATCATGGCACATAACATTTTTAAAGCTTAATAAACAATGTCATTATTGCCATGTTCAGAAACTGGTTATTATTTTGGGACCATTTTGTAATTTTTAGTCCTGCTTCTCTTAACACTGAAGCAGTTATCTCAGATTGATGTTGATATTAGAATGGTCTTGGAACTGTTTTAGGAAGTAAGTTCAAAAGTATGCATTGAATATATGAGCAGTTAGTGTTGTTGGATGTGTTTTGTTTGCCTACATGACATACGTACAGCTTAGACGAGTTTCATATAATTACCAACATTATCTAAAAGAAGTCTTTCATGATGTACCTGTCAGTTATATTAATGAACGTTGAAATAGATGTGCTTATTTCTGGATGCGTTTGAATATATGAAACAGATCTTATTACTTAGTTGACTTTGTGTCTCTTATTACTTAGTTGACTCTTGTCTCTTATTACTTAGTTGATTCTTGTCTCTTATTACTTAGTTGACTCTTGTCTCTTATTACTTTGTTGACTCTTGTCTCTTATTACTTTGTTGATTCTTGTCTCTTATTACTTAGTTGACTCTTGTCTCTTATTACTTTGTTGATTCTTGTCTCTTATTACTTAGTTGACTCTTGTCTCTTATCTAGTTGACTTGTATTATTACTGTTGTTGGATTCTTGTCTCTTATTACTTAGTTGACTCTTGTCTCTTATTACTTTGTGACTCTTGTCTTTATTATTAGTTGACTCTTGTCTCTTATTACTTAGTTTTACTCTTGTCTCTTATTAGTTAGTTGACTCTTGTCTCTTATTACTTAGTTGACTGTTGTGTCTTATTACTTAGTTGACTCTTGTCTCTTATTACTTGTTGATTCTTGTCTCTTATTACTTTGTTGATTCTTGTCTCTTATTACTTTGTTGATTCTTGTCTCTTATTACTTAGTTGACTCTTGTCTCTTATTACTTTGTTGACTCTTGTCTCTTATTACTTAGTTGACTCTTGTTCTTATTACTTAGTTGACTCTTGTCTCTTATTACTTTGTTGATTCTTGTCTCTTATTACTTAGTTGACTCTTGTCTCTTATTACTTTGTTGACTCTTGTCTCTTATTACTTAGTTGACTCTTGTCTCTTATTAGTTAGTTGACTCTTGTCTCTTATTACTTAGTTGACTGTTGTGTCTTATTACTTAGTTGACTCTTGTCTCTTATTACTTTGTTGATTCTTGTCTCTTATTACTTTGTTGATTCTTGTCTCTTTTACTTTGTTGATTCTTGTCTCTTATTACTTAGTTGACTCTTGTCTCTTATTACTTTGTTGACTCTTGTCTCTTATTACTTAGTTGACTCTTGTCTCTTATTACTTAGTTGACTCTTGTCTCTTATTAGTTAGTTGATCTTGTCTCTTATTACTTAGTTGACTGTTGTCTCTTATTACTTTGTTGATTCTTGTCTCTTATTACTTTGTTGATTCTTGTCTCTTATTACTTAGTTGACTCTTGTCTCTTATTACTTTGTTGACTCTTGTCTCTTATTACTTAGTTGACTCTTGTTCTTATTACTTAGTTGACTCTTGTCTCTTATTACTTTGTTGATTCTTGTCTCTTATTACTTGTTGACTCTTGTCTCTTATTACTTAGTTGACTCTTGTCTCTTATTACTTGTTGACTCTTGTCTCTTATTACTTAGTTGACTCTTGTCTCTTATTACTTAGTTGACTCTTGTTCTCTTATTAGTTAGTTGACTCTTGTCTCTTATTACTTAGTTGACTGTTGTCTCTTATTACTTTTTTGATTCTTGTCTCTTATTACTTTTTTGATTCTTGTCTCTTATTACTTAGTTGACTCTTGTCTCTTATTACTTAGTTGACTCTTGTCTCTTATTACTTTTTTGACTCTTGTCTCTTATTACTTAGTTGACTGTTGTGTCTCTTATTACACTTTTGTGTCTTTGTATGCTGAGCTTTACATATAGGCCTATGAATGTATTAGCTGTCAGTCTTAACTGTTTATAGTCGCCTTTGATGGTTTGATAGATTTTTGATGTACCGGTAATGGATAAAACATGACATTCAGATTGTTCAAAATGTAAACACCCACTCATATGTTTGAGAGTATGTGGGAGTTGTGGCCCTCAAAATAAAAAAAATAACAGTTTCATTGTTTGATTTTAAGACAGTTTAGTGGAAGACTGTGATCTTTTTTCTTGCAATCATTGTCATCTGTTATATGTCCGCCTTTGCTCCATTTTCACTCTCCCATGTACGGCTTTTAATGTATCATCACCGTACATGCATACATTCAGATGCATTCATTATTGTGTGGTTTAACAGCACTTGACACAGCACAGAGAATAGCACTACAAAAAAAATTATATATAACATTAATGATATTTAAAAACTAACCAGCTGGATACAAAGCATTTTATCTCTTTTTGTGTTCCTATTGGAATTTGTCTGTTTTTGTTGTTGTTGATGGCTGTAGTATTTATAAATCAAGGACGTGTGTGTGTGTGTGTGTGTGTGTGTGTGTGTGTGTGTGTGTGTGTGTGTGTGTGATTTCGATTTAGTAGTATCCACCCACCCTTACAAGCCAGTAAGTGAGATGGAAAATAAGTCAGAAACAGTCAGGTTTCATTATCAGTTGTTATGGGTTATTGATGTAGGGGCATTTCTGCAAATACTTTCACTGAAATGTTTTGTGAATGATGTGAACCATATGTATGTAAAAGTAAATCCAGTCATTCTAATCAATGTGTTGATAGTCGGTGATGATAAGGGTATTGCCAAACATAATTTTTTGTGACAAAGGAGTTTGCCAGATGTATTTCTTATGACTCCGTTGCACTGAAGCAGAAAATGATTATACTCAGACATAGTTCTGTCCAGATTGTTTATTGAGCCACCAGTGACCTGTTTGTTAGACATATTTTTACCGCACCTTCCAAGTGTCCAGGATTTTTAACCGCTAAATGTTAATACAAAACATACAGTGTATTTGTTTTTCACTTTGCTGTGAAGGTTATTTTGTTATTAATCCACATGTTGCAACATAGATATTCACAAATCCAGTTTGGTTTTTATAACAATAATTTATTTATGATGTTTGTCATATGTAAATTCACACATTCAAGTTTTCAAATTTAATGCATATGTCGAGACTCTTGGCACGGACTCTAACAAGAAAAGACAAGGAGAAAAGTTCTCATTTTCGGTTTAGAAAAAGAGGACGATAAATTATTATATCACATCAATCAGGCATGTAGTAGATGGGATTTTTATCAAAATAAACTTCTACTTCTCATGATTTAAAAAAATAATACACGCACAATAGAATTAGTCTCATCTCAAGGTCACCTTGTCACAGCGCACAAGCATCTAAAGTAATTCACAACAGGATGATCAGAATCATCTGAAAGTGAAAATACATCCCGAAAAGCTTTTTTTCCTGACATCCTGTTTCAGTATCTCAATTTTTTGGGTTTTTTTGGTCACAATTTCAGTATTATACATGTTTTGACCACTAAAAAATATCTGGCAGTCAGCATCTTCTGTTTCATACAGAGCGTATTACAGAACTAGGTAATCTCATGAAACCCTTCACACCAATAACGATAAACTACTGCCTTGATTGTCAAGTGGATCCAGGATTCATCGACAAAGCCACACAAAACAGGTCAGCTAAGAACATGCCTGCCTTCCCAAAATCGTTTACCTCTGACTCAAATCCAGAATCACAGGGCACTGAGAACTGTTTAAACACAGCTCACGTGAACAAGAAAGGTCTTTCCACGTTCCATACAGTCGATATCTCCCTTTATATCATGATTCTACACCACACCTTCCAAGTGTCCAAAATCACCACTCACAAAGTCACAGGAACAACAAGAATCAGTTGCTTGTTCATGACAATGTATTTAACTCAAATTCAGAAGTATTCATTTTCAAAGCATCAGTAGAATGCAATGTATTGATAACCGATTTTAAGATTTTGTGTTTTTTGCAATGTTATTTTTTTAATATAAGACTTTCAGACACTGTCTGCTTTATATGAGTATTTTACTTTCTGGTTGTTATTCTAACTCAGTTTACCCCCAGAATCTTGTTAATGATGCCTGATAGTATTTCAGTGATGATGTGTTCATTATAATGTTTAACTGGTGTATGTAGATATTTCAGCGTAGTATCATTTGTATTAGTATTATTTTATTAGTATTATTTGTGGAGGGTGTATGTCCTATCATACTGTCAGTGCAGTTTCTAAATACTGTGAGATTTACTATTTGCTACTTGCAGTAGTTGTACATTGTGTAATAAAAAGATAGTGAATGCATATATGTACAGACTAGCTGCACTGTGAAACGATGGATGCACACACACACACACATGCGCATACATGCACGTGTACACACACACATGCATACACCAGATGCCATCAGTCCATCACAGCCCTACCTTCACACATACTGGCATCACTACTGCCACTACTCTTGGCTTCCAGTCTGCCCACTTTACACTCACAGACCTTACCAAATGTCCACCTTTCAACATGTGCAGCAAAAGATCTTTGATGTGATTGAAAATGTTTCTACTGGTTTAAATCAGTAATAATATGGAAATAGTATTGTGTAAAATTCAGTCGTAAGATTTCATACTCACCTCGGAAGCAAGTTTGTATCTTATGAAGGAGTTAAGTCACATGATGATTTTTGTATATATACCAAGTTTTTTGTCTGTTGTCATATTTTTGGTGATGTCAAGGTTCCCCATAGTGATGTGTCCAACTGTCCTCCATAAAATGGGCAACTTTCAGTGCCATGCTACTATTCAGTGTCTGCAACACTAAATTTGAGATCTGTGAAAACATGATCAAGAGAGTTGGCAAATATGCTGCTTTGTGCCTAAAAGTCAGTGGAACATTTCATTTCAAGGGAGACAAGGACGTTGCAGATATGACATTGGCCAACCTTCAAGCACTGGAAATAGCACTCTGAGATTGCAGATGCTTAAAAACATACTGGATTTAACAGGATCTACATTAACTTGCATCCATTTTATAGAGATCCCAAGAATGTCTTTTAGGATGTGCCACTGTTGATGAAACTATGATTCACCAATTTATGTCAAAATCCAAGCAGTGATCCAGTTAACCAGTTGACTCCCTTACCCTATCCACCAACTGCAAAAACATAACCCTTTGATTCCTTCACCCTATCCACCAGCCTCCTGCAGGAAGCAGGTGGATAGGGTGGATGAATCAAAGGGTTAAGTTTCTGCTTTGCTAGCATGGTTGGCAGTGCAGGATGCTGGTGGACAGGGTGCAGGAGTCAAAGATTTAATGGAAGAATACTGATTTTTCACTTCCTACAAATTGTAAGATGAAGAAAATTATGGTTTTTCAATACTGAATGTACACTCTTTCCATGACTGTAACTGAGGATTACTCTCTTAACTTTAGAAGCACTTAGCAGCAATATGCTAAGTGCTGTGGTAGGCTGGCAAGAAGCGTCCTCTTTTTTATTCAGGCCTCCCAATGCCAAATGAAAAAAAATCTGAAAATCTAGGGGGGTCCAGGGGGCATGCTCTCCTGGATATTTTTTTTTGAATACAAATGCAAAATAGTGCAATCTGACGCTATCTGGCACAACTTTAGGCTTGTTTATGATCCTGTGTACTGAAGCAAATAACTTGTACACACTGGTGTCAGATTTCAAGAAAAAAAAATTTGGCAAGTACTTTTCCAGTGTTACAAATGTATGCTCCGACAAACATTAAATAACAACCAACAACCTACACTGAACAGCTTCAAGGTTCTTTGCAGTTTTCTGTCTCATCTGGTGCTTCTTTAACTTGAAATTGTATGAAAGTTTGTGGGTGCCAGCTTAACTACGGTTATTTCAGTTGACTTCACAGCAGCACAAGCCAAGGCGCAGTAGCCTAAGTAGGTATGCCAGCTTCTGCTATTTTTGAAAGCCATGTGCTTATTTCCATGACATCAATTCTTTGTGAAATCCGCTCTGAATACCGCTTATTTTGCAGTCCTTGTCAAACAATTTTTGCTGTGGCAGACCCTCTCTCCAGAATATCGGCTTGAGGCATGGTCACACTCTTCAAAAGTTTTGCAGTCGGTTCTGGTAACAAATCGCACCTGACAAACAAAAAACACAGGAAATGACTTTACCCGAAAATGATATTGGATTTATTCCCTTCCCGCAGTTTCATCGTCTGTTACGAAACCTCAACAGACTGACAAACAGCTGATTGTATGGCAGAAGAAGAAAAAACACAATCGAACATTTTCTTTTTATCGGAAAGAACATACTTTTTTCTCAGAAGTAGCCTGTGGATTTCCGAGAAAAAATGGAAAATTGGGAGCCCTTTTTATTTGTGTCTCAGCACATAGGTCTGCTGTTTTCAAAGCAAGTATCAAGCAGTGTGACTTTCAAAGTCCTGACAACTTTGCCAAATCTCATATCATCAAACTGTCATTTGTCCAGAAATCTGCAGAAACGTATTCCTGGTTAGTGTGTTTCCACTGATGATTTCATGAGATTTGTCAAGGCTTTTCAGCTGATGAGAGAGTCTTCTATGAACAAATCTCTTTCCATAGATTAGGATTCTGTAGTGCTGTAGCAAGAGTATGGGGATGAGGGAGGCATATGCTTGGTGAAGTTTTACTTATGTATGCATGTGTGTTGTTTGATTAATTGATGGTAATAGCTGTATTTAGCAACTGGTCTGCAAATTTTCAATGATCCAGTCATTGCTTTTACAAGAAATGGCAAACATGAAGACTTGATGAACTTCGGTGTGCCTGACCTTCTTGCTGCCACTGCCAGAGACAGAGATGGAGGATCCTGTCAGTTCCCCCATAGATCACATCAATCAGGACTGAAAAATGATGATGATACAGTTGTTTGAATTTTCTTATAGTGGACAGATGTGCTGCATGAATTGCACACCAAATGTTGTGATAGAAAAATGATCATCACATAATCCTACATGCTGCTGACATCTTGAGTTGTGCTGGAAGTGGCTTGTAAATAACTTGCCAAAATGGTTGTTAATCTTGATTCTGAGATTTGGATTCAGATCTTACCTGAACTCGAAGTTGTTTGTGTGCGTGTGTGCATGTGTGTTTGTGTATGCATCTGTGTGTTTGTGTGTGTGTGTGTTCTTAAGCGTTTAATCTGTTTTTTCTCTGTGTGTGTGTGTGTGTGTGTTCTGAATTGCTTAATCTGTTTCTTTCTTTGATTTTCTTTTTGTTTTCCTTTCAGTATTTCATTTGTTTCAGATTATGTTTATCGACAGTTTTGCTAGCCTTGATATCCCACCAGTGTGCTAAAGGATTAAAACTGAATACTTTGAAAGTTTCCAGGGTTTATTTAGATCTGGCATTAAGGTTGTTGTGGCTTTATTAAGGGGAAGCTGATTGACTTGGGTCTGGCATCAAGGCTTCTGTGGCTATGTTAAGGGGAAAATGAGAATACATACCAAGTTCTGTGTTCACTGATAATGAATGCTTCATTAAATGTGGAGCTTAGCGTGAGTAGTAAACAATTTGTTTTTTATTCTGGAATGTGGAATTGCTGCATTTTAGTCATTTATCTGTTTGTCTTATGTGGTCAGTATTTTGGGAAAACTATTTGTTCAGTGATTCAGTTGGTGATTCAGCTGATGCCGATTTTACAGTTTAAGATAGCATGAAATGAAACCAGTCCAGTTTCATATTGGAAAGATGCCATTAAGTATTGGAGAATGAAGACTGGTGTCCGATTCTGCCACAGTTGATGTGTAAAGGCTACTTGCAAGAATCCTCATCAGTTTCTTTTTGGCGAATCTTCCGGCTGATCGAAAGACCTTCCAGTAATTGTGCTATTCTGGTGGTCACATGGTGTAAGAACATGGATGGAAGGAAGTGCAAATTAAATGTCTCAGTGATCAAACGTCACCAACAAGAAACATTAAGATGATTCTTAAAGTACCATTTATCCATCATATTTCAAGTGTCATTCTTGTTGTTCTCTGCCTTATGAAATTGTTGTACAGAATTTCGAGTTGAGGCTAAAATAAGAATTATTCATTTAACACAGCGGTGAGTTTCAATGTAAAAGAAACACATTTTTCTTCCATTCCTATCTAAAAGGAGAAGAGTGGCAGAATGGTTCAGATGTTCACCTGCTAGTAAGTAAACTCGAGGTTCCAGGGTTTGTTTCCTGTGAGGCCTTGACTTTTGTCCTCAATTTGACCGGAAAATTGAATTGAACATCTAGTCCTTCGGAAGGGGATGGAAAAGGAGTTGGACCCGTGTGCCTTCTGGCTTGCTCGTGCTAAAGATCCCATGGCAGATGAAATTCATGAAGAGCGGGGCATTGCCTGGTTGCCCTGGTTTAACCCTTTGACTCCCATACCCTGTCCATCAGCATCCTGCGTTGCCAACCATGCTAGCAAAGCAAAAACTTGCTCCTTTGCCTCCCTTACCCTATCCACCAGCTTCCTGCAGGAAGTTGCTGGATAGGGTGAGGGAGTCAAAAGGTTAAGTTTTGCAGTTGGTTGATAGGGTGCAGAAGTCAAAATGTTAAAACATTGGAGAGATAGATTGATTTCCCAGGTCCCTTCCCATGAAGACCAATTAGTCTTCTTGCCTCTCTGAAGTCTTGGTCCAAAAAACAAAAAAAATGGATGGGACTGCACGGTGACAATACGCTCTTAAAGGGAAGAGTAACCAGAGCTTCATGTGGTAAATCCACTGTGACAAATAAAAATAATGTGAAAATGTTGTTTCAGCAGTCTTGTATCTTATTGTTAGGTTTATTCTTTCTTTTAATGCATAATATTCTCATACTCATTACTTATGACTCTCTTTCCCTGTATCCAACTGTGTGTGTGTGTGTGTGTGTGTGTGTGTGTGTGTGTGTGTGTGTGTGTGTGTGTGTGTGTGAAGTACACATGTATATACTGGATTCTAATCATTCATGTATGGTGTTATGCATGTACGTTGTGTATATACTCTGGCAAAAAAGGAAATCGGTGATGATGATGAGCTTTTAAGATTGATGCAGTGCTGTGCATACGTAAATTGTATTTGCTGCTAGTGATCTGATTATTAACTGTTACTCTGATATACTTGAAATATTGTTATACTGTCAATGCTTTTACTGTTGTTGCATTACTCTGATGTATTGAAACATTTTTATCCTGTCTATAATACTTTATTCTGCTTTGGTCTCGGGCTGAAGTACACCAGTAAATGCTAATTTGACAACTGTATGTGTCTGTTTTTCTAAGCAGAGGATTTGTTGTTGGTTAGGTTTGACAACTCTGTATATGTGTGTGCGTGTTTCAAAGCAGTTTTAGTGTTAAGTTACCTGTGAAATGTGTGTGTGTAAGTGTGGGTGCGTGTGTGTGTGTGTGTGTGTGTGAGTGTGTGTAGTGTGTGTGTGTGTGTTTTTAAGCAGAGGGTTTACTGTAGTTATTTGTGTATGTGTGTGTGAGTTGAGTATATGTATTGCTGTCTTTACCTAGTACTTCATAATGCAGCCTCACAGAACATGCCAAAATAGATACCTGAGTATTGTCCTTTTCGTTAACACTGTTCAGTAATAATAATGATGATGATGATGATGATGATGATAGTAATAATATAATTATGACAACAACAACAACAAAACAACAATAATAATAATAATATAATAATAATAATATTATTATTATTATTACTATTATCATTATGCCAAAATAGACAAATAAATGAATAAAATCATCAATTGTTCTCTGGTAGCCAATAACAGTGATAATAATTTACAACACAACAGTAAAACTTTTTAATTTACTTAAAACTGTTTTTGTTTGAATGGTTAGTTGTGACAGCATCATGTCATGAGTTTGTTTTTGTTTTTTAAAGAAAAAAAATGTATCTTCGAGCAAGTGGAAAAGTCTCTCTCATTTGGTCATCATCTTCTGATATAAACCATAGTAGTATTAAATTTCTCTCTCTGACGGACAGACTCGTACATAAACATGACAAGTTTTTAATAAGTTTAACAAACTTGCGGAAAACATTCTCATTTAACAAAAATTATATCTATCCAAAACTCATTTTAAGTGGGCAATCCAGTGTGATACTCCTACATTGCGTAGCAATGATGATCTGTGGTGTTTCAGTATTGAGTCTCGGTCCTGTGTGTGTCGATAACTGTAAAGGCTGACCTGCCCCAGGAAGGTTCTCTGACAGTGTGAACATGGGAGATTGGCATCTAGGCTCCAAAGAGTTACTGGCTCTTGATTTTTTTGATTTACCTCTTTTGTGTTCTGTCCTGAGCACACTGCATCAAACACCAATATTGAATGCCTTCATAGAAGTCTCCAGCATGCTTAAGCGTTTCCTTTTCTCCTTTTCCTCCCAATGTAAGAGTACGTACTGTTCTGTTGTTTTCAATAGAAGTAAAGTAGTGTCTCTTGCATGTGCACTTTTGGAACCCAAATTTTTGTTTAAAACGGCATTCAAATATCGTCTTTCTCGTCATTATTAAGCTTCAATTTTTTCTCTGACAGACAATCAGAACTCGATCGATTTCGAAATGAAGGAGCAGAAATATGTGTGACAGACTAAAAGTAAGCAAGGACTACCTATATCAAAATCAGTGGCGTCTCACAGATAAATGAGAGTCAGTACAGGAACATATTATTCAGAATCGAGCACAAGGAGAATGTTACCAGGTACAGCGTTTTTAACAGAATGTTTTTCAACAACAGTTCTGAAAATTTAAGGATAGGAGACAGGTAAGAAATCTTTTAGAAAAAAAAAGTCAATGGACAAAACGTTTTTACCATGCCAACAAAAACAAGATCTGATCTAAGATCGTATGTTCTACTTGTTTTGACAGTTACAAGCACTAAAGCCATGGCCATCCTCTCTGTGCTTGTTGCGCGCAATTGTTCAGCATGAATACGGTCCTCAGATGTCTGTCTTTTTATCAACAGCCATAATGGTTATAGCTCTCTTTCTGGCCACAAGCTGCGATTCCTTCGAACCACTGGTGCTGGAAGGTGAAGCGGATTTTGAAGAGCATATGGACATTTTCCCTGGGAAGGATGCATCTGTGGATGATCCACGGGTTTCTGGAACTGGAATCGCTGGTTGTGGCTGGCTGGTTTGAGAATTGGGAGCCAGCTTTCTCACTGCTGTTGAAGAGGGAACTGCAAGGTCATTCATGGACTGTTTTGAGCTTTTAGACATAGATGAAACAGACCGAGACAGAGGTCTGCCAGCTACTTCAGTGGCTTTACATGGAGATAAAAAGTTGGTATCTGGCTCGGAGACTTTGGGCAAAGGGTGCTGAAGCGAATAATGTGACTGACTGCTGGGACCTGAAAGAGTCACGCAGAGCGCACTGTCTTGTGCAGATCCCAGTTCGCTGTGCTTCGATCCTTGGGAAGGAGTGTCAGCTCCCATGGTTAAACTGCTGCGCATAGCATCACAGAAGTCCTCTTCAGAAAGGGTAGTCAATGTCGTGGGCACAAGGTCACACACGTCGCCGCTCATGTCCACTCTGTTGTCCTCAATCACCACTGAATTGATAGATAGGAAACTGGAGCTGGGCACGTCCCAGCTGCACATGCAGACACGTACCAGTTGTAATTATAGAAGAAAAGTGAACAAACTGAAAAAAATACAAACAGCAAAAGAATGGTCAAACGATGCTAAAAAAAATCTCCCCTTATCAAAGAAAAAAATCTGCTATAATGATTTTTGCATAAAAAGATGTGACAGAAAACGAGACAGGGGGTGGGTGGGTGGGTACAGGGGAGGGAGAATCCATTTAGTATCTGACGCCAGATATGGTCATAATCTAATCAGTCTGTATTTTTCGAAATCAGTTTGTATTTTTCGAACATATGTTAATACATGTTTTATCTACCTTGTAACTACTATCTCGAATACGATGAGGTCGTTATGACCGAGGAGGATTAACAGGTCGGATTTTAAAAGATCCAGTAGCAACAACAAAGCAATGATAACAATGATACTATTGTTATTAAATATACTACTACTACCATTAATACTTTTACTACTGCTACTAGATTGTGATCGACTACAGTACACATAACAGGGACATTGATACTAATCATGATAATGATGGTATTTATATCATACAGTTTTTTATGAAGCAGACTTCATTGGTTTTGATCGAGAACAGATATAAAAATTAACAATTTAGGTTTTATTTGAGGATAAGGTTAGACAGGAAATGTTTCTCAAAAGTTTCCATTGTCAGTCTGATTTGAGGGTCTCTAGAAGTGAGTCCAAAGGAAAGAACCAGGGTATTTAATACTAGACTTATTGAGATCAAGTCTCGGAGCTGGCATATTGATTTCCCACAGGTTTCATGAATCATTTAAGGAAAACTCTTGCATCTGCAGAAATGAGGCACGTCATCTCATTATTTTGTGCATGAACACTATTAAGCTCGACCGAATGAGCTTGCCCAATGGATGGGTGACAAAAGATTCATGCCCTGATTTTAACACCCACCTACTTGTGAACAGGCACCAGTCCCTCTTTTGGGGCCGGGAAGTCAAAGCAGCAAAGCAGAGGAGATGCGCTTTACCTTCAAAATACTGACCCTGAGAGAAGTTGAGAACAGTTACTCCTCACTCCCCCAACGACCACTCAGGTTACGGGGAGTCCTTTACCTATTACTGTTCTTTGTCTGCACGAACAATTCCATAATCATCCTAGGTCATGAACAAACTCTGGCATTCATTTCATTTTGAAAATGAATGAAAATGTTCAGTCTATAATCAGGAGGGCCAAAAGGAGGCAGCACACTTTTAAACAATTTCACAGAGAGATTAATGAAATATGACATACACACTAGGGTGCACAATCAGTGAAATATCAACTACAAAGGTACTGTTTGGAATACTAAAGCATGAGCTGAATCAAAAGCAGACTGTTTCAGTTAATCATATCATTTTGATCGGGGTAAAATATGTGTAAGCACTGCGCCAGAAAAACGAAAGAATTGTTGTAATAAAGATTATTTTTGACCAACAGTATTGTCGAAATAAAGATTATTTTTGCTCAATAGTATTGTGGTAATAAAGATTATTTTTGATCAACAGTTACATATCAGAAAGTAACATTTCGCTACTAACTGAAAATGCAATATGTGCTGTATATGGCACAACTCATAGACGCACACATTCATGAGCGCACGCATACACACCCACATATGTATGCACAAATGTATGCACATGCACGCACGCACACTCGCAGGGAGGAGGAAAACAGAGACAGAATGCATCAGTTATAATTCAGCATTGCCCAATACATACACACTAAGTCAACATAAACCCCAGACAAACCAACACAAACGATGCACAATACTCAAGATTATCTCAAAGCGTATTAAGTGACCAATGTATAACTTTCACACAGGAAATACATCTCAACACAATGATTTGTAACCTTGGGAATTCCACAGGGTTCCATAAAATCTGTTTCATTCTATGACCTGCCACAACATGTCTAAAGTGAGCTTCACACGCTAACTACGTAGCCATTTGGATGAATGTTACCTTGAAAAAGACTCCCATGAGAGAATAAAGTATATTGAAAGGTCTATCTATATGAAACTAATCATATTTCAACTTACTAAAAAGACAAGAGCCTGGAAAATGCCGGTAAAAAGACACACGTGATGCTTTGTAACGATGATTTGTCCTAAATAATTACCATTGTTTAACATTAATAACGGTGGTCTCAGTCCTAAATAGTTATCGTTGTTTATTAACATTAATAACGACGGTCCGTCATAAATACCGTTATTTAACATTAATAACGATGGTCTCAGTCCTCAATAATCACCATTGTTTAACACTAATAAATATGGTCTCAGTCCTAAATCACCATTATTTAGCACTAATAACGATGGTCTCAGTCCTAAATAATCACTATTGTTTAACACTTATAACGATGGTCTCAGTCCTAAATAATCACCATTGTTTAACACTAATAACGATGGTCTCAGTCCTAAATAATCACCATTGTTTAACACTAATAACGATGGTCTCAGTCCTAAATAATCACCATTGTTTAACACCAATAACGATGGTCTCAGTCCTAAATAATCACCATTGTTTAACACTAATAACGATGGTCTCATTCCTAAATAATCACCATTGTTTAACACTAATAACGATGGTCTCAGTTCTAAATAATCACCATTGTTTAACACTAATAACGATGGTCTCAGTCCTAAATAATCACCATTGTTTAACACTAATAACGATGGTCTCAGTCCTAAATAATCACCATTGTTTAACACTAATAACGTGGTCTCATTCCTAAATGATCACCATTGTTTAACACCAATAACGATGGTCTCAGTCCTAAATAATCACCATTGTTTAACGCTAATAACGATGGTCTCATTCCTAAATAATCATCATTGTTTAACACCAACAACGATAGTCTCAATCCTAAATAATCACCATTGTTTAACGCTAATAACGATGGTCTCAGTCCTAAATAATCACCATTGTTTAACACTAATAACGATAGTCTCAGTCCTAAATAATCACCATTATTTAACACCAATAACGATGGTCTCAGTCCTAAATAATCACCATTGTTTAACACTAATAACGATGGTCTCAATCCTAAATAATCACCATTGTTTAACGCTAATAACGATGGTCTCAATCCTAAATAATCACCATTGTTTAACACCAATAACGATGGTCTCAGTCCTAAATAATCACCATTGTTTAACACTAATAACGATGGTCTCAATCCTAAATAATCATTGTTTAACACCAATAACGATGGTCTCAGTCCTAAATGATCACCATTGTTTAACACTAATAACGGTCTCATTCCTAAATAATCACCATTGTTTAACGCCAATAACGATTGTCTCAATCCTAAATAATCACCATTGTTTAACGCTAATAACGATGGTCTCAGTCCTAAATAATCACCATTGTTTAACACTAATAACGATGGTCTCATTCCTAAATGATCACCATTGTTTAACACCAATAACGATGGTCTCAGCCCCAAATAATCACCATTGTTTAACACTAATAACGATGGTCTCAGTCCTAAATAATCACCATTGTTTAACACCAATAACGATGGTCTCAATCCTAAATAATCACCATTGTTTAACGCTAATAACGATGGTCTCAGTCCTAAATAATCACCATTGTTTAACACTAATAACGATGGTCTCAGTCCTAAATAGTTACCATTGTTTATCAATATTAATAACGATTGTCTCAGTCCTGAATAATTATCACTGTTTAACACTAATAACGATGGTCTCACTCCTAAACAATTGCCACTATTTATTAATATTAATAACGATGGTCTCAGTTTTGAATAATCATCATTGTTTAACATAATCACGATAGTCTCAGTCCTAAATAATCACCACTGTTTAACATTAATGAAGAAGGGTTGAAATCAACAACTGAAGTGACATTTCTGACAGTGTACGTGACTTCTAGTTTACAATGGAAACAACATATTGATGCCTTGAAGCATAAAGCTATCAAAGCTTTGTCATATGAACAGAAAAATAACTGATGAAAAACTCATCTGAGCAGAACACTAAAACGTTGTTTTACATCGCAACAGCTCTGGTCGGATCAAAACTGGCTTCTGGCCAAGAAATGTATTTTCCAGTTCTGAAGTGTCACCTGAAAAAAACTCGAACACTTAGTAGTTATACTGTTGACTTACCACGTGGAGTACCTGTGTACGCTAAACAACAACAACAATAACAATAACAACAACAACAACAACAACAACCGAGAGAAATACATAAAACAAGAAGTATTCTTTCTTTTGGCTGACTGGAGGAAACTGTCAGCTGCTAAATACATGGTTAGAGCGAATGCAATAGCTATGTACGCTGATACAGAACTTAAAATCAGATATGTCATCCCACTTTTCTAAAAGAGCAGGAACAATAAAAGCACAAGAAACAATACAAGATGCTAATTTTTTTCTTCTTTTTTTTTCAAGTTCAAAGAACAGAAATGTTGTTTGGTGACACCATGCTAACTCCGTTTACACTCACATCACGTTCACTCACATCTTCACACGTGACATGGCAACTCCCCCATCCACTTCCCCCTCCCTCCCACAATCTTTTACTACAACACGCTCATTAAAACCAATAAAACCAATTTACATATACACGCATATATTCATACATTTACATACATCATAAAGACACAGAATGCGTAAGATTTAGCTCATCGCAATCAAAATCCAACAGCGCAGTACACACACACACACACACACACACACACACACACACACACACACACACAACTAATTGACTCTCGCACTCTATCCACCGGCTGCAAAAACTTAACCCTTTGAAACCAGAAGAACAAGAAAACCAATGTAAGCGCGTATTAGACAAAACAAGACAAAACAAACGCAAATTTTCGGCCAACCGGCCTTTGTCAAGCGCGAACGCACGGTCACATACAGACCACGAACACCAAACAATGGATAATAAAAACTGGAGTAAAAACTTCCCTGCTGCCTCGTCCAGTTCGGGCTTGACAAAGGCCGGTTGGCCGAAAATTTGCGCTTGTTTTGTCTAATACGCGCTTACATTGGTTTTCTTGTTCTTCTGGTTCCTGTTTGCTTTGGCGCGGGCAGTCGCACTTGTTTTGGATCTTGTATTTAACCCTTTGAGTTTGACTCCTTCACCCTATCCACCACGATAGGATGAGGAAATTAAACGGTTAAGTTTTTGCTTTGCTATCCTGGTCGACAATACAGGGTACGGGAGTCATAGGGTTAACATTAAACAAAGACCAACGAAAGGCAGCGCTTATAAAACAAAACAAAACAAGACAAAAAGGTTATCCATAGTTGCATGCAAGTGAGGTCCACTAAAAAAAAAAGTTCATTTCTATTTCCTTTTCTTTTTCTCAACTATGTTGTTAATGTGTTTATTTAGTTGCTGACTCAGACACAGGGACTCACGGAGATGACTGCTTGGTGGCCGAACTACTGGGCATGACAGTAGCACGTTTTGGGGGATTGGCCTTCAGGTAGACTCGGGCCAGGATGATTAACACGTGACTGGCCAGCAACAGTGGTTCTAACCAAGACATGGTCTGCACAGAACA
>JAPXFY010000012.1:53678343-53710843 GCA_030674185.1 Monoplex corrugatus
GCGCTGGTATACCTATACCAATAGGCCTACAAGTTCAGACTGTTATTCAGCAAAGTCTATCACCACAGATCCGTCCCCACCATGATCACTACTCCACACCCATACATGCGCATGCATACACACAGACACACACATACTGTGAGGCACTTGCATAATTGACAAATATGACCTTCCATCACGGAATGAGTCGCTTGTCCACTGGCAGCGTTTTGCACAATGGGGCAAAATAAGTGAGAGGGGTGTCAGTGCTCGTTATGGAGTTGTTGATTTTAGCGGATGCCGAAACCCTTCCTACACATTCTGCATTCAATACATTACGCATATTGTGCTTCTGTCTTAGTGAAAAAGCTATTTGCATTACTCTACCCAACATGTGGATGCTGAACTTTCACTTTCGTTTTTCTTGATTTTCTCAAAACTGTGTTTCGGAAGAGTGCCATGTTTGGAAGGCTGTACCTCAGGTATTTATTATCCGATATTAAAATGGGTTTCTTCATTAGAAAGAGCAATAAATGTACATTCAGAAGCAATGAAAAAGTGAAAACTGCCTGAAGTGGACAAGTGACTCATTTCGTGGTGGAAAGTCACAAATAAGCATTCTAGCCAATCAATGTAATGGTAGGTTGTCCCTATTTAGCCACACTAGAGACCACAGGAAACCATGGACAGAAAGCATTGATAAACATCGTGAGAGTCAGACCTTTCACAGAACACCATTACCAGAAATATGAACACGGAAACTGACCCCACGTCTCCCACACTGGGACCGTTTTCAGCATGGAAATTATGTATGCCTGGCGTTGAGGTGTGTCCTGGGATTTTCCTTGAATGCAGTTTTTGTTACGATTATGCTGATGGGTGAAAACGGTTATGTGGTCCCGTTCAAAAGCACTGATGCTTTCTTGGATATTCTATTCTGTTTAAAATTAGAGGGAAAGAGAGGTACGAAAAGAAAAAGGCAAAGAAGAAGAGAGATGAAGGCAGGCAGAGAGAGAGAGAGAGAGAGACAGACAGACAGACAGAAAGGCAGTGAGTAAGAGAGAGAGGGGGAGTCAAAGGCAGACAGAGGGGGAGATAGCAGGAACAGGGGGGGGGGGGGGGTGAGAGGACAGACACCGTTTTCAGTCATGAGCTATCGTAACAAGAACAACATCCAAGGAAAATCCCAGGGCACACTGACATATGATTTACATGTGAAAGCCACCGATTCGTACACAAAATTGTGAACTCATTTTCACTTTTGAAGGAGGGGAGAGATTGGGAGAGGGAAGAAGGACTGGGATACGTGCTGGAACATGGAATTATATTTAGAACAAACAAGACAAATATTTACAACTTATCACATCGAGGGCAGAAAGGGCAGTTGGGGTCTGGGAATACAATGGTAACCGCGCCATACAAGCCATGCACTGTTATATTGTTTAAACGGAAAATTCCACAGAGAATAATTATAAGCTACTCGATTAACTTAGTATTTTCATTACTGAGTTTTAATGCATGGAAACTAAAAAAAACGCTGAATAATGATCGTTCTTTCCAACCTGACAGCGTGGGTCAGTCTGGCTCCAGAAAACTTTATACCGGTATGCTGCCTAAATTCCACCCTGCCATGAATGGGTGGATACCTGATCCTGTTCAGGATTATAGCAGGTAAAGCAGGAGATGAGGTGGGCACCACAGCGAAAAACAAACCAAGAACATAAAGCTAAAAGCAAACAACCTCTGTCCCGTGCAGTCAAACTAGAAGGAGTGATGCCCATCTATATGCCAACAGGCCTGTTGAAGCTGTTTGCATGTATCGGGAAATGTCCACAAGATACGAGCGTACACAAGACCATCACATGCGAACTCCAAATTCATTTGTTCCATGTCGAATTTTTAGTGGCGGAAACAAGAGTTTTTTTTTTGTTATTCCTTTTAACTTCTATTCACATAAGTACTTTATATAACTCGTGTGTGTGTGTGTGTGTGTGTGTGTGTGTGTGTGTGTGTGTGTGTGTGTGTGAGTGTGTGTGTGTGTGTGTGCGTGTATGTGTGTGTGTGTGCGTGTGTGTGTGCGTGTGTGTGTGTGCGTGCGATCGTGTGTGCGTGGGCATGTGCGAGCGTTTGTGTGTGCGTGTGCGTGTGCGCGTGCGTGTTTGCGTATGTGTGTTCGAGGGTCAAGTGAGCGTTTAAGTTTTGGGGACACATTATTTTCATGTTGCTCTTTTTCTAATAGTGGGTTGTTGTTTTTTAATGACTTTTTAAAAAAGAATTCAGTGCATAATTTGTATGTGCGGTACATTTACACATTTTCATTTCCTCTCCAAGCGATTACAAAACACTGTTGTATTGTACTGTACTGTATGTGTATTGTATTGAACTGTATAGTATTGCTCCATTCTCTGTTGTGCCATACTGCATCATATCATACTGTATTGTATCATATTGCATTGCCCTGCACTACAATGATCGCACTGGACTGGATTATCAGGAACAAAAACAACCACCTAACCTCTCTTACTTCATATGCGTATAATGATATGGCAACAATTATTGACACACAGGCACAAAGACAGGCAGACAGACAGACAGGCAGACACAAACACACGTACACACACACGTATAACTTTGACACACACACACACACACACACACACACACACACACACACACACACACACACACACACACACACACACTCACGTCGTCTGGTGGCAGGCGATGCCCATTTGTTCTGAGCAGAGGTTGAAGCAGAAGTGTTGATAACCGTCACTGGCGTAGGCCACTCGGACGATAGAGAGAAAGCAGAGAATGGTCTTGGTGACGATGATCGGCAGCACGAATATAGCATTCCGGGAGTCGCTCACTTCTTTCAGTCTCCGCTGGAAGCTGTGTACGGAAACAAGTCTGTTGGTTTCCATTATGATGGGCACGATAATCAAGTGGTAAAGACGTCAGACTTCCGATCGGGAGGATGAGATCAATCCTGCCTGGGTACCGACTGGTGGGGTAAGGGGTGGAGCTTTTCCCGACCTCCCTTTGGTTAACATACCACACACGTTAACAAGAAACTTCATGAGGGTGCGGATGGGACCCAGAGCATCAATGCCTCGCCACTCTCCGGACAATCACCCCTCAAGCTCCCGACGCCGCTCGGTAGTCATTTCATCAAGCAAAGGGGGGCTATCAATGCATTCCATTACCCATTCGGATCCAGTCATCAGTCATCCTGTTTGTAAACCGCATAGCAAGGTGGGGGTGATTACAAACCCCGAGACATAAGCCCCTTCCGTTTGTACATGTATACGCACTCAGAATACCGATTACACACGCTAAAGATCCTGTGACCAGTCAGAGTTTGGAGGCTTAGGGCTATAGAAACAAGGAAACACCTAGCATCCATGCCCACGAAGAAAAGAGTATGCAAAGCGTACAGCAACATTACGCGTACAAATTGCGGGCCAACAACGTGTATACACAAGGAATTAAAAACATTGGTTGATACGTAAAAAGACTGTACTTAAAAAAAACAATTAAAAAACTACTTGTGGGAAATCTAGCACAGCAGTCTGTTATCAACAGGATGATTTTAATACATAGAAAACATATACATATAGGGGTAATTTTTTGTTGCAGTTTTTTATTGTTCCGATTTTTTCTCATGAAGGTACATACACGTTGTTTTGCCACACTCTGCAGACGGTATATTGGTGCCAAATTTGCATAATCCACATTCGAAGGGCGCGCATACTGGGCGTTTCCATAAGCCAACGGACACTGACAGACTTAATCAGTTAATGGAAATTTAACGTGCACATTTGATGTTGCGCATGTATATAATTCACTAAAGGGATCAAGGCACACATGTTGAGCTTGGGACATGGGGAAAATCTCCGCCTTTTACCTATCAGACAGGAGGTACCCAGGCAGCATCGAACCCAGATCTTGCGACTGGAAGTCTGATGACTTATCTACTTGACTATCGCGCTCGTTGGTGGTGGTGTTGTTGGTGGTGGTGGTATTGGTGTTGAAGCTAGTGTTGTTGGTGGTGGGTAACGAAAGTAATAATCATAAAAGGCTTGGTTGGCGCAGAGGTGGCGCTCCCACTTTCCAATGGGATTGCACCCAACTGCCAGTTTGCTCAGAAAAGAAAGAAAGAAAAGAAAAGAAGAAAAAAAACAACTTCGTGCCTGCAGTTAGCAGTCCGTCCAGCAGTGAAGAGGGTACCTGCCTTTTTGCAGGGTTAGGGAAGGTCAAGAAGCAAGGGAAAGAGATGAGCATCTTCCTCACTATGCTGGCTGTAAGGAAAGTTGAGCTATCACTTACTTCCCCAGAGGTGTATGGGACAACAGTTACCATATGGAACAACCTTGTCCCTATCTGTACCATGACAGATATAACAGTAGATCTGTAAAAGTAAATCTACTACATTGTAGTGGTTACGGGTGTTTGTGTGTGTGTGTGTGTGTGTGTTTTGTGTGTGTGTGTGTGTGTGTGTGTGTGTGTGTGTGTGTGCGCGCGCGCGCGCGCCTGTGTGCCCACATATATGTGTGCGCATGTATGTGTGCGTGCCGAGTATAATGTGTAAGTTCAGAGATCTCTGTATGTGTGCGTGCTGTATGTGTGTGTGTGAGAGAGTGTGTGTATACGCATGCACGCGTTTCTGTGCACGCGCGTGTATCATGTATGTGTGTGCATGTGTGTGTGTGCATGTGTGTGTGTGTGTGTCTGTGTGTGTGTGTCTGTGTGTGTATGAGTGAGTGGATGTGGAGGGAATGGGAGTATGCAAACGTGCGTGTTTGACAGGACAGACTGATAAACAAAGGGATCTACCCACCTTTCCTCAGACCGGTCAAAAAAATTAAATGACCACAAGTGAGTTTCGAGTTTCCGAGCCAAGCTGAGGTCTGTGTCCGATACATCCACCCTGTTATGAAATGAATACATTAATGAAAAAAAACTCAAACAAAGAAACATATTTCTTGCTGTAACGCTACACTATACCGGACTACTCAGACTAGACTAGGCCTGCACAATATTATACAAGGTGAGACAAGACTGGCCTATACCAGGCGAAATCAAAATACACAACAAACGGTATAGGTATTATACGTAGATCTCACTTTCAGAACTGATAAAAAACAAAAACAAAAAAAACAACCAAAACTGGAATATAAACGTGATTTAAAAACGAAAAAAAGTATCTTTTTGGACCCCCTCCCCCAATCCCCAAATCAAACACACGAATAAATAGGACACGACAAAAACAAAACAAAAACAAACAAAAAAGCTAGTACAAAACAAGTCAAAAACAAAGCAAAAAATCCGAAACCCCAAAACAAAAACAAAAACAGAAACGCGCCCGCGCGTGCGCGCACACACACACATAACACAAAAAACATAAGACCTTCCTTTTCGCCAGTACCCAGTTGGGAATTCCAAAGAGCACAATTTGACGTACACCACACTAATTTAAAAAAAGGAGACAATATAAACTTACTGGCAAGTCAGGTTAAATGTCATATAGACGACTTATATTCCGATCATTTGAAAATTTACACTGATGGATCAGTAATTGAAAGAAAAGCAGGCTCAGCGTTTTTAATACCTGCTCTCAAAATTGAAAAATCTTTCTACATAGGACTTGATAAATCTGTCTTTACTGCTGAACTCTTTGCAATATTAATGGCTTTAAACTTTATGATAAGTCTTCCTAGGACAATTTTTCAAATACTTTTTTGCGTTGATTCAAAATCAGTACTTCAGGCTCTTGAATTATCAAAATTACAAACAAGATCAGAAATGATTCTGGAAATTAGTCACTTGATTCATAATTTATCTTTAAGAGGCTGATATTACTTTCTGCTGGATACCTTCTCATAGTTCTTTTCGTTATAATGATAAAGTCGACAGGGCTGCCAAACGGGGAGCTAATAACTCACCAGATTCGATCAATATCCAGCTTTCTCTCTCGTTGCACGAGAATTACACTTTAGTAGACAACTACGTATGGAAGCAGTTCCAATTAAAACAGAAAATGTATGATAAATGTCACATGAACTTTGAAGTTAGCAAAATACTTAAGCAGCTTCATGCCAGCAGAATTATACAATCCCTTATGTATAGATGGAAACTTGATGCATTCAAAACAAAATACACCAAGAACATAGTGTGTCTGTGTGGAAAGAAGATAACACATAGTCATATTCTTTCTTGCGTTAAGGTAAAACGACATATTCCAACACTATCTATGAGTACAGTTTCTGATATATTTGCCTCATCATCATTACTGTATGAATTTTTTGTTAGCCTGTCAAAAAGTCCTATGGCGAATTACCTTTAAAATGTTATTTCACTTGTTCATTGTTATGGTTAGTCAATTATTAGTTTTAATTTTTTCTTCATTTCTTCCAGATATTTATTAATTTTGTTTGTTAGTTTGTTTGTTTAAATCGTTAATTATGGTAACATTATTTGTTAGTTTTACTTTCCCCTCTTCAAAACAGTTGTTTTCTGGATCATCTTTTCTCAAGTTCAAAATTGACAATTTTCAAATATTCTCTTCACTCCTCCTCTATCACCCCTTCCCTTTTTATTTTTTTTAAATTTGTTGTTGTTGTTGTCTAAAATCACTTTAGTGAATAGACATTAAATCAAAGACCACCACACAAAAAACAAAACAAAAACGAGTTGGTTCAGCCATTCTAACAATTTCCCTTTTTTTTTATGAATCAAGGACAATACTAGAGCGTCACAATCACGGAAATAGAATTAAAAAATTTCCGGGAAATTCCTAAGAAAGTGCTGTTCACACACCTTAACAAAATTCTGCTAATTTTAGGCAACCTTCTTTTTGTCCATGTGACCTTGGCCTTGGCGCCATGGCTTCCCAAACTTATATATTCACGATTCCTTAACGGACTACACCTCTGATCCCGACTTGTAAAGATCCATTCTGAAACAGCTGAAAAAAATCTTACTTAACACGTTTTTTGTCACAGGCACAGACAGACAGACAGACAGACAGACAGACACATACACACACACACACACACATATATATATAATCATATATATACACACACACACACACACCTTTCTCTCCGGTCGATATAAAATAATCTCCCTGAAAAAAATGAGGCCAGGATGGGTGGGAGATTAACAATGATGCAGGTGGTCACTGTCACAAAAGAGCAAAACGGGCAAAATTGGCAAGAGTCACGCTTACAATACTCTATAAATGTGAAGAAACGTTAAAAGAAATAACAAACGAACACGTTCAACAGTAAAGATAAAATGGGCCAAAAGAATTAGTTTGGATTTAGATAAGAACACAACACTTGAAAGTTGCCCTTTTCTTTTCAACGTTATCCAGCTGGATCTGGACCAGGAGGAACAAAAGTGAACTTCATAAGGCTTAAAATTCCTGATGCTGGTGACTGATAGCCGAGTGGTTAAGACACCCGTCACAAGGATGACGGCCTAAGAAACCTGACCACCTACTGTGTGACCTAGTATCCATGGGTTCAATCCCAAGTCAAAGACAAATTTCTAAGGAAAAAATGGCGACAGCAGAGGGGCATACAGGAGTCATGATCTAGATGCGGCCCGGTCCTCTTAGAGTGTCAGGAGTTGAGGGCCAAAACACTTGCTTGACTGGGATTTATCCACTGAGGTCCTTCAGCTGTCTGGCTCTCCCCAGAGTTTCTTGCTACTATCGTTCTGGTGGCGCAGTATATAGATTCTTTTCCTGTTGACTTTACAAAAAAGTCTTTGATGTTAACGACCGTAAACTGTTGTTAAAATCTATAGTATATCAGTCTGAAATTCATTTCATTGTTTCTTAACAACAAATCTGTATCAATAGGAATTTTTGTTTTGTTTTTTGCACACACTGTCTATTGAATATGGCATTCCCAAGTTCAAACAATGCAAGCGTTTTTTTTTCTTTGTAAATGTGAATGGTCTTCATTTTCACATGCAAAAATCACGTGAACTTTCTACTAGTATGATACAATGCTGTACATAAAGAACTCTAACCTAAACGACTATCTAAATCACTTCAAACTGGTGTCGACAATTCAAGTTCCAATAACTAGGGCTGACATGCTTAAATCATCTTTGGTACTTTGGCAGCTAGTTTACTCAGGGAATTCTTCCATCTATCCTCTCAAACCACAAAACTTTCAAGGGGCAGTTTCCGTTACATTTCGGAAATACACTGAAACACGATAAACTACAACTATAGGCTACAGTATCACATTTTGTGTAAGAATGCAGCTGCATGGTATTACATTTTATGTAAGAATCTAATATAATGTTTTCACTGACTGACTTACAAGTTATATACAATAAAATAAGCAGTTCTGTATAATATAATCATCTCTTGTAACAAATTACAGGATTTTGTGTCAACATTTGTATGTTCGTGCAATTTGTTTTTATTGTAGCAGAATCAGTAATAACGGTGGTGATACTGGCTCTTACATGTGTACAACACTTCTTCCCTCTCTTCCTTATCCCCCTCCCCCCCTCCCCCCGATGCTCCAATTTTGCACTGATTTGATGCCTTTATGCTGTTATAGTTCATTTGTATTACTGTAGACCATCTACGGGTATTATTAGAGCGTTCATGGATCAATGTAGACCCTCCCCTCGCGAGGGCTGGATGAAAAAAAAAAAAGGCATAGATCTGTTTGTATCACTCCCTTCGAACATGGAATTGTTCTCGCTATTCATTTATTTATTTGTTTATTTATTATTGGTTTATCAATTAATTTATTTTTATGTGTGCGTGCTGGCGCGCGCTGAGAAAATATGTGTGTGTGTGTGTGTGTGTGTGTGTGAAGAGAGAGAGAGAGAGAGAGAGAGAGAGAGAGAGAGAGAGAGAGAAAGGAGTGATCACAATGATTCTCTTTTTTCTGATTATTACTCTATTATGAATTTTCAAAGCCTATTACTATTAAGAAGATGAAATGTCTGGTCGTTTTTACTAAGGTACATTATTACTTCTTCCTTTTTTTCTTTTTCTTGTTTTTACATTAATTTTCATACAATGGCATCAAGCACAACAATTATATAGATTTACAAAGCCCATGTCTATGTGTTATATGTAGATTGGACAGGATTTGCCTCCAGTTCAAGGTTAGGCTACATTTGTATCAAATCTCCGGTATGTAGGCCTATACATTCCTGTTCAATATATTCAGTGTTTGTTGTTTTCCTTCCACCCTTACTTTAAGTTTTTAGCCAAACCTCATTTAAACATAAGCAGCACACGTAACTCTGACGATAATGATAATAGGGATGGTAATGACGACGACTGCTCTTTGTGTGTGTGTGTGTGTGTGTGTGTGGTGTGTGTGTGTGTGTGTGTGTGTGTGTGTGTGTGTGTGTGTGTGAGTGTATGAGAGAGAGAGAGAGAGAGCGGAAGAGAGAGAGAGAGCTGAAGAGAAAGAGAGAGATCGGAAGAGACAGAAAGAGAGAGAGAGAGAGGGGTGAGAGAGAGAGTGAGAGAGAGAGAAGAGAAAGAGAGAGAAATGGTGGAAAGAAAACTCCTGACCATTAGATATATTATTATCATCATGTGCCTTGCCACATGGTGTTGGCGACCATGGTCCTCCATACGAATCTAATTTTGGTGGCTGCATGTGTAACTTCTACCCCTTTTGTCCTCATCAGCTCTGCAAAACTAATATTTTCTCCCTGGGTTTACCGTGTGCTCTGTCCCCCTCTAGCTTTCCTGTTGTGACTAGATCATAGATGCTCAAATTTCTCCTGCCTCATAAAATGTCCTACAGATCTAAATGTTACTTGTCTTTTCTTAATCTTCTTCATTGGATCACACACACCACTAGATGCGGATCTTACACTAAATCTAACAGTTTAAATAGTTTTAGTTTTATTAGATCTGGTTTAGACTACATTTAGACATCATGACGGTTGACCGCTTGCAATGACTGCCACATTTCGATTTAGATCTCTTCTAGAACCATCTTTTTCTAGATCCTGAGAAAATAAACAGACCAACATCAGAAGTCCAATTATCGAATGCATAAAATGTCGTTAGAAATCTGTTAGCTGCAACCACTGAAGCAAATCATCGACACAGGGCTTATTTGATCTAGATCTCGATTCTAGACTATCCCGTCTACCCCTAGTAGCTGTAGATCTACGTAGTCTGCCATGACTGCCGGACTCACCTGATTATATTTTCCATGTGGAGGTAGAACCACAGCCAGATGAATGAGTTGATGAATACAAGGACTCCTTCAAAAGTAACTAATTCGCACGTTTGTGGATCTCCCCATACTGATGTAGCCTCAACAATCGCTTCTTTCCGATCCACAGTCGATGCCGAATTAATGCGGAGAGTGACAGTCACATTGGCATACAAAGGGCAATTTTTTTGAAAATGATGTCCAATTTTTCCGAACAGTAAACCACTCAGGACTCCACATGATCCTCCCAAAATGACGAGCGTAATTTGTACAGTTTTCATCCATTCATCCATTTGGCTGAGGTATACCATTCTGTAAAAGCCGATTTGTCAATTAATTCTGGACAAATTGAGTAACTGATCCCAGTGGCCGTGTGTCTCACGCGGAGATCGCTCTTTTGCAATGAGAGGTTATGTTGTGTCCTCCTTCCAAAACTCATACATCGCGTGCTCTCTCTCTCCCCCAACCCTCTCTCGTTGTCATATCAAGACTGGTGACGGAAGTGTGTGTGTGTGTGTGTGTGTGTGTTACACACACACAAGCGGATGTAAGTATATACAACCAGCCTCCGAGCATAAACTGACCTTACTGACGTGATGCAATTAGCGCAATCACATCATATATAGCGTACACAGACACACACACACAGGCCATTATACAGATAGGCACACATACATGTGTGTGTGTGTGTGTGTGTGTGTGTGTGTGTGTGTGTGTGTGTGTGTGTGGTGTGTGATATCAGTGCTTCTGTATGTATTCTGCATAAATATAAAAGAGTTTACGCTACATGTTGCCTTTAAGGGATAAAGCACCCGCAACCTGGATGCAAAACAAAAACAAAACAAAAAACCGTGCTGAAATTATCAATCGGATGGGGCTTCCCCCCCCCCCCCTCTCCTTTCAGTCTGAGAGTGGTGGTCTAGATGCTAGTCTTTCGGATGAGACAATAAACTGAGTTCCTGTGTGCAGCACGTACTCAGAGCATGCTAAAGATCCCGTATAGCATCATGATCATCAATCCCATTATCATGAAAACATCAGTCATTATAGCATTGTGAACATTCTGTGGCCCTTCATGCTCTGATCACTTGGTGACCTCAATTTCAGTTTGTTCAAGCACTTCTACGCCTGATGTAAATTCAGGTTGGGGTCTTTGATGTCAGTGGTTCATGGCCGGGGGCTGTTTTGAGCGCCCTTGTAGTGGTCTCATTACCGGGGTATCTCTTACTTGGTCTGGCTCTGCAAGCAAGCAGTTATTATTGTTAGTAGATGCGTTTTAATAGGCAGTGTCCTTAGTAAATTGCATCAGAGCAGGCAGTGCTGAATTCCAGCAGAGTGACCCAGTGCAGGACTCCACCAGCGGGTGTCCTGATGGTGACTTGATATCTCTGGCTCCCATGGACATCGACAGAACTTGGGGTTAGTAGTCTGTTGTGGAGCCAGAATGGACAGAACATCTTTGAGGTTGCGCATAAACTGAAGGAAGACTTTGTCATAGTCCTGGCAAAAAATCAATTTCATATATGTAAATAGAATATTCTGGCATAAAAATAATAAATAAAATGGTGGTACTGCAGTGTGGTTATGCGCTCTCCTGTGGAAAGTAGCCTTAAATTTTACATGACAAATCCTCTGTGACCTAAAACCAAAGCAAACCAAAACTAAACAGATCAAAACAAAAAACCACCACCCCTATAAAAGAAAAAGAAAGAAACAACAAACAAATAAAAACAAAACAAAAATAAACACAAATAGTATGCCTTATTTTAGGTTTGATGGAGGAACGGAGAAGCGCAAAGAGAAACGAGGAAATATACAGGAAGATAAAGAAATCAGGAATAGGTGCAATGAAGCTAAGGAAGCTTGGCTGAAAACAAAATGCAAAGAAATAGAAGACCAACACAAAACGGATCCTCAGAGTATGTACAGACGAATTGAAGAAATTGTCCACAGGAAAAATACATGCACATCAACTGGTTGCTTAAAATCGAAAGATGGTACGATTCTCATTGAAAAAGATAAAATATTAGACAGATGGTGAGAGTACATTAAAGACCTTTTTGAAGATGACAGAAACGCAGAGCACATTATAAGAAAGAACTCTGAAGGACCACCCATAATGAAAGATGAAGTTAGAGTAGCACTGAAAAAGATGAAACCAGGAAAAGCCCCAGGACCAAACAACATTACCACAGATATGATTGAAGCCCTGGAGGAATTCGGTATAGAAAAAATAACAGTCTTCCTAAATGAAATTTATGACCCTGGAAAAATCCCCAAAGATATGTCATTGCACTTCCAAAGAAGACAAGGGCTATAGAATGCGAACTCCATCGCACAATCAGTTTGATGAGTCATATAACCAAGATCCTATTAAGAATAATCATGATGATGACAAGGAATAGAATCAAAAGAGAAATAGCAGATGAACAGTGTGGATTTGTGGAAGGGAAAGGAACTAATGCCATATCATAAGAACTATCATAGAGAGGTCAATCGAGGTGAACAAGGATTTATATTTATGCTTTGTTGACTATACCAAGGCTTTCGATTGGGTAAGACATGAAGAATTGATCAACCAACTAGAAAAACTCAATATTGATGGAAATGATCTACGAATAATCAGAAATATGTATTGGGAACAAAAGCTGCAATGAGAATAAATAAAAATACAAAAAAACAACAACGATATAAGCTCTTTCCAAAGCATCAAAATAGGAGTCAGACAGGGTTGTCACTTTACAGCGAAAACATCATGAGAAACCTAAAGGAAGACCCTGGATTAAAGGTTGGAGGAAAAATGATAAACAACATTCGATACGCAGATGACACCGAGCTAATTGCAGAAAGTGAAAGGGACCTACAAAACCATGTGAATATACTTGAAATAGAAAGCAAAGGTAAGGGGTTGGAACTACACAGCAGGAAGACTGAAGTCATGGTGATCAGTAAAAATCATGAAATTCCCTCATGCAAAATAACAGCAAACGGCACAACCTTGAGACAGGTTGATAAGTTTAAATACCTGGGAGCGATCATTTCACCAGACGGCAGATGCACATCAGAAATAGCCAACAGAATTGACCGAGCCAAAACAGCATTCAAGAAGATGGAAAGCATTCTTACCAACAAATGCCTATCAATTAACATCAGGAAGAGAGTTCTTGAATGTTATGTAGAACCAATACTGTTGTACGGTTGCGAGTCGTGGGCAGTCAACAAGCAAAGCAAGAACAAGATTGAGGCAGCCGAGATGTGGTATCTAAGAAGGATGTTGAGAGTTCCATGGACAGCAAAGAAAACAAACGATACAGTCTTGATGGAGGCAGACACAAGTAGATCATTCATAAGGAAGATTAGGAAAAGGCAGGCAACATTCATAGGCCATTTTATGAGGAAAGGGGAACTGGAACACCTGGTCACAACGGGAAAGCTGGAGGGGAGGAGAGCACCGGATAGACCCAGGGAGAAGATACTAGACGGACTTGCAGAGTGGCTGAAGACAAGGAGGGTGGAAGAGATGCTTGAGGCAACAAGAGATACAGACAGATGGAAGTTCATAATCGCCAACGCCATAGGGCAAGGCACCTTATGATGATGATGATGTCTTATAAATACGCCGAGTCCAAAGATCTTCTGGTGTATAGCACTATACAACAATTATTATTATCAAAACCGTTTTTATTGTCATCATCATCACGACCATCATTATCACCATCCTCCTCCTCCTCATCATCATCGTGGTCATCACCACTACCACCATGATTATTCATATTATTACCATTATTATAATTAGTATCATCATATAATTATTTCATCATTATTATCAATTTCCATTTCTTAGATAAGTTTCAGCTGTAGTTGATGTAACATCTATTTTGGATTTATGAATTTATCGAAAATTGTTGTTATTATTATTATTTTACTTCTTCTTTCTTTTCCTTTCCTTTCTTTTCTCTCTCTGTCTTTTGTTTTCGTTTTTTTCTTTTCTTTTTCAATTTACTGGTAACATTGTTGCTGTTGTTGTTGTTACTATTAAGGATATCTTCCCACAGACCGTTATGGCAATAACTCGGGTATGTTAAACATACCCAGGTATGCCATAGTCAGTGGGCAAATATCATTTAACGAGCAAAATAAAAGCATTCGGAACTTTAGGATAATTAGGCTGCATCAGTTTGTGCAGTGTTTTGTGTGTGTGTGTGTGTGTGTGTGTGTGTGTGTGTGTGTGGGGTGTGTGTGCGTGCGTGCGTGCGTGCGTGTGTGCGCGCGCGCGCGCGCGCATGTGTGTGTGCATGTGTGTGTCTTTGTGTGTGTCTCTGTGTGTGTCTCTGTGTATCCATACGTCAGTGCCTGTGTGAGTGTGACATACATGTGCATCAGTGTGAGTATATGGTTGTTGTTTCATAATTGGAATGTATTCATAAATTAGGATCAAACATTATTTTAAAAAACAAAATAATTTCTATCAATTTTTGTCGCTAGTCGTACATATTTTCGTATAGTATTTCAACATTTAAAGTCAAGTGCTCTTTGTGAGTTGGATGGTTTTGCATTTGTTTGTCAAAGAAAAGTGTCTGTGCTGGGACATAAAAAGAGTAAACCTGTGATGTGATATCCATGTGTGGTCATACTTTTTGACATGGTTTTCAGCATTTCAGAATCGATTAAAAAATCTGTAAAAGTCATATCTTGTCTTTTATATTCACGACTTTCAGATCTGTGATTAACGTACATTTTCTGCTTTGTATCCATGGCTTTCAAATATTTGATAAACCTCTCCTTTCTTGGTTCAGTTTTTATATCCATCATATCCTGATTTTCTGGTTTTCTTTCAGACAGTTCCTAAATTATTCAAAGAAACATTTGAGAGGTGACATATCCTTCTTGGCATGACCTATTGTCTGATTAATCAAGATTGTTTACATTGAGATTTATCCACGTTCCATTAATCCATTTTTCCTTGACTGTAGTGGATTGTAAGATTGCTTGGAAACAGTATATAAAACGTATTAATGCTCGACAACAGCAAATTATTCACATGCCCTGTATGGCATGTTCTGATCGCTGGTCTTTATTGTGATCTAAAACTTGTAGGATCATATACGATAACAACAACAACAACAACACAGATACGCACACACGCACACAGACACACACACACAGACATGCACAAACGCACACACACACACACACGACCACACACACACACACACACACACACACACACACACACACACACACACACACGCGCGTGCGCACAGTGTAGAGTTGTCATAACGCTTGGATTAAACTCCGCTGTTCTGACCATGCCAATTCATCTTGTACTTGCATTGGACAGATCATCCTATTTATCCACTGACAAGTGACGGCAGAATCAAATGCAAGTCAGAAGCAGGGGAGCAGGCTTTGTTTTTCTTTTTGTTTTCGTTTCCAAAGGTGGAAGCATTTTATCATATTCTCCAGTTTTCTGACATATTCGTGTGGCAGCAGAATAATTGAATATACTGGCCAATAATCATACCTGTTTGTTTTGCACTTGTGGTGCAGCTATTTTGTGTTTAAAATGTGCTTAATGGTATTCTCTCTGCTTCTATCTGTCTTAATCTGCCTGTCGTTTTGTCCACCACCACCCCCCTCCTTCTCTGTATCTCTTTCTCTATGTATCTCTCTCTCTCTCTTTCTCTCTCTCTCTTTCTCTCTCTGAATCCCTCTCTCTTTCTTTCTCTCTCTTCCCCTCTCTCTCTTTCTCTCTTTTGCTCGCACTCGCTCTCTCATTCTCCCTTTCTCTGTTTCTTTCTCCCCCCCCCCCCACTCTCTCTCTCATCTTTTCTCTCTCTTTCCTCTGATAAAAACAAATATTTATGTGATACCAGTCGGCCTGTGCTAAATCACAGAAAGAGGAACTTTCTAATGGAATGTCGTGTAGCACAATACTGCACTCCTTACAATCCTGGCTCTTTGAAACATAAACTAACTGCACCAAAAATGGCTGCTGATGATTTCAGGGCAATGAATTTAATCACACAACCTTAACTCTTTTTATTCCACTCAAACAGGAAAAGGGATAGGAGTGATTTAGTCACACAGTCGATCAAACATCGTTTCCATCTTGGTTCTTGGTTTTGCAGTCATGTGTCAGTGGACAAGTCCAATGATTCATAATATGGTTATTGGATTGCCTCTATTAAATGCAAGTCTAAATGAAAAATCTTGCTCATGAATAGAGCAAGTTATCTTTACGTCTGAACAATCTGAACTACGCCTAGGTGAAAACGTAATTTTTGGAAAACAATGTTTTTTTGTGTTGATTTTCTTTTTGTTTTTTAGAACGATGATTTTAGGTATGAATGTTTTCCTTTTTGTTTTTGTTTTGTTCCTTTCTTTCAGTACTTATTGTTATTCTAGATGTCACACGAAGACAGAAAGTTCTTATTATGCCAGGTTAATCAGAACTCTGTCAAGCTGAGATTATCATTTGCAGGAAACAGTGCACAGATAACAAATGGGTCATTTTGGGCATGATTTTTTCTTTTGTTTTGTTTTTGTTTTTTATTTCTTCCTTTCAGTATTTATTATCATACCAGACGTCATGCCCATCACAGTAAGTCTGTGAAATGATGTCTTTTACTGGGCAATTTCTAAACGTGATCTTTAGCATTTCAAGACCAACTTTTAAATCTCTCAAAAAGTCATATGTTCTCTATATCTCCATGACTTTCAGATTTCCGTTTAACATTCCCTTTCTCTGTTCACTTTTTAATCTACCACCTTCTAATCTCTCTCTCTCTCTCTCTCCTCTCTCTCTCTCTCTCTCTCTCTCTCTCTCTCTCTCTCCTCTCTCTCTCTCTCTCTTTCTTCTTTTGACGAAAACAGACATTTTTAATATAATACCAGATACCCGATGTTAGATCAAAGAAAAGGGAGAAGGCCCAATGATGCTGATGATTACAGGGTAATGAATTCTATCACCCAGTCTTCCCTCTTTCCATTCCACTCAAACAGGAGTAGGGATTGCAGTCACACAATCAATCAAGCACTATTTTCGTTTTTGGTTTTGGTTTTGCAGCCATGTGTCAGTGGACAAGTGCAATGATTCACTATCGTGTTGTTGGATTGCTTTTGTAACTTTATATCAAGATGAAAAATCAGGATCAGGAACAAAATTTCTCATTACATCAGGTCAACCTGAACTCTTTCAAGCTGGGATTATTATTCCTGGGGAAACGGTGGGTTGATTAATAAGCTAACCGTAACTGTGTGCAGAGAGTAGGAATTTAATATCAGGGGAAACAAATTCCAGTTTACCAAAAATCATTTTTGTTATCGTTGGTTTCCCCCCTTCTCTTATTGCAACCCCCGGGGGAGGGGTAGAAAAAATAAAAATAGATTAAGTGGGGAATAGGACAGAAAAATAAAATCTACTAAAAACAAAAATAAAAAAAATGGTCCATATAAATGAAACAAATGCAAAGAATATTAACGCAAAATAAGAAAACGTCAAACTTTCAGCCCGTGTCTGTTATGACCGCATTCTAGTGTTGAACTTGGCAACAATGGCCACAACAAGCCATGGTTTGTCGGTTTACATAAATTCATGTGTGAAGAACCCCCTTCATTCAAAATCTAGAGGCCTTGCAACTTTTCCGGAAGGTAATGTAAAACACTCCAGACTTGTAGTCACTGATCCCGGACCGGTATGTGATGCAAGTGAGGAGTTTTTGGAACAGGAGCTGGACTGTTTGGAAACATCGCAGCCGGTGCGCGCTTCATTTGAAGACGTCGAGGCAGAGCTGAAAAAGTTGACCGAAGAACAGTTTTACCTAAAACTACAACAGTTAAAAGAATCCAATCGAAAAACTTTAAAGGAGTGTGAAAAGTTATATCAACAGAAGTATGGCGGCGAAGGACAGACTGGAGAACTGGCAGCAAAAGAGCTGGTGGAGAATATGTTCGCGGCTCGCTTGGCTGCTAGGTCAGGACTTGTTAAGGACAGGACAGAAGACATGCACCAGAATGGTCAGATGACCAACGGTTATTTTCAGGACAGAGGTCTATCATTGTCATCAAAACCACCACCTGCGCCTGTGAGCAAGCGTGAGAATTCTCTGTTGAAAACAGCACCAGCCCGAACTGCAGCATTTCAAACCAGCCAAACCCTGGCAAAGACACAGCTCAGCTCAGCACCTGCACGCAGCAGTCAGTACATTCGACGTTCATATAGTCTGGATGATGATGACTGGCGCAGAGCAATGCGAGCATCATCGGATTTGAGTGATGATGAAGCTCAGAGTGAAGGGCCGTTGGATGCGGCAGATGAGGCACCACTTGGCAGAATCACAGACATGTGGCGAGGATTCAGGATTGATGACTACAGCCCTAGTGACCACCATCTTTCTATCTCATCTGCTGCAGGCAGGCGACAGAAAGAGAAAGCTGACCTGGCTGATAATTGGCGTCACAGAATCACAATTCCCAAACCATTTCAGATGACACTGCGAGAAGCAACAAAGAAGACAACAAAGACCAAAGCCCACCAAGAGCTTGAAGAACAGCGTCTTGAAAAACAGCGTGCAGAGGAGGAAGAATGTCAGAAAAAGTTTAAAGCTCAACCAGCACCTGCTCACATTTATTTGCCACTCTATGATGAAATTCAAGAAAAAAATGAAGCCAGGCGACGATATGTCAGACACTACAGCAAAGAATTGTTGAAATCTCAGGAAAAGCCATTTAATTTTGTGAAGAGAGAGGAAGAGAAAAAGCAGCAGCGCTCACGCTCAGCAACTGTAGCAGAGAAGATAGCACAAAGTGTCCAAAAATCCAAAAACAAAGGACAAAATTTTGTTGCCAGGCCTGTTCCGGAGCTTGTCTGTAGTAGTGCACCAAGAGAGAAACTTTTGGAAGAGGAAGAGTACAGAAAGATTCGTATCAAAATGCGAGCCAGAGAATTGCTACGTGAATCTGCGCTTCCTCCAAACATGGAAGCCCACCAAAAAGTAAAGGAGCTAAGAGAAAAAGAGAAGTTGATGAAATCCAAGAAGACTCGAAGTAAACGAAGACCGAAGTCGGCGCATCAGGTTCCAGACTATGACTACCTGTATCATGAGTTTCAGAAAGAACTTGCTCGCAGGAAGCAGGCAAAGGAAGCAACAGTGATGGAACCATTCTCCTTGGAAACAAATCATCTGCGCTCTAGCCGTGAACGAGTTTTGCGAGACATGGAGAGAGATGAGAAACTCATGCGTGATACAGCTCGTGGAACTCCTAGTCTCAATTTAGGTAAGAACACCAGTCTGTTCACTTGAGAAGTAGAGGCATTTTTGGTTTATTTGGTTTTGTTTGTGTTTATTACTTGTTTAAATTAGGTGCGGTGCAGATAGCTGTTGGTATTCTTCAGAGTTGTTATTATATTTGATAGACGTTATGACTGTACGTGTGTCAATGCTTTTTTCTCTGGCAGTTGTGTTATGCCTGCCACAGGTTTAATACTTGTATTATTATTTGTCTAACCAATCTCTCTTTATTGTGAGTGGAAAAAAATAGTTCTCTTAAAGTGCATCTGGACACTCTGTTTGTCTGAGCACTACTGTTCAAAAGCAAAACATCTACGCAGACACATAAGTGATAGACACACATACTTGGCTACACATACTGTATAGTGTTCAAACATACAGTACAATACTAATAATAGTAATATTCTAATAATAATGATAACAACACCAATAATAATAATGATGATAATTATTATGAATATTTAGTGCTAATGCTAATAATGATGATGACTGTGATGATGATAAGACTAATGGTAATACGGAGTAAAAGTGTAGTGATCGTAGTAATACTAATAGTATTAATAAAATTTTTAGGGTTTTAAATCCTGAATCATTTACAAATCAAAACAAAGTGCACACTTTTATCATTCACTCAGATGTTCAGTTATTCACTCACTTGACAAAACAACTGAAGGGCTGGATGCAGATGCAAAATGCAGTACTTAACAGTACAAAATATGTAAAAATTATAGAGCATTATCATAAGGTTATGTTGAAAATTAGCAGTTTGATCCTTGATCAATCCATTTCCTTTCCAACTTCAACCCATTTTTTCTCTCTTTCTCTCCCTTCTTCATCTTGTCCCCTCTCTTCCTCCTTCCCCCTCCCCTTTTCTCCCTCACAGGACTATCCTCTTTTCCTCAGTCTTCATTTCTGCTTTTCATTTGTTCCTTCTTTCCTCTTTAGTTCTTCCTCTTTCACTTCCTTTCTATCCTTATTTTTTCCCATCCTTTGTTCTTTCCTTGATCACACCCCCATTCCCCTGTTCTTTCCCTCTTACTGTCATCTTACATTGAATGAGTTCTTCTAGAGTACTTGTCCGGTCCACTTCCTACAACTTCTTTCAAAGTTTCTTTCCACCTTAGAACTCTCCTTTCCATTCTCTGTTCCCTTCTGTAGTTTCTTCCTGGTAAAATTTGAAGGAAAATTTTAGTTGAGAGAAACGAACCACTATTATCACCATCCCACAAACCCTCGTGTCTCTCCTCTGTCTGTGCCTCCTGTTCCCCTGTACCCTGTCCCCCCACATTGTCTTTCTATTCCTCCTCCCTCTCCTTTCTTACACACACACACACACACACACACACACACACACACACACTCAGTACATGCATTCATAACACCTAATATGATTTGTTAATTCATAATCAGTTAAAAAAATCATACTGTTTTGTTTTGTCAAGTCAGCAATATTGTAGTACATGTTTATGTATTGAGTGCAGACCAGTAAGTGCAAAATGTGCAACATATAGATCTATATGAAATACTTATAAAATTGTTGGATTTTTTTTCATATTTTGCATGTTTCTCTTTATTTGCTTTTTAATCATAAATTTAAATTTATACCTTTAAAAAAAGTCCTTTATCAAATGCACTGTATCACATATTATAAAATCTCAGACTCAGAATAACAGTTTCATAGAACTTGTAAAATGCTATAATTTAATTACATTGATTGACATTAATTTGATATCGCTTCATCTATAGAGAAACCAGATATCTTTTCATAGATAAATCAGTAATGATAATTTAAAAACAGAGCTCAACTTTCTCTGCCTCCCATATCATCACTTCCACTTTCTCCACTCTTCCATTTACAACAATACACACACATACATACATGTACGTGTTGCAGGTGCTCATAGACACATGCACACCCAGACTCGCACGCATGCATGTGCAGACATAAAGACCCACATGTATATGTACATACACATGTCCCCATCCACACATTACACATGGATGCACATACTAATTGTAAATCTGCCAAGTCTTTAATTTACACAGGACTTTTTAGTTATACTTATAGTATGGGCATCTCATTTATCATTGTCTGTGACTTTTTTGTTTGTTTTGTTTTGCTTTGGTCTTTTTCTTTCTTTCATTCTAAATTTTTTTCTTTCATAAAAATTAAGGTTATAGTAATATAATTAATTTTTGGGGAAGAGTTTGTTTATAAATTTTTCTTTTGCTCTGTCTCTGTCTCTCTTTCTCCTCCATCTTTCTCCCTCTCTCTTTTTTATCAGTAATGAAGATGGATATGCTTGTGTTTTCTTTGGAAAAGGAATTGTGTACTACCTACTTTTAAATCATACCTTTTGATTCAACAGGTGTTTTATCCTCATCAATGGATTCCATACCATTCAAGTCCTGCAATTCAGCTGATTTGCGCTCTGGATATTTCAGGTATTAACATTTGGGACATATATTATGCCTCATTCAGTCATTGCCTGTTTTTAAATTTGCTTCTTAAATTTTCTTGCTGAAATACCAACAGACTATGTATACATATAACATTAACACATAGAGAAAATGTGATATTTGGTCTGCTTCAGTGGGTATCACTGTGAATATGTAATGCAGTATTATTTGAGCCCTATACAAACATGTAGGGATATAAACATATATGTGCTGTTGTAATTGATTATAATTTTCGTATTCATTGTGGCACAACAGAATGGGACTGAGAGGTTGAGTTGAGCTGCAGCAATCCAGGTCATTGTAAGATTTTTTGGCTTGACTGGCCCTACCCAGAGTTTGATGTGCTATGCCTGGACTTACTTAGAAAACTAGGGTCAACAGTTTAGTCCCTTTCACATCAGTACTGCATCAGTAATTATTAAGGTCTTGTTCCAAATTTCCAGACCAGTGCTGCTGGTGTCTCTGTATCTCTTGGACCTGATTGGCACCAGGATATATATAATTTATATATATATATATATATATATATATATATATATATATATATATATATATATATATATATATATATATATAGTATGTATGTATGTATGTATGTATGTATGTGTATGTATTATATGTACATGTATATGTTTTTATATATATATATATATATATATATATATATATATATATATATATATACATATATATATAGATATATATATATATACACGTATATATAATGAAAAAAATATTGATTACAGCTTTGTTAAGCAGTCTCAATGTACAGTAGAACTCAGTGACAATAATAAATAACAATAATAAAATGATAACCATAATAAAATAAAAATGACAATAACAACAACAACAACAGCAGCAGCAGCAACAACAACAACAATGATAATAATAGTAACAACAATAATAAAGATAATAATAACAGTACATGTATTTGTGTGGTGCCAAACCTTGACAGTTCAAATCAAAGCACATTTATGCATCAGACATACACTGATACAGCACGCATGCAATAAATAAGTATACTTGAGAATTAAAAAAAAACAAAAACTGAGGGAAAGAGCTAGTTGTAGAATTTGTCAGGAAAAGAGATGGCTTTTTAAATTGGATTTAAACGCAGAAAGGATCTTTGTTAGGCGAAGGGAGAGTGGAAGTCTGTTCCAGGTAGACGTCTAGAAACAGCAAAGGAACTGGCCAACAGTTGATTGTTTAAATCTAGGGACCCAATGGGAAAGAGTGTTTGAAGCTGAGCACAAAGTGCATCATCACTATCACACCTATTCTTATTTTACATCATTGTAGCATTGTAAACTATTGTCTTAGATTCTGTGTCTGTTTGTAGTCTGTTCTTAGGATGCTTCAGTTTTGGTGGATATGGAGTTTGTTGAGAACTGAAATGAGTAGTGTGTGAGAATTGACACACTGACAGTGCAGGCAATAGGGGCATCGAAAAAGAGACAAGAGACTGAAAAAAGATTGTACAAATGGCTAAGAAGCATGACAAAACTAACAATCTGATAACATGGGTTTCTTTTTTGATGATCTGTATTAGTGTATACAAATAAACATGTGCATTATGATTTATGATTACAGCATGATTTGCTAGGAAAGTGTTCACTGTATAAGAGATGACTGTTGGGGTATGGGTGTATTAAGTGGAAGACCTTTTATTCAAAATTCTGTTATCATTTCTCTTTGTGTGTTTGTCTTGCCTTATTCCTGGCAGTAGAGGGTTCACAGAACCATGATGAATTTGTTATTATTATTATTATTCCAAGTGCTTGACCCATAGTAGACTTTACATGAAGAGTTTGCTTTGTGTTAATTATTGTAAGCTATTAAAGAAGATTCTACATATCCTATAGCATTTTGATATGGAAGAAATGACTGTGAATCTAACGCTCTTTACATTGAAGCTATTAAAGAAAATAGTCACAGATGAATATTTCATGATGGAAGATGTCCCTTTGTGTGTGTGTGTGTGTGTGTGTGTGTGTGTGAGTGTGTGTGTGTGTGTGTGTGTGTGTGTGTGTGTGTGTGTGTGTGTGTGTGTGTATGTGTGTGTGTGTGTGTGTGTGTGTATACAGGTCACGGAAAGACCGTGAAGTGCGTCAGGAAGATCGGGAGAAAGAGGAAGAGCGACGTAGACGGCTGAGGGAATCAAAACTGCGCAAGTACATCACAGAGCGTGGTGGGGATACACCCAGAGGGCGGGATGCACAGAAGGAGCGACTCAAACAGCTCAGGTAACCAGGCTTCCTTGGTGGACTGGTTGGTTCTCTTGATAGAGTGGACATCTTGAGCTCAGTCCCAGTCTGCAACGTTAAGATCTAGCCTGTTCACTGCCGATCTTAACCCGTTGACTCCCGCACCTTATCCACCAACTGCAAAAACTTAACCCTCTGACTCCCTCACCCTAACCACCAGCTTTCTGCAGGAAGCTGGTGGATAGGATGAGGGAGTCAAAGGTTAAGTTTTAGCTTTGCAAGTATGGGTGGCAGTGCAGGATGCTAGTGGACAGGTTTTCGGGAGTCAGAGGGTTAATGTTGTCATTGTTTTGGTGATGCCAGCTTTTATTTTTCATAAGTCCCTTTTCCCCTTTTCCGTTTCAAGACCATACCAGTGTATAGGGTTTTGTGCAGGTTCAGGAAGTCTGCCAGATAAGTGCTGTCAGATCTTGGTGGAATAGTCCGAGTGCAATGAATCCCTGTTTCAACAAACTCTGGCTCCAAAACTCTTCCGCAGCCTTTTCTGTATTTCTACCTTCCCCTTTTGTTTAAAGGGGATGAATGACTTAGATCAGCCAGTGACTCACGTGTTTGTGTCTCTAGGTCTGTAGATAAAATATGCCATCGCCAGCATGTTTGCTTTATTTTATTGTTTTGATTTTTATCTTTTTTTTTTTTCAGTCATAGATCTGTAGAATGTGGCAATAGATGTTTGATGTTGAAAGGGTATATTCTTTGTTGGGGTGGTGGTGGGGAGGGAGGGGATTATAGTCAGTGGCCAGTGACAGTGGTAAATAGTTTTCATTCGTTCTTGGATGGATTTTGATGAAACGCTGACTTTGGTGCAAAAACAATTTATAATAATCGGTTGATACAAACATACACATACACATACACATACACATAGACATACACATATACACAGACACAGACACAGACACATACACACAAGCACACACACACACACACACGCACGCACGCACGCACGCACGCACGCACGCACGCACGCACGCACGCACGCACGCACGCACGCACGCACGCACGCACGCACGCACGCACACACCACACACACACACACACACACACACACACACACACACACACACACACACACACACACACACTATGCAGTCCCTTACGTATAGGTGGAAACTCGATGCATTAAAAACAAAGTACACCAGAAATATTGTCTGTCTTTGTGGACAGAAAACAACGACCAGTCATTTACTTTCTTGCATTAGTATAAAGCGACTCATTCCGGTACTTTCTACTCACACAATTTCCGACATATTTGAATCATCATTATTAACACGAATTTTTTGTTAGCCTGTCAAAAAGTCCAATAGTTCAATATTTGTAATTCGTTCATCTTCTTGTTCATGGTTACAGTTAGCTAAATATTTGTTGTAGTATGCTACTTCATTTGTTATGTTTACGCTTCCCTCTGACATTTGCCTTGTCCTTGCTTCTTACTTGTTTTTCACTTGGTTTTAGCCCGAATATGTTTTTTGCTGCTCGAGTGGGCTGTAAGTGATATGAATTTGAATTAAATTTCATTTATTTTTTTAACCATGACTAACTACACATAAACATTTGCATTTGCTCTTCCGGTTTCTATTCCCCTTCCCCACATCGCTTTTTTTACGTACTTAATTTTTCATTTATTCAATTGTTTATTTACTTATTTATTTATTTATCATTATTATCATTGTTATTAGCATTTATTATTTTTTATTTATTTATTTACTTTTTTGTTTTCTTTTTTTGTTTTGTTTATTTGTCTAAAATCACTTAAGTGAATAGACATTAAACCAATGACCACCACCACACACACACACTTTCACTCACGTTTGAACAGAGGTATTCAGTCTCAGATTGGGAAACTGAGATGGGGGGAAGTGGGGAGGTCTGATCAGTAGCACTGATGGTGGGTTCCAATTTCTAAACCAGTATCAATTCCATAGTCAACAAGTTAACAAGAAACACCACGAGAGTGCAGATGAGACCTGGAGCGTGGTGTTTCTTGTTAACTTGTTAACTATAGTATTGATACTGGTTAATGGGTACTGTCCCTCTGAAGGGACAGGGCAAGGAAAGCAGTAGTGGACAGATGGACACTACTCTCGTAATGTTGGCCTTAAGAAAGTTGAAGGGCGTTTCACCTCTTACTCCAACAAAATGAAATTGAAGAGAACTAAAACATAGCTTTGTACCAGTCTGCTGTGAGTCAGTCATGCATGGATGCACGGGTGGATGTAAAGTTGTGTGTGTTTGTGTGTGTGTTTGTGTGTTTTGCTGTTTTTGTTATTTTTTATGTGCTATATAATTATAACTGGAATTGTGGCAACGGTTGTATTATATATAATGTCTAAGGTAATAAAGTATTTTGAATTTGAAATGCTTCGTTTATGGGGAAACCTTTAGCGTAATGTTTATCTAATCAGTACCACTTTGTGCTGTGATGATTGGTCTGACATGTTACAAGAAATCAGAGATACTGGAGGCAAATAAGCACATCGTGTGTGTGTGTGCGTGCAGGCACATGTGCATGTTTGTTTGTTACTTCTGTTTACCTCCATTCACAAACGTGCTTCTGTCAATATATGTTTGTATATCAATGTACAGATATGTGCGTGTTTGTGTTGCAGAGAAGCTGAGCTGGCAAGGCTGGATCAGTATGAGAAGGATTTGGAGGAAATGCGAAGCAGAGTGGAAAAACGGCCACTCCTGTTTGAACAAGAAACACAGGTATGTGTGTCTTGACTTCAAACTGATATTATTTTATCTGTTTTCTGTTCTTTTTATTTATTTGTTTATTTATTTATTTATCTATCTATATATCTGTCTACCTATCTATCTATCTATCTATCTATCTATCTATCTATCTATCTATATCTATCTAATCTGTTTATTTATTTATTCATTTATTTATTTGTTTGTGTTTTTCTGTTTTTCTGTCATTTTTAATCCATAAAATATGCAGTCCAGCAAGGTCAACAGGGGCAATGGACAACATGGGACAGTGCACTCCAAAGAAGTCTCAGCTGGAACGATATGTGGCACATGGCTCCTCTAAGGATAAGCTTCCTCCTCAGATCTGTATATGACCTGCTCCCCTCGAATGCAAACTTAGTGAAATGGGGGAAAGCAGACGACCCAGCATGTCCGCTCTGTCAGAAGAAACAAACAGTGGAACATGTCCTAAGCTCTTGCAAAGTAGCGCTAGCCCAAGGAAGGTATACATGGAGGCACAACCAAGTTCTGAAAGTGATCACAGATGTGGTTAGCGAAAAAACCATGACCCCAAACGCACCAATTGCTATGACAACGTTCTACAAAGCAGGAGGGAAACAGGTCTGGCCCGAAAGGGCTATGACAACCAGCACATTGCCAAAGGGTCTTCTGGATGGAGCAGTCGACTGGGAGTGTACAGCAGACCTCCCAGAGTGGAGAAATTACCCAGATGTCATCAGCAAGACAGGCATGAGACCAGACATCGCTCTCCACTCTGACTCCTCGAAACAAGTGATTCTGATAGAACTCACTGTGCCATACGAAAGCAGAATGGAAGAAGCACATATCTACAAGACCGAAAAATACGCCGGTCTTGCCAGCACCCTGAAGAAAGCAGGTCTGCGGGTCAAAATCTTCGCCATAGAGGTCGGGGCAAGAGGGTTTGTGGGCACCTCCGCTTATGATCTCATGAAACAACTCGCCATTTCTGGGAAGAAGAGGACTAGAGCCCTTAAAGCGATGGCAGAGGCAGCAGAAAGGAGCTCAAGCTGGATCTGGGCAAGGAGGAACCAAAAAAGTGAACTTCATAAGGATTAAATTCCCTACAGATGATGTGTGCCCCGTTAGCACATTGGTAAAACCGCGTACCGCAGTTCTGAAGCGCAGAATCGCCCAGGTTCGATCCCCGGCGTGGGAAAAAAAAAAAAAAAAAAAAAAAAAGACAACAGCAGAAGGGCATCCAGGAGTCATGACCTGGATGTGGCCCGGCCCCCCGAGAGTGTAAGGAATTCAGGGCCGAAACACTTGTCTAAAGGGGGTTACTTCTCTGAAGACCTTCTGTTGTCTAGCTCTCCCTAGAGTTTCTTTCTACCTTTCTACCCTGTCTACCTATCTATCTATCTATCTATCTATCTATCTATCTATATCTATCTAATCTGTTTATTTATTTATTCATTTATTTATTTGTTTGTGTTTTTCTGTTTTTCTGTCATTTTTAATCCATAAAATATGCTATCTTCTTTCAGTAATCTGTAAAACACAACTAATCTACCTGTTTACATGAAAACCTACATCAGTTCTTCATGGTCTGACATCAGTAAAGTGATACACTACAAAAAATCTAAAATCATGGAATATTATTTATACTCTCTCGAATATTTTTCTGTTATTTATCTGTGTGTTAATTATTCTGTTTATGTTTGGTACATTTCAGTCCAATGCGGGTAAGGCTGCAGAGAAGAAGTTCAAAACCACTCTGAAAACTGCAGGCATCGATGAAGATTTTCTTCGAACTCGTAGCTCTGCCGCCCCCTCTGCACACAGTGATGAGAACTATGAGGACGACTATGAAGAGGATAATTGATAATAATTCATCCAGTTTTTTCATGCGTCAGAAGAAAGTGTATCAAAAGCTTCCATGCGATCTTCTATTTTACATATTTTTAGATCTATTTCTTTATTCTAATTTATTCCTTCTTTTAAGGTGAAGACTGGGTGTTAGAAAGCCCCAGCATATAATCATATTGCTTATTTTCAACCCTCAGTAATGAAGACTTTCTCTGCATTTCTCTCTTAAGATTAGTATTACTTTTCATGATATATTGAAACAAGTTTTCCCCTTCAAATAATAAAATTAGTTTTAGTTTCAGCAGTCTGTGCATATGTCTATATTTCCAGTAAGTAGGGCTCAAACAGGACATCTTTCCATTGTTTTTATAGGCATCATGTATAAGACCATGATTTTAGTCATGTGTGGAACTATGATTTCTGTTTTGCCTTTGTGGTGTGGCTCGTATGGAATCATCCATGCACTGATAACACTTCTTCGAGCTGACCAAGACTGAAAGTGAAACTTCAGCATGATATCTGGACTAAGATTTTTGTGTAAATGTGTAATGAGTAGTGCTGATTGAAAACTTGTTCTTTTTATGGTTGATGTGTCATGTACTAGACCTGCCTGACACAGAAGTAGACCACTCACCTTCCAGTCTGCCTGCCTGAGTTTGCATGGGTCTCCAGTCTACCCAGCTGTGAATAAGTACCCGACTTTCTTCAAAGTTAGGGAAGGTAATGTAGCGAGGGAGAGTGCCCTTATTATGCTGTCTCTGAGAAAAGTTGAAGTCTTTACCACCTCACACCCCTACAACCTTAGGGTTAAGGGCAGGCCATTACCTGTCATTTATTTACATTGTGTTATGTTTAGTATTATCATCTAAACACTAAAGAGACCACTCCAAAGCAGTTACAGCTATATACAAATGAAAAAATTAAAAGGAATGTCCAAGTAGTTTCCACACTTTGTACATAAGGTGCAGACACATTCAACAGATAGTTACTAAATAAGACCATATGTTGTCCAGTGCATACAAAAGTCCTGTGATATATAATTGATATGTCATAAGCGTTTGAATGACATGTTTTTGTTACAAAGAAAGGGATCAAATGTAAATATGGGATGAAGTGTCTGCTTAGTGTAAAAATTAAACAGTTTTAGTAAAGGGAGAGAAGTCAGAGGTGGATAGCAAGAAGCAAGAATAGACTTGCAGCAGGGTGACTTCAGTCTGTCTCTATAGTCTGTATATCTGTCACTGTTTGTTTTATTTTTCTGTCTTTTAACAAAATCAGGAGTGGGGGAGTGATAGAGAAGAAGAGGCAGCAGAGAAAGAAGAACTATTTGATCAAGGGGTACTGTAGATATACTAGAAAGGAAGTGAATTATCACAGCTCATTGGATAATAGTGTGTATAATACATTGCATACATCATACATGTCTCTTACCTGTATGAAATATGTACCAATATTGCCTTGATGCAACAGTGGCCTGTTAATCCAAATCTGTATTTTATGTGGCATGAACTAAAGCTTGTGTCTGCTGCAATCGCCTACATTAACTTGTTTCTGTCTAGCAGCTGCCTTATCTTATTTCTTCCATTCATCTATTGTTGGACAGGTTATAGTAGACTAGATACGCTGTTTTGCGTTTGTACATCTTTTTGCTTTTTGCGGTTTGCTGTCAGGAAGCCATCTGTGTGAAATCATAATGAGCTGTATGTCTGGGTCAGTCTGCAGCTGTGTGAAACATTGCAATTGTGATTGTCTTGAAAATGATTAAGGCCATAAGCTTTGAAAATTATTGATGATTGATCTTTTTTCATGTTAGTCATGGTTACGTACACAGTTCATATTACATATGGTAATTTTAACCATTGTTGCAGCTGCTTTTTTCCTTTCCCGCAAATGTCGTTGTGGTAAACTTGTGACTGTCTGAGAAATGTTTGGTACTGCACTCTTTAGAGTTTAATGGGATGACAGTATACCATAAAATCTGCCCATTCATAACATTTGTCATTGTTTTGATACCAACCCAACACTGGGTTACAGATTTTCAAGGGATCAGTTATCTTCAAAAGTTTTTTCTCCCAAGCCAGTGATGATAACATTTTCCGGGTGATTGTAATGTTCTCTGTTACATGAAGAAAGTCCTGTCCATCGCAACAAATGAAAAGCAGATAATCTTGTCAGAAAGGCAATTTATCATCATTCAGTTTGTGAGACGAGCATGTACACACACACACACCACACACACACACACACACACACACACACACACACACACACACACACACACACACACACACACACACACACAACATACACACACACACAAACACACAAACACACACCCCCTGCACCATTATTTTATTTTTTTGAATATGTAGAGATCGATTTAAACTTCATGATATCTGTATATACTGAACACTGCTTGGAAATTTGAGGGCAACCTGAGATATTGAAAGTAAAAATATTGGTATAATATGAATCATTTTGATATTTGATCTGTTTGAGTGCTTTTATCTCTGTTTTTCCTTATGGTAGAAAGGTGTGGGGAATGTGTGTGGTGTGTGTGTGTGTGTGCGCGCGCGCGGTGTGTGTGTGTGTGTGTGTGTGTGTGTGTGTGTGTGTGTGTGTGTGTGTGTGTGTGTGTGTGTGTGTGTGTGTGTGTCCTAAGCATGAAATCATGACTTTATTGCAACTTTTAATCTCCTGAAGATTCTAGTTTCTCAGTGTGTGCAGTTTTTTAAAAATTAAAATACACTTGACACACATGGGCATATTGCACTGACATTTGTGAACATTGTATGTTTCATGTCTTATTGTGTGAATAATGTTCTTATGTGTAATGAGAATGTACAAAACTGCCAGTTGTTTTTTATTATCATGTTACATAGAAGTGCATAGATTTTCTCAAAATTTTGCAGGGTTGGTTTGTTTGATTTTAGAGTGGATAGCATAGTTGTGCTTTTTGAGGTAAAAGGACATTGTGTTAGTATTAAGTGTTACTTGTAATATAAGAGACGAAGACATTGCTTGTAAGATACAAGAACATTGTGTTAATGTCTTATGAGTAGTTTAACATTCATGAAAGGAGTCACCAATTTAGATTGCTCTGTGATACCTATGTTTGTATCTGTTTGGAAGGAAAATGTATCAGCAACTGTTCTTGGGTGGTTGACATGTTTTACTTCAGTTTTAAGTATTCTTAACAGATTCAGGGCTTTTGATGGGCACAATAGGCTATCAACAGTATGAAAATATGAATAGTTATTTTGGACTCAGTCATTGAAAGATACAAACGTTATATGTATGTTTGTTTGCATGAGAGAACTCGGAACTTGGAATTTTAATGAATATTGGCCAACAGCCCCTGTCATGTGGGGAGTATCAGTACACATGTATTTGCCATAAAGACAATGGTAGACAACAAACTCCAACACTGATGACCTTAGATACAGACATGTAATACTTCACATTACTACATTTGTCGTACTGTTTTCTCACATCTTGAAGGCAGCGATGAGAAATTTAACTGTGTTAACTATATTTTCTGTTCAGTCATTGGTCAGTGTATGAATGAGCAAATCTTCTAAATCATCATCTACAGAGGTAACAAGATTATAGAGATGTTTGGTCTGATTGTATGATGGGCACTTTTAACAGAAAATATATTTTGTTTTTTTTGTATATTTGGACAGACTGGACAGATGTTTTCAGTCATTGGTGAAAAGTGTTTAAATGTTTATCTGAG
>JAPXFY010000012.1:53715843-53728343 GCA_030674185.1 Monoplex corrugatus
TTTAATAACACCGTACATGCATATGCTAACATACTGGAGCACACACACACACACACACACACACACACACACACACACACACACACACACACACACACACACACACACACACACACACACACACACACACACACTCGCTCAATCAAACACACGCACACAGGTATACACACTTACATAAATATCTACGCTCGCACGCTCTCACGCACTCACACACCAATACACACATAAACGAACACACACACACACACACACACACACACACACACACACACACACACACACACACACACACACACGCACACGCACACTTGCACCCCATGCACACACACATACACACACACGCACCCACACACACATACACACACATACACTAGCACACACGCACACACGTACACACACACTTGCACACACACACACACACACTACACACACACACACACACTACACACACACACACACACACACACACACACACACACACACACACACACACACACACACCACACACACATGCACACACACTACACACACACATGTACGCACACACACACACTCACGCACGCGCGCGCGTGCACACACACACACACACACACACACACACACACACACACACACACACACACGGACATATATACGCATCAGTCAGTACGTTTCAACCGTCATGTTCGAAGGTCACTTATAGCTTTCGTTATATCGGTGCGTCCCGTCTTTTTGTGGTTTCCATCAATAATTAAAAAAACCTGTCCAAATGTCGATCATCATAATTCAATATTACGCAAAGTTGTGCATGCGCTCATGTGTGTGAGTGAATGTTTAAACAGAATGTGTGTGTGTGTGTGTGTGTGTGTGTGTGTGTGTGTGTGTGTGTGTGTGTGTGTGTGTGTGTGTGTGTGTGTGTGTGTGTGTGTGTGTGTGTGTGTGTGTGTGTGTGTGTGTGTGTGTGTGTGTGTGTGTGTGTGTGTGTGTGTGTGAATATTCAAACAGAACGGGTCAGTGAATGTGAATATTTAGAAAGAATGGCTCAGTTAGGTGATTTTTTTTTTTTTTTTAGCATGAAATGTGCAAGCATATAAACTGAGAAGGAAATATCTGTCTGTGGCGGTTACAGCCCAGCTGAAATTACGAAAATGTTCACTGGGCGACAAAAAGACCCAGTATAGGAGCATTGAAAGAACAGAGCAGTTATTCCGCTTGCTACGAGTGGATTGTCTCAGTCTTTCAGTCTATTTGCTAGGTTGGTTTTTCGTTTCAGAATAAAAAACAAACAAACAAACAAAAAACAAAAAACAACAACAAAAAACAGTAAAACAAATTTAACTATGGATTGACCATTTCTTCTGCGTATGTCTTTTTCTCCCTCTGTGCAGGGGACTATGTTAGATCTTGACCATCATTTATTCACAAGTTTACAGAGTGTGACCATTAGGTCTTTATCTGTTTATTTTCGTTCAAGCATCACTGCACCTCAGACGGTGAGTCCGGTGTCAGGAAAAAGATGATATTGAACGTCCTCTTTGCTATCATCATTGATTAGACTATTGTCTTCTATGTTCTGTAAGTTAAAGGTTGTTTTTATGTGAACAAGATTTGTTTATTTGTATAAATTGATATCATTTGTGTTATCACATTGTTAGATGATGCTTAATTATCGTTCAGCAAAGGAATGTGGATTTTGAAACGGATTCATAGGGGAAATGTTGACATGTGCTAAACCTTAATGTTCATTTTAAAACTTCCAATGTATGAATGGAAGTCCATGATCGCCAACGCCATGCAGCAAGGCACCTGATGATGATGATGAATGTATGAAATATGATTGTGTATATTATGTATATTGTGTGGAGTTCATGTGTCAACATTGTCTTTTCATATGTGTACAAGTTTTTGTTGTTGTTTTTGTTGTCATTCTTCGTTGCCAAATTGTATGTAAGATGTCCGTTTGTTGTGAAACAAAACATGAATAAAAAAGTTGTAAAAAGTCCTCTTTGCTGCTCTGGAGTTGATCTTCTAGAGTTGCTCCGTTTGGCCACTAACTGTTGCTGTCATCTGTGGACAGTGAGCAAAACTGTACAATGTGCTCTGGAGACCGTGGTCTCGTCTGGCATGGACAATTATCTGTGTGGGACAGCCTCGCTCGACAGATATGCTGAAGTAGGTGACAGCGTTCTATTATTGAGTTATTGATCTATTCATTACAGATTGTATCGACATGACTGACTGTGACCCATACGGAACAGTCATGTGCACTCGGTCCAAAGCTGCCAAGAAATGGGCCCAGGCCTGCTGCAGGGAGTACTGTGGTTTCTGCAACAAAACCATCCCCAAAAACCAAGATTGTGATAGTAAGTACTTACATCTAAACCTCGTAGAACCAGGAACATCTCGCTCCCATTCCTGAAAATGTCCCCACCTTCTCTGCAAAATTGTCTACTATTTCCTCCTTAGGTTTGCCTGGTGCTCTTTTTCTCTCTGGCTTTCCTGTTGTGACTAGGTACTCAAATTTCCCTTGCCTCATGAGATGTCCTATAAATGTTCCTTGTCTTTTCCTACTTGTCTTTTCCAAATCTTCTTCAGTAACGTTCTTTTGTCTTTTCCTACTTGTCTTTTCCAAATCTTCTTCAGTAACGTTCTTTTTGTTTCTGCTTCTTTCAAGACTGTCTCGTTTGTGCTCTGCACTGTCAATGGAACTGTTAAATTTTTTTCTTAGCAACCATATTTCAGCTGCCTCGATCTTGTTCTGACTTTGCTTGTTGATTGTCCAGGTCGGCATCCCTATAACACTATTGGTTCTACATAACACTGAAAATACTCTCTTCGTAATGTCAGTTGTAAGGCATTTGTTGAATGTTGTTCTTCTGGCCAGTTCTGCTGGATATTTCTGCCGTCTGGTGAGATGACTGCTCACAGGTATTCGGACTTATCAACTTGTCTCAATGTTGTGCCATTTGTTGATATTTTACATGAAGGGACTATTTTTTCATTGATTATCATGACTTCAGTCTTCTTACTATTTAGCTCTGGCCCTGTGTTTATGCCTTCTATTTTTATTATATTCACAAGACTTTATAGGTCTTTTTTTTTCTTCATTTTCTACAGTTAGAACAGTGTCATCAGCATAATGAAGATTATTCATCATTTGTCCTCCAGTGTTTATCCCGAGGGCATTCTTCTAGGTTTCCCGTGATGGTTTCGCTGTTCAATGAAAACAAATCTGGTGACAGAACACATCCCTATCTCTTTTGATATTTTGAAAAGAACTTATCATTTTCTACGTTCCTACTGCTGTTTGTTCCCAATATATATTCCTTATTATTCCGAGATATTTTCCATCAGTATTGAGCTTTTTCAGTTGGCTGATAAAGTTTTCGTGTTTTAACCCATCAAAAGCCTTGGTATAATCAACAAAACATAAATATAAATCCTTATCCAACACATTTGACCTTTCTATGAGAATTCTTAGGGTATGTATGGCATTAATAGTTCCTTGCCCTTCAGCAAATCCACGTTGTTCTTTTGCTATTTATGATTTGATTCTATTTCCAGTTCTCATCATGATTAGTCTTAATACAATCTTTGACTTCGGTATTAGATACATTCTCCTGTAATTTTCTGAGAAACCCATGACTAGCTTAGTAATATGCACATTATTATACTTTCTCCTGCAGCTTTGTGATAATCAGATGACAAGTTAGGCAATATGAAGGCCAACATTAACGTACATTCTTCTGTCCCTCTCTTCCAGCAACACCCCCCAACTTCATCCATTGAGAGTGAGGATCCACTGGCATTAGCGGCTGTAACGACGTCCTGCACATGAATTGTGTCGTTTCGTCGTTTGCTTCAACGGGCTGTTTAATCAGATGTCTTGTATATTCGAATTAATTTGCAGAAACAAAGATGACAAACCAAAGAACTAGAAATTGAAGGCTTACCAGAAACTTATAGTATCTTAGATTTTTTTCATATTTTGTAGAGCTCGTTCTTGTGTGGTAATGATTTAACACTAGTCTTGGTGTGTTCGCCTATTTTCAGAAAAAAATGTTGTCCTCGTTTCTGTCACCCCCCCCCCCCATTTCTCTCTCCGTGTGTGTGTGTGTGTGTGTGTGTGTGTGTGTGTGTGTGTGTGTGTGTGTGTGTGTGTGTGTGTGTGTGTGTGTGTGTGTGTGGTGTGTGTGTGTGTGTGTGTGTGTGTGTGTGTGTGTCTGTGTTTTGTTTGTTTGTTTGTTTTTTCCGATGGTCTCCAGCCAGCTTCTCCCATTCTTAGATGTTTGAATACTCTGTTTCTTTTCTTTTTCAGTTTTTTTCTTTTCTGTTTTTCTTTCTCTTTTTCTTTTGTCTTTTTTTTTCTACCCTGTCCAATTTTCTATGTCGCTTCAATGGCCGCAGAGTCTGTGACAAATTCTGTTATAATGCTGTAATAATGCATGACGATGGAGATGATAAAAATGACGTTATGGAGTTTCATTCTGGGCTGAGACTGCATGACAGGGCAGTACTCTATGCTTTTCACGATATATCTTGACGTCACCCAGGCTCGAGTGTTGGCCAGGAATTTTCAGCAACACCATCAATGACACATCCGCGAAGTGGATGAAACAGGACTGTGCGTTCCAGTCTTCCCAGTACATTCAACTCTCGTTAAAAGCTGGTTGTGGCCGAGAAATCCTACAATGATTTTTGATAGGATCATTCATGCATCTTGTCTGAGAAATTTCCGGATTTTCCTTTGATTTTCTTAGCCCGGAAACACAAACCAGAAGAACAAGAAAATCAATGTAAGCGCATCTCCAACAAGACAACACAAAACAAAACAAGCGCAAATTTTCGGCCAACTAGCCTTTGTCAAGCGCGAACGCACGGTCACAGACAAATCACAGACACCAAACAATGGATAATAAAAACGGGACTAAAAACTTCCCTGCCGCCTCGTTCGCGCTTGACAAAGGCTAGTTGGCCGAAAATTTGCGCTTGTTTTGTTTTGTGTTGTCTTGTTGGAGATGCGCTTACATTGATTGGACGAGGCGGCAGGGAAGTTTTTAGTCCCGTTTTTATTATCCATTGTTTGGTGTCTGTGATTTGTCTGTGACCGTGCGTTCGCGCTTGACAAAGGCTAGTTGGCCGAAAATTTGCGCTTGTTTTGTTTTGTGTTGTCTTGTTGGAGATGCGCTTACATTGATTTTCTTGTTCTTCTGGTTTGTGTTTGCTTGGGCGCAGGCAGTCACTCTTGTTTTGGATCTTAGCCCGGAGAGATTAAAAAAAATCTTTTTGTCAAAACGAAAGAATACACATTGAAATCTGTGCATTAGTAACATCGGTTTGTTATGTTACAATTTTTTAGGTTTTTTGGAAAGTGTCATTCTGTCATCCTTTTTGTATTGTTTACATTGTTTGTTTTAGTATTGCTAAATTTCAGAAAGTAAAGAGAACCTGTGCGTATGTATTCTTTTTATTATCATTATTATTTTTATTTCTTATGGAGCCTTTTGTTATTGATAATAAAAAAAATGTCGTTGATCATTTCATGCCTTTTCATTGCTTACCTTGATGTTTGTGTTTACATACACTTAGGCATTTGTTCACGCGTGCTAAAAAGAGGTATTTGTGTGCGTGCGTGCATACGTGTGTGTGTATGTATGTATATAAGTGTGTGTGCGTGTGAATACATCGTTCGTTATTTCTTTTAACGTCTGTTCACATATGTGCTTTTAGACGGAAAAAAAAAGAAAAAAAAAAAGGTGTCTATGGGGTGGAAGATTCTACGAAATCATAAAGACAGTTTAACATATTAATTAACATTAAAAAAAATTTATAGGACAATAGAAAAGCAATCATAACAGAACGATTAGGCTTGAACAGATTGCTCAGGGCTGTATGTGTGTATGTAACCGCGCGCGCGCGCGCGCGTGTGTGTGTGTATGTGTGTGTGTGTGTGTGTGTGTGTGTGTGTGTGTGTGTTGTGTGTGTGTGTGTGTGTGTGTGTATGTGTGTGTGAGTGTGTGCACGTATACGCATGCGCATGCAACGAGCGTATCCCGTGCTGGGTTATGACAAACCATCTGTGATTATCTGGTGGGGTAGAGGGGTAGAAAAGGATAATCTTACCGAATAAAAACATTGTAACAGTCAAGGAGTAATGATAAAACTAACAAGCAAACAAACAGAGGTAGGTAGGAGTTACAGGTATAAAAACAATCGGTCTTAATCAAAGGAAACGACCTACAGGACTGTGCAGTAAATGCCTAGCAAAGTGTAAATACAAAGTGAAATCAGTGTGTTTCTGTTTCAATTTTGAAAATGATACAGGGAAATAAGGTCGCATTCGCTGACAACACAAAAGGTGTTTAACTGTTATAGACTCATTACAGACACATTTGATGGTATTATTGAACTTAATCCGAAGTGAGTCCAGATATAATCTGTAAGCTAGTCTTGTAAAACCCTGGTAATTTACGATGAAGGGTCGATAGTGACATTGCGCTTTTACTTTCTTTTCTAATATAGCATTCATTTCATGTTCAGAGAGTCGTAAATCAAGTTTAGTACTGCCTGCCCTATTCATTGCTGCACTTTTAGCGATTCTATCGACTCGATCATTATCTATTATACCACAGTGTGATGGAATCCAACAAAAAGTAACGTGAGTATTATTTGTTATTAAACAATGAATTAAAAAGTTTATCTCAAATATTAACGTACTATTTACTTTACATTTGCAGCTCGTCAGGGATTGTAATGCAGATTTCGAATCTACACATAATAAGATACTAAATATAGCTATGGGTAGATCTACTATATATTTCAGAGCCATTAGGATGGCGACTAATTCAGACGTGAAGATTGAGTGTCCCTGTTCTAAAGAGTAAGCCTTTTCCACTTTTAAGTTTGGAATTATAAAACCAGCGCCTGCTGCACCATCATCTAGAACAGAGCCATCAGTAAATATTTTCAAGTGATGTGAATATTTTTCATGCAGATGAGACAGAACGTCAATTGCCAACAGGTGCGGATTAATATCTTTTCTCAAGTCAGTTTCAATGTAGTTGATATCAAAAGTAGCAGTGGACAATTCCCAGGGGGGTAGAGGACAACATATCAGTTTATGTGAAACTTTTTTGGGAACTACTCTGCAAATTTCGAAGAGCTCATTTGTGTAACTGGATATTGTTTCTTGTGCCTTTATTGTTCTTGCTCTCTTGGGGAAATGGATGTCAGACCGAATTTTAAGATCCGTGTCAACATAGTTAGCTACTGCATTTGCTCTAACTATATATTTAGCAGCTGATAACTTCCTCCAGTCTTCCAAAGGAAGGATGCCGGCTGTTTTATATACTTCTTGTGTTTTTGTATACACCGGTACCCCAAGAGCACATTTAACAGCTTTACTATCTAAGCTTTGAAGTTTTTTCAAACAACATTTTGGGGCTGAAAAATAGACCTCTTGGCCATAAGCCAACTTTGATCTGACTAAAGCTGTCACAAGATGTAATAACGTTTTAGTGTCCTGCCCCCATGACTGTTTACTAATTATTTTTATTAAATTAAAGCTTTTCACGGCTTTGTATAACAAGGCATCAATATGTACTTTCCATTGTAAACTAGAAGTCAAGTGAACTCCCAGAAATTTCACCTGAGTGGTATATTTCAGTTCCTCATTATCAATTTTGAACAGTGGTAACTCTTTAGGACTGAAACCATTATTAAAAAGAATCATATGTGTCTTTTCATTGGATATTTCCAGACCGTTAACTTTCAAGTAAGTGGAAATGTGATCAATTTCACGTTGATAGATCTTTTTAATATAGGTTATTTCTCTTAAGGAAGTCTTCCTTTTCAACGAAACGTTCATCCAGAGCGCTATATCATCAGCATACTGAGCTAAGTTCACATTGTTTGAGACTTGTGATGGCAGGTCATTGATCAAAATATTAAATAAAAGAGGAGATATTATGGAACCCTGTGGAATTCCCATGTTTACAGGTCGTTTTTCAGAGTATGTATTACTTATTTTAGCGACTATACTTCGATTACTTATAAATGCTTTGATGAAATAATAAATATTACCTTTGAGACCAATATGTTTCAATTTCAACAAAAGTCTTGCATGCCAGACTTGATCATACGCTTTTTTAAGATCAAAAAAGGTAGCTAAGACATTTTTCCTTCTCGCAAACTGAGTTTTTATTTGAGTTGTTAATTTAACTAAATGGTCTGTCGTCGATCTACCTTTTCGAAATCCAGACTGGTTAATAGGTATTATATTATTTTTCTCACAAAAATAAGTCAGTCGATTCAGAGTAATTTTTTCCATTAGTTTCGAAACATGGGATGTAAGCGAGATTGGCCTGTAACTACCTGTATCAGAGCGTGGTTTATTAGCTTTCAGTACAGGTATCACAATTGAATTTTTCCAAATGTCAGGTATGTGACCACTTTCCCAGCATTTTAGTATGATATGGTGTAAATATTTAATCCATTTCTCTGGTAAATGATTTAAAAGCGTATACGAAATGCCATCCAGACCTACAGCCGATTTTTTATTGTTCAAAGAGAGAAGAGCATCTTTAAGTTCTTGTAACGTAATTTTTGAATTTATGTACATGTGGCTATCGGGGGGAGGATCTGAGTATTCTACAGATTCCTCAATTTTCCGTCTTTTCTCCTGAATTGGTGGAGACAAGCTACTGGAATTACTTGCTCTTGAAAAGAACTGTACAAATTCTTCAGCTTTCTCAGATGACGAAGGAAATTCATTGTCTCTAATCTTAATAGGAAACTGTTGTAAATGAAATCCATTTTTCATTTCTTTGACCTTATTCCAAATTTTAGGAAGATCTTTAGGACCGGAAATTTGTTGAGAACAGAAATCTGACCAATATCTCTTTTTGGCTTGGGCTATGACCTTGTTTGAATGAATCTTTGCCATTTTCATATTGTAATGGTCTTCTGGAGATTTAGTTTTTAAGTAGGTTTTATACATTTTCTTTTTTTCGTTCTTAGCTTCTTCACATAATTGATTCCACCAGCTATTTCCAACAAAATTATCTTTGTTTACATTTTTCCTTTTTGGAATTGAATCTTTTGCTGCCTCATGTAATGTGTTTGTGAAGTGTGAATACATATAATTAACACTGTCGCTCTCGTTGAACGTGCAATCTTTTCCCATTAAGATCGTGTGGTATTTTACCCAGTTTGCACGGTTGTACAAATATCTAGGAATACAGTCATCTTGTTCTGGTGCTTTAGCAAATAATTCATCAATAACTGTGACAATTGGTAGATGATCACTTCCAAGGGAGTCGGATGTAATATCCCATATACAATTAATGACAAGGTCAGGAGATAATAAAGTCAAGTCAATGGCGGAAGCTTTATGTTTAGGATTATCTGGTAGTCTAGTTATTCGACCGTCATTTAATAATACCAAGCCAGAGTCAACGATGTTTTCAACAAAACAATTGTTAGACACATATTGGCAGTCTTTGTCCCAGAATGGAGAATGGGCATTAAAATCTCCGGCGATCAACCATTTCTCAGCATGTTCTAAAGTTCGTAGCCAGTCACTGTTGTTTCCATCAGGGCCACGTGGAAAATATACAGACATGATATTTAAAGTTGATACATAGTTAATTTTTACTTTCACAGCCACACAATAAACACCATCCGTGTCCTTTGGCACAGGAGGCTGAATGATTTTGTAGTCCACATCTTTACGGATATATATAGCTGCATATGTCTTAGAGTTATGATCACAAATGTGTGTCACAGGAGGATAGTAATAGTCCTCTAACTTTGGTAATTTACTTTTCGTCACATTCATGGACTGTAAGGCGATAATATGATGCTTATTTTCGGATAAGTAGTGCTGGAGATGAAGAAGATTAATATTGATGGAGCGACTGTTCCACTGAAGAACAGAAAAACCTGTTTTAGAACGTTTTTTGACTTGCATAACTAACACACACACAAAAAAAACCCAGTAGGAAACAACTATATAAAGGAAGTAACAAAAAATAAAATTTTAAAAGAAATCAAGGATGCTGATAGTTTTGGCGAAAGTAAGAACAACCTGTAAGCGACAGAAAAAATCAATATATGAAAGTCGCTACTAAGTTCATCCTGACGCTGGTGCGTACACAACATAAATACAGTTTCACCAGTCACCGAGATCTCTCAATGGATGGTAAAAGTTATGATAGTAGATGGCACCATTCCACCATGGACTCTGGGACTCATCGGAAGGGGGTGGTCTTGAACAGTAGAATGTGTTGTAGCCCTTGTCGTAGATGGTGAATGGGTTGTTCCGAGATCTCTTACTTTGATGATGACGAGTTTTATGTTTTGGTGTCTCCCATAAGACTCTGTTGATATGTCTGCCGATGTTTTTGGCAAGGATAGATGAGCCGAGCCGATTGGGATGCACATTGTCTTTGAAAGTAGAGTGGAAGTGTGAATACATATATGTAAGTATGTGTGTGTGTTTGTGTGTGTAAGTGTGTGCGTATGTATGTAAGTGTGTGTGTATGTATGTAAGTGTGTGTATATGTGTGTGTGTGTGTGTGTGTGTGTGTGTGTGTTGTGTGTGTGTGTGTTTGTGTGTTGTGTGTGTGTGTGTGTTGTGTGTGTGTGTGTTTGTGTGTGTGTGTTTGTGTTTGTTTGTTTGTTTGTTTGTGAGTGTGTGTGTGTGTGTGTGTGTGTGTGTGTGTTTGTGAGTGCGCAATTCGCCAACAATACAATTTAAAGCGTATACAAGTAAAAATTGCAGGTCACATGTGTAGGGTTGATCTGAATTTTCTTAAGTTTAAAAATGTCTGACACCGTTTTAAGAATTGCAGCTTACTTCAATTAATTTCAATTCGTAACTTGGAAGTATGTGTGGATAAACCGAGAGTGTACATAAATCTCTCTAACTGTCTCGCTCTCTCTGTGTGTCTCTTTGTCTCTCTGTCTTTGTCTGTCTGTCTGTCTGTCTCTCTGTCTATCTGTCTGTTGTCTGTCTGTCTCTGTCTCTCTCTCAATGTTATAGTTTAATGTTTTATGCGTATAATCCCTTTCATTAAGAGCCTTAACTTATATTGAATGAATCATATTCGTATTCGCATTTCCATTCGTATTCTCTCTCTCTCTCTATTCTCTTTCTCTCCCCCTCTCTCTCTGTCTCTCTCTCTGTGTCTCTCTCTGTCTGTCTGTATGTCTGTCCGTCTGTCTCTTTCACACACAATTGCACACACACACGCACGCGTGCACACGCGAGCACGCACGTGTGCACACACGCGGGCGCCCACACACACATTCTCAGCACACAGACACACAGACTCATGCACCCACCCACCCACCTACCCAAACACACTCAAACACACACACACACACACACACACACACACACACACACACACACACACACACACACACACACACACACACACAAGCATGGAAGGTGGGGTGTACTGGCTGACAACTCTATTGAAGACAGATTAAAAATGCGATAATCTCTTGGCTAGCAAGCTACATGTAGTACCAAAGGCCTTCAGTCTGCAGCCGCTTTAGTAAATCTCCACCCGCCAGCACCTAATCTGCTCGTGGATGGTGGTGGCAAGGTGGCTAACACCCCGGCTCTGATACTTTGTACTAAAGAGGACGATCGAATAAAGATTACCAATCAAATTTAGGAGTGGAGGGTGAGGAGGAAGAAGAGGGCGTGAGAAGGAAGAGGCAGAGTTGGAGTTTGATCGATAAATTCATGGCAATGTCTTCATGACATGTTTCTTGAATATTGATGTACATGATAAAACCATTATTGATTAGAATATTGTCTTATGTTTTGTAAGCTATAGGTTGGTTTTACGGGAACAATATTTGTCTTATTTGTATAAATTGATATCATTTGTGTTACCACATTGTTCGATGATGCCTGAGTATCGTTCAGCAAAGGAATGTAGTTTTTGAAACGGATTCATAGGGGAAATGTTGACATGTGCTAAATCTTAATGTTCATTTTTAAATTTCCATCGTATAAAATATCAGTGTGTGTATTAAAAAAACAAACAAAAAACAAACAAAAAAACAAACAAACAAACAAACAAAAACACCAACCAAAAAAATAAAATAACCCCCCCCCAAAACAAACAAACAAAACAAAACAAAACAAAAAACACACAAAAAAGAAAAAGAAAAACATTCGTGGCAATGAGACAATTCTATAGTCCATATGCGATCCACCAAAGTCTGCCAGCAATTCTGGGGCAAGCTCCTTGAACTTAAGGAAAGGCCTTACGTAGGGACTGAGATCTATCCATAAAACCCTGACACCACCAGAGTGAGTGTATTGTGTAGCTGAGCAACAAAAGGGTCAGTTGCTATGTTGCGGCTGAGACTCACTTCGTGTCATCAAAATAGAAACTGGATGAACTTAGGACAGCGAAGAGAATGAGAAAGATGCCACAATGACAAACATGATGACGATGACTACAGTGATGGTGATAATGAAGGAAGGAGGAAAGAGA
>JAPXFY010000012.1:53730843-53748343 GCA_030674185.1 Monoplex corrugatus
AGGTGATATTATCCTGCTGCAGTCCAGGTGATATTATCCTGCTGCAGTCCAGGTGATATTATCCTGCTGCAGTCCAGGTCATATTATCCTGCTGCAGTTCAGGTGATATATCCTGCTTTCTTTACATGATGTAGCCAACCCATCTCCGTTGGCCTTTTCACGATGATGGGCTCCATTACTCTCTCCGTTGTACTCGACGAGTAGTTGTTCGTTAGCAATGTAGTATAAAGCACAAGTATGTCAACAGTAATAATGACAATAATAATGATATACTACTACTACTACTGCTACTGCTGCCGCTGCTGCTGCTTATATAATGAAAAATGATAATAATGATAATGATGATTTTTAATAATGAAAAGTATAAATTATAGGAACAATAATAACAATATACAATGCCAATGATGCCAACAACAACAACAACAACAATAATACTAATGATACTACTACTACTACTACTAATAATAATAAGAATGATGATGATGATAACAACAAAACGATGACAACAACAACAACAATACTACTATTACAACTACAACAACTACTACTATTACTAATACTGCTGCTGCTGCTGCTGTTGCTACTACTACTATTACTACCACCACTACTGCTACCTCTACTCATCATCATCATTATCATCATCATCGTCGTCGTCATCATCATCATCATCATCATCATCATCATCATCATCATCTTAATGATAACAACTATGATCATGCTGATGACAAAGTGTTTTCCTGTTTTTAAGTGTTCTCGCCCTCTGTGCGCACAGACTACAAGACAGTCGATGCTGACGATGTGAGACGTCCACCGAGTCACCTACATCAGCATGGCAGACACACGCGCTTCCAACAAGAACAGCCGTCATGCTACAGGTCTGACTCAGCTCACTTGTTCTCTTCCATAAGCTCTCAGCTTCTTCCCATTTTCAGAGGATACATGCTGTTTTATCTTCATGTGGATGTAGCGTGTGTCATTGGTTCTTAGCCTGCCATCATCATCATCGTTATCGTCAAAATCATTACTGTTGTCGTGATGATCATTGTCTTTATTATCATCATCATCATTTTTTGTGGTTGTGACAACGATAATGAGCATGATGGAAAACAGACTGACCTGATATGCTGAGTCCCATACTATTCCACAACATCTATCAGTGGCCAGTTCGCTGCCCATCTTATTGCCTCAATGATCCTGGTGATCTCATCTCATGTCAAGACCTTGCAGGCAGTACAGAGGGCTTTGCGCAAGCTCAAGGAGTCTGCCAGATAACTGCTGGTAGGTTATGATAGAGCATATGATTGTGGAACTTTCTGAATGCGATGAAACCCCATTGAACAATCTTCGATTCCAATACACGAGAAGTCATGGTTTCAGATTGATATCGCTGACTCAGGGCATCACAAACTGAATCCAAATTGGACTTTCCCCTGTGTACACACAATGTGATTTTGGCTTAGGCTCGAAATGGGTAGGGAAACTGGGAATTATGTCATCCAAGAAATCCAAACATGAAGGGTCACAGAGCTGGTAACAATTTGTATGTGGATGTGATAATTAACCCTTTGACTCCCGCACCTTGTCCACCAGCATCCTGCATTGTCAACCATGTTAGCAAAGCAAAAACTTAATCCTTTGACTCCCTCACCTTATTCACCAGCTTTCTGTGGGAAGCTGGTGGACAGGGTGAGGGAGTCAAAGGGTTAAGTTTTTTGCAGTTGGTGGATAGGGTGCAAGAGTCAAAGGGTTAAAGAGAATAGAGATGATAATAATAGTACGGTATTCCATTCTGCATTGAAACTGTTCAAGACGGGGTTGAATTTTACACTTTGAGTAATATAGCTGACAACAAGCAGGACCGAGATGTACAGACGCCTGCGATACTGGCCAGGAATCATATCAGCAACACACCTCAAAAACTTATCCATGAAATTGATGACACTCGATGATGTGGTGCAGGTGTTCTCACTGAGTTCATGGCCTGTTAGCTAGGAGCTGGACAGGCCAAAAACTATCGATGATTCAAAGCCTTTTTCAACCGTTTGTCCGTTGCGTAAACCACTACACCACTGGTTGTGTGAATTGGTCTCTACTAAGTACATAATTATGCTTTTATTCAAGTAGTTCGTGGTCGCACTGAAATGACCTCAGTTTTAATATTTCTGTACATCTAATAACTGGGGAGTATATGGCCTCGTTGTCAAAGCAGCTACATAAGACTTGAGAAATCCAGATTCGAATCACGAATCATGACGGGAAAAATTTCTCTCCACTCCCGCCTTCCACTAGATCTTAAGTGGTGCTAGACTTACGGATGAGAGGATAAACTGTAATCCTGCGTGCAACACGCAGTCAGCTCACGTTACAGATCAGACAGCAACAAAGGGGTTGTCCCAGGCAAAATGTTGAAGCTATAGATAAACAGAAATGTAAGCATAAAGATACAGTAATGATGATGATGATGACGATGACGATGATACTACTACTATCACTACTTACAACAACAACAACAACAATGATAATAATAATAATAATGATATTGATAATATAATAGCAACAACAACAACAAAAATAATAATAATAACAATTAATAATAATAACGACGACGACGACGACGACGACGACGACAACAACAACAACAACAACAACACAATAATAATAATCATAATAATAACAATAATAATAGTAATGATAATAATAACATCAATAATAATAATTATAATAACAATAATAATAATAATAATAATGGAGAAGAATTAAAAAAAAAGACAAGAGGTGACGTCGCCGCACTGCAGTGACTTGCTCTCCTTGGGAAGAGTACGCCGAATTTCATGTGATAATTCTATCGTGATTTACGGAAAAACAAGGAAGAAATGTGCATAGAAAATAAGTGATCCTCTGATATACATATCATATTTTAAGTCTGATAACAACTGCATACTGTGCTTTGATTGACAGCCAAGTCCAAAGCCATGACGGCTGCTTCACGGAACAAAACTGCGGCCACAAGGTTAGTCAATGAATTTTACGTGTTCTCTGTTGAGTTGATTCAGACGTTGAATTCTATTTCAACAGCTTAAAAGATACTGAAACGTATTTCAGCATGTTGGAACATGAGGTCCGAGAGTTGATTCAGGTATTGAATTCTTTTTCAACGTTTTAAAAGATACTGAAATTTGTTTTAACGTTTTGGAAGATGAGGCCCCGATGATTAATGTCAAATGTATTCTTCAGTTTTGATGCATTTGTCTCCTTGTGTTATATGGACTGACTAGAGTGTATCGTTTTCATTATACTTCTGGTATCATTTGTTTTCTTTTTCTTTTCTTTTTTTTTGAAGAGGATCACTTCTGACTTTTTAAATGTCTGCCCTTATTTCTTTTCTGTAAATATTTGCTTTTTGTGTGTGTGTGTGTGTGTGTGGTGTGTGTGTGTGTGTGTGTGTGTGTGTGTGTGTGTGTGTGTGTGTGTGTGTGTGTTGTGTGTGTGTGTGTGTGTGTGTGTGATGTGCCTTACACGCGTATGCGTGTTCGCAAATGCGTGCGTGTCTGTGTGTATGAATCTGCAAAGGCATTTCTCTCCAAGTGACTGTCAAGATGAACCAGTGGCCCATTCAGTATAACACACGCGCGCATACTTCACACTGGCAGCACGCATAGACACACAACTTGTATCGTGTGTGTAATCTGTGGGGGTAGGGGTGTCTGGTGTGTGTGTGTGTGTGTCTGGGGTGTGTGTGTATGTGTGTGTGTGTGTGTGGGGGGGGGTATGTGTGTGTGTGTGTGTCTGGTGTGTGTGTGTGTGTCTGGGGTGTGTGAGTGTGTGAGTGTGTGTTTGTGTTCGTTCGTTCGTTCTTTGATTTACGCTGTCACATGAGTGATATTAGACGTGTGTGTTTGTGTGTGTGTGCGTGTGTGTGCATGTGTGTGCGTGTCGTGGTGTATGTGTGTCTTGTGTGTGTGTGTGTGTGAGTGTGTGTGTGTGTGTGTTTGTGTGTGTGTGCATGTATGTGCATGTTGTGCATTTGTGTGCGTGTGTGTGTGTGTGTGTGTGTGCGTGGTGGTGGTCTTTGATTTAATGTCTATTCACTAAAGTGATTTTAGAAAAAAAAAAAAAAAAAAAAAAGGAACATGAGAAGAAAAGAGGAAACTTGGAAATGGTTAACTTCAGGAAAAAGAATGAGAAGAAAAGAGGAAATTTGGAAATGGTTAATCTTCAGGAAAAAGAAATGAACCAGAAAAACAACTGTGCCAAAGACGAGAAAGAAAAATTCACAAATGAATTAACGATTGAAACAGTAAAATTAGCTAACCATAACACTGAACATGAGAAGTAACGGCGCGTTAAAGATAATTCGCTATAGGACTTTTTGACAGGCTAACAAAAAATTCATATGTTAAGGATGGTGAGGCAAATATGTCAGAAACTGTCTTCGTTGATAACGTAGGTATATGTCGTTTTACCCGAGCGCATGAAAGAATATGACTATGTGTTATCTTCTTTCCACACAGACACACTACATTCCTGGTGTATTTTGTTTTGAATGCATCAAGTTTCCACCTATACATAAGGGATTGTATACTTCTGCTGGCAGGAAATCGCTTAGGTGTTTTGCTAATTTCAAAGTTCATGTAACATTTTTCATACTTTTTCTGTTTATCTTGAAACTGCTTCTATACGTAGGTGTCCACTAAGGTATAACACTCATGCAATGAGAGGGAAAGTTGTATATGATTTGAATCTGGTGAGCTCTTTGCCCCCCGTTTGGCAGCCCTATCAACCATATCATTGTAATGAAAAGAACTATGAGATGGTATCCAGCAGAAAGTAATATCAGTACCTCTTAAGGATAAACTATTAGTCGAGTAATTTCCAATATCATTTCAGATCTTGTTTGTAATTTTGATAATTCAAGAGCTTGAAGTACAGATTTTGAATCAACGCAAAAAAGTATCTGGGGAATTGTCCTAGGAAGATTTATCATATAATTCAAAGCCATTAAGATTTCAAAGAGTTCTGCAGTAAAGACAGATTTATTAAGTCCTATATAGAAAGATTTCTCAATTTTGAGAGCAGGTATTAAAAACGCTGAGCCTGCTTGTCTTTCAGTTATTGAACCATCAGTGTAAACCTTCAAGCGATCGGAATAAAAATCTTCTACATGACATTTAACGTGACTTGCCAGTAAGTTGATATTATCTTCTTTTTTTAAGTCAGTGTGGTGTATGTCAAATCGTGCTCTTTGAAGTTCCCAATCGGGTACTGGTGAAAACGGTCTTAAAGCTACAGGACCTGTGTCTAGATCAATTCCAGAGCCTTTCATAACATCAGCTGTAAATGTTGCAAGCGTGACCTGTGAGGATATTGATTTAGCTCCTTTTGGAAAGTCGGTGTCTGATCTTACTTTTGTTTCTGTTTTGATGCTGTTTTCTATGGTAGTGTTTCTTAACAGAAATTTAGTAGAAGCGACTTTCCTTTGTTCATCAAGGCAACAATTTGATTGCATTGTATGTGCGAAGGCAACAGGCATGCATTGGAAGATCCAGTGCAAGTTTGAAACCTTTACAGTCTATGCTCTGCAGTTTTGTGAGTAAGTGTTTTGGTGCACTGAAGAATATTTCTTGGGTATAGGTTAATTTAGATCTAATAAGCGATTTACAGAGATGAACAAGTGTTGATGCATCTTGTCCCCCATATCTGTTTGCGAACCATTTTCAAGAAATTGAAGCTTTTTTGAGCTTTTGTTAATAAGTATTCAATATGCTGATTCCAAGATAATTTGGCTGTAAGGAAAACTCCTAAGAATTTAATCGACTCATTATACTGAAGAAGAGTGTCTCCCTGTTTGAACGTGGGAACATTTGCTGGGTTAGCTCCACTGTTAAACAAAACTATCTTTGTTTTTTCCACGGATAGGTGCAGACCATTTTCACCATATATCGTGCTAGTTTATCGAGCCTAATTGATAACATTTACGCGTATAATTAAGACAGCGCAAAGGAGTTTTTCTTTTCATATTGACCTGCATCCACATGCATAAATCGTCAGCATATTGAGCTAAAGTTACATGTTTAGAAGTTTTACGGGTAAGTCATGCAATAATATCATGAAGAGAAGGGGAGCAATAACGGATCCCTGAGGGATACCCATTTGAAGAAATCGTTTTGTGGAATACACATTTTCGATCCTCGTTTGAATTACACGGTCTTCTAAGAAGCATTTGACATGATCAAAAATGTGACCTGTTAGCCCAATACTTTTCAATTTGAGTAATAATCGGGAGTGCCATACTTGGTCGTATGCTTTAGTTATATAAAAAAATGTAGCTAAAACACATTGGCGTCTGGCAACTTGTTGTTTGATATTAGTGGTTAGCTTTGTTAGGAGTTCCACTGGTGACCTGCCTTTTCTAAATCCTGCCTGATTCACTGGTAATATGTTGTTCTTTTCACAGTAGTGCATCAATCTCTTTAAAATTATTTTCTCCATTAGTTTACATACGTGCGATGTTATTGCAATTGGCCTATAGTTTTTCAAGTCAATATTACATTTACCTGCTTTTTGTACAGGAACCACTATTGATTGTTTCCAATAGTCAGGCAGTTTGCCGCTATTCCAGCATTTTTTAAACATATTATGTAGCAAAATTAAAAAAATTTCTGGTAAATTTTTCAACATCCCATTGGAAATTGCATCAAATCCTACTGATGTCTTTTTATTTGGAATTGATTTAATAGCATCTATTAATTCTTGGGGCATGATTGGTGTATTTACGTAGTGCGTATTATCTGGGGCAGGATCCTTGTATGTGTCGGTCTTTTCTTCCTGTACCCTATAATTTCTACTAGAGGCAGGAAGTCCTTCTACTCGACAGACCTCAGCAAACATGTCTGCAAAAGCTTCTGCTTTCTCCTGTGAGCTAGGTAAAGGGTTGTTTTCTAGCTTTACTGGAACTGATGGCAACTTGATCCCATTTTTCATTGTTTTCAGTTTTTCCCAAATCTTTTGCATATCTTTATGGTCACTTACTTCATATGTACAAAAAGATGTCCAATATTGTTCTTTAGCTTGTTCTATGACTCTGTTACAGTTTATGTTCGCATTTTTCATTGCCGTATGATTTTCAGGTGACCTATTAGCTATATATTGTTTGTATTTTTCTTTCTTTTTGTTGACTGGCCCAATCTGCGTATTTATAGTTAAACTTGGGTGAACTATCTTGTGGTATTGCATCAAACTCAGTGATAAGGTTAAAGGTAAGAAGTATGGGGATGTGATCTGATCCCAACAAGTCATCATCTGTTTGCCATGTGGCATGTGCTAGCAATGGTGAGATTAAGGTAAGGTCGATAGCTGTGGGTCTATGGGTTGGTATATCAGGGACACGGGTAACGTGTCCGTTGTTTAGTAAGTATAAATTGGAATCTATAATATTTTCAATCAACCTGTTGCTAGTTATGTTTTTACAATTCTTGTCCCAAAATGTGGCATGTGCATTAAAATCACCACCAACTATCCACTTGTCACGTTGATCATGAAAATGTTCCAGCCACTCAGTATTCACAGAATCGGGACCTCTTGGTAGATAAACAGAGGCCAAATTCAAAACTAATGATGATGAACATTTTAGAATGATTGCACATGAAGAAAGAGATGAGGACGATTTTGGTACTGCGATGATCTTTCACAATAGATCAGTCCTTCACGAACATATATAGCTTTGTATTTGGCCACTGTCATTGATAGAGTCATATACTGGTGGATAATAAAACCCCGATATTTTAGGTATATTGGTTTTGGTGGTATTCAGCGATTGTAGAAGCAAGACGTGGATGTTTCTAGAAGATAGATAGTTACTCAAATAGGAAATATTTTTAACAATAGAACGTGTGTTCCGCTGAACAATGTTGATGTCACTGACTACACACTTTTTCATAATGAACGGTTGAATAAGCTTGGAGTAGTATCCTACATTTAGATGATTAGATAATCAATTAATTTAACGTTCAAGTAAAATTTATCATAAGTAAGCAAACAAGTATATAAGTAAGTAAAACAATATAGTTGAGTACTGAACAGAGAGGAACTGAATCTAGGCTGAATCTAAAATGACCAGGGAGGGAAGAAAAACTGAGGGTGAAAGCCGGGTCTTGATTGATGGCGTTGATGGGTTGATCTCCTCCTCGGTTTTGCCCAGAAAAGCTGATGGATATGCCTCCCTATATTTCTGGCCAGAACGCTCGCCCCTCTGGTGGTCGGATGTACGTCGTCCTGGCTGACTTGGGTGTAGCTGCGTGTTTGCAGATTATCGTGGCTGATGTAGTTGACATTTGCTGCGTTGAGGAGTCTCTCTTTGGTCAGGACATTAAGGAGCTCTCCCTTTTCACGTTTAGGTGCTTGTTTCTCACAGGAGCGACCGGACTTAACACTACCTTGGCTTTTGGAAATTGGGTGTTAACAGATTTTCACACAGACGTCTAGATTTGTACTACATACTTTTGGCTCCTTCGTTTTCAGATCTGCTATCCCCACGTGTAAAACAACGCAGTCAGGTTCAGGTGTCAGCTCTTCTTTAGATTTTTCAATAGCTCTCTTACACTCTTCGATGGTACGTATCTTCCTCGTGGCCACCTGGAAACCGTAGGACGAACCTAATCTTTTTCCGTCCACTTTATTTACAACGGAGTCATGAATGATGAGGACTCTTGGGAGAACATTGGACTTAGATCTGGAATGTATAGAAACAGCAGTTTTGACGTCACGCTTAGTTTTGGTAGAGACGTCAGATTGGTGCTTGACATTTTTCTGTCCAAGATCAATGTTTGCACGATATGTTGTTTTGGGTGAAAATTTGTCCATCGGTGATGTGGTGGTATAATCGCCGTGGACTGCGGAGTCAGTCTGGCACGCTGTGGAGGTTGTAAGTATTGTGCACTTTTTGATTTCGCGCAGCTCTTGTAATGCTTTGTTGTTTTCGAGCAGAAGTTTTCTATCAGACTGAAGCATGTCTGTAAGGCTGCTGATTTGGATAGACATCTGATAGATAGTGTTTTAAGAATGTCTGTTTGCCTTACCGCCTCTTGACAGTGACAGCCACAAGATGTTACTGACGGTTGTAGAACTGGTGGCTGACTCGTGGACGGAAAACCTGTCTGAGCGGAGCTAGGCCTAGTGTTATTTGAATGATTGTCGTCATCTGGGGTGTTGAAAGATGATGGTGACTCTGTTTTGGTGTTGTCTTTCTTGGTGACGGTGTTCTTCGTTTTCTCTTTGGTGAGGCTACGTTTCGAACGGGTCATTTTCAGCCCAGTTGATTCCTCTCTGATGTTGTTCAGTTATAAAGCCGCCATCTTGGCGTGTGTGTGTGTGGTGTGTGTGTGTGTGTGTGTGTGTGTGTACGTGAGTGTGTGTGTTGTGTGTGTGTGTGTGTGTGTGTGTGTGGTTGTTGTGTGATTTTTTTCTATTTTTTTGTTAAAGCGTTTTCATTTTTTTCTCTCGTATGCATACACGCACGCTTGTTGTACCAACACTCTACAGGCGGTATGTTCTGCACGGCACAGTACAGTTTGCACATTCTGTCTTTGGTGAGCGTGCATGCTTGGTGTGGTGTTTTCATGTTTCTGTAGCTCACTGAACACAGACATGACTTACAGGATCTTTGCCGTGCATGTTTTGATATTCAGCATGCCTACACCCACACAAACAGGGGGCTTAGGCACTGGCTGGTCTGCACATATTTTAACCTGGGAGATGGGGAAAGAAATCTCCACCCTCTTAATCAGAAGGCGGATATTTCTAGGCGGATCGAACCCAGGACCTTCCGACTGGGAGTCCGAGGCTTATCCTTTGACTCCCGCATCCTATCCACCAGCTGCAAAAAACTTAACCCTCTGACTCTCTCACTCTATTCTGCAGGAAGCTGGTGGATGGGGTGAGGGGAAGTCAAAGGATAAAGTTTTTGTTTTGTTAGCATGGTTGACCATGCAGGATGCTGGTGGACAGGGTGAGGGAGTCAAAGGGTCAAGTTTTTGTTTTGTTAGCATGGTTGACCATGCAGGATGCTGGTGGACAGGGTGAGGGAGTCAAAGGGTCAAGTTTTTGTTTTGTTAGCATGGTTGACCATGCAGGATGCTGGTGGACAGGGTGAGGGAGTCAAAGGGTCAAGTTTTTGTTTTGTTAGCATGCTAGGTTGACCAGACAGGATGCTGGTGGACAGGGTGCGGGAGGCAGAGGGTTAACCACGTGACTACCGCGTCCGTCTGTTCGATTTCAGGGCGGCAAGCAAGCCGCCACCAGCGACGAGGGCTGGCACCAAGGCAGGCAGCAAGGCAGCCACACGCCAGGGGACCCGGGCCTCACAGAAGAAAGGCGGTGGGGAACCTGTCCTGGCCGTGGTGGGTGAAGACGGACAGATCGTCGTAGGCGACGGCGATCAAGCGAGAGACGAAAACAACAACGAGGAAGACGACGAGTACGACGATGACGGCGAATACGATGAAGACGACGAATACGACGAAGACGGCGAATATGACGGCGATTATGACGACGAGGACGAAGGTGAGGATGGAGAGGGGTATGCGGAGGACGAGCAGGAGGAGGAGGAAGAGGAGTTTGACTACAGCACTTTCCAGTACAAACCTTACGGTTTCAAGCAGAGGAACCCTGACGAACCGCGTGCTGTGATGGACACGGGACCTGAGGGCTGTAGCTGTTTCCCCACCCGCAGCACCCGTAACATCCCTTCCATGCTGTACGATAAGGTCGACTGTGAACACGAGGTTAGTGAAGCTGCTACGTCCAAGTCACTGAAAACACCTGTTATTGAAATTAAAGTTTACACGACCCATGAGCCCAAAGATCCTTATATCTTATGGGATGGGAGTACTCGTGTGTGGAAGTGACATTCTAGTAGTTTACAGACCATGATTATAGTTTATACAGGGGGGTGCAAAAGTAGGTATATACAGTTATGAAAAAAGAAAACACGTACAATACTCATTGCATTTATTATACAAACAAATGAATATTGCATATACATGTAATAACAAGCACAGCCTTAATCCCTCAGATACTCAAACTGCTTGCTGTCGGTATTCACACATTCCTCTAATCGAGAGCGGAATTAAGCGTTATTATAATGATGTGATACTTACTGTATACCTACTTTTGCACCCCCCTGTATTTATCGTAGTTTGGCCGTTACATGTTTTAGTTTCAATTTCTCAAGTTCACGTCTCCTCGGTTTGAATGAATTCCATATGCACTGACATCGCAGGTGCCATGTAATGGAGAAGATCCAGAATGATCACGGCATAAGCCTTAAGCCTGCACATAAACCCACTGCCTAGATAGTTCCATAACCCTGGGGTTGTAGGGGAGTGAGGTGGCAGAGATCTCAACTTCTCCCGGGGCCAACACTGTCGATTCAAATTCATATTCATGTTTACAATTTTCTTTACCAAGACTTCAGGAAGGCAGGAATGCTTATTGGTCTTCAAGGGGTGGGACCTGAGAAATCAACTTCTCTCCAATGTTTTTTTTAACCAAGGAAGCCGGGCAATGCCCTGCTCTTTACGATTTTCAACTGCCCTGGGATCTTTAGTGTGTGCAGCCAGAAGGCATACGGGTCCGTCTAGTTTTTCGTCCCCTTCCGAAGGACTAGACATTCAGTTCGATTTTCCGGTCAAACTGAGGAGAAAAGTCGAGGCCTCTACGGGGAGCGAACCCTGGAACTTCAAGTTTAATTATTGGCAGGCGAATGTCCGCCACTCTTCTCCCTTTATATGTGGTTTACAACAAGAATGTCTGGCTAACTCAACGACATAATTACCTGACATAGTAGATTGGACATAAACGCACAAGTTTACAGACATGACGATGATTAAGGCCACAGCGGCACCTCACACTAACCCTCTTCAGATCTTAGCATGAAGCTCTCCACTAATCATAACTACTCGTACATTTATTCCAGCATGTAGTAAGAGCTGGAGTTTGTTCAAGAGGGATTCATTAAGCTCGGACAAGTGTACATGCGCTCCACCCAAATCTACCAGTGACAGTCTGGCAGACTGTTCAAGCTTGCACAAGCTATCATGCGCTCGCAAGGCTTACGGATCTTTTATCTTCCAAAGGTGAAGACAGTGACACAGTACAACAGTATTTAGTCAGTTTTCCATGGCTGCCGTCTTGAACTGGAAGAATAAAGGTGTAGAGGGGGACCCACAATGAAAGAGTAAGCTGACACCAGACACCATAATGACAAGTACAGGAGGTCGGACAGTGAAGGGACCAGTTTTAACTCTTTGACTCCCGCACCCTGTCCACCAGCATCCTGCATTGTCAGTCATGCTAGCAACGGGTGCGGGAGTCAAAGGGTTAATATTGCGGGCTGAGACAGAACTCGAAACATCAGATTCTATGTCCACAGCTCTGACAACCCGTGTGTAGGAAGGGGACATACGGGATCTAAACGGGGGACAGGTAGAAATACCTCAGTATGAATTGTTTTAGCTTTTTACAGACGGATCTTTGTATACGATTGACGCCATGCAGCTGACCCGTAGACATTTAAGTTTTGAGGGAATCACCAATTTTTTTCAGTGTGACATGTGTTCATATATGATAGACATTAATTTGAAAGGTTTGTTTTGGTTGGCAGTGTCTACAGCTGTTTGTCTCTAGGCATTACACATAAAATGATAAGAATGAGTTCATTTAAATTGTGATAACGTTCCGTGTCAAATCTGATACCTTTGTTGCACTTGGCAGTGCCAGACCATTATTAAACTTAACATTTAACAATTATAACAAACAATAAAAAAAGCAACAGCAAAAAAATGAAAATAGATATTTTAGAACCATCAGTCACAAAAATTAAATGAATACAGTTACATGTCTACACACACACACACACACACACACACACACACACGCACGCACGCACGCACGCACGCACGCACGCACGCACGCACGCACGCACGCACACACACACACACACACACACACACTCACACACACACATACTCACACACAAACACACACACAAACAAACAAACAAACAAACAAACAAACAAACAAACAAACAAACAAACAAACACACACAGAAGACATTTTAACATGCTGACAAACCCATCTCTCCTGTTTTGTTAACCCTTCACAGAAACTGCAAGGCTACGCTCACCTAGGTGTGTACCGCTTTGATGACAACTGGGACAACCGACACGAGGCGTCCTTGAGACCTAAACTGGCCGATCGTCTGATGGCCAACAAAGGCTTCGTGTGGGGCTACCCCAACTTCGTCTTCGTGGAAGGCGACGAGCCGGACAAGAAACCAGAAGCAGACGACGACGAAGACGACGACGGCGACTATGAAGCGGACGATGAATACGCCGATGACGGCGACTTCGACGACGATGACTACAGAGAAGACGAAGAAGGAGAATACGACGAAGATGCAGAAGAAGAGGAGTACGACGACGAAGAGGAGGAGGAGGAAGAGGAAGGGGAAGAAGAAGGAGAGGAAGGTGAAGAAGAAGAAGAAGAAGAAGAAGAGGAGAAACCAGAACGAGACGGATACTACGACGAGTACGGAGAGTATCACTATTTTGAGGACGAGGAGTCTCTCCCTTCCAGAATGTATAACAGCCGGGGCAGCCTTCTATCCAGACTATCCAGACCCATCCATTCTGTCAAACCCCCCTCCACCGCACCTAAACCCTCCTCCGCTCTGGAGGCCATGCTCCCCAGGATCGGTTTCTCCCCCGAACCTTCCTTAGCGGGTAGCCGCGTACCCACGGCTATGGCCACCCCTCAGAAGACTCCCTCCCTGCCCCCGATCACCCCTGCCTCTCAGGGCTCGCAAGCGTCGTACTGGTCGCAGCCGGCGTCCCGGGAGAAGACACCGGTGCGGTTTAAACCTCGCACGTTGCACAGAACGTTCCAGGGCAAATATTACGATCCTGGTGAGTGGGTGTTGTGCTGTGTTGTGTTTGTGTGGTGGTGGTGGTGGTGGTGATGGTGTGATGTGGTGTGAGTAGTGTGTGTGTGTATGTGTGTGTGTGTGTGTGTGTGTGTGTGTTGTGTTTTGTCTGTGTATGTGTGAGTCTATATACATACATACATGCATACATTCATAGACACACACACACACACAATATATATATATATACAAAATATATATGCATGCATGTAAACACATATTCTGTCTCTCTCTCTCTCTAAATATATATGTATATATATATATATATATATATATATATATATATATATATATATATATATATATATATATGTGTGTGTGTGTGTGTGTGTGTGTGTGTGTATGTGTGTGTTTGTGAGTATGTGTGCATTATATATATATATATATATATATATATATATATATATATATATATATTGTGTGCATATATATATATATATATCTATATGTATATATATGCGCGCGCGGGTGTATGTGTGTGTGTGTGCGTGTATGTGTGTGTGTGTGTGTGTGTGTGTGTGTGTGTGTGTGTGTGTGTGTGTGTGTGTGTGTGTGTGTGTGAGTGTGAGTCCGGAGAGTAGCGAGGCATTGGTGCTCCGGGTCCCATCCGCACCCTCGTGGTGTTTCTTTGTAACATTCACTTTTATGTCTTTATGGTTATTTTAGCCTAGTAGATAGTCAGATGGGTTAAGACGTCATACTTCCATTAGTGAAGAGTAAATAATTTTCTGATCTCCTACGTCAAAGTGTGACCAGAACTGTAAGCTGTAAATGACTAAACCCGCCTTCAAGTGTATATGCATGCAGAATATGAAGTATGCACGTTAAAGATCCTGTAAATCATGTCAGTGTCTGGTGGTTTATAGAGACACGAAAACACCCAGCATGCATGCACCAGAGATGGACTATGCAGGCTGAGCAGCCAGTTACGCTCTCCACAGTGCGTGTATAAATGTATTTGAGAAAAAAAATGAAATAAATAAATAAATAATAAATATATAAGTAAATAAATAAATAAATAAATAAATGAATAAATATGTTAAAAACTACAAAAAAGCTCACAAAGATAGCTTTGCACCTGGATAACGTGCTCTTTCCCAGAACAACTGGAATGTAACAGACAATCCGTTGAGATAATATGTACAACACACTACAACATTCATTCCACACCGCAATGTAATGAGAGAGCACCAGGTAGACCCAGGGAAAAATACTGGACGGACTTACAGAGTGGCTGAGGACAAAGAGGGTAGAAGATGTGCTTGCGGCAACAAGGGACAGATGCATATGGAGGGCCATGATCGCCAACGCCATGTGGCAAGGCACTTGATGATGATGATGAATGTAATGTATATCACATTTTTTAATAAAATCGTTACAGTACCAGTACAACATAACTCAACCGTCTAAAGCATCACTGTCATGTTTCAGTGACGAAGGAGTCGTACGAGTTTGAAATCACACCAGACTTCAGGAGGCGCATTGACCGTTGGAACGTGAAGAAGGAGGGGCTAGGAAGGAGAGGAGGAGGAGGAGGAGGAGGAATGAGGAGCGCCATGACAGAGAGAGGGGAGGCCAGCCCTGCCCCCAGCCAGTACAGTCAGACCAGCCAGACATCACGACTATCGGAGAAACGGGTGGTGACGAGATGGTGATCAAGGTGTCTGCACACACTGGCTGCTTTTAGTTCACCCAGCTCGGTGATTTGATACCGAGTTCCGTCTAATTACGGGCATCAGATAAAAAAAAAAAAAAGAAAAAAAAAAGAAAAACGACATGATGATCTGTTCTTTGCTTATCTTATAACCCTTTGACTTCCGAACCCTATCCACCAACTGCAAAAACCTAACCCTTTGACTCCTGCACTCTATCCACCAACTGCAAAAAAATTGATCCTTTGACTCCCTCACCCTATCCACCAGCTTCCTGCAGGAAGCTGGTGGTTAGGGTGAGGGAGTCAAAGGGTTAAATTTTTGCATTGCTAGCGTGGTTGACGATGCAGGATGCTGGTGGACAGGGTGCGGAAGTGAAAGGGTTAATGCATCAGTCACGCATCAGTTCACGGGCCACCTTCTCCCTTCCCGTTTCAAGACCTTGCCAGCGTTTAGAAAAAGAGCCACAGGGCCATCTGTTCTATTGTCATCACCACCCTAACATACCAGTGCCAGACCCAGACCCGGGCCCGGACCCGGACCCGGACCAAGCTCCTGGAGCACAAAATGACCACCTGTGAGATCTGTTATTTGAGAGAAGCTCTCAGTAGACCAGAAGTGACATGATCAGAAGTGTGACGTATGTGCCTACAATAGACGCTCCCTAATTGATATTCATGAGATAGGAGGAGTGACTTCCCTTGGATGACGGCTCAACGGACGACGAAACCTAGATCGATCACCAAATAAGAAACCGACCAGACTAAACTGCAACAAGGTAGAAGAAACTGAAACAAGAAGCACCACGATAACAGAATTAAGAGGTTTCTTAATTTGACCAGAATGCTATGCCGCCAATTGGAAACAAGCCTGTAGCATAAAGATACCCGGTTTAATTCTTTCACCAGTACTCCTCCGTCCAGACTGCAGCATCATGCACTGGCCTTGGACAGCTAGTGCGCAGCTACATGTTGCTTGTGCAAGCCAAGCACTGTATGGCTTCAGGGTAGGTACACTTAAACTGTCAGAACTTTGGAACCTCACCATTTGTTCCATTCATGTCTTCATGCAGAATAGAGCAATGCGAACAGTTGCATCATCCAGGTTGTCTGCAGTTGCCCACAGTTATCTGACCCAACACATTTACATGTAACCAAGATTATTCCAGTGATAGGCTGATACAATACCAGTATGAAATATGGACTAGGGAAAACACAGTCTTGGTAGGGCGTCAGGACCTGGCCAGCTCATGGGTTTATGTGCAGGCTTAATGCTTGTGCCATGATCACCATACACATGGCAACTGTGATGTTAGAACATATGGAATTCGTTCCGAGCGCGGAGACGTCATCTTGAGAAACTCAAGCCATCTGGCAGCCTGTTAATTGGAGTCACCTACAGTTGTCAGCCCCTAAGGTCGACGAACGTTGTCAAAAGTGTTGAAAGGGTTATAAAGGGAGAAGGAGTCGAAGGAAGACCTGGATCAATGGCGTGATGGAGGCCTTGAGGTCACACGGCAGTTCTCCACTTCAGGCCTTCCAGGTCACTGCTGACTGTCACCTCCTTCTCCCTGTGACGCCCATGTTGGTACAAAGTGGACAGAGACAAGACAGAAGAAAGCCAGTGCATAGCGTTTTGTGTAATCTCAAGGAGTCTGCCAGAAAGTGACAGGTATATTAGGGTGGAGCGCCTATGGAGCTGTCCCAGTGCAGTGGGTCTCTCTTGAACAAACTCCAAATCCAATTCAAAGAAGTTGTGGAGTGTTCAGACGGGAGGGAGCATCGGACGTTTTTGTTTTAATGATGAACCAAACGCCAACCCCCTTCCCACGCCTCACATCCTAGCTTGATTGACTCTCATCCATCCTCAT